>OY754328.1:85568076-86768076 GCA_963573305.1 Pyrrhosoma nymphula
ATTCAAGCACCCGTAAAAGAAAACTATTCGACACCGTGAGAGTGGGAATTAAATGAAAAGACATTTCAAATTTCAAACAAAATATAACATACCATTTTCAATCTATTGCCTCACTACATCCCCTGGGAGGAAATGAATATGAATATTCAAACCCACAACCAACCTCCCATTACAATTTATTCTCACTGGCGAACACACCGTAATTATTCAATGTGAATGAGAATGTTTTCCGTGATTAAATTTTGCCTTTTGAATGCCACAACGTATTAGTAAAAATTCACTTATAGTATTCTAAGCCGTAATGAATACTGATGGTCAAGTACCTTTTCTGTTAAGTGAATAATAAAAAAATTATTTTAGTGTTCACAGCGATAATGGACTCAGTTCAATATTTACTGTAGGCTTTACACTGCGCTTCAGATGCCATTGTACCCATTCAAAGCACTCCGATTTTGAAAGTTTTCTTCTGCATTGATTTTATCGTAAAAATCTTCAATTTTCACTTATCCTAATCAATTCTCATTGAAGAAATGAAAGTGCTCTTCTGATCTAATTATCGTTTTAATTATGCGAAAATATGACGAAGACTAAATTGAATCATGAAGTCTTACCTTTGAGAAATTTTCATTTTTATTTCTTTCATGCATATAATTGCTTCAGTTTATAAAATCTAGTCTTTCAAATAGTAGTATAGTAAAAATAGAACTTAGTCTCTACCTATCACCAACTCAACCGCAGTGACCGATATTTATGTAGTGGCAGCATGCATTAATACACATAGTTTCTATAACATTGGTAGCTTACCTAGAGTGTTTTGCATATTGGTGAGATTTCATTAACTTCAATGGGGTATACTGTAGTATATGTTGGTGATATCTCACCCCCTGCCACACACCCTTGAGGTGGCTAACAGGGTATTTAGTATATTTATTTAGGAAACAGACCAAGATGGTCCAAAAATTGTCCACTGCACACCTCTCGTGAGCTTTTGTGAGGGCTACACCCTTACAATGTCTACTCAGCCACCGGCCCATACGCCCTCCTCAGGTGACCGGACGAGGCCAGTTCAAATTAAACCCTGCGGCACGGGTTGTCTCACTCCACTCCAAATCGTCTATCAACTAAATTCCTCCTTTTTCCTCCTATCACTCCGCTGTCCTTGTCCTTTCACATCCTTTACCCTCATCAACTTCGACCTTCGACAGTAAATTATCGTTTGGCCCTTCACTTCATTGCTCCTGGTCATGCTACGCTGCTTTGAAATCTGTCTAGCCGCCTCAATACAACTCTAAAAGAATTATCAATCTTTAATTTTCAACGTGAATTGCAATGATTAGTAAATCAATGAATCAATCAGAATAGCACTAATTAGTTTCTCACAGAAACTTTCCATAAATGCCTGAATGGCTCAACATGATTCAGCAATTTCATATTTGATAATTGGATTGAATATCAGTAGATATTTAATGATTCCGTTTTGCGTTGCAGCCGCCTACGTATCACAACGAAAATTAAGATAAGACAACGAAGATAACTGAAAGTAATGGATGAAGGCAACCTGAAATTCCCGTGTCAGTTAATAAAGATTGATGCGCTTGGTTAAAAATAAATATGAAATAAGTTTTGTCCATTCTTATTTTTTTAATTCTTATGTATTCTAATTTTTCCACTGATTTAACTGCGAGAATTAATGCTGGCCTTGTTATAAAATACGTATATACCAATACTAAAGATTCACGCATGAAATAATCGAAAGTTAGTACTTTTCACTTGTTATTATGTTGAATTTATCTTTTCAAACTTTAAAGAAGGGTACTTTTTCAAGGACAACGGCCTTGAAACACCAATGTCCGCTAGTCATCAAAGTTAATCATCTCATTTTTCGTTCTTGATTTCGATTACACTGATTGTGTTTTTTATAAAGCTCAAGCTATCGCCGACCCTTCTGCCGGCTTCTCCAGGCATAATAATGACCGTCTTAATCTGCTGGACCATGTATATTAAGACAATCATTATTGGCTGACAAAGCCGGCAGTAGGGTCGGTGAAAGCTCGCGCTTTATAAAAAATTCAATCAGTATCACCGAAAGCAAGAACGTAAAATCATGGAACACACTGAAAAGATAAAATCTAAACAAAAAAAGTTAATTATCGCTGGGCTCGGCTCTAATTCGCAGGGGTGATACTCCTATTCGTTCGATTGTAGTTGCTCCTATTTGTCCATGACAGGAAGTAAACTCCAAACCCCCTTCATACTGCATTAGGGTACCGGAAAGCTGTATCTATGTTACCCTGATAATGACGCATTAAAAGTCGAAATCAATCGGATCAATAAATACAATTGTGGAATTGCGCCAAGTGCTTCTTTTCATCAAGTCCTTTGTTATTAAATTCCAAAATAAAAAACGCTTGATTCTTTCATTAAACTGGTACAGCAGGCATATCAGGCACGATAATGTGTGGCAGAACAGGCGTAACTATTCAAGAAGCTCGCCATAAAGTTTTGAGATTTAATGTTTTTTTTAACAACAACTGCCTGAAGCTATAGATCGCCCTAAAGTACGCCATCATTTCAACTTAGGCACATCCTCTGCGACATCTACCCCCCCCCCCCCAATCTCTGAAGCTCCATCCATTGTATATAAGGAACTCGGAAAGCTGTTGCTAAAATGAAAGTTACCTTGATAATAATGCCAGAGACGTCGAATTTGATCGGATCAATACAAAATAGTGGAATTGAATGAAGTGTTTCTTCTCACCATGAGTTACGATAAAATGTAATGCTGCTACTAAGAAGATGCTCGTTCACTAGTTGATGGAGTAACATGAGATTGATACGTAATGATCAGTCACGATTCCTCGTTCTCTGAAAGGTGGCTATAATTTTCTGCGAATGTCACCGTTGCCAATACCATAATTTTCTCTCTTTTTCTCCGTTCTGCTGAACTTCTCCTACGGCCTCAGCGTTTTTCGCCATCCTGACCTTGGTTCTGTGGGGAGGCCACTTTGCAGCCACTCTGGTGCATAACATCGCGATAAGGGAGACCATCACAGGAGAATTCACCGTAAAAACAGCAAGCGTTGGATTCTCATACTGGCAAGTATCAAAACCAATATTCACACCCCGAGACTAATTGTAAGAAACAGTGCTATATCTTTAGAGTGACAATATTCCTTACCATTGGAAGTCGAACGTTGTTCACCCCAAGGAGGTTGTAATGAAATGGATGAGGCATGGCCGTACGTACGTACATGAGCGTACATGGGCGAAGGCGAAACAAGAACATGGGTGAATTGGAAAGATTTTATGCAGAGTAGTTGTGGTACACCAGTCACAAAATGACTAGAATTTAATTGTGGATTTTGACTTATATTTGGCGATTATCAAAAGCGACCACTGGACACGTAAGCCAGGGAAGGCCTAAACTGTGCCGGCTGTAATGGCGGACTTGGCTTCCAGAACCAAGCGGAATGTCACCTCTATTTTTTCTAACCTCCTTGATTCACCCAAAGTTATCACCGTCATCTGTTTAGAGGTGGGTGCCGCCGCTGCGAATTTTTTACACGCCGACACCGCTGATATACTCGTCAGCGCGTGAGGTCCATTTTTATGTAGTATGGGTTGCTCATCTTCCGCCAAGTGATTACCGTCGTTATATTTTTCTTCTAAAACAGCGTGTCGTTGTCAGTTTTCTCAATGAATGGAGGGCGCGTTCAGAGGTGAGGGAATATCAGTTATTTATTTAGGGAGGTGACCGACAACTGAAGATATTTGCGCCAAGAACGATAGGTGGGTAGGTTATTAAGGAAAGGGCTTGGGGAAATGGGTAGATGGAAACCCGTCGTCGGCATTAGTCTACTATTAATGAAAGGCGCCAAGAGGACCACATTTTAACGTCCAATTCGACGGACGGAGAGATGCACTTGATGAATCACCACATGGCACCCGAGTAGAGATCGGCATTCCACTGAAAAATCTTCGCCACTGCTGAAATTCGAACCCGGGACCTCGGGATGGGATGCCGGTACTCTAGCTAATGCCGCCGCTAGTCTTAATTCTTAATCGTGTTTTTATCAATCTTTTGAACTCAAACGTAGAAAAAGTTTGGTAATTGCTCTGTTATTAAAGCCCTGGATTCGCATGAGAAACAATCAGCAGGTTGACGCCGACTACGCTGTATTTGCTGCAACGGTGAACCGACGCTGCGGACAAAAATGCTATCGGCGCCCACCTCCACTTCTGCTCATGTTTAATATCCTTCGAAATTTTCCCGCAAGTCACTGGATGAGGAAACTAGCTGAGTCTTAAGTCATCGGTAAGGAAGTTTGAAGCGATAGAGAAAACGACGAAGAAAATTTCGCTGAGACTACGAGCCAACATTTTTTAAGAAATCCAGACCGATATGGCATTTAAATATCACTGAAAATGAAATTTTAAGAAAATGTAACGGGAAGTGAAGTTTTAGTGGTAAGGTAGCGGTAATCGGGATGATATTTTAAACTTAAAATCCCTCCTTCAACATCTCCCCTGGACCCAAGGACGACTAATGATGTCCTGACTCCAATTTTGAATCTGAGGTCTATATGTTTGAAACTGATGGATAATCAGTTAAACACGTAACAATCAAGCCAAAGATTTCAAGCATTTTCCTCCTTGACTGGATATTTTAGCAATACTTCTACCGACGCATGAATTCAAACGATCGCACACATTGCTTCACTTACATCCACACACCTCATTCACACACCTCATCCACACACCTCATTTTTCTTGAACCACGGTGACTGCACTGAGCTATCTTTCCTGGAAATAACCTATGCTTTGTGGTAAATTTAATTTATATTTCTTTATTAATGGAACAATACTGAAAGCAAAATACCACAGATAATTCAGCCTTGACTTTATTTATATACCTGCAACTATTTACAAAAGTGAATGAGAAGGGCCATGTACGTAAAAGCGTACATAGCCCAGGGAAATAAAAATAATTTGCATTAATTTTTTGTCACGAGGCAGATTAAGAGAAATACTACGGCAAACAGGCTGAAGTGATTGTATGAATGCGGCGGGTTTGATGGCGCGTTGGAACTGTGCCTCAGCACTTGACTGTAATGCTGCTCGATTAACTCGGTCATCGTATATCAACCTATGTAAAAAGGCTAGGGTAACAGAAACAACTTTGCATCCTCTTCGTATTCACTACTCCGTCATTATTGCGAATAAACTCAGCGAATCTAGGTCGCCAGAGATTATGCTACAAACCTATCCCGCAACCCTCAGGTCGTGCGATAGATAAGCCACGGTCTCGGACTCGGATACGGTGTTTTTCCCTGGGTTCATTACTGAGAATTCACGATGAGATACTACGAGACCTCAGTCGGTCATAATCATCATCCCTTTGTCAGTCATAAGATTGGTTAACAACGGCCCTTCATTATTCCACGTTGTTTATTTGTATTTGATGTAGCAAAACATTAGCTTGATTATCAGTGGGTTTTCGCAGGATTTTCACGCCCCCCTTCTTGTGTGGGTGTTTTCCTGTAGTGGTTTTATTAGAAAGGGATGTAATCCTATAAATCCTGAAGTTCTCCCCGCACATACACATATATGTTTTACATTTTGGGGATTTATTTAGTAATATATTTGGTTTTATACTGTGAATGTAAAATTATTACTCATTGCCTAAGTGTTTTGTAATCACTCTTAAAAGTTGTATTTTAAAAAGTTATTCTTAATTTTATGTTTAAATTGACGATGGGGTTGGACGGCAGAGTGGACTTCATAGTATCGACCTTGCTCATATAAAGCTGACTTATTATTCAATGCTAACTCCTTTACTTCCTTATAGTTCCTCTTTTCTGGGTACCTCTTCGGTTGTCCTAGGTATCCCTTCCCTATGGTTTTCTCCTTATATTTTCCCCTCTAGCATGTTTAGAGCGAATTAGCTGAGTTTCATGATGTGTACAATCTACTGAGTCCTTCTTTTGCGTATGTTGCTCCAAATAGTCCTATCTTCTTCGACTCTTTTGCATACTACATCGTTTATCACTTAGTCCGTCCATTAGATCTTTAGCATTCCTCGGGTTCGTGTGCTTGCCAGAGTACCTAATTGATTCCCATCCCGAGGATCCAGGATACGAAAACCGGCTGAGGCGGGGGATTTTAAGTGGGATCCCGTTTCCCTCTCGGATGCAGTGACCTATACTACGTGACATGGGGGCTAGACCCAACAGAAATTTTGAAGTTATATAAATGGCACTTAATGTTAACATTTTCTACTTTTTTTAATTTATCCAATATTTTGAACAAAATTTTCAATTAATATATTTGTAATTTCCCCAAACTGAGTATTTTAGGTATTTTTACAAAAATTGCAAAGCTATTATCTTTGAAAATCGCCTGTTATACTGCAGTCGTAATTGCACTCTTAATTGCCTAACCACATTATTTTTCTCCTGTTTTTAAAACATTTTCACCTCCTCCCTGCTTATTCTAAACATGGACTCACCCACCCTCCAGAAATGGAATCCTGACTACTTCACTGCTTGGATGCTGGGATGCGCAATACGTGCAACTATCTCATTGAAATTTTTTCCATGCGATCGAATGCACCACCCTTCAAGGTGGGACCTTAACCTCTGAATGTCTTCGCGCCTTTCGTTACGAGTTGGCTAATGGCGACGCTGGGTTTCTCTCTAACCCTTTCTTCATTCCCAAATATTTTGTTCCATATTTTTTGCTCCTTTTTTCGGTTAGTTATATGTCTACTGGTGTTTGCAATGAAGTAATGGATTCGCTTATTCTACATACATAATTGGGATAAAAAAGTTATTATGACGGCCTCATACTGGCGTAATAATGATAAAATATTAAGATTTAATTGTCCTACATATGGAAACTAGATTCACTACATAATGACTAAATTCCATCAGATGCGAAAAAAATATTAATATACACCGATAAACGTAAAAAGTAAATCCATTTCCTGAACTGATGAAAAACCTCTTTACCTGGAGAATGGACAGGAATGTTCATGTTTTAGCGTTAAATTAAAAACTATCATTGCAGCTGACCTTTGACTCTCCGTGAGACATTTAATTGGTAGTAGTGCAAATGGGCAAGTCACAGAAACGAAACCTTACTACTTTACTAAGGTGGTTGTCGCTACTTCACATTTTGAAACCGTTCAAAACCATCATCTTTTGACGCTAATAGTAATGAAATCAAGCACAGTAGGGATGTATGATCAATATAAGTTTTCGAGCTAATTAAGGAAAATTGAATTTTAAAAACTAGCCTACTTCTCCACTCATCCCTTACCAACCCACCCACCGATACATCATGGAGCAAGAAATCCATGATTTCAAATTATCATTCTCCTCTGATGCATAGTGTCTAAACTCAGAGCATCTCCTATCTGAATATACCGTTACCTTGGAGTCAGAGGAACTTTTGCTTCCTTTATAACTAGAATGTTGATCTATTCAACTTAGATGAGATCGAAATATACCATTACCTTGGATTCAGAGGAACATTTGCTTACTTTCTAACTAGAATGTTGATCTAGTCAACTTTGATTACATCAGTTAGGTATTGCAACTGGTTCACCTACCTTGGGCGCCAGGAACCTTGGCGATCTTTCCATAAAATGCGTGTTTTATGCAGCAGCACTCCATTACCTTGTTGTATATCGCAATAAACACGATCCTAATGTATTGCATGGTCTCTCGGGTGCGATATAAAATAGCTCAGATTATAAATTGAAATTATTTGCTCGTACTTACGCCCGTTTTTGTTTCTTTAGTTGATTTACTTCTAGTAAAAAGAAAGAAAATTACTGACGTGAGGCCTCGAACAGCATTTTATCTTGTTTCTACTGATATTGGAGATGAAAAGAGTAACGCGAAAAGAGTAACTCTAAAAGAGTAACAAATAAAATGAAAAGATGAACTAAGGCTAGATGACAAGAGGAGCCTTTTATATTGTCAGAGAAATTAAATTTAAAAAACATGATTGTCCACGAAATAAAGGGAATATGACTGAGTTCGTTAACGCTTGGAGACAAAAAGGGCAACACATGAAAAGGGAAAATAATCAAGTCAATAGGAAAATTACGAGAGGAGACAAATTACGACGACGCTATGGCATTATTCCCAGGCATATTGCAATGCATGGGTTTCAATTCGACAAGACTTCTCTAAATAAAAAATTCGGGGAGTTCACAGAAGCTCTTGGGGAATGGTTTCAGGGGAATGGTTGGGGAATGCTTCAAGATGACGAGTTTCACACATCATTTTTTTCAACGAGCACTTTTCTTGAATGGAGATAGCGATGATATTATCTCAGCAAGCTGTTAAGCATTAGGATAGATGCTTAACAGATAGAGGACAGGGAAGCGGCCTTTGATGTCGAGATGCACCGCTTTTCAGCGCTTCGAATGAATTTTATTCGTAATCACAGCGTCACGTAAAAACTACCTGTGATAAATCGGAAGGTTTCAAGGTAATTGAACCGTGATGACAGTTTATTCTCCCAAGTTCATCTTCTGCCTAAAACAGTTTCCTACATTTTTAGAGGCATTTCACTGACTTGCTCGGTGACGAAAGCTCGTGCGACTTAGAAAGATTGAGGTAATCATAAAACCGAATACTAGGGAATTAGGACGAATTACGATTAAAACGAATAAAAAATGTTTTCTTCAGACATTCTCTCAATTAATGGAGCAGCTAAGAGTTAAACTCAGCCCATAATACCCATATTACATGTATATTGAATATTAGATGACGAATTTCAGAAAGACGTTTGGAATCCATATTCAGCTTGATCCATGACCAATTCACGAATAAACGTTTTAGTTCCAAAATCATCGTCACAAATTTTGCCGAATCAAATTTACAAACAATTATAAATATATATATATATAAATCTTTTTAATTAATATTGCTGTTTGAATTAAAGATGACTAGAAAATGGTGCCCTTTAAATTTCAACGGGAGGAAAAAGTTGTTGTATGAAACAATTATTAGATAAATGAATCACGTGAAAAATGCATATGCGATGTAACAGTCATTAACCCTTTAGGAGAGATTCGGGTGAAAAATATAACTAAAATATTAATCGTGATTCTACTATATTGATTATTAACGAGAGACGTAAGTGCCTCGGGCATAATTTCCCATTTTAATAAAAATGAAAATTAAATGCAAGAATTAAAAACTTAGTTCGTTCAGTCCTCCGATGCTAAGAACTCATGAGTGCGAGTGATTTCAAAAATCAGAATAAGAAACCTCTGTACCGAATCCAATGCTTTTCTTGAGGAAGTAAAAGTTGGCTATAAAAGGGACCACGTAGGGGCCCCTGGGACTTTCTAAATGCCTTTATAATGTATCCCATTAATCCTTTCAGGTCCTAAGAAACATGTATGCTAACTTTTGCTCGAATCCGTGAAGGTGTTTGGAAGTCAAAATCGTTCAAAAAACAGAATTTCAGTTTTATAGATATGATAGATGATTAATTTTTTGGGGGTTGCGTCTCCAAGTATATGGCTGCCCTGCACAGGCTAATTAATTCAAACGATTTCCACCTTCTTACTCGCTTCAGAGTCACCGTGTGCCAAACAGAAATCAGAATGCGATGTTTTAAGTGATATCGTCTCTATTGGCATAGGGGCAATTCTCACATTTCACAGTTCATCTTTTTCGCCTAATTTACTCACTTGATAGCCCTGTATACTTGATAGTCTGATTTATTTTGAGCCCGAGGTATGTTAAGGCCTTCATTAAAAAACTAGCAGACCTGCTGCCTGCTTTGCAGGCAGTCTCTGTCTGGTGTGCTCTTGAGGTGAACTTGGTGTTTTTCCTTTTTTTGCACTACTCAAGTGGAAGCAGTGGGAAATGTGACTAAATGAGTGTATATGTTTCCCAGTAATGAAAAAACATTGATAATAGTTTTTGAAAAATAAGTAAACATTTTGGAGTAAAAAAAACTCATAATATACATTTTCTGTACAATGCTCGCTGTAGATGACTGAGGAGAGTACCATTTTTTAGATACAGTCACTCCGACGATTGGTTAGTCATAGCTAAAAAGATGAGGGCAAACATTCCGCCTTCTAGCACACATAGAGCCATTGTTTCCTTTTTTGCATACATTTGCTGAAGTAAAGTTTCCTTAGTAGTCTAAGGAGAGTATCATTTTTGAGATATAGACACTCCGATGAACCCGAGAGTCCCGTAAATTTAAACTCTCAAAAAACACTGTTTTTTTTTCATTTTTCTTTGCACCACCAACTGCTAAAAATCCATAACTACTACCAAATCATACAGAAAGAGAATCCACATTTAATGCTCCAAACCTCATTTCTCTAGCTCAAAACTTGAGAGAGAAATAAACAAAATGGATACAGAATGATTGACTGACTGACTGACACGCTACAAAATTTATATATATATATATACTCAATCATTCGAAAACATGACGCTAAAAGGCTATATATATATATATATATATATATATATATATATATATATATATATATATATATATATATATATATATATATAAATATTTCGTTCAAACAGGTGGTGAAAGAAAGAGTATAGGAAACACATAAAATGTGATGACACAATGGTGATGTGAAGATGGAATGATGGCCGATTCCAAGTGAAAAAAATTCGTCTAGACCGGGAATTGAACCACGGACCTTCCGATTTCGCGCCGGCTGCTCTGAAGGTCCGTGGTTCAATTCCCGGTCTAGACGAATTTTTTTCACTTGGAATCGGCCATCATTCCATCTTCACATCACCATTGTGTCATCACATTTTATGTGTTTCCTATACTCTTTCTTTCACCACCTGTTTGAACTAAATATTTATTATTTACGCCTGTGAGCGGTTTGAGTGAATGAATGAATGGTTATATATATATATATATATATATATATATATATATATATATATATATATATATATTATCAGACTCCTAATCAATGTAAATATCTTGTTTCTGCTAATTCATTGTCCAAGCTCCCCTCGTTCACTTAACATTTATAATAACTGAAAAATCAGCATCGGCATATTTCAATTCCTATTTTAGAGATAGATTTAAACGATTAATTCCTACGCAAGGAAACCAAGGAAATTATTCACAGGAAAAAAATCAGCATTTTAAAACTATATAAATCTTTTCACTATTTAGCACAGTTAAGGGGCCCAAATTATGGATACAACGAAATTTCAAATTGCTTTCAAGGGAGTTCCTTGAACTTGTTTTATGATGCATGTACTTCGCATTCTTATTGTCGTTCAATAATGTGATCATTCTAGCAGTGCAACGGTTCAGCCCCATAACTGATCAAAGGCAAATAAACAGGAAGAAGACAAAAAATGACTAAATAAAATTCCGACTAAGCGATAATTATGACTCTAATAGTTACAGAACCCATACACACCAACCCTTCAATAGCAAAGAGAAATATCATTACAACTCAAGCAGCATCCTGATATCGCCCCAATATCATTTTTACACCATCTCTATATATACACCATCTCGTCAATACCATTTTTACATCATTTATTAGTAATTAGAATTAATGCGACCGTAATTTACTTAATGAGATTCCTCATCGATGGAATGAGATTCAAGCCGTGAATACTGCATCAAAGCGAATAGTTCACATATTGCTGTTTTGCGTGGCAAATGTTGAGACTGAATACGTATCTTTTTTATATTCGTTGACAATGAGGGCTTATGAAACGCAACGAATGACGACAATTTCTTTCTGTACTTGCAGGTTGATTCTGGCGTCTGCTCTGTTTCACTTTGCCAACATAGGCATCCTCTTCTTCCGCCGAGTGATGCTCTTGAGAATACCGGAGGCACCAAAGGTTACGCCAGCTGAAGACACTGACGGTACACTTTTCCTGTACTAAAAGAAGAAATCCCTCGAAGTAATTTACACTTCGTGCAGATACTTTTATATTTATTTGTCTATGGAATTTAAAATAGGATATTATTTATATTTAATTCGACACATATGGAGATAACTTTATTTATGTTAACATCCTGCATTAAATTTTTAAATAGATTAATCATTTTATTTCCCTTTGTCCCTTTTTAAATGATTCACCATTAATCATTGACAGCGTCAAAAACTTAATATCACCAAGTAAGGGCCTGAAATATTCGTTCATTTTAAAACCATGTAATCCTCAAGTTCCTTATTTATGAAGGATGCGAAGAAATATCAAACAAGGAATAACAGGAATAGTTATCTTTTACGTATACTTGCATGCCTTGGGAAAATTTAATGAATTTTCCATAACCATTAATCGATGATAATAATTTTTATTAGCGATTGAAAAACGTCACTAAAATCATAGAGTAGGCATTTAACGCTGTAAATACTTACTCTATGCCAAGATTTAGGCCATTGGAAACTTTCTTTGGTCCACACATACATACACGAGAGCCTAGTCTTCGATTTAAACGGAAAAAATCCGTAAACAATTGACGCTCAGACTAAATATCATTAGGTGGAGGTCAATCACCGTAAGTCTAACAAAGTTGACTGCGAATGTATTATTATTTATCATTAACATTATTATTTATCTTCATATCGCCTCCATCACGAGTGACTAGAAGTCGGAAGTTGCTGATTTCTATGCATCTCAAGCTTTTGCCAAACAAATATGCCTTGGGATAGTTACAAGCGGTGCTATTAAAAATACGCGACCATGGATGGAATTCCAAAAGAGCATCCGTTTTTATCAGCCGCGAGTAAAGCCGTCTGATTGACAAATGCTCAATATCCCGGATAAATGTGCGCTAAGTGGTGAAAAGATAAGGCATAAAGATATTCAGATAAGCAAGGCGGGAAGGATAGACATCTCTCAAATGAGATTAAAAAAACAACATCCGTCTAAGCTATAACTAAAAAAAGTTTTGAGAAATGTGCAGTTTTCTCACGCTTCATAAAAAAAGTACGTAGGTAATAATTGTTCAAGTGCCGTGATATGTACGATGCGCACAATTTTGCGCATTCTAAACATAAAATGCAGAGTAATTTTCCACACGTTTGAGGTACCTACCGTAAAAACTGACATTCTCTCTATGTATCAATAGATTAATTCAATGCAAAAAAATCATTCCACCCCTTGAGCTAATTGTTGGTATATCAAAAAATCTTCTGAACAAAAGTTTTTAATAGTAGTCTTAGGAAGTATACTAAATTTAAACGAATGCAATATATTTCATATTAAGGGAGTTATGGTGGTTATACAGTTTTTCTAAAAATCTTCCCCATTTCCACCCCTTGGTCCGATTTTGCCCGTTAACGAAATGTGTATTTGATGTATCAGTCCGGAAGTAATTTGTGCAGTTATCGTGGCTTTAAAAAGTGATATTGAAAAGTTATTTGAAATCAGTATCATGTTCCTACGCTCAAAATTTCAAGATAAACGGCTTATTAATTCATTCTTTCCGAGGCTAAATAGAAAGCATTGATTTGGGGACTTAGAGCCGATTGGAACTCCAACCATCCCACTTGATCTCTAGGACTGTATTAAGGTTAATTAGCAGTAATGCGTTGGTCTCTAGCAGTGTGTAAAATTCTACGTAGTAAGCGATATACTACGCAAACCGATTGGCCCTTATGATAAGAATCAATTTGAAGTGCTAAATCCAGTTACTCTGTAAAAACCGTTAAATGCACATAGGGAGGTTGGGGTAAACAATACCCAAACTGAAATCTTACTGAAATTACTCAGGTTGGCAAGGAAATATGCCATTATTGAAATATGAGAAAAAATGATAATTTTGGGATTGAAAACCCTTATTTTCAACAAAGATGAAAGGAAAAACAAAATTGAATGTAATAATTTAATACTTCATTCTTTCAGTAATCTGACAATGAAAATTTTAACCCTGTATCATGAGTGAAAGTAATTTTTAAAAAGCAAAAAAACAACCTCTGCACTGATTTCAATGCTTTTCTTAATAGCGTAAAATCTAGGGGCCCGTATTGCGGCCCTTGGGGCCCTGGGGAAATTTAAATATAGTATTTGTTCATCTCAGTGCACTTTATTACCCACTCTCAAAATTTTAAAGTAATCGGTTGAGCCGTTTTTGTGTGATTGAGTCACAGACAGACAGAAGGCGTCGCTGAAAAGACTCAGTATGAAAGGCATGACAAAGGCTTCAAAATAGACGAGGGCAAAGATAATGAATTATAATTAGGGAAAGGTAAGGAGAAACTAGACGTCGCGTCGAGTCGGCGTCATCTTGCTCTCCATGAGATGGTCCGTAGGGTCGAAAGTTCCCGTATATTATGTTATATTCATGTGTTCCAACGATGAAAGGAATGGTACCGTAGGCCTTGGTACCCTCGGTGGTGCTCCGTTCTTCGTTAGGTGGTGTTTAAGTGTCGTATTTCTTCCTTGGTGGCCGTTTTCGGGACCATTTTCTTCCGGTATCCGTTTTCTTTTCTGCAGCCAAAGGTTAGGCATCGGATAGTTTGTAGGAGCGATGCAAGGTTAGTAACAACCTTGGGAGCGATGTACCACTGTCGCTACTAGCGCAAACTCTGTGCTGGGTGGTGGTGCATTTAGGTTGTCTAACAGTATGTGTCGTCTTCCTGTGTACTGCACGACAAGCTCCCGTTCTTTCTTTTCACCAATGCGTCTAGGTAGGGGTAACTGGTTATCCCTTTCAGTCTTCATCGTAAATTTTATCGCCTGGAGCTGTCTGTTGATGTGATGCAGGAATTTCATGAGTTTTAATGCACTACCTTCTGTACCATGTTACCAGATCACGAACGTATCTCGACGTACCTAAGCCATAGCTTAGGTTTCTACTTGTAGTGTACTCCTCCCCATCTTAATGCATTGAAGTGAAACTTGGGTATGCGAGGATAAGCATAAGTATATACTAAAGGTAAGAGGTATTGGGTATCTACAAATGATTGCGGTTAAAGTTGGAGGGAAAGGGTTAGAAATGAGTGGGTGATAAAAGAATAGGGAATGAATGCTCCGGTAAATGACATAGGTATATGAAAAGAGCGTGATCCGTTGGTTTGGCTACGTTGAGAAAACGGATGAGAGTCGAATAGTGAAATAGAGTTATGAAAGAGGAGTGTATGGTGTGAGAGGAAGAAATAGACTGAGAAAGTCATAGGTGAATGTGATGGAAGAGACTCTGATACGGAGAAATACTTGGAGTCTTGAGAACAAGAGAGCGAGTATAAAGCAATATATTAACGTAATATGTAGAAGTAAGAAAGGCATTCAAAGATAGGGAAGTATGGAAGAAGTTACTAAAACAGAGCCTGTTTCCTGGGTCTTTTACCAATAATTAATCTCACTGCGTACCCCAGAATAGAGGCACTGTATTACCAGTGGTAATACAGTGCCTCTACCCCGAAAGAGAACGGCACGAGGGGTATATGCTTACGCGTGTGCAAACGCGTAAGACTAAGAGATAACTAATGTAAAGATTCCTCACACCGTTAATTCGCTTGATGTAAAAACTGTGGTTTTCAATGCTCTGCGTCAATGATTGCAGTGCAATCGACGACAAGGAATGTCGGAAGTTAAGGAAGTAGGGAGTACGCCCTCACGGAGTGAAAGGGGAACTTCAAGGCGGTTGAAGGGATAAAGGGCTAGAGAAAGGAACATGTATTTGCATCACAGAAGGTGACATTGGCATACGACCGGAGATAGAGAGGAGTTATGATGACGGTGCTGAGAAATAGGTGAGTATTCAGCAGTCTCAAGGGCAACGGAACGCCGATAAACATGATTAGGATAATAGTCAGGGAGGAATGTTGAGAAGTCGATCTGTTGTGTCTCAATGATGGTACAATTCAATGTCCGATTCGATGGTTCATGTACATAGATTGTGATGACAATTTTCGAAGAATGTGATGCGCACCTTTGTATCACTAAATGTAACAATATTGGTTGGTAAGGAACAGTAAGATGAGGGTCGGACCATATGCTTAGTCAGGAGTTCTGATGGATATCTTATCCATCGTACACATTTGAAAGATGTTCTTCTCACTCTGTGGTAGAGTACCTGGCTGATTTTTCGCATGAAGCTTATAAGGAATGAGTCCTTTTACGTGAGCATGGCGACAACTATTATACTGTATATACCCGCGTACAATGCTTTTCTGGTTGAGTTTAATTGTATATATGCAAAGAAATGTAGAAGAAGTGTAGACATGTAAATAGAATGAGAATTTAATTACTTGTACGTCTTGCGATCTGAGGTAATGTAGAGGGTGACAAAAAGGGTGCAATGATAAGTTATTTTTTTGGAATTCAATGAATAAGGCTGCTCGATGGGCTACAATAAACGGGTGACAATCTGGGGAACACCTACCGATTGGGATCTGCGAAAAAAGTTGAACAATACCGGATGCATGGTAATTATATTCGTTCACTGCTCTGGTCCAAATTGTCAGACCAGATGAATGGGCAGTCGAGTGACTCGGAACCGAAAAAAATGTTGGGAATCACTGTTCTAGTACATTAAGAAAATTTAACCAAAGTTTACGCAAGGCTACTGCGTGGTAACTTTTATTGATTGACTGATTGTAGTGAGGGCCTTCGCCAGGAGTCCTGGTGGCACTTAGACCTTCTGGGTCCATTGTGCCAACCCCATACCTGTCTGCCACATGCAGACAGGGGACAAGAGCGCCATGGTGAAGGTATGCCCATGGTCACCCATCCAACCCCATCCGGGTCCAACATTGCTTAACTTCGGTGATCTTACGGGAACTGGCGTGTCAATGAAGCTGGACCCTCGCATTGTAACTTTTATTACTTTTATAATTGCAGCTGGAAACTGTTTTTCCTGTCTTGATTCCATTCACGAAATAGCGATGCGACGCTATTAGCATTCCGGAGTTAACTGTTGAAGAATGACAGGGGTGACCTTTTAACGTTGTTTTACACTTTCAGGACTACCCAGCACCACTTCCACTCGATGATTACATAAGCAGTCAAGGAGAGTGACGTGAATCAATTCATGTTACGGCTCTGCCATGGTATAAGAAGAATCAGGCGCGCAGCCAACTCAAAATTTTCTCGAAGGAGTGGATTTCCACGTAAATTTCTGGCACCGCATTCAGCCCTCATAATTTTATTTGGCTCTTAACTGTGCAAAACATTACCTCTAACATCGAGGACAGAGCCATAGAATAACCAATCTCATCCCGATGCAGGATGGCATTTGAAACTCAGACTTACGGAATGAGGAATGGATGAATGGAAAACATGAATGGGGCACAATGGAATCAACGACTGAAATATTCAATTAAGCAAAAGAAAGGATGCAGGTGTTGCTCATCAAAACATAGCCATAAATTTCTGAAATCTTTTTGACACCGTAAAGCATTGACAATCTTTTTAACTTTTACTGCAATTTCTTCCGAGGTGGAAAAACGTCCTCAGGTAATGAAAAAATAAAGTATACATTTTGAAGCAGGTATTATGCAGCTATTAGAGCAAAGAGAGTAATTTTAAGTGTAATAATATCCTATCAAATCCTATCAAATAACAGTGAACTGATTATGTTCATTGAATTTAAAATACATCGAAAAATTTTAAAACGTGCAAAAATCATCAGTTTTTCTACATATGAGACGATTTGAACTATCAGCATTCTAAGTTTTTATAATACAATTCCTTAATTGTACACAGGGAAAACTGATAGCGGAAAGTATGAAATAGGTCAATAATAGGCCTTAATACCCAAGACACATTTAATATAGTTCTCAATTAATAATATACTTCTTCATCCATGGATAAAAACTCATGTTTGGACAAAGGAAAATATTTTATCCATAACGCGGCAGTGTGACCCTTCCCTCGCATTTTTGAATACCTTCACGACATGCACCTGCACCAATAGCACAAGGCATGGCCTCAATAGCACATGGCCTTGCACGGAACGTGCTTCCTCTACCGGCGGAATTTGTAACTTTCATACTCCTTAAAAGGCTTTTCGGATATGTGCTGCTCTCTGCTACGGTCTTTCAGAAGCAGTAAGTCTTTTTCAAAAATACTGTTACTCTGTTGAAACCACGAATCAAGAGTCAGTGTCAAGGAAAGTGTTAAGTGAACTACTCCAAGGGAGTTGTCGTTGGATTATCTTGGGCATATTGCTGGCCATGAGTTTGAATCTTCTATATTTCCACCTAAGACTCCCATTTTTCAAGCCCATCCTTTAGTGTTTATATTCTTGTGGAAACAATGTAGAGGGACTTATAGAGTGAGCGTCAGCAATAAACTGAAGACATTACAGCCTGAAGGCTGATGTGTATGTGACGGTGTGCGTGTGACGTCTGGACGATAATTACGTCCAATTATTGATCTCTTACCGGATTACTGATACAGCTGCATCACAATGAACCTTTATCGGCGAGGAATGATTTTTGCAACATTCTTGGGAAGCTGCCTTACGCTAGCTCTTACGGGAGCTGCCATGGGAACCATGTACTGGGTCGAGGCCCACGCACGCCGCACCTCGAATCCCAACGATTCTGACGGAAGGATCCATTTCGGCCTGTTTTACGGATATAAAAATCTCAATGTCGCCTACGGCTGGAGGAGGTACGACATTGACGGTAAGGAATTCTCCATCATACACAAACCTCGGCCGTTGAAATCACCCGAGACGTTGAATATGTATAGCGATGAAACAGCGTTTGATATATATAATATCGATAACATTTGAATTTTGTCACATTTGATACTCATGTCTCTACTGTTTAAGCGTGTTTCTATTTGCCATATTTATTACCTAATTAACGTAGGGCATGATTCGCGCGCAGCACAAACAATTATTATCCGACTCATTAATATTGACATTATTTTGGTAGGATTTTGAATATTTTTTGGTAAAACTAATGGTGCCCTTTCGAATGTATAAAATTTCCATTTTCTTCCTCAGTGCAATTTTAGTTGTATTATCAAATGGTAATTTTAAATGATGATGTCATACAACATGTAAGGTGGGCCTTACGAGGGAAAAGTCTTGCGCAATTGGTATTTAATAATAGCGGCATACATTACGGCACAGTCATCATCTTTTTAAATATAGCCTTTATTTCCATGCGCATGTTTAATTGAAAAATAGGACTTTATGACAAATGCTTAATGACAGCGTTTGGTTTGTTGTAATGAAATAATTACATCGATGTAATGAATAAATTTCTACAATTTTTATTTTGGTCTATTTGTTCATTTAGTGTCGTTTGTGAAATACACAAACATATGTTATTATTTTAACTGATAGGATTTATCCTTCCTCTGAATAGAATCAAAACAAACTGTAAATTTTACAATGGATAGATGTCGCTTATGCGGAAACCGGTCGTATTGAATAAAATCCATTCTAAAATTTACAAAGGTTATTTTGATTCTGTCAATATGGAATTTTACAAAGTAACGTCTGAGAATATCGAGTTCTTCCTCTGAATATTTATTCATTTGCGGTGGGTGTTAGTTCCTTGGACAGTTCATCGAATTCCTACGATGTTTAGATATACGGTTAATTTATTACAACGCAAGAAATCCGGGAGAAGACGCCCAAGAAGATTCCACTTGGATTTGAACAGGAACCCTTCCGGTCCGCAGCTGAACGCTCTACCCACTAGGCTACCACTCCATCCTATTTGGCGACATCACTACATTGCTCTCAATATGGCATTTTCTTGCCCATTCTAATTTTTATCTCCGGTTAAATTTCCTCATCCCGCACATCTCGTAAAAGCGATGGCAGACCTGGAGATCGTACGTATCTCGAGATAATGATCATATTTACTAATTAAAATATTTGATAAATTCACGTCTTTTTGGTACACAACTGCGGGCACATACCGAAGAATGTTATCTCTTTTGGAATACATCCTATATTTGAGTGTGAAGCAAATTACAATTATTATTACTCGCGTATTAGGCGTATTACAAATCAACCCATACCATTTTTATTAAATACACTACGATCAGTTTCAGCTGAAACACTCGGCGTAAAAGAGGGGATGAATAGCGCCTGAGATATTTTCATGGATACTAGTTACTCCGTTGCTTCACATTTAAGAGGGGTTTAAATTATGATCATATTTACTAATAAAAATATTTGATAAATTCACGTCTTTTTGGTACACAACTGCGGGCACATACCGAAGAATGTTATCTCTTTTGGAATACATCCTATATTTGAGTGTGAAGCGCCGTATTACAAATCAACCCATACCATTTTTATTAAATACACTACGATCAGTTTCAGATAAAACTCTCGGCGTAAAAGAGGGGATGAATAGCGCCTGAGATATTTCCTTTGATGCTAGTTACTCCGTTGCTTCACATTTAGAAGGGGTTTAAATTTCATTTTGTTTCGATATTCCTCAATGGTTAATATGATGTTAATTCGGCTCTCACTAATCGATATTTCTAAAGTAATTTTAAAAAACTTAGTAAATATATTTTTTTTCTTTTTGCTTGCATGTAGCAAAATACATTTTGTAAGGACATAAAGGAACAAATAACGGATTTAAGGCATAATGTTATTTCTTTTCAATAATGTCTATTGACTTATATTGAATTTTTTCGGTTCATCATTAAAACAACGCGTTGCATTTATTTCCTGCGCCTCAAAGCATGACTATCCTATGGGACGACGTCGACTTTGTATCTAACAAGAGCAGACATTTGTTTTGAAATATCACTTCCATTCAGCCAGTCTCGACGTCATAAATAAAGACTTTTTTGCGCTCCTTCGTGACATTCTTTCTTGGCCGTGGCCTAAATGGCTCTTTTTGTGAGGAACCACGCCTTTGTTACCGGACGATCCATTCCTTCGGTGAACAGAGGTGGAGTCGATTCCTGTGGTGCATTAAATATTGCACAGTCGCAATGCACGCGTGGGATGGTGATAGAATGCAGAATAGGTATTTTAAGATCTATTTGCCTGGCCTGTACACAGGGCAAATCGCAATATTTTTGCATCTTTCGCATCATCGTCAACAATTTTTTTCCGAAAAGCAGAGACTTGGGAGGATATTTTCGAATAATTTGAATCTACCTCAGTACCTATGCTTTGAGATCTTCATTTGGAACTCAGCGACGGGCTTTTAATAATTTATGATCACAATTGGAAATTATTTTTATGTGGTAAATCACGAGTTCCTGTCGCTCGAGGAAGTCTTACTTAGTTTTATACGTAAAGTGAGGAATAACGTCTATGGGGTCCTGGTCTCTCCTCCAGTCTTTGAAATTTAATTGGAGATACCTATATGAAATATCCTTTTAATTACAATGGATACAATTAAATTTATCCGCCACTTTCTTAAGATTTTCTCACGGTGTTAAATTTATTGTGAGGAATTTAATGGAATATTTTATATATCTTACTGTGGAAATATTAATTTTCTACCAATAAAATGACATAATACAAATGTATCCACGTTTTTAGGACAGGTGTTTCATCAATTGTCGGAAGCAGATATTACGCGCTCTTATTTAATATATTTTATAATGCTACAATTATCCGAAAGTTGAACCACGAGTCCGCGCTGCCACAAATTAAAGATGAAGATTGCACTGTCAATAACCTTAATGCCTCATGATTAAGTGAAGTTCGCGAGAAAAAATCAACGCTTATGATATATTGCTTACCTACTGATCCATTACTTGATTGACGGGATTATGTATGCGATTGCTTCTTAGGAAAAGTTACTTGTCGCTCGTCACCATGAGCGTAATTCAGCTTTTTAACTGGGGCGGCAATGCCTACCGGGGGAATGGGGGTCCGGGGGTCTTCCCCCGGAAAATAAAAGAAATTAGCGTTAATTTGTTGGTTTTTAAGTGTAGGCTAAATTTGATATGATTAATGAAAATTCAAGAAAGTTCCGTACATGCTGAATTGTATTTTCCAATTGCTTGTAAATTATTGAGATTATTACTTCTTACTAATTCTGGGGTGGCAACTGCCACCCCTTGTTACCCCCGAATTACGCCACTGCTCGTCACCATGTAGAGTGAATACGCTGACTTTCTGGAAATATAATGAGGAAATTCATTGTGCATTATGTCCACGAACAGTCCTTGTGATAAGCGTCAAGATTTTTATGTGCTCTGCGAAACTAGGGGAGACATTTCTGCATTTGAGGTGAGCGGAATTTTTGGAAATGGTGACATTAAATTCTAGAAGCGTCTTATGAGAAGAGCTGTTCAGATATCATACTGTGAGCTGAATCCAGAATTATTGGTGTGAATATAACTTAAACCAATTAAGAAATTCTCTTTCGGAATCAGGTTGATTGTTCAGTGTCGATAACGTTCTTTACACGTCGGAAATACGGCCTTCACCTTGGACAGTGGTTTCCAGCCTGTGGTTCGCGTACCCTAGGGGTAAGGTTCTAGGCAATAAATGGATACGTGAAAAAAAACCCTTTAGAATAATCATGTATATAAGGTTGAACGAACCATAAATAAAGTAAATATTAAATATTTTTCTCATATAACGGATACGATTTTTGGAACTGGGTAAATAAGTGATCGAAAAAGATTGGAAACCGCTGACCTCGGGCAAACATTCGCAGGAAGTGTCATGCCTGCTATTTTGAGCAAGATTTTTTCGCTTTTATTTCACGAAGAGTGACAGAAAGGAACGATCAGCTACTCAGTGACGCAACAAAGCGTGAACTTACCGGGAAATGCTCTCATGGCTGGATAATTTCCTGGAAAAATGAATTCCTCCTTTTGCCTAAGCTGATGATCACTGAATCATACTAACAACTTGTAATACGCGGCGGTCCGAAAATGGGAACAAAAATAATTATTAATGCTCCATTGAATCATGTAAACATCAAATGCTGAACGTGTTCGAATCCCCATGGTAGGAAGGAGATACAATGATTCATCTCCCATTGTAACCTGCGTTTATGAACGTAAAAAAGGGTAATTTCCATTACCTGATTATTATGTCATACACGACGCCAGACAATTACGAGGCACCGACCGAGACGCACAAAGCGAGTGATGTTAATAGTTAGATATTAACTCTGTCTGAGCATGCCCAGACCATACTGTATCCTGTAAGAAGTTGATGTGATGATCATGTTTAACTTGTACTGAATGAGTTACCCTGCATTCACCTATTTTTTGCAAACTAATCAACCACTCTTTTCATATTATTGGAAGATCCAGGCTTTTAAAATTATCTTTATGAACCTATGAAAGTTTGCATAATTCATCGTTGACTTCCGTCGCAAAAATTCGATGTAATGACAGAGTGATTAGAAGAGTTCTCTTGAAAAACTGTTTTACCCCTCTTTAATGCGCTTCGAAGTTCATCTTTTTAATTTCATCTATTGTCTAGGTATGTACGATTACTACCTCAAGGCATTCTTCTCTTACCATAAACTCACATTATTATGTGTTAATGCATGCATTTTTAGTGCCCAAATTTCATCATTGATAGGATAATCATCATGAATGAGTATCTTCTTGTGCAGTATTTTACAAAGCATGGTTCTAATGGGGAGCGTTATCTCAAATTGCCATTTAGGTTCTCCATCCGATAAAATTATGAACAACTGTCTTTAAAATGTTATTCTTTTTCTCATGCTTTGCTCTCAAAGATTCATTGGATGGTGTATGCGTAAATGATTCTTAGTGTGTGATAATGCATATCTTTTATTGCTCAAATTTCATCATTGATTGGGTTAATCATCATTAATGAGTTTCTTCTTTTGCAGTACGTAACACCATATGCTTAGAACTAGATGGGCAGCATTATCTCTTGTTGTCAGCTAGGTTTTCGACTAGATAAAATTATGAACTACACCCTTTAAAACATTATTCTTTTTCTCATATCCTACTCTTTAAGATTCAATGGATGGTATAAGAGTTAATGATTCGTACACAGCCACGAATTAGATTTCTTTTTGGAATATTTCATTTCTGTCTACGCCAGATAATTTCAGCATAGTCTTTTCGCCCGTTTCCGGAGTAGGGAAGGGACGAGGTTGACTTTCTTTTGAGGGGAAGCATGCGAAACTCCACAACAAACCGTATTCTCTCCGAGAAAATTCTCTCCCCTAGATGATGACAGCTTGCCTTTCTCTTCCGAAGCATATTCCATATCAACAGTTCCCTCTAGTACCTACGTCGATTTTTTCCATTGTACGGAACGACCCTCCTCCCACGATTCCTTTTGTATTTTGGAGTCGGTTGTTGTTTATCCATTTCCCATGGCCGGTGCCCCCTAAGCTGCCCCCCTCCTGAATCTCCACTCACCCATTCCTTATTCTCAGTACCGAGGCCACTGAACACCCCGCAGTCTCCCGTGCCGTTTGAGTTGCATGCCATCCCCGAACCTCCTCCAGCCACAGTAGCCGGTTTAGTGGTATGTGAAGAATATGAGTGGGGCTGTTTGTTTGGGTTGAATGAATTAATGACAAACTCTTGGTTGAAATCGTCAGTATCGTTTGGAAAATCGGCTATAGCTGTTATGTGATGGGCAACTCAATGTTCTGCTCGCTCCTGTGTATATTTTCTCCCCAGGATACACACGAACATCCAACAAACTTCTGAAAGGAAGTTCTTGAAAAATGACTGCAACTCTGCGTCTTTGTCTGCGTCGGGGGAAAATTTACGCTAGTTTAAATACGATCAAATCCTAAATCCGTGAATCGAATCCATTAGCGGTGAGGCCCTGGAAACTCACACCAAATCTCTGGCGTTAAGTTGGGTTAATTTACTTTCAATAAACTCAAATCAACTCTTTTATAAATATATTTACTGTTAAGCTTCCTAAATTCATCCTCTGTTCGCCAGCTATCCTTTCTCATCAATTATTACCTTCGTGAGCATGCCGTCGCCACTCATTGCGTAATCTGTGCGTAAGTGCATTCTACACTTTCGCTGCATACTGCTTATCCCCGCCATCAATATCCTTTCCTCCTCCAACATATCTGATACTTCGTCGGTAGTCTCCCTCGCTACCCAGCTTACCCTCTCCATTCTTCTCCACACTCACACATCAAAAAGCCTCCAGTCGACGCTCATTCTCTTTCTCTAAAGACCACGTTTCCGAAAATTGACGCTACGCTACGTATTTCAAATTCTCTCGAGTTCAGTGTTACGACTAGCGCAATTTCCCATTTTTTATTAACATTTTAAATTATATTTTCACTCGAATATCTTCTCTATAGCTTTAAATACTAAAGGATTACTGCAAAACCTCTAATTCGGACTCTGAATTTTAATGTTTATTTTAAAATTTTTAAAGAAAATGCAAATGGGAAAAGCACATTTTGAGTGATTTTTTATGCACGTAGCTGTGTACCAGTTGGCCATGAATTTCTTCTTCTTCTTCCTAGCTTTTATTCTTAGTGCAAAGGGTCGGCTTTATTGGTCAGTCTCCTCAATTAGCTTCTATGGGTCACGCGGGTCACCCTACACTCTTCCATGTCACTTTTCACACAATCCCTCCATATTTTCCCGAGTTTCCCTCTCCCTCTTTTTCCTGGGAGCTGCAAACTTCCCAAACTCTTTTCAATATATTCCTCTGAACGCCGTTCGACATGTCCGAACCATCTTAGTCAACTCAGTTTAATTTGTCATTTTGTAAATAGACGGGAAAATGAATTTATTTTTTTTAATTTCTCTATAAGTCGTACGGTGACTCACTCACAGCACTCTAAACTCAATTGAAATCTGATATAAATATTTCAGTTAGCAAAATGTCACTCATTGGAGAGTGACTGTTAATTTTATGGCTCGCCGATTATCTGTCTTGTGAAGATTTTACCTCACAAATATCATTGATTTAATTACAGTATAATGGATCTGTTGAGCAATAGTGTATCTATGAGAGATGAGGTAAAAAGACCTTGGACTCGTTCTAAAATTTTAAGGGGGAACTACCTAATATGTTTTTACTTTTTACTTTAAAACCAAAAAACCCAACATCTTTCAACACACTAGATAAGCCCTGCTTAAAGATTGCCCACACTCTTTCACGAATGTTTTATATGTACATTTTTCCGTCAATCCCAACCCTCTCCCGCCATTTTCATTTCGGATCCCTCCACCTGCCTGTTTCTTTTTTCGAGAAAGGTTTTAACTCTTCTCTCCCTTCTCGTCCAACGCCTCTCACAACCTTCAAACGGCTCCCCTTTTTGTAGCCGCTACCATTTCCACTCCCCCACCCCGATTCGTCGTCCTTCCTCCACCCCCTCCCTCCCAGTCTATTTATCTTTGCTCCCTTCCCCCATTGCAAGTGACGGTTCACCTACACCCTCCCCCACACGCCTTCCAACCGCGTGAGAGGGCAGGTGCTCAGGAGAGTCGAAAGCACTGAAGCGGGACACGTTGAAGCGGCTGCCTCACTCGCAATGTCCGCGCGCCTAAAAACTGGATGGAAGTCTCCTCTTCTGTTGTGGAGTTGAGCGTGATCAAGGGGAAGTGGAAACTCTCCGAAAAAAAATAATTTGCTTAAGGTGGCTTGAGCGGTAATCGTGGGTCATTGAGTGCACATTTTAATATTTTTTTTAAGTCGAAAAAAAATGAAAGAACCACATTCCATTTAAGTGCATCTGTTTGAGCGCTGGGACGCACCATGCCGGCAGAAATGGAAATAATACGTAATATGTTTTTTCCCCTCATGTTATGACTAGAGTTTTCGGTGCGGTATTCAAAATTTAGACGAAATTATATTTAAATATGTTTTTTCGAATATTGGACTCGGCGTGACACCTTGGTATTCATTAGCAAAATTTACAGTAATAAGAAAAGTATTATTCCGTGTCTAGATGAAAATCTGTACATACCTATTTTTTAAATTATTACGAAATATATGTCATGTGCCATAAGTCTGCGCGTTAAAAAAAAACATTGAATTGCCAAAAAGCCAAATCGATGTCATGCAATTTTTTCCTTTTATGTATGGGTATCACTCATGAAAACACGTATGCAAGTTTCACGCAAACGTTTAAATTCAAGGTTAGGAATAAGAGTAGAAATTAAAAACTTTGGTAACTTAGTGTATTGCACTAAAACTTGTATACTTATTACCTAAACAATGAGGACTATAAGAAATCGTTGAAACCCGGGTCATGCAATTTAGAAGTTCTAGAGGAATTTACAAAGTTACTGAAGTTCTTCTTCTTTCCCCAATCAATGGAGAAATGTCCATTGGTGTCCAAAACTGTGAACTACGTTAGTAAATGTAGTTATATTTCAATTTTGTGATAGGAGAATTTTGTCTTTGTTGCGGCTTAGCTATGTCAAGTGATTACTAAATAGGTCTCTATTTCGTCGTTAAGCAATCCATGAATAGTTCTAATTTCTTTGATGTAAGTAATTTATATAGTTACTTGGGCGAAGTTCATTAGGTAACAGTGAAGTTGTTTAAATAACTCCTTAGCAATCCGTACTATGAAAAATAATTTCTGTCATAAAAGCTATAACGGGATTAAGTATCCTTTTCCCTGGGAAAACTGCTGGGTTATGAGTTTGAGTACCCTACTTGACGCGTAATCAGCTCACTAATCATGCGCCCATCATGCTGTCCCCTATCGAGTTGATATGGTTGTAAACACCTAGATCTTGGGATCAGTTATTGAAAACTGTATAAGTTTTCCTTATTTCTCCCCCCTTGCTCTTCGCTGCACGCTTTTTAATTCGATTTTTAAGCCTACTCATAAGGATCCAAAATACTGGCAGCGTATTCCAAGTGGGGTCTAACAAAGGGGGAAGTGGCCAATTTGCCCAGTGCTCTTTTAACAAATCCCAATTTACGATTAGCTAGACCGGTTATTTCCCGAACATGTTTAACCCTTGAAGGATCATGTCAGTTTTACTTCGAGGTATTTAACAAATTCTACAGTCTCTAATTGGCTTTGCTGAATGCAAATGGTGTAATGAGGAAAGTTGTTCCTTATCCAGAAATTCATGACTACATATTTTTTTTAATTTAATTTTAGCTGCCACGGTATATGATTCGAGGGGTAAAATCCCATTTTATCTTTTGAGAAGATTTGGGAGGTAAAAATGTTAGTTTTTGTGGGAGAGAGATTAGTTCTCATTAAGAAGAGCATAATTTAACTTATCGTAGAAATTAGTTCGATTGTCATATGGAATGAGTCTATGTTTTAGTTAATTGCAATCCACTTCCGCTTTTTGGAGGATGTAGTCCGGTAACTTCGAGTGTAGATGAAATCCTTCCAGAATAAATTCTGTCCGTATTGCTTGTGTGGGGTTATTTTGGATGGTTATTTGGAGAGGTTAACAACAATTAAGGTCATTTGCACCATTGAGGTTAGGACGCTAAACGAGGGATTATAAAGGAAATGGAGCGAAGGTGGAGAGAAACCCGGCTTAAGGCCTACTCTTAATGAAAAGAAGCAAGGGGTCCACAGTTGAACACCCCATTCGGTGGACAGAGAGCTGCACTTGAAATGCTCCCAACATAGCTCCCAAGTAGGGCTCAGGATTCCTCTGAAACATCTGCCACTGCCGAATTTCAAACAATTCCCTGCGGGATGGGCCTCCAAACCAATCTCATTACGATTTATGTGGGATTTCTTTTGGCATATTTTACTGATTATCAGTTTAAATAGTGAAGGATGAACCCAGTTCTAACCACATATATCCAATTAATTAAACAAGTTCTTCGTGATGAATCACCCCTGAATGTAGGGAGAGTAAAATGGAAATTATTTATGCTAAGTTCTGTGGGATCACAGGGAGAAGGTGAATTATTCCCTCCAAAATCCGCCAATGATCTTTCCACACCACTTTCGCTTCTGTTGCGTTGATTCACTGTTTTGCGCGAAATCGCTCCTCGTAAAAGATCCCAACTCTTTAGTCTTTCTAAATCTGCCACAGTTTCTCAGTTCAACCCTACCTCTCAGATCACCCACTCTATTAAACACATGTTTGATTATTCGATTCTCATCAACTCTGCAACTCTCTCGGCACGACCAGACCAACGAAGCGTATTCCTTTCGTGCGTGTCCATTACCGGAACATACAATGCACATTCTTTCGTGACCCTCTCACTCTATCTCCCCTATTTACACCACAAACACTTTTCAGTTGCCATATTATCATTGAGTTTTTGCGGGCTTTCGTTCTTGAGGACGCAAAATGCGTTTCTCTTAGTGAAATCTGTATTTGTTGTCAGTAATGGGCGACGCAAAACGAGCGAAAAATCCGGCTGGTTCCCTTGTATCCTTTACTCCTTTCGATAGCGTTAGGGTGGCTGGTTCGCAACTCGCAAATCATTGAGCGTTAGTATTCGTAGGACTTTATAGTCCTTAAAAATATACCTACTCATGGATATTGTACTAAAATTCACACCTATCACGCCGTTCCCTTTCGGGATAGGCAAAAAAGCTTAATCCTCGGGGTTAGGCCTCGAAAATTTCGATATTAATGATTCCTGGAAAAACATCTTTGCTTCAGCCATATCCATGCTCTGCTTCATACACGTTCTCCTATTCCAAAGAAAATCCTAATATTTCTCCTCTGAAGAGCCTCTTCCTCCACATTCACCCATGGCTTTCCTAGTCTACCCCTGGGTCCTCTACAAAGCGACTACTTCTCTAATAAGTAGTCGCTATGTAGAAGACTCTGGTCTACCCCTTCCTCTCACGCTATTCACTCCACTATCATATGTTTAGATATTCGACTCTCAATGTAATAGCATTAAATATTAAATAGCATTTGAACTGGATGGTTCAATTCTTTGGAGCACAAAGGGAGACCGTACATCTTTTTGGCAAATTCGGTTTGTGGATTAGAATCATAATATATAAATTTACTCTAACGCTAATATAACCTTAAGTATTTCATAAAAACTGCATTTACGACCCACGACTTATTTCCATAAATATAAAGAGTAGCTAACTCATTATTCTGTTTATAAATAGGAAAAAACTTGAAATTTCGAGAAATTATGTACCTTTTCATCTTTTCAACCAGCCTCCTTGAGCTCGCCTGAAGATCCCTGCATATTAGCATCTCCATCTTAAGGAACCCTTGTCGGGTCGGCTAAATCCTCCATGTGACCCCTACTCTGTGTACGTACTGGTATCCATGCATTCGTGTGAGTTTAACTTTATTATTTCCCACTTCATTTTTGTTCTTGCATGCTTACGAGGTGTTTCACCTTTCCAGGAAAAATACTTTCATCCTCGTCTTATTATTTTCCCTCTCCCCTGCTTCCCCCGTAATTCAACGACCGAAGGCCGGAATCCCGCATCCGGTTAGCATCAGTGGTACCACTTCTTATATGTAGCTTTAACGCTCACTGGAGATCACTATTGCTTTCGTGGAATGAAGGTCGCAGCATTGAAAGTATCATAAATTTCATTCCATGCAACATTCGTGAATGTCTTGTAAGAACGCATTAAGCGATTTTTATATTTATACATAAATGAATTTCATACAATGACATTAGAAGTGGAGGTGGCTGGATGTGTGGTGTTGGTCATCGAGAGTGGTTGTATTGAATTCACACATGTATGAATTGCCGAACGAAGCATCTGGATCTTGCCCAACGCTTTGCTATCACTAATCTCGTTACGAGATCAGGAAGAACTTTAAGGGGAGGAGTTGGGGACTGGAGAATGTTTTATGAGGACCCACCCAAAAATATCCGGTCCAACGAACCTACCTTAATGCCTCTCGTTATTGCCGTAAGTGTCCATGGGTTGTCAAGCACTACTGACCAATGCTTCCTTTAACGAAAAAAAGTTAATGCACAAGCCAGAAATAGGTACATTTTTTTGGAAATAAGTTGCTAACTGTAAACAATAGCTAATATTTGGGAATGGAATTTCGTAATTAGGAGTTCTAATTTCAAAATAATGAACATCTAAGGTTGTTGAACTCACCAATTTCAAACCAACGCAACGGTCAGAATTACTCGCACAGTACCAGGCTGTCTTCTCTAGGTGATGGAGTCAAAATTACACTATATCAATTAGAATTATTCCGTTTCCTAATTGAATGTCTTGAGACCTTCTGCGTTCATCTCGGTAATCGTAATTATTCTCAGGAATAAATAATTCAGATATTTCCAATGTTATAAATGTATCCAGTTCGTTAAAAATGTCATTTTTGCGTCGTTTAATCTATGAAAAAATGTTTACGCGATATTTTGAAAATATGTATCTATTCGCATGCTTTCGCCTATTATAAACAGTTTCTTGGGCTCCCATCTCGATTTTATCCTAAGCTCCAGTGTGTGTGAGAGAATTTTACATTTTGAAAGATCAGTTGGTATCGTTAGGAGGTATCATCTTTGCAGGGGGCACACATTTTCTTTTATTAAAATCACATTTATTACTATGCGTGCTTGTATTTCCGATGAAGGTAATAGAGCAGGCAGCGAAAGTTTGCAATCAAATTCATTATCTCTTACGATTGCCAAAGCAATTCGATTTATTTAATGTACATTGCATCCGTGAGCACATAGTTAAAAACCGAAGTTTTCATTAATATTGCCTCAACTCTACTTAGCGACCGTGATTATTATGGGTTTTAGAAGAAAAAAATGCCCAACGGCGAAACTCTGTCCTGTGTTCACCTTCGGTCGAATTTAGATGGGTATTTTCTTCATCTCTGAGGAATTTACAGGCTTAAAATTCGCAATTTTAAGTAGTTTATCCCACCTGTTATAACTTGAAAGGGCATTTTTTTTAGAAATCAGGTCCCTACTTTCGTTTCAAGATGTATTCTGCAACGTATGTCTCACGCGTTGTTGGTTTGGATGAAATTTCGACATCATTGAATTCATGCATAATTCTAACTCCGTAATTATAATTCTTATCTCATCTGGCGAGTATTTCGACCTCTTATAACTGTGAAATAAAGTGAAATTTTTAGCATGTCTGTGGGGCCCTTTTCTTCTCGTTAGCGTAGTATTAGTCCCAATTTATCATGGCTATATCAAATACATTGTCGGTAAACGTTTGCTGGTAAAAATACTTCTGCCAAAAAAGCATTTTTTACGAAAGATCCGATTCGTTCGCTATTATTAATCCTTATTCTTTTCGTCTTTACGCCTCAACGTTCGTTTATCTCTTTTTATTCCATCTAAAATGCCCCTTTCCTTCCTATTCCTTGATCTCCTGTTTCCTTAGCGTTTCAGACCTTGGCATCTTATTTCTCTCTTTCCCTAGCCTCCCATTCTTTGTCCCTCTAATTACCTAGTAATCTTTCTTATCTACTATGTAAAAGGCTACGGGTACGTACGTATTATTCAGTTGCTAGGCGTAATGATTCAGATGTGCACCAATAGATGGCAAGCGAGCCCCCATATACGTTCTCCATTAACTGATACATGGCGTGGGCGTTCGCATTTTTCAAAATTTATTCAAGAGAAACTGCTTAGTAACAGCTCCGCCTGTTTCACCAAAAAGGAAGAAATCTCTGACATTTAGATATTATATAATGTTTACTATAGTTGCATATATTGTTTTCATGAAAGAATGAAAAACCACACTTAAATTTCTATTAATTATTTACTTTGCTCATTACTTATGGCTATTTCGCAAATATTTAAGCCTGCTTCAGCATTTCAACTAGTCTCCCCCATAATTTTCTTAACCACAGTGGGCCCAAGCTTTAGGGAGAAAAATATATTTCCCTGTCACATAAATATCAGTCACTGGTGGGATAAATTTATCCGAGATGATTCATCGCTCGATTGAGGCGTCGATGTAACTGAAAAAGTAGAAGGCCCATTTTTTCCGATAATGGTTCTTACAAGCAGGGCTGGTGTGTAGGTGTACTTTGAATCTCCCTAGTCGGTTGTAGAAACATATTGCAGGTAAGAAATCAAAGGGATGGTGATACTGACCGTGAATAAAAATTAATTCCTTCGTCGATTTTTATGAACGCTATAAGTATAGGTATTCTCTAAATTTCCATGAGTCAAAGGTTTAATATATAAGGAAAATGTTGTTTATGAACTAGTGTTTGCCACTCTCGAGAGAATTCCTGTCCATAGCGATACTTAACCACCACAAATGGTTGTATAGGAGCCACGGAAAAATTTGTTTACATTCAGCTGATATCCTTTCTTTCTTTATCTACATTAAGAACTCGCTCTCAAACAATGTAATGTCAGTTTTGACTCTTTAGAGAGCTCTAAAAAAAAAACTTCCTTTTTCTAACAAAAAAATCCAATTTCAACCACACCTTGTGGGATTTAATGGCTCCTCATGAATGTTTGGATCTATTTATTTGATAATTCCATCTTTTAAAATTTAATTCAGTTCACTACATCAATTATATTTTTCACAAAAAAGCTCAGTTTTCATTGGCCCATTTTTCATAACAACTCATTTATCGTAAATAGCTTGTTTCTCCCATCTAAAAGAAATTTGCCTATAATACTTGAAGCCACATTAATTACTTTCGGGTTACTAGATATATCTATTCTTTAAACATTTTAAAGACCCATGGTATGGAGCATGTGCTGATAGTTGCCTTTTACTCTTGAGCGTTTAATTTTTAAGACTTCAAAGAATTGAATCACCTCCGTCTAAAATTCCTATATTAGAAATCGACGGAGGTATGAAGACAGATTCCACTCATTTCTGCATTTATTTTACTATCGTAACCGGTTCCTAAGGGACCCCCTCCCCCCCCCCAGGCGGAATTCTTGTCTTGCTCTAGTCTGCTTGGCAAACGTACATTACTAAAGGAATGCTCTCTCACCATCCAACTTCGTTTGTAAAAATAGTATGCGCAGAGGCTCTGGCGTGGGTATAGTAGTTGTGAAGGATGAAGTACCATAAAGAAGTAACTTGCGTTTCTCTCCACCGTCACCATTATATTTAGGGAAGAAAGTTATGTTAGAATTATTAAAATAGAAAATTCTTTCTAATTGCGGGGGAATACTTCATGTCTTCCACCCCGTAACATTCCGTCATAATCGTATCTCTTTTTATTATTCATGAGGTAATTTCAAACCGATAAAAAATGCGATGTCTTTAGAAACTGGCAGATCGTTTTTATTTGCTATGATGATTTCTCCTTTGATAGTTAAACAGCAGCACTCTTGTTCTAATTATTATTTAAGGTTTTTCGATTAGTGTTTAAATTATATGACATTTTTAAGGATCTCAAACTTGGTCGCGTTGTAGTAGTGCTAAGTTGTAAGAAATGTAAAGCAATAGAAAAATAGGTAAGAATAAGTCTAGGAATGATGTTTTTGCCACAAAACTAGGACATCGTGACCACACGGAGGCTGGAACTTTTCTTTTATGCACTACTATTGATCTGTCAATATAAAACGATATCTAAATGTTGCTAAAAATTGGAGGGTATATTTATAAAGCTTGTGTCGTGTGATAGTTCGATGTATTTTCTAACATTGCCATTATGTGGCGTTAACTATTTGACATGCATTTCATCCCATAAATTGATCATGGGGAAAGAATAAAACAGATGACTTGCGTTCAAACCTCTGAATTGGTATTTTTACTAATATAATATAGACGGAGAAATGTTTCGTTATCATAGTCTTCATCATGAAGAAATTCATTCATGAAGAAATGTTTCGTTATCATAGTCTTCATTGCCTATGAGTACAATCAGATTAATTTGGGCAAATTTGAATTATTGTAATTAAACAGCAATTATCCAAGTATACCAAGGTCCAGATAGACCTTCAAGTGGCAGCTTTTCTTTCCACAGCGACTTCCTTGTTTAATCATTTTTCGTACGTTTTTTTCCCTCTCTCGCCAATGCACTGATCTCTCATGAATGAGTGGGATGGTAACAGATGGCACGTTCTCATGAAACCACCCGCGTCTCACAGGATTTTTTTACTGCTGATATAAACCTGAATACATACTTTCACTGCGTAATTCGATATTTCTTAATTGGGGTAATGAAAATAATTCGCAGCTTGAAAAATCTTTCGTGGATAATTTCATTGGAATACATTCACATTTGACTGCCAAAAATTTCCAAAGTAAGGAGAGAGGGGTATCTAATATCCCGAAAGTGACAGATGGTGACTACCTAGTGTGAACCTAAATTGCCCGAGACACTCCCGGCCGTTAGCATTTTAAGTTGTGGGCAGTTAGTTCGTTAATTTATATGCACACCAGTCTGAAGTGTCTATCTCGTGCGTTGGGTTGTCCTCATTGCTTAAAAAAAGCTGTTAAACTTAATGCGTGAAGAGCGAATTTCCGTCGGCAGTATTTTTTATCATGGGGGAAACGACTCGGAAAAAAAGATCTTTAATAATGAGAACAGAACGATATATTTGCGGATGTGAAACCTCTGCAGCCGCTAAAATTGTGGTTTGGGTGTCCATATTTTTTATTTATGTCACCTACGTCTCCTGCGTCGAGGATTCTCTTTGCATTTCCGTCTCGCTACCCACTTAATGATGCATGAACGCTTAGCACTTAGCGAAAAAGCCCTTCCGCGTAATATGATCGTCAATAGTATCAATCAACCTTAACATTGATTCGCTGCAGCTCTCCACTCCACTCGGATATCGTCTAACGCTTATTTCCTTTATGATACCTTAATTTTATTTTCGTCGTGATTTGCTGTATTTAATTTTTCTTTCTCGGCATCGTTTTCCAAATCGTTGTCCCTCCCATTCTTGTTTCCAGGAGACTGCTGCGTGTGATAATGTGTCCAGTTTGGCTCTTCTACTTTGCACTGTTTCTTATGATACCTTAATTTTACTTTCGTCGTGATTTGCTGATTTCATTTTTTTTCTCGGAATCGCTTTCCAAATCGTTGTCCCTCCCATTCTTGTTTCCAGGAGACTGCCGCGTGTGATAATGTTTGGCTCTTCTATTTTGCACTGTTTTCATCGCACATCCTTCTTCTCCAGCTCTTTAAGGATCGTCATTAGCGATTCTCTACGTTTCATTTTATATCATATACATATATTTAAATCATGCTTCTAAAGCACTACTTCTCCATTTCTCTCAATCTTCTCTCTTTTACCGCATATGCTGCTGAGGAGCTATTCATGTTTGAATGAAGTGCCAGCCTACTTCTTACTAGCGTGTGTAGCCATCCGTCAGTTGTATCCGAAGTACTCGGTAACACATGAATTGAACTATCAATAAGAGTGTAATAAGTTTGTATTTCTTGTAAAAGTACGTAATAATTTTGGATTTATCACTTCCAAAGGAATCTCTGAAATATTATTTGGCTGGAATACATGAAATATTTATTAAATCGAATTTCTGATCTGTAATTTCTAATTCGAATCAAATCAAGGGAAGTATAATGAAATTTTACTCTTATAATTTGCATGGAATGGCGAGTGCTCAGCTGGTAATAGTGCACCACGTAGGCTGACTGGCGAAAAAAATCGCAAATTGCGCTCTAAGTTTGTACATAGAATATTTTTGCGACTCTCTTTGCTCGCGCGATGAAATATCACCATCCCTTAATCTTCCGAACAGATTTCTGACTTGAAATTCCTGGACTGTATCTTGAATGGTTTTACCCGTTACCTTTAACCCCTCTCGCTTCACTCGCAACGAGAGTCTTTGTTGTATAAACCCTCAATTGCGGAGTATCCATTTCCAAAACATCCCCCTTTTCACCCTACTACCATCTATTTTCAACTCCTTATCCATTAGGTATCCTTCTCCTGACCACCACTCTCCAAACAACACCTTTGTCTCCTCCTTAAAACGCTACAACCAGGAAACATCTGGTAAATAACCTATAGGTAATATGTTGTTTTATTTGTCGCTTTTGTTACTTCCGCATGTTATTATTTTTAGCTGTAAAATTAATTTTTAATAAATATGAAAGATCTTTGCTTATTTTTATGGTGAGATAAAATAAATTTTAAATCATTTCGTGAATCGAAATTCGATCCAACAAGCTGTCGATATGAATTCGAATGCTTCGCTTGTTTCTACTTTTTTCAAACACGTGATCTAAATCTCATTAGTAACTACTAAGACTTCATTTCAACAGTACATTAAATTTCATAGTCGCTACAGCAATTTTATGATGCAGATATAATAATAAGGGCTAAAATCTTTTGGAGAGTTTAAGGGGGCCATTATTGCCCTCTCCTAGATGATTAACCAAAGGGTTAAGCTGCCTCACTATTTACAGCGAGCCTGGATGTGGGAAATGTTTTGTGAACCATTGCGCGTTTTTGATAAGTGTTGCGGCTACGTCATTGTTAGAGCTCTAAACGAACGGTAGGTGAAAGTTTCTCTCTCTTGATAATTATGCCTGAGTGTTGAGTAGGTCCAATTCAAGTTCTGCGTTTATTCAAACGTTTCCAGCCTCCCTTCATCTCTATTCTCTCTTCGGGCCATATTACCCTAGGTGTTTTCTTGAGCAGTTTCTATGCGCATGCATACATGCGCAGAGAAGCTTGCGACGTGCTAAGCGGAGAGCTGAACTGCTAGAATGACGCCGCGAATTCATGAGCGGAAGTGAGGAAAATAGCCCCAGTTCTAATTGCGTGTGTTCGTCTTCGCAGTTGTTACAATTATCTTCATCTATATGTCGCAGAAGTTGCAACAACGTTTGAAAATTTGAGAAAATGGCGTAGTTGATCTGCCATCAAGTGTAGTAGAAGGCGTAACGAATTGCTTAACCCTGATAACGTGGTTTGTTGTGGAAGTTCATTCGTTCATATTACATTGAGCTGGACTACGAAGTCACATCCTTGAGTCCGTCCGAGATAATAGCGCAGTTGAAATTTACTAATTTTGCTTATAAAGAAATAAAAATTCAACATTTTTTTCACAATCGTATGATTTAAACAAAGGCCACCATCGTGAATTCTTCGGTCACGTGATTCCCTTCCTCAAACAGCATTGGCTGCATTTCTGTCAACTGCGCTATTACCTTGTAAGCACCCTAGTCCATGTGGAACTTCTCGCCCAATGTCAATGATTGAGTAAGACGCTCCTTAATGATTGTCACTACGGCTCAAATCCGTTCGGTGGAGCCACTTCAAGTTTTTACGTACTCCTGAAGCCCCGTGGAGCTCCACCAAACGGATTTGAGCCGTAAATACTACTTCATCAGTAGGATCAGCAGTAATGCCTGTCAATCTGCTCTATCAGTAGTAATCATTGTTTATTTTCTAGGGCAATGGTTGTAAAAAGTTTTTTTTAAGTAAAAACACTGCACAACCTAAACCTTCTCTGTTCATAAGAAAACACTCATCGCACCCCAATTTAAGGCACGAAATGCTCGTCAAATAGCACGTGTCCAAATAAAATTAAAGCTATTGTTCTTCTTTCGCGCAGTATACTAATTTGATAACGATGGATAAAAAGATCAATTTTTCACTTATACATTATTTTATCACACGACTAGTTTCGATGTTTTCTATCATTTTCATGAATTTAATAATATTCTGTAGTCCTATTATAAAGTATGAAAACTATACCTGGAGTTAAATATGACTTAAATGGAAATCTGCCATTTCTATTTTCTTCTTAATGGAATAAGTCCACCATAACCGCCTCTATAAATTATCAGATAACACTAATTCAAATTTAGGTGCGTGGGTTGAAGTCGACATAAGACTGTGCCGTGAAGTGCCTCGTGCAGAACGACCTTTCTCCTAGAGAGCGAACGTATGCGTGAGGCTGACTCATCCATTCTCTGAGTGGGCTCTGAGCTTTACCCGCTTCGGTCACAGGCGCGAGAGGACCAGTTCGCGGCGAGCAGGAAAAATGAGGCCCCAGCCAGCCATCCTCCCCACGCACTGTGCGCGAAAACGGAGGCGGTGGAAAAACGAAAGTGCCCTTTGTAACACCTCGCGACTCTTATTTCCCTCTGCCAAGGAGTGGACCGAAAGAAATCTGATGTCGTCGACTCAAGCAACTGCTCCGCGAGCGGTGGTAAACTTTATAATCCTCTGGCTTTCTCCATCTAGACGACAAGCGAATTATTAATCAAGCTTTTTTCGCAAGAAGACCTACGGTTCGCCAGCAATGAAATCTTGGTCTTGGCGACTGCATTCGCAAAACAGCCAACCGCCAGAACTCTTCTATTTCTAAGTATCGTTAGCTTCAGAAATCTGTTATCAATGTCCTTTCGTGGGTATGTGTTTCTTTTTTTCCAGTAGTTGTCAGGGGTTGAGGGACAATACGAGATGTGACATAAATCATTTTATGTTTACAGCGATAAATTCTACAAGCTTCTTTTTAACTGATATTTTGAACAAACTGGAGATCCCTAAGAATGCCGGAATCATATCCGTAACTTGGGTAAAACATTAATAACTTCCTGCCTCATGCATGGTTGTTTTGAAACCGATAAATCCATGTTAAATGAGAAAAGATAGTATCAATTCTTGAAAAAAAGAGTTGATATGCGTGAACACTTTAGGCGATAGAGTCGGTTAATTTACGATCAAATGTTATTCTCATCATAATAAATGTCTTCTTTATAATTTATAGGAACGCTAAATCCATAAATTAACCATAACCATGAAGAGTTCCATTGCACTATGTACTGCATATATTAATATAGGTTTGTGTACTTTAATTACAGTTGAATAATCACCTGCATTTAGTAATATTTCGACTTTGATTCAGCTGAACCTACCAACTTTGGTTGAGTTTCCAAAGCAAATACGAATTACTACGGAGCTAAACCGTTAATTCACCATTAACTAGATAAATTCCTTAATTCCTCCTCTTCTGTTCATATCGACGTCTTTAAGGAACATGTATGGAAAATTTCCCTAGGAAATCAGTGCACTGGTGGAGATTTTCCAAACCCACTGAAATAATTTTTGTGTATAGTTTAAACAAACGTCTGTCACGTGAATGCCAAATAAAAGACCCTGTCACCATTCAAATTATGAGCAAAAGTGCCGTCTCGATATAATGTGAGCAAAATTACCACCCCAGAATTAGGGCTTGATGATGAAAATCGTCCCTATAAAATGCATCTCTTACTATTTCTACTCTCAATTTGTTTTTGACTAACATTGATTTATTTGTAATAATTTCAAATCGTATGCCATAGTTATTTGGCATTGTTATCATTAACTAAATTTAGACTCGGTATTTTTCATATCGGATGTCATTTGGCGAGGGTGATATTCTCTTGAAGTAAAACTTTATGCCAACGAAACTTAGGCTTAGAGCAGTGGTTTCCAGCCAACGGTACGCGTACCCTCAGGTTTTAGTGCTTGTTGGTCTCATAGGACGCAAATAAATTGTAAAATGACGGAAGTAAGTTTGTATTGGCTGTAAGAATATAAATAATCTAAAATTTTCCTAATTTAAGGAGTAGAAATTTGGGAAATGGGTGACCAAGGGGTGCGTGAATTTTAAGAGGTTGGTAATCGCTGACTTAGTGCATTAGTGCAAAAAACTACCGGCCCTCTTCCGTATACAGAAACCTTGTCTGTGGTAAGACATGTAATTTCATAGCCCTTTGTATGATAATATTTAGATAATGCAATTTATTAAGTTCAAAAGCTGTTCTAAAATCTATTAAGACTAAAATAAGATTAGGCTAAACTTATCGAAATGCTAAAAAAGGTGGATAGCGTTGGGCAGAATAATTATGAAGATGTGTAGAAAAACATTTCACTGCCATGAATCAAAATATGTCTCACTGTGCGTACTTAATAATCATCGTTAGTACAGCAATATAGTTTTTACTCTAATTATTAAGCTCCACCCTCGAGAGCTTGTATCCACTCGGAACAGAAAAAAAGGTTATCTATAATTGATGTCATTACGTCTCGCCGTCGAGAGAGAGAGCTAAATCATGATGCCTCTCACGCGTCCTTCGCTACATTAGTATGCTTAGAGCGGAGAAGAAAGAATACCTGCCCGATACATCGTTAACGCGCGTTTACAGACTGGAGACGAGCTTCAGCCTTGACCTCGGCATTTGGCAGATTTCTGGTCCTCAATCAGCATGCTTACCGAGCTTCATCTTGAAACGCGGAAAAGTTAGCGCAGTAGTGAGCTTTGCGTGGCACGCAGACCGACCACGCAGACCGACCGGCCTTCTCGATTTTTTCTCGTGAAAAATTATGTTGTCGTAACCAATGGTCACGCCGACATGATGGCATCAACAGGTTGGTTCAGAGGGGCTAGAAACATGTTGTAGACACGCGCTCATCGGCCAACTAATCGCTCGCTTTACTAACGCCTCTAAAATCTATACTTAAACGTGGAAATAGTGTGTGATTGTTTACGTAATTAATTGTGGTTGACCACTAAAGAGTCAGGCAGCATTAAACCAATTTATTTCGACCTTTAATGAGTTATAGACCCAACATGATGAATACAGTTCAGTTGATTTTCATGGAACAGCCCGACGAACAATCGCCAGGCCTTTTAAAAGATTTAGTGGGGCAGAACTGTCTGCGTTGCAGCATTTTTTCAGATATCGCCTTTTTTTACTGTCAAGAAATAGCGCGTTTGTCAGCCATTTAATCCATGGTTATTTACTTGGCTATTTCATTCATCAACCTTGAAGTCTCCGGCAAAGAGAAGAAACGTCGGAATTCTCAAATCAAGATGCAGCGAATCCAAAAAAGAACCGTCTTTTAATGGTTAATTGCTTTTTCTATAAGGCCTTCATTTTATATTATTTATTTATTCTTATTTAACTGAATTGTTTTTCATAGATTCGTAAGTGTTGCAGATCCGCAACTTTACTTCTTTTTGTGGCGTTATATCTGAATCAGGGGGGTTGGTTTTTTTGGTTATTTCATCTCACCCTGCCCCTAAGCAGAAGGTAAGGCAATTAAATTGCGTGAAGCTGCGATACTCAATATGGCTGATAACATCCCGTGCCGTCTGCTCTCTAATCCTATTTTCCTAGTGAAAATTGAGGGGGTTTTTCGTTGCTAACTCCATTGTGCTTATTAGAAGCAATTATTCTACCGGTGGAATTGGCTATTACAATTCTCATATGATTTTTGCTATTTACTTAGAACGAAAAATTTCCATCCGAGTATGTGCTCGATTCCTCAAACTTCGATTTTTATTAATCTGTTGTCAAGCGCTTTTTCGTGATTCATTTGTACCTAGATATGCTAAATCATCGTCCTCAGTATCACGAGAAATGTCGCCGTGAAAAGTAGCCACGGTATAGTGACTCATTATGTTGTCATTCAATCATCTATTCACTGTGGATGAATATCATCTGATGACGCCGTCACCTTCTTGAGCACTAGCTGCGTTCATGCTCTGAGAATCGTTGCTTTTCGTTCCAGAATTTATTTCTGGCTCATTTACATATGCATACTAAAAATCAATACGGCTTCATTTGCGTTGAATTGCGTATTTATATTGAAATTGAAATATGTACTGATAATTTGGATTCCTTCCTTTCTACTCTTTTTACTAATGGAAATCAAGATGGAATTTGACCGTGAATTTCTGTGCAAGAATATTTATTAAAATTCAACGACAATAACTTGAACAAGGAATATCAGTAACAGCAGTTACATTTTATGTACAAGTGGCCGATTAAAGAAGTATTAAGTGTGGCAATTTTGAGAAAATCCACCTTTGTAATTTCCACAAACTTTATTTTGCTGGCACGACGTGCGTTTCACCACACTGTGGCATTGTCATGTGCATTTAACGGTAGGTTGTGTGAGAATATACAGTCGGTTCTATGTAAGGAAAGGAGTGGGGGAAGGTGAGGAGAGAGGATTTCGGTTGAGTTTAAAAATGCATACCAAAAAGGGTGTGTGGATTTCTAGGAAGACTGCTAAAGAACACTCTAATGGCGACTCCGATAGCTCGGGGGAGGGGGGTGTGAAGAGGGGATTACCAGGGGGGAGTTGCAAAGGGGGGGGAAGAGTTGGGAAAGGTGCATGGTGCAGGAAGATTTGGAGAGGCGCCTTTAAAAGAGCGTTGACCACCCTCTTGAGGAGGAAAGGTCTAATTGATTAAAAAATAAAATATAATACACACATTTTAAATCACCGCCATAGCAGTGTCCTACTAAATATTTACACAAACAAATCAAAAAACGCGCGTCGTGCCAGCAAAATTAAATTTGTGGAAATTACAAAGTTGGTTTTTCACGACATCGATATCCATAATTTCTACGATGTCAGGCCTGATATAATCAGTTTTAAGAGTGGTTTAAAACAATATAGTTGGCGACATTCAGAGGGCTTCTAAGCTTCATAGCGCATTTCATTTTCCCACTCTGACGTCTTAACCCCTGGCCTATATGTATATACGTACATGATGTGAGCATCACTAAAGGCATAAATATTTTGATAAAACTGAGTTAGTTTACTAGTTAGAATAGAAACAAATTAGGCCATGAATGAGTAATTCAAGCAATGTAACTAAATTGAGTAAACAGATTAGTAAATTTCTGGGGAGAACTTTGGATCATTAGACATATCCTTAACGAAAACTCCACTGTGGGAAAACTCCCTCACATGTAGGTGGTGCTTTAAACCCGCTAAAACTTACCGATAGAACATATAATGTGGGCAAATCGAAAGGAATGTACTGATATCTATGCGTTCACCGAAAGTATACAGCATGCTACCGCTGCGACAAAACCATGAAATAGATATTAGTTATTAAAAAATTGAAAATTTATGTGAGCCGATGTAAAATTAAACATTTTTGCAAAAATTAAATTCGTATGAGAAATATCTTATTCAAAACCAAGGTGATTAGAATTCAATGGAGGCGACAGGAGTGCCGTGCCCCCAACCCCCCCCCCCCCCCCCCCCCCCCCCCCCCCCGTGGCAAAAGTCCGCCATCTTTTACACTAGGGTTTTTTTTCATTAGAAAGTTTGTGTCTTCCACCACAATTAGCTGAATTTAGCCGCAGTTTCCTCAAATTTCGTCTTTTAACACCGCTCTCCAGCGTTTGGATCAACCTCGCCCTCTACACTTGAGCCCCTTTCCATTTCTGCCACCCGTTTCCCCGAGTCCACGGGCGCTCCTGTCGCCTCGATATTCTTCTAACCTCCTTCTTCAAAACGTTAATGCGTGATGCAAAACAAGTCCGGAAAAAAATTAGGATTGACCGGGAGTTTCTTCCTCCCGGAAATATGGGCAAACCTTCGCTTCCATCGAGAAAGGTATGCTAACACCTCTCAGAAAGGAGATCGTGTATTGTGGCCAGAGACCCATTAGTGGTTTCTGTAAGACTCAAATGTGAGATGCAGCCCCGTAAGCTATGGAAGAACCGTATATTCGTGGCATGTTTTGGATGTCTAACTTGCTCATTTTTCACCGACATTGACCTTATTATAGCGCGGCGAGTGCCAGAAACAGCCGTCATGATCCAAAGCTGAACCCGACCTGGTCAAATGATTTTTTTCGTGCGGAATTTTCATTCATTAGTGTTTAATCAACCTGCTTCAGGCTATTTTTCTTGATTGATCGCCGGATACCGCCTGACGTAGTGCGTTGTTTATTGTTGGAGGAGGATGAAAAAAATCAGGAACTAATAGTCCATGACGCTCATTTTCCCGCAAGCATCTGTAATTTTGTTTTTGTCAATCTATCTCTCTCTCCCAATTTTGCACGTTCGCGGTTCAGTTACTGGAGCGTAGCAAGCATCCCAAATTCAGGGGGAAGGTTCCATACTGATAAAAAAATAAGAATATCTTAGGGCTTCGGAGTAACGGAGTCGTCTTTTTTTATCCCGAGAAGATAGGAGGTATGGTAGTATCTTAAAAAAAAAGAAAAATGGAAACAATAATGGTTTTGACTGGCGAAATCGAGGGATCTGGGTTCAAATCCCAGTCCTTGCGAAAGATATTTTCAATGTGATTTTCACCAAATTGAGTGACCACAACAGCGGGTGGCTCAGTTAAAGTTACTATTTGGCTAATTGTAAGGAAGTAGCGCTTAGCACACGCATACGCGTACTCCACGGCATTGTACGCACGGCACCTGTGAGGACAACTCGCTCCTTAAAACCTCTATGAAATTCACGGTGGAAGAGGACGCCTGGGTAGCTTAAAAAGGCTGTCTAAAGTTTGTTTTGACGTTCGTTAACTACCTATTGTTTTGAGCTTCTTCATATTTCCGGGTTCTACCGCGTAGTTTGCTGTGTTGGTGACAACAGTTTCGCTGGCACTACTGCCAGCGTCTTCAGGTCGAAGATGCCGGTTCACAATTTTGATCCTTATTATATAGCGTTTCTTTCCCGCCAATTCTTGCTGCTGCTCTCTCATTGGCTCGTTTCATAACTCTCCTCCAAGTGTAATCCAGGTGGTATCCCTCGTCTCGGTTAAAATTGTCAGTCCGGGCTATCTCAATAGATTCTCTAATTAGTCTAGGATAATATCTGCCCTCTCTCACTATCACCTTGGCTTCGTCAAATTTTATGTCGTGTCCCGGGGTCCAGGCGTGCTCAGATATGGCAGACAGCTGAAATTGTCGATTTTTCGTGGCTCTTCGGTGCTCCTGTATCCGTACCTTCAGTGAACGGCATGTCTCGCCGATATACGATTTCCCGCAGGAACAAGGCACCTGGTAGACTCCTTCGTGTAGGTTATGGTGGATTCTGTCCTTGGCCGAGGGTAGTATGTCACCGATTTTTGTGGCACAGTTGAACCTTGTGGTGACGCCGTGCTTCTTCAGTGCTCTGGCAATCCTTTCTGTGGTTCCTGCGATGTAAGGGATGATAGCCCATGCTTTCTTGTCTTCATTTCCGCTGGAGTTGGTTTTAGGCTCCTTCAGCTTCGAGGCCCTTTTCAGGGCCATATCCTGGTAGCCGTTCTGCCTCAGTGCTACCAAAAGATGCTTCTTCTCCTCTGCTAGCGACTCCGCGTCCGAAATGCGGTGGGCCCGGTGAAACAGTGTCTTCATTAACGACGCCTTTTGCATCGGATGGTGGTGCGAGGCATTGTCAAGATAACGGTCCGTGTGCGTCGTCTTTCGGTACACGGAGTGTCCAAGGCTGCCATCGCTTCTTTTTTTAACTAAGACATCCAGGAATGGTAGGCGGTTGTCCTTCTCTATCTCCATAGTAAACTGTACCGCCTTGTGTTGAGAGTTCAGATGAATAAGGAATTCCCGGAGTTCTTCCTTGCCGTGGGGCCAGATAACGAACGTGTCGTCCACATAACGAAGCCAAAGAGATGGCTTTTTGTCACAGGTATCAAGGGCCCTTCTCTCAAACCGCTCCATGTACAGGTTCGCAATCACTGGTGACAATGGTGAGCCCATGGCCGCGCCTTCCCTCTGTTCATAGTAATTACCATTCCAGAGAAAATATGAATTTCGGAGGCAATACTCTACTAATGATGGGAAATCTTTGGGTAATCCAACTGTAGTGAGCTCTTTGACGATTTCCACTGAGTCTTTGATCGGGACATTAGTGAACAGGGAGATTACATCAAAACTGACTAAGAGGTCATTTTTGCTGATGGTAATACTTTTTAAGATATCTACGAAATGGGTGGAGTTCTTAACGAAGGACTGAGAATTTCCCACATACTGTTGAAGCGATTGAGATAGGTATTTCGATAAATGGTAAGTAGGGGCACCGATTTGACTCACTATTGGTCGCAGAGGAACTCCTTCCTTGTGAATCTTCGGCAGGCCGTATAGTCTCGGTGGTTTGGCGGCAGAAGGTAGAAGACTGCGTTGCTTCTCTTGTGGAATGGAAGACCTCTTGATGAGCTCCTTTACTCGTCGTTCGATCTTGGTAGTGGGGTCCGATTTCAGCTTTTGATAAGCTGGATCTTCCAGGAGTTGGATGATTTTCTCGTTGTAGTCCTCCCTAGTCATCAGGATCGTAGCGTTGCCTTTGTCGGCATGTAGTATGAGGATGTTCTCATCTCTCCGGAGTTTCGTCAGAGCTCTCCTTTCAGCGGCTGACAAGTTCGGTTTTGGTGTTTTGGCCGTTCTAAGGATGCGGGAGACGTCCTCTCTAATCTCGGCAGCGTCTTCTTTCGGGAGCTTTCTAATGGCTGACTCAACCTCCGTGATGATTCTCTCCGTAGGTACACTCCTGGGAGCTATGGCGAAGTTCTGTCCTTTGTACAGAACTGAGGTGGTGGCATCGTCCAAATGTCTGTCAGTCAAGTTAACCACAGAACGGTTCCGTACAATTTCCTCTGATAGGTGTTGCCGGCTGTGTAACTTGTCAAACTTCTTTTCTTGCGTCCTCCTGGTAGTAGATTCAGCATTTAACGATGAGAAGTGAGTTATCTTCTCTATTTTGTCCCAATCGGCGGCATTCAGTATGCCGCTCAAACGTAGGTGGATATGGTACAGTTCCTCCGAAGGATATGGCCCTGAAAAGGGCCTCGAAGCTGAAGGAGCCTAAAACCAACTCCAGCGGAAATGAAGACAAGAAAGCATGGGCTATCATCCCTTACATCGCAGGAACCACAGAAAGGATTGCCAGAGCACTGAAGAAGCACGGCGTCACCACAAGGTTCAACTGTGCCACAAAAATCGGTGACATACTACCCTCGGCCAAGGACAGAATCCACCATAACCTACACGAAGGAGTCTACCAGGTGCCTTGTTCCTGCGGGAAATCGTATATCGGCGAGACATGCCGTTCACTGAAGGTACGGATACAGGAGCACCGAAGAGCCACGAAAAATCGACAATTTCAGCTGTCTGCCATATCTGAGCACGCCTGGACCCCGGGACACGACATAAAATTTGACGAAGCCAAGGTGATAGTGAGAGAGGGCAGATATTATCCTAGACTAATTAGAGAATCTATTGAGATAGCCCGGACTGACAATTTTAACCGAGACGAGGGATACCACCTGGATTACACTTGGAGGAGAGTTATGAAACGAGCCAATGAGAGAGCAGCAGCAAGAATTGGCGGGAAAGAAACGCTATATAATAAGGATCAAAATTGTGAACCGGCATCTTCGACCTGAAGACGCTGGCAGTAGTGCCAGCGAAACTGTTGTCACCAACACAGCAAACTACGCGGTAGAACCCGGAAATATGAAGAAGCTCATCGTAAACCACCGCGAAAACCTTCGTTCTTACACCTATTGTTTTGGTTAGCCAAGGCTCAACTTCTTCACCGAATTGGTTAGAAAGTTGTGACTTGTCATTGATTTCTTTTCTTGCTCTTTGCCGTGACTTACATATCCGCAGTGGAGGCAATTAATTGTTCTTTTGGACTCTTTGGCTTCATAACAAACTAAACTACATCGTTTGCTCTTCACTTTACTCCCTAGGGTAATCTGTCCTACTCGAGAAAATATCTATCTCAAACATTGATGGCGATAGAATCTTCTGATGAAAAAAAAATAATTTTGGGCCGATTTTTCATCAGACTGAGGACCCTTCAAGATCAATGCTAGACTTCCGTCAATTCTTATTGTTAGTGCTATATAATTCCTTTTCCTTAATTTTTGTGAAATAATATGTTAACTCCTAGGCGTACCTACAGTTATTTCTCTATCTTTCTCGCCTGTATTGCTTGAGGAGGCTCGTTGTGCGTAGTTTTCTTGTATAATTTAGTCAAAAACTTGGTCACTGCGGAAGGAAGATGAGCATAGACTGGAAGCGTCGGAGATTAAGCGTGAGAAGGATGGAGAGAGCAAGCCGGGTTAGTGAGGAAATCAAATGAGGGAGTGTCAGAAATAGTATAGGATAGGGACGATGGGATGAAGGAAGTTGATTGAAAAAATAGAGCCAGTGGATGAAGGTCGTAGTGGGAAGGAGTATACGACATGCTGAAGAAGGTTATAAAGAAAAAAATGTCGGGTAAGCACGAAAAAGGAGGGAGAACTGGAATTTTGGCCGGTTTGTAAGGGTGGCATAAATTGCCAGCCGTTCAAAGGGACTAAATAATAGAAAAAGAGATAATTTTCTAAAGGAAAAGTTAAAGAAAAGTTAAGTATTCGAGAAAATTATAGGCAAAACTGTCCATGAACCTATCAGTTATTTGGTCGAATGACCTCGGTGTGGTCTTCACATAACCCAGTTTCTTACTCAAGATGAATGCTGCAACGATTGAATCCTAATATCTTCCCTTAAGTGCTCTCCATGTGATTGTTCATTTGTTCTCTTTTCATGGAATATAAACGGAGCCATAAGAGACAGAATCGCCGCTACCACTGATACACGTGAGTCACTTTTGAGCACATGCTTTACGGAATATAGATTTCCACTTATGTGAAGATTGAACTTAGCTCCCGAAGTCGTACATTTCGACCTCTTCGCACAACTGTATGCTGCAGAAACGGTATATGCCGCCCAAGAACGGGAAATATGACTTACGACCCATCGCGAGTGGAATTAGCCACTGGAGAAATATTTGCTTTGGTGTTCCGCGTCAAGGAGTTATCCATTTCTTACAATCCATTTTCTTAACAATCCATTAATCAGTGCACTCTAATATTAAGAATAATTATTGTATATCACTAATTTTGAACTAATACATTTTTTTATTATTCTGCCGCCATCATCCGCGGATCGTATATCAATTATCTCTCATCTTTAGTATTGGCTATGTTTTCCATTAGTGTTCCTTTTCTTTAACATAAGCGAAGTCTCATATCGTAGAAATTTAAGGCAGAATCTTTTCTTCCTTAATCATAAACTTACGAATAAATTCCCGTAAATCACGATGAGTTGCTTCATGTGCATGTAATCTTTGCTTCATGTAGAACAAAATCTTTTATGCACCATTTCATGAGAGAACAAGAGATTTCTTATTTAAGGGAATGATTACTTAGCAGACAACCTTTACCAACCTATAACAGCCTGGGTGAGTTATTCCACCAGTGGAAATTTTGTTTTTTTTTATACCTAGGTATTTCAGTTCATGCGATAAAAAGGGGCGAAAAATTTATTGATGACTTGCGCTAATTTCCGGGTTACAATCTTTGGATATCATTTGGAAGGTCATAAAAACTTCATCATTTTTTGTTATGTTTAATCAAGCAACTGATTCCTTTGTTTTCCGGTCGTTCTGACAACTTCTAATTTCCATTCGCCACCCTTGTGGCTCATGTACAAGATGAGGCTTTCCACCCTGTGTTATAGTTTTCATTATGGCACGCTTGGGTGAAACAAAGTTTCTTGTGGTAGAAAGTTGTATTCGCTACGTCCGGCTTGTTTTTTCCCATCGCCGGTGAACCTGCATCCCAAATAGCTGGAATCTTCCTCTTCTTTATGACTTTCTTTTCCTTCTTTTTTATGCTAGGAGTCCCATCCGTCTTTCCGCCCCAGGATGTAGTTCTTGCTTTTTTCTTCGGATTTCCAAGTTGTTCTTTTCACCTTATCCAATTTAGTGAATTCTACATCTTAGGCATAATACAACATGATAATTTCCTTTCTCCGTCCTGCAATGCGTTTATTTATCTCATCGCCGTATGTATTAAAGCTATGGCAATGATGGGTAAAAGTATTTTTTTCTTTTTATAAGCCGTTCTCGATTCGCGCCTCTTCACCGCCGTTTCCATTTAACTGCTGCCATCTGGCCGTATTCAGGTCGTCAATCATTTAAATGCACGCCCTTGGCATCAATATCTGTGGCATTTTATTTCACTTCAAGATTCTTGAGCCTTTCTCAATTCTCTTCTCTTTATGATCAGATATAGATTATATCCCCCCTGCTACGTGGATCATAATCGATCTTCAAATAGAAAATACTCTGCGACTTGTATAATTTGGATGCTTTTCGTAGAGGTATTTTTTGCATAAACGGAGGTCATGGGAGATATGGTGAATATCACTAGATTTAAAAAAAAACCCTGAAAAAAAGAACGCAGTCCTAAGAAATAGCATAGGCAACATCTATGTCAACATTTTTCCGCGGGATACGGCCGACTCTTTTTTAGCGAGGCCCACCTGTGGTGGGATTACGTAAAGCACTATATTGCCATATCTAGAGCTTAAGGATCGCGGTTCCTTCATTCGCGTTGCTCTTATCATTACCAAAAACGTAAACCGCTCTTGAAGGGCAATGCTCACAATTACTGTCAAAAGAATGCAATCAATTAAAACCAAGTGATTTAAAGCAACTGGCAAAAATTGAAGAATTACGATCACGTCTTCGCTCTCCTTATCTTCGTGCTGAACTTAAGCACCAACATTCCTATCGTCATGACATTAGGAGAAACGTGTTCTATCGATGTAAAACTACATTTTTTAAATCAAAAGAAAACAACCTTAACTATGCTGAGGAGTAATCAGCTCAAAAATATTTCTCTGTGTAAAAAGGTGCGAAATGAGAACTGCAAGGAAGGTGGTATAGTGTAATATTAGTATTTCATTAGTCCAATTATTGAATTGATGAATTTAAATAGCACTATGCTAATTTTCATTAGGCATATTTATCGTGTATTTTGAATATATCGATGATTGAACCAATGAGCTGTTCGCCCAATAATTACGGGAATCCAATTTTTTTTACGACGATTCATAATTATTAAAAACGTTAACTACATAGCCAACACTCCAATGACAATCTTGGGTACTGCGCATTCGTAGGCTACCATGTTTTTAAGATGATAAAGTTTGATTTTTTGCCACCGTATAACCGTTGGGGAAAGTTTATGGGAAAATCATGGACAGATGAAAGTATAATTGGCTTAACTGGTTAAAATTTATAGCAATGAAATCATCAACTGACATATTTAATACTTCTCCGAGTTATTATTCCACTGAATCTTGTTTTATATTCCACCACGCTACGTGCGTTGACCGTCAATGATCTTACTTCAGCGAAATTCCGCCCGTTTGCACTGGGCAGAGAAAATGGAAACGGCATTAATCATTTACATCCAGAAACGTGATGAAAGATTCAGCGTTTAGTTTCCTCCCAATTCTTAATGGACTGCTCTCAGTTTTGCGCGCATACGAGGGCCAGCGTGGAAATTTTACTCATGCTGATGATGGAAAGCAATTTGTAATACTTTTGAAACTGGTGAAATTCTTTCCTCGGATGGCGCAGGAAAATATCGGATCCTTGTGACCCATATGTGAATGGTATAAGTGAAAGGCCGCGGGTTCAACTCGTCTTGAATCGTAACACCGCGATTCACTCTCGTGATTTTACACCATCGCCTTCACTCTCAGGGGATATGTCGATGGGTGATAGCTAGCTAAGCTTATGAAATATTTAGGCGTTCGGGCGTGAAATAACCGCTTTCAGGGCAGTGGGACTATTTCCTTTCCTGTAGACTTTCATTTCGCCTGCGACTGCCCGGTAAGTTCCGGTACTATACTTTAACATAGGTAACTTGGGGTTTTAATGGGGTAGTTCGGATGCATGATCGGACTTCCACCTCCAGGAATCCACAGCTTGTCGCCTCAATCGAATTCGTCGCCTTAAGTCAATCGAATCCTCATCACTACCTTTCTTATAACAAAGCACTCGGAACGCGAACTACTGTAACCATGTGCTTGTACGGTCTCAATGGTGAAGCGAAGAAGAACCAGACACGCCTTTAGTAAAGCTTTGGAACGCAGTACGAAACTTAGTGAGACTACGAGTATTACGTCGTATCGTGTTTTCCGATATGTTCAAAGAATCGGTTTACTTTCGACCTGAATCAATTTTCAATTGGCTCTGTTACGGGGTTGTTTGTTTATTAACTTCATAAAGTGCTCTCCAAGGCCTTCACTTAGCTTTGAGCTACAATTGTGCGATCATAAATGAAAGTGTAAGCTATTATGTCAGATTTCGCTTGATTTTCACAACTTCAACTTGTTTTGACCCCCTTGTGTCATTCACTAGAGGGCAATAAAAGTGCTTTCCCTTTGGGGAAGGTTATGTAGGCTTTGTACCGGAAAATGTTTTTTAAACAACCTGTGTTTAAAATTTTACTCGTCATTTCTCACTATAAAAATTACTCTAGGTTTAAGAACGAAGATTTTCGCGGTGGTCTACGATGAACTTCTCCATTTTTCCGGGTTCTACCGCGTTGGTAGAACGCGGTAGTTGGTAGAACCCGCTTCAGGCTGTTGTCATCACCACAGCAACCAACGCGGTAGAACCCGGAAAAATGAAGAAGTTCATTACACGATTTATTATTACATTATTTAATTACATTATTATTACATTACATTATTTAATTCGATTTGTCTATTAATTTTACACATACTTACCCATCACGTCGTCCCCTTTCGGGATAGGCACAGACAAAAAAGCTTGTTTCTCAACGTTATACCAGGAAAATTGGTTTCGATTTTAATATTTTCCTCCACACTGCCCCATCCTTGCAAACCTCCTTTGCTTTGGCCACATTCATGCATTGATCCTATTCTTATCCGCTGCATGCATTGATCCTATTCTTAAGAATCCTAATATTCCCCCTCTTAAGAGTCTCTCCCACCACATTCATCCATGGCTTTCACGGTCCGTCATTTGCTCTCACGCCATTCACTCCACAATCATATTTTTGTTTAGCTATTCGACTCTTATCCATTATCTCAACATGGCCAAACCAACAAAGCACGCTCTTTTCACATACATCCATCGCCGGAGCATCCATTCCACATTCTTTCATTACCCACTCATTCCTAACCCTTTCCCTCTCTGAGACATTATGGCCTCCCGGAAAACGATAATAGAAGGAGCAACGCCTGGATAGAAATAACAAAGCAGAGAGGATGGGAGTATACGAAACAAATTATGAAGGATGTGAAAATGAGGAGTTATGAAGGAATTAAGCGTTTAGCTGAAAATAAACGGAAGTGGAGAGCTGCTTCAAATCAATCTTCGAATTGATGACTGATGAAGATGGTGATGATTTTAATTTTAGAAGGATTTCGGAATAACTCAGTTGATGGTGGAAGATTTCGGCTTGTCGCGTGTAACCTTCCACTTCAGAGACTCAAAGAGTGAACCTCGTCCGTGTGTTTACGTTACTTCCCTAACCATTTAAATTCTTAACGAGATTTCTCTCGTACAAATAAATCGTTGGTCGCACAGTCACGGAAGTGACCAAAAATTCCTCATAAGGTCAACGACATATAGAACAAGTCTTAAGAAATTTGCTTCAGACAAAGGGTTGAGTTACCTTCGCGTGTGGAAGCGTGTGGGATTTTCAGAACCGGAACTGTCCGCGAGGAGAAAGTGAGTATAAGATGTAACGAGACCTCAAAATTAAACTCTGATCGAACATGGTAGGGAGTTTTTTCCTCGTGTTATCGTGAGCTGCAGCTAACTACCTTTTTTGTCTGTGATCCCAATACGGAAGAATATAATTCATTCATGACTGTTCTTCATGCTAAAACGGCGAAGGTAATAGGCTAAATATTTGATAAAGATGTAAACTTATCAAGCTACCCTTGAGGTGGAAAGTTGAGTGATCATCCGTTATACATGCCATTGACAAATTAAAGAGCTTATGCTACCTATACTAGCCAGGGGTGGCTCAAGAAATTTTTTTTGCCCGAACAAGATCGCTTTTCGACGTCCCCCTCCCCACTGTAATACGTAGTATTAATACTATGACTTTCATTTTAACGTGCTTCGTCTGCTAACATGATTTCGCACTTATAAGTTTGCCACTCGCAGACGGGCTACGGAACAAATAAGAGGACACTTCTTCGTCATAGCCAAAACTCGCGTAAACAAGGTTATAGATATTGATTTCTTATTAATAATATTACTTTTCATGATACAATCACTATATCGTAGCAAATAAATCAAATACCAATCCTTGCTACGGTTAGCATCGTTTGAATCCATTACAGTTAAAATCCACGAATTTGTAGTATGTATAAGTAATTCTAATAAGTAGAAGTATCTTAACTCGTATAATGCATGATTGCACGTTCGCCTACGTAGCACCCTTAAGTAGTTTCTGGTTTAGCCATGCATTGTTCTCCTGACTGCTTTTAGGTCCGCGACCAGGAGAGCGTGCGGGGTTCTGTACGTTCTGTAGTTCCTGAAATGGGACGAGAATTGAATGCCTGTTGTGGAATCATCTCGTGCCACACACTGTTGGTGGCTTGCACGGCATTTCATAGATGCAGTTGTTTGGCGCCTCCCAATCCCCAAGGTGGTGTCCGGGGCGGTTGAGTTTCGCCTGGGCCTTAGGCAGCCCTTGCATGTTACTCCTCAAGGACTTGTTGGAATAGATTCTCAGTACTGAAATACACTCCAAAGTGAAATATTATTTTTGAACTCGTTTGATGGGAGTACCATTACCATCGCTAATCAGTGCATTATTTGCCATGGGATTCTTGTAAACTCTACGAAGTGTTTTGCAGCATAAAATAAGCAAAAGGGAGGACTGGAAAGCCTGTGAAACCTACGAAAATGATTAAACTCTGGATAACTAATGGAATTGTCAGATATTAGTATAAATTTACCTCCAATGAGGAAATGACATAAAAAAAGGATCAAGGGTATCAGGGGGGGAGGGCAAGGACCCCCTTCCAACGCGGAAAATTTGAAAAATAAAATAGCAACAAATATAAACAATAAATTTTTGAAAAATTCATTGACAGGTTGGTTGTTGGTATTTAAACATTATGAAAGAAACTAATTACGAATTTGAATGTTGATATATAGCCGCCACTCGCGTTGCTGGCCGACAAAAGCATAGAAGTAACCCCCCATCCGGAAATCCATCTGAATTATGGTGGTCACTAATAATTCCTTACTTGGATTCCATCATATCATCTTTAGAAGTCAGATTTTCTTTAGATAAATCGCCTGCATTTTCATTGACACATTTTCATCCAAGCAACATGAGAGATGTTTCTTTGGGGAATTGGAATGAAGTTATTTCATCTTGTACAAAATGTTTACAATTTGTAAGGCATCCAAGGAGAAAGGGAATTGTGGTTTAAAATGTGGAATGAGGTACAGGAAGCGCCCGACATCATTGAAGTTTTAAAAAAAGATCGAATTGTTTTTCTCGAATATTAGAAAGGTTTTGTTTTGGTTACTGGTTTTGTTTTCACTGCCCTGCACAACAAGCACTATTGAGCGCTCATTCAGCTCCCTTCGCCGAATTAAAACATGGCTAAGATCAACTTTTGGTGGGTTATCAATGCTAAGAGTTGACCGTCAGTGGGTTTTCGCAAACAAGGAGCAATTCGTGGAAGCTGTAGTTAATAAATTCGCAGCTAATCCTCGCCAACTATTATTCAAGAATTATTTTTTTAAATAAATGGTGTTCTTCCTTATGTTACTGTGAATTATTGCATTGGGGGCCCTCTAATGTTCAAAACTATTGTTCAAGAATTAATATATTTTAAAAATAAATATGGTTCACTGTCCTCCCTTTTGTTATTGTATATTATTGCATGTCACCCCCAACCCCACGAGGTTGAATTCAGAAAGCTGCACCCTTAAAACTTACTACGTAGCGCCTGTAAGTTATTCATTGTTGAAGGCCTAATTATTAATTAATCTAGAAACTTTGATGCCAAAACAATAGGCAGAAAATAGAATTGTGAAACCTACAAGAAACAAAAAATGTGACGATATTTTTAACTCTAGGAATGCCGAAATTCAGAATGAAACACGCTCTGGAAATCAGAAAAATATTTAAAAAGTTTACCTTTCATTTTTTAACGCGCCTGTCCCTCCACGGTGATGCCTGATCTGCTATTTTACTGTCTACCAACTACTTATCTTCCGTCTACTCTAGCTGTGGGAAGAATAGCTGCGGTCGTCCTATGTATTAGAGGTAACCGTAAGTACTGTGATAAGGCGGCTAGCGCTAGGGATAACGCTAGGGATAGGACCCTCATTGACTCTCCCTTAAGTAAATACCTATGATTCCTTGTGTAGACTGGAGCTTCTGGAAATTTCCTGAGGGTCACGCGATCCTCTAGGTCGCCAGATGAATACATACACTTCCATAATTAGTGGAGTAGGATTTTTTATCAAGCTGCGAATTCTTGTGGTGATGAGATATAAATCGCTAGAAAGAACATTATTATCCGATGACACATTAGTTATTCCCACTATATTTGGGGGACCCGGAGTAGAGGTGGAGCAGAGAGGAGTTAATTTAGTGGTTTGTGTAAAAATAGCCTCATTCTAATTCGGTTTAATTGGTCAGTTTATATTAAATCGATCTTCCTAACTCGCAGGGTCTTTTTGTAACTAACCAAACCACGTCATTTGAATTTGATCATTTAAATTTTCTTAGCATGCCAAATGAAGTTCATCAGTTCAGAGATAGACCTCACGCGTTCTGAAAATCTTTCATATTTCGGCCTCAGACTGCAGTAGTATAGTAACGAATGATAAAATCATGTAGCAAAATTTCCTTAGAACTAATCTTCTACTGAATCAGTGAATGGAAAAATCTATCATTTCCTAGATTTTAAGCGCCTCATATTCTTCCAACGTCCATCTGATCATCTTGGATCTTTTGAAAGGTATTGATGGCTTAGGTTTTCTTCCCTATTTCCACATAATCGGTGAACTCCATGGTCTCCTATTTGAATTTTATCTCGGGCAATGGGGCAGCCTTGCCATGTAATCACCCGCGAGAGATGGAACAAGGTCAGACCAACTAAGTCGTGGGTCAGACTTGGCGAAATTTATGTCGCTGGAGGCTACGTAGCCCCGATCGGCAGGTGGATACCTTTTGCGTTCCCTCCCCATTGATTATGGAGCATTCCTAGCTATGAAAGACAGGCCTAACCATTTACGTTTAAGAATTGGCTAAATATACATATAATGTAGAAGTACATACATCCTGGGAAACCTACTTAAGGCGCAATTATTAAGCTACCTTGCTGTTAATTTAGTCGGATAGAGATTACATGAGTCCTAAACAATTTATGCAACCAGCGCGTTTTTTTGTAAATGTAATTGCCTACTACTTTATGCGTTATTTATTTATACTTAGTTTAACTTCTTTAATTAGAAAAATTGTGGAATAACAATATAAATAAGCAAATAACCTGGCAGAGAATTATACTATCTATTTTTCCCAGGATTGCTCTTAACATAGACGTGGATGTATTCATCGGTCGGAAAATTGTGTTTCCACTTTTTATTGAATGAAAGGCCACAGTTACCGGGAATTCTTAAAGAAAAAATAATCAAAAACAAGTATTCCTTTCTTGCTATTATTTACCTGTTTCTTGTTATTATTCGAAGTTTTTAGTCATGTACTGTCTCGAAAATGGAGTTACATTCCATGCGCCAAGCTCTTCTTTGGAATCTACCGAATGAGATTAAAGAATAATCTTATAAATGCGAATCAATAGAGAGGAGAAACTATGAATAATAATTTTCAGCCAGCGAATTTTAAGTGGAAGAAAAAGATGTGTCCTTATAAGTGTCGTGACCGTAAAAATTTGTGCCCGTTGCTATATATATGTGAAAATTTGTCTTTAAAAAATCCATTTTCTGTCATCCACAATATTAAGCTTCTATTATAGGCTTCAGTTCTTTGGATTATAACAAATTGATATCGATGTTAAATTTTACTTAAAGGGTACCGTTTTTAATTAAAGATATCTGCATGACATATTCCGTGGTCACATTTTCTACGCCTTTGAAACTTGAATAATGCAAATATTTTGATCAGCTTCTAAACACACTTATTTTCTTTTTCAAAGTGATTCTGTACTTTTTAATAGTTAAATTTTCAATTGGCCACACTCTTTACATTATTCAGGAAAATGACGACATCGCGAAATTTATACATCTGAAATCGCTAACCATGTGATAGCTGTGGGGTTTGTAGGTGGTTTTAACTACTTGTACGTATTCAATATAAGGATTTATAAAAACCTTGAAGATACTCACTTAGCATATGTCCCTCTCTTATTGCATTTTTCGTCTCCGTGTAGTGTAGATAGGAATTTTTCATTCGCAATTCGTTAAATTATACCACAATCAAACTATATGTCCGCGAATGTAGTAAATAATTAAAGGAGTTCGTTTTGTTCGAGATCTAAGCGTTTCGTACCTAAAGTTGCCTGTATAAGATTTTAGATAAAAGTATTCGCGAGTTGAGCCACTGGTGAGAATAGCGATGTATCCCTAGAGGGCCGTGGTGAAGTGCACTGCGTGCAGAGTTTAAAGAAATAGTCTGATACGAAGTGAATTCAGCGGAATAATTTTAATATTTGAAATTCAAAATTAGATCTAAGAAATTCAAGATTCACTCAAGGAGAAGACTATTTTCTGCCGAGGAAATGCTAAATGATTGTTGGCGATTCGGTGGATTTCCAGTTTTTCCTCATCATCATACGGATCACCGTCATAAGTGTCCCTCGAGAAGTAATGAAAGTTATTCAAGCATTTACCCACTCATATAAAGGGAAGAATTTTCTCTACCTCTCTCATATGTGAACGTAAATTGAAATTTATTGGGCTTGCTCTTGCGTTATACTTCCCCAACACTTCGCAAGGAAACACCATTTTTTGTCAAAAGAGTTTTGTTAGATACGCACAGTAGCGTAGCCAGGGAGGGGGGGCGAATGCCCCCCTCGCCCCGTGTTCTGGCACCCCTAAGCCTGTGTATTTTTCTACTCTCAAGTCCCAAATACGTATAAATAAATGTGTATAATACGTCGTCAACTGTCATATTTTGTACAAACCCATCCGCTTATCAAATCACCAAAAATTTTTAAAGTTTAGTATACTGGTTAATTTATGAGTCGGCGCTCCTTAATAATCTTCTGCCCCCCCTAGACCCAAAACCTGGCTACACCACTGGATACGCACGGATATGATTTCCCGAATTCTTCCATCTTAAATATGAAATGTTAAAGAATATTTTCAAGCTTTCTACGATCATCACAAAATATTTTGTCTAACTTGGTTGCGGAAGACGGATAGCTTTTGAGGAACCGGAAAGGAAGATTTAGTGGCCGGCGGAGCTGATAAGATGTAAAGGGATGTTCAAAGCCGTTAAGGAGTGTGTTAGATCAGGAATAAGAAGGAAAGATATTTTAGACAAAATTGGTAACTACATCATAGCGTTTTCGCTGTCGTAAACATAGGCATGCATGAGAGTTTTGTACAGAGAGGCCGCTGCCATTTTCTCTAGTCATATTAAATATTGCGAATTCAATTATTTTTTGAGCCAGATTTATTTCATGCCAAGAGTCTGAAGCTGTGGCATTACGTCGTCTCGAAATTTATCGAATTTTTCATTTTTTAAATTCTCTTTCGTAACAAATAACGTGCGTGTCTGTGTCCGATGTGTTAAAATCCGACTTTCTTGTGATTTTTACTGCTTTTTAGCTCAATATGGGGTTTTGTTGCCGCGGTATTAACGATTAACGCGGAATAAATTAACGATTGAAGAATGCTCAATGAAGATGGTTAATACCCAGCTTTTATGACCGATGACTCATGGAAACCTTGGTGCTTTTGCTTTCATTCAAGGGAAACTAAGTCTCTCCCGATTTGGAACTATCAGGTCAATTTCAACTTCTTGCCGTCGATGGCTTCGTGGCACGCTGTTCCACGTGTAGGATGAATTCCAAAGGCGAACGCATAAGGTGTCGACTCAGATTCCTCGTTTCCTTATCTGACGAATGAATCAGTATGCCGTGCCGTTGTAACCACATTCACGTACGGCATACCGAGATCACCAGCGCAAGTATAATTGAATGCCTGTTCCGAGCGAGCCCTTGAACCTAAATGGCGAAGTGCTTGCTGAATATTATGCGAATGCACAATCCTTGGCATATCTCGTCCTCAAGGCATGAAGCTGTAGGGCCCCTATTCCCGCCATAATTGGATAACACCCATGCGGGAGATAAATATATACAGCATTTGCAAAAAAATATTAATTGGAGTCACTCGGAGATCGAGAGCTCTTCGTGTTTTGAAATACATATGTATAAATGCTACACCATCATGGCTTTATAACGGCAATAAGTTGGATATTGAATAAGCAGTTTGTTTTTAAATTTATAAAGTGTTTCTATTCCGAACGCGAAAATTGATCAAGAAAATTTTGTCCTGAGTTCCTGCAATTAGCATAGTAGATACTACGCATTCGTGATCACGGGTGTAAGATGCATCACCAATGCATTTCAAGTCGCCGTGAAGAAATCATACGGCTCGACTGGTTTTCGAACCCAGATCTCTCGTTTGCCGATCAGAGGCCAGTAACACCACCAAGCCATCTTAAGATTACTAACTGACCAACTCGCCGAACCGGCAATTGGGAGATATGGGTTCGAATCCCGGACAAGTCAATTGATATTTGTTTGGCATGTTTCCACACACTGATAATTATTCCCGTTTTGCCCTTCGGTATTCTTAACGTTGGGATTTCTAACATTTTAGGAATGCAAAAATCTCGTCTTACTCCTCGAGGACGTAAGCCTCCCTCGATACGCTGCCAAGTAGATACCTACTTGCAAGATTTTACCTAAACACTATGAAAAATAACCTCGGAACGAATGGTCCGCGCATCAGAAAATTAAGTGGGCACTGCAACTCATGCATTAAGTAAAATGTTTGCTTGGATGTGCTAACAATCGGCGAGTTCCGTTCTTCTTGCCTGTTTCCTACGCTCAACTGGAGCGGATGAAGGCGGGAATTCGAACACTTGTAACCCGACGTATTCTTTGCATTTCCGAGCGGCCATCATTCTCAAGGCAGCTCATGATGTTCCAATTAGGTAATTCGAAACGGCATCCTTCCTCATGAAAAATGCAGTCACCTATAGTTCGTACAGATGCGATGCCTCTCTTTTTGTAGCATAGTTGTGTGGAAATTCGCGATAGCCTATGCCGTGGAATGAAAAATATGGAATTGTACAAGGCATTTTGTTAAGTTTTTAGATTAATGTTGTATTTATTGTATCTTTTAAGTGATACTTGTTGAAAAAACATCATAGTTAACTACATTCTTCGGAACCAGTTGGTTTGACATTCGCCTCGACTATCTTTCCTTCACTTTAGGTACTAAGGAAGAGGTTTTCTGTCAATTCATTAACTAAAGTACTTATTTAATAAACAGAAATTCCATTGATTCGCCTTCACATTAATTTATTTCGTCATTTGAGTGCTTCGTAACTCAGATAAATTTCTATTTGTTATCGAATATTAGCTGTTAATATCTCCCAATATGTCTATATTGATTCAAAAATGTTGTTTTTGTTGATATTTCCAGTCATGGAACTGCTGAAAGCAGAGCCTGAGTTCCTAATATGGGGTTTGTGGGTGGCAACAATTGGATGCTTATGCCTAGCAGAGATATTTGCAATAGTATCTGCTGCATTTGCTGTGATCAACACTGCTATCACCCCAGTCTCAACAATTGCAGGAATCATTGGACTATATGTATGGAATACACTGACAGGTAAAGTGTTCCCTTGGATGACATCATCTGTTTTTAAGTAATGCATTCATCTACTACTTAACGGTATCCCCACTCTGATGAAATACCTTTACTAGTTTAATTTAACCAGAAATTATTTGAGGGAATGGTTTTTTTATGTAACAATGATAGCATTATGTCACCAGCAAACACTGGAGTTAGTAATTCTTGGAACCTTGAGTGAGTGCTCTGACTGAATCTTAGAACATGCACTGCAATACACACTAAATAACTTTCTAGAGAAGAAATCACATAGACATCACACCTACGAAGTGAGGAGAGTAGATATGAATTTAGTCATATACTCAGGCATTGCCATAACTTCAGACTAATTGTAGGGAAAACATAAGGAACATTAGTAAGGAGGGGGAGGGTTTGGCAGGCTGGGGCCATCAACAAACTTTACCACATTCAGAGAATGGGTGTCTATGCATCACTGGAGCTATGAAAACTGTTCCAACTTTGGCTCTGGAGACCCTCCTAAATCTACCACCTTTACACATGGCTGTGGAGGGAAAAGCCAGAGCCACTGCTTACCACCTTCAATGTACAGACCTGGTATGGCAAGGAAATCTCACCAGCCATAGATGGATGGGGATGGAGCTGTGCAGGCCTAGCCCGATCTTTCAGATGCGAAGTTACAGCATGGCGGCAAGGTTAAATTTCAAAAGTCCCCAATTCCAAAAAGTACAGGGACAGTGGGAAGAATGGGGAAAACATCTTCATAATGGAGCCTCTGTTTGGTACACAGATGGCTCAAGAATAGATAATGAATTGGGGGTAGGTATCTATGGAGGATACCCTTCAAGATATTTTTATTTTCCCTTTGGAAAATACGCAACTATTTTCCAGGTCGAAATTTTTGCCATTTTGACCTGTGCACACATTATGATGGAGTTGGACCCTACCAAAGGACCTATCAGGGTTGCCAACTTTTCAGCATGTGAAAAAAGGACACCAGGCTGAACTATTTACCGGGGGTTCTGGGCCCCGCCTGCCAACGAAAATCTTTGGAAAAAGGGGCGTGGCAAAACGATTTTTAATGCATTTTTATTTCCATACAATAAAAAAAGAAAACTCATCATTCTTAATAGGGTGCATGACCATGATGGGGGGGGGGACATTTTGTGTCCTCTTTTGAAGTGGTAAAGGTGGCAACCCTGGGACCTATCCACATATGAAACAATAGACAGGGAGCCTTAAAGGTGCTTAACTCACCCTGGTATACATCATGCCTAATACAATTGTACCGGGAGGCACTATCAGACATAGCAATGCTTCGTAGAATCAAGCTTTTCTGGGTACCTGGACACAGTGTCATATCTGGAAATGAAAAGGCAGATGGACTTGGGTGTAGCCCTTTCACCTATATGTCGATGGTGCAAAGAAGAGGATGAAACAACAATCACACATTATTTGCAAATGCCCAGCAATTTCAAGGGCTCGCATGAGATACCATGCATCTCCACGTATGGACCCCAAGGAAGTGAGACATCTTGGCTTCAGTAAGGCCATATGACTCTATGGGTGATGAAGCAACGTGGATGGCACAATGGACCTGCAGGATTAAGTTCTTTGGGGCTCCTAATTACGAAGCACTGCCACTCAAACCTTAATCGAATCTAAGGAACATTGGTGGAACTACATGAGAGAGAGTGGAACTCATCTAGCTGATAGTTGAAAGGACATTGAATGGATAAATAAGAGAGTGGTGTTATCCTATTCTAGTTAGATTACATCATGAGTACACCACAAGCATCTGAGATCCAGTGCAGAAATATTTAATCCACAAACTCAGAAAAAGCATGTATTTTGTTAAAAACTGCCGTAAGCAAGCAGTACCAAAGTGTGACATAACTATTTGGAGGACTGGGTTGGAAGCGGCTGGAGGCTTGATGGTTACATACTTGTTTGACTAAGGCCACAAGAAAAATTTGAATTGCACAAGTTTGATGTCGACATGACAGTTCATGCATGACGCATAAAATTAATTGTCCCAGAAACCTCACATTCCCAGAAAACTCACTCCACAGACACTCCATATTAAACTGCGTAATAATAAATGGCAAGTTAAAATTGAAAAGTGAATTGAAAAAGTTTCCTTGGATGAATACATAGTTTTTCCGTATTTTGGAAATGTTAAGCTGGGGCTGGGGATGATTTTTTTATGTATAATTAACTCCCCTTTGTTTGCTAATTGCTCATCGTGGGTATTAAAGCGAGATAATTGCTATTCTAATACGTCTGTAATGATAAAAAGTCAATTTTATAGGATCCCCATATGATTTGCATCATTTAATGAGCTAGGAAGGGGTAGGGGGGTGGGTTGGGTTGACCTTGCCGAAAATAAATCGAATATAGCCATAAATAAGGCTGCAAATAATTATTTCAGTCAATGTCAAGGGTGGTCTCGGATGCCCATTATTATCCTACAAGTGACGGTTGCTATCATGTTCCACCCTGCACAATTTTTCATTTCACAAAGCTGTTAGTATTAGGGTAGGTATGAACCATTTGTTGCATTGTGCTGGAAAAAATCATTACTTTTCATTTGTGAAGACATCCAAAACTCATTCATTTCTTATCACCTTGAATGGAACCAAGTTTAATTTCCAGAAATGTCCAAAGTCCAACTTGAAGATCAGATGCCAGCTTGGATTGGAAAATTTTGCTATCGAGTCCTTGACTTGGCCTTGTGGCAAAAAAGAGGATCTGGACCTGAGCAGAGTTTGTCTTCATGAAGATTCTAAAGAAGAGCCAAAAATTTAGCATGAGAGACCTATGCCTGTGAGCAAGAAAATACAAGAAGCAGGGTGGCCACTCAGTTACAGTTATAAAATTCCAGACTTTCCAGAGTACATTTCTGATTTTTTCCTGTTTTTTTGCAATCAGTTTTTATACGTTTTTTAATCTATACATTACATGGGGATAAGAAACAAAATTGGTAATGACCTCGAATTCAGCACATTTCTAGCATGTAGATATAAATTGTAAGATGTCGAGGCTTTCTCATGAAATATATCTCTACTTCGATATGTTTCACCATATGCCAATGTGCATACATTAAATTGGAGAAATCTGTCATTAGTTTCTTCCGTTTAGTAATTCGTTTTTATGTTCGTCTATGCAATATATGTTTAAGCTTATAACGATTGGGTAAAAAATTAAGAAAATTAAAATGATCTCGACGCTTAGGTGCAGCAAAAAATCTACAAATCGATCATAATGTTAGAATTTTTCTCTAAAATTTCAGTTGCATTTCACTATCATAGCTGGTGAATCTAATTGCCACAGCTGGTAATGGGAACATAGAAGTTTGCCGTAAAAGACAATTTTATTTCATTTATTAGCACATCAATATGGTGACCTAGAAGCATCATGTGTGAACTACTCATTACATACGTTTCTACCAAGGATTCTTACCATTTTGAATATTTGACATTAGATGTTCACTTTCGTGCACATACCATCATACACCTACATTATTTTACAAATAGCATTCGCAAGTGATGGGATGGAGCGTGTCCTTCGGTGAATGAATATCTTTTCTATTATAAACTTTGGAGGCAAGGGAGGATCCGGAAGATTTTTCAAACGGTAAATTCTAATGGCACCTATGAACCATTATCAATGCTCATTATCAGGCTTTACTTCTATTAGTTCAGTGGTTTTCAAACTTTTTTGCATGATCCCCCATTTCATCATGGTTCAGATTATGATTCCCTCTTCCCAACATGAATTGTTAAATAACAATTCGATTCTGAAAATAAAACTAATGCACATGTTTAAGAATAGATTTTGATGTGACAATGAACAAAAGATTGTGAACGCTAAAAAATAAATTAAAACTAACTACTATTATAGAGATTTTACGTTATCTACAAAACATCACAATTCGCTGAATAGTCACAATTCCCCATTCTATAGAAGGGGAAAATGCAGGGCATTTGAATAAATTTAGTTTCACTTGTGCGTTTACTGTTATACACACGATTTAACTCAGGCAATGTTGATACAGATATACACCAGCTTAAGTATGATGTCAAGCTTTCCCGGCATAGCTTCTGGTAGAAATTCCCACGGGTTTTCCACCGGGTGTCAGAATTATCCACAGTTATGATGCACCCAGTCCCCGAGATTTGTGATACTAAGCGGCACATGATATCAAAAGTTGTATTAGAATACTTGATCTGACTGTTTACCGGGATATTTTTCCCTGTCAGAAATAGAGAAGTTCTGGGCATCGATGAATGAATAAATTTTTAAGCCATACTGGGCCCGTTTCTTTCTCATATAAACTCTTAAATGCACAACACCCTCTGATGCTCGACAGCATTACTTTAATCGTCGCATATTGACTCATTGTAAAATTATTTTTACAAGCAGAGACAAAATCTGTGAACATTTACCGAACTGGGGCCAGCCCGTTAAACCTTTTTCGTGTCGCTCGATCTCTTATGTCATCGAATCTGAGACATTGCAAGAGAAAACGAAACCTATGGTTGAACATAGTAGCAAGAAATACTGTACAAACTGTAACTGTACAAATCGTCGATTAGAATTTTTCATGCTCCCTGCTATGTACAGCTAACCAAAAAGTGCACACATTTCGTTGGCTGAAGCAACTCTAGCATCCTTCTCCCTGACTAATTTACTTTTAATACTTTGAATGCATAATTTAGTGTATTTTGTGATATGTTCAACCATACAATCAGAAAAAAACATTGACCATTACTCTTAAGATGTTTTTGCGCTTTTGGCTGAGGAACGAACTCCAGGCAAATGAGTTGCATTGTTGTGAGCTTGAGTTCTTGAACTTGAAGGGCGCTTCTGTGACAACTTGATCTTTTTGTCCCTACCTAGATAAAAAAGCATAGTATCCTCATGTCCATCTACGGTTGGGAGGTCTTCACCCCACTGGTCGTTGTCAGAATTGTGATTTGAGTCATGCACTTCATCGTAATCATTGTCATCGTCCTCTTCCAACTCTGGCACTTCCTCATCGGACATGGACCGATTCATTTCCAAAATTCTCGCCTGATTTACCTCGTACGGATCCATCTTGGTTCCTTAGGACAAAATTCCGCTGGATAAAATGAAAATTTTAGTCAAAAAACCCGGTGCAATATCAATATTTCAGTGATTCATTAACTTGGCTTTCACGAAGAATGTTTGTTATAAAAATAACATATATTTTTGGATAATAATTATAGCCTTAATCTTCACCAGATTTTTCCCCCTTGCACCCGTCAAGGTTCCTCGGGAAAACTCCAGCTAAAATATAGAATACTAGCAAAAATGCCCGTTAATTCTCAACGGGAGGAATAAAAGTAATAAACAATTAAGTAGTTTTATTCATACAGAAGAGAAAGAAGACCGCACTAAATGTAGGAGCGCCTTACTCGCCACATATTTAGAGCAAATGTAGTGTGGATATTGCGATGCGAAGTAAAAAGTATGTGCAAAGAATATGAGGAAAAGTAACTGGATTTGCGAAGTCCTCGTAAGATGGAGCACAGTATTTTACAAACTATTGGGAAAAGACCACATCGTGACCAACGCCGTGATTGGAGTTAAAAGTTTTCCCGGTGGCTCGAGGAAATTCCCGACTTTTTCCCAATAGCTTCTAATTCCCGGATTTCCCGACTGAGTGGCCACCCTGAAGAATGCAGTCCGGCTAGTTTTACTCAAGTTGTAAAGAACAGGAAAGACAAAAAATACAGACATGCAGCAAATAACAATTCAGACAATTTATTATGGGTTCAATTATGCCATTCTTATGTGAAAGATGGGGAAAGGATGATGTGGACGAAGGACATGTAGGGAAAATGGGGGCAGTTGAAGGAGATGCAAAGGCATTCAGTTGGGATAGGTAGGCATGTGTCTGCAACAATGTAGCACCAAGCTGTTATTTTGGTAATGATTTGGTGCTACAGCAGAAAGCAGAGCTCCATGCACTGAAACAAATGACCTGTTTCGATCAACACTAAGCGTCTAAAATAGGCAAAATCCCAATCCCTCCTTTTTGCCACTCCTTCCTTGCTCAACTTCCCCTACCTTCCTCATTCCCTAGCATACACCATTTCTGTGATCTTTGCTTTCCTTGGCAATGCAGTTGGTTTTGAAAATTTCATGTATTTAATCATATTACCTATGTAAATTTGGTGTAATCATTCAAAATTATGCACACTAAAGGTTTAGCCTACTGGGCTGGCCTAAGGGTGTAGACTTTCCTTGGAGGCACATGCCCAACCTTCCACCCTCTTGGGGACATAGGTACCCATTATCACAAAGTTTAGGAACCTAATCGAATCCCTGCTAGTAACATCCACCTTCCCTAATTCAGTTTGGAAGCTAGGTAATTAATATAAAATAGTGTAGAAACTGTAACATTCTTAAATCACTAGATGCTATAGAGCATAATAAGTAGAACCAATTGAATGCTTCAATCTGATAGCAAAAAATATCATTCTCAAATTTTGAGAATATTGGGACTAGCCATGGCATTACCTTTAAAGAGTCACCCACAAGTGACTGTTTAGTTTAACTGGATAAAACACGCAGCACGATATAGAGGGATCCGGGTTTGAGTCTCAGTCAAGCCAAATGATTTTTCCTGTGGAATTTCACGCTTTAATATTATTCACATTTGATAATTTATATTTCTCTGACAGTTTCTTCCCATTCGCCTATCATCAATGCCACTTCTTTTTGATGTAATCAAATGAATGGTCTGCATCCTCCTCAGCATTACAGATAATTAATTATTAGTGGTCAGCTGCTGCATGCTTTTATTGATATTGGTTTATAAAGAGATATGTTTTGCTGAGAAGAGATTATGATACTTTTAGGCTTATCCAATCAATTATTCTTTCGTCAGCTGTGGTCATGTGCACATTCCTGGAGAGATAAAACTATTTGTATGGGAACTAAAAGGAGAAAACGCTAGTTTTCAACTCTTTATGACAGCTCTACTATAGCCCCATCCAAAATAATATGCTCTTCTTGTATATATTTTTTTAATTTTAATTGAATGCATTGCCCAAATTAATTAAGTAATCAGAGCTAATTTCATAGCTCTAAGTGATACATTTTCTTTCATTTTTTCATATGTAGTATGTTGAAATTTTAATGAAATTTGTATATAAGAGTCCCTATGTGTACCTACTCAAAATTTTCGAGATATTTTTTTTTTAATTCATAAAATTTAATGGCATCAAAGTCCTTGTTACAACTCGATTAAATTTTCATCATTGCTTGGCTAAAAATGTCATGTGAACAATATAGCTTTTGAGACTTTGATTTTTTGCTGAGATCATCTAGTGGGAAAAATTACCTACATCATCTTGGCACAGAGAACTCCATCAGAGGAAGATGCTGATGATTCATGCAGGTCCTGCTTCATGTGCAATTCAAATTTTATCAGGGGTAACTACATACTGTTTTGACTCTTGAATCTTACAAGAATTTATGCAATCAAGAATGTTTTTTTTTTAATCTTCCTTTGATTTACTTCAAATATTAACTCAGCTCTCAATATCTGTAAAATCATTGTTTTGGCGTACAGTATCACTTGACAGAAAGAAGTAGACAATGAAACTTTGGTCAGTTTTTAAATTAAGCTCTAAAAGATTACATGGGTAATTTCTTTTGAGGATGAACACTTGTCATAAAGTGGTACTTTAGCCATCCACTATTATTGTTGTCATCTTTAATATAGTCGATCATCAACTTATGACCTATTTTAAATCTATTGCATCAAAATCGTGTTTTGCAGCACTGTGAATGATGCTACTCACCTGGGTAATCCTAGATTGCTTACAATTGTGAGACTATCATCAGCAGTGGTTGCAACTTCACTCATTTAGATCATTTTTATTTGGACGCTTGCCATTTTGGAAATAGATGGCACACGTAGTATCTTTTTCGCTTGCAATCTACCAAAATATTATTATTATGTATCTGACTTATGCCCTAATGGACAGACAGTACCGAATGTGATCATAAGATGAAAACTGACTGTAGTTAATTTCATCCAATAGTCCTACATGTTTTTTTTATTACTTTATACTTAATTAATTTTTGCACATCTGTAAGAATTGATGATGATTGAGGTTCTATGATGAAACTAACTTGTGTTTACCAGCTTGGAATATCTTATGCTGGGAATCAGGCACGTGTCCAGAGATTTGCTTCGGGGGATCTAAGTGTAGCTCAGAGCATGAGTGCCCCTTGGCTAGTGGTCCCCTTGGCAAAGTCGCTGCACTGGGAAAACATTTCGGGGGGGGGGGGGCTGAAGCCCCTAAAGCCCCCCTGGCTATGTGCCTGCTAGGCATGATTTAAACTAGTGAACTAGGTGTCATTTGGCAGCTGAAAGGCATAAAAAGTTGCTATTTCCTCTGGAATTGTGTTCTGAGATGCCAAACCGCAGATTTAGCCAGCTTGAAGTAGAATTAATCCCCAAGCAGTTTAGTGTAATCCTCTTATTCATTCATGAAGGTCGCTAATTTTATGTTATCATGCACCTTACAAAAGTTTTATTTATTTCAGTGCTATTCAATCTGGCTGCTGTCATCACTTGGGCAGTACAATTTCATAAAAAGCTTAAGGACAATGTGATGACCCAAGAAGATTTAGAGATACATTGGAGTTCCAAAGATATGGCCCATGTTGGATATTCATTCTGGTAAATATTATGAAAAGTGGTTTAGTCTCTTGATTTTAGTTGTTACCATTGAAGTTTTCCTTATTGTTACTTTTTCATTTATATCAAAACTAGGTTTGTTGTGGGTGCAGTGATAGTGAGCATTCTAAATATTGTTGTAATATACTTTGGAACAAATAAGCCAAGAGAGAAGAAAAATGTTAACCCAATAACGGAAGAGAAAGGAAATGGTGCCATCATGTTGTACTGAGTGCTGTGAAATTTTTGCTTGTGATTTTATGTGAAGTGCCTTGAATCTTTGTATAGTTAATTTTAATATGTAATAAAAAACTAAATACCTACAGAAAGGGTGTTTTTTGTGAAATTGGCTCTCTGTATGTATGTCAGTAATGAATGATATGTAAGAATGCTATTGGGTACTTTAAAAGTTGAGGAATTCATCTATATGCATATCCATATCAAATCACCAATGGAAAAGAAAAGGGCATCTCTACAAAAGGCAAAAAAAGTTTTTTAAAATGAAGAATTTCAGCATTTGTACTTATGAGGATTTATTCAACCAATATAGAAACCAGAGCTGCTAGTGACCTATTAATTATGTTTATTTTATTATTTTGAATTTTTGCAGCAACAAAAAATTCAAAATACACATATAAACTCATCAGTCTCCATCTGGAAATAATGATAGTTCATATGAAAAATCATCCATCATTCTGCTACTCCTCTCATCAGCACTTTCATTTCCATACTTGGTTATGTTTGTACACTTCTTTGTCTGACGCTCCAATGAAATTATTTGTTCCAATTGTCTCTTACTCTGGAGGAATAATATATTTTTTTCATACATTGGTAGAACAATAACAGTGAGTGTTACAAACAAAGCAAAAAAAGAGTGCATATTATTACGTCAGTATTTTATGCTTATGATGAACATGCCACTATAATGGCAGGGGAGATGTTGTTTCTCGGTACTGGCATGGTAAAGAAATAAAGAAAGTTTTTAAAACATGAATAAACCAAGGAATCTTATGGTAGTAGAAAAGAAAGAGGCTGCAGCTTAATGCTTCAAGTTATGAAAGATTTCAGGCTTTCCCAGTGAATGGTCCACGTGAATTCTTCTTGGGTTTCCCACAAGAATTCACCAGTAATATGCTTCAGCTGGGGCATATTTTGGTGGCAATGCTCCACATATCACAAAAATGCCAATGGATGTATTCTCATTCACATGAACTAATAGAAACAATGGGAGATACAATGCATTTTTGCCTCTTGTTCACTCAATTTCCTGGTCTGTTGCTGTTAGATCTAATAGATTCCACACAGCCAGTGTAGAGCATGGCTTGTGCATTTCTCATAAGGCTGCTGATATTGGATTAATATTTATGACAGACAACATTTTGTGAAACTATTTTTCTTACAATCATGGGTCTAAAATATCTCGGCTACAATCACTGAAGTAGTGCTTCACTAGCTTTCTTTGAATGCATGCCACTTGTGCTCATAGCCATATATATACCTACTCTATGGTTATATCTAATCATTGATGGCTACCGTATGGCTATAAATATATATATATATATATATATATATATATATATATATATATATATATATATATATGATTCTTCCTTTACCTCTCGCTGAAGAAGGTGGCAGTGATCCACCGAAATATTCAAAACCCATGTGAGTTCTTTTTTTTATGTGTTTTTTCCTTTTAGTAACCCTTGTGACGAAGTTTATATGTATCACTGTTTTATTTATGCATGTATATATATATATATATATACACATGCATAAATAAAACAGTGATACACTAAACAAACACAGAAACACGCAAAAAGGACACTCACAAAAGAAAAATTGGACGTTTCGACGGTCAGGCCGCCATCATCGGCGGTAGAAGAATGAAGAGTCCGCTCTGTTCCCTTGGGAAGGAAAGGGCAGAGAGGAAGGAGGGGGGGTAAGTGCGAATGGATAATGGTGGGGAGTTGGGCAGTGGTGGGGAGAGAGAGGTGGCTATTGGGCTATTAATTTCAATGGGCTAGGTTTAGCCCAGGCTTTTCGAATGCCCTTGTTACCCAAATATGGGCTTATTCACGGATTTTCACGTCAACATTACCATCGGATTCGGGAAGGGCTTCTAAGATTTCTAGGGAGAAACAATCGTCAAAATTTTGAGTGTGGGAGGCGGTATGTTTGGGGATGGGATCACGAAAAGGTGGAGTTTTGGTGGCATGGCGGTGATTGTTCATACGAATATTGAGAGGGGTGGTACATTTTCCCACATAGAAGGCAGGGCAGAAATTTCAGGGAAGGCGGTAGATGATGTTGCTGGTGGTACAATTGGCCATAGAGGAAGATCTTTTGAGGGAGGGGGAGGTGGAAGGGCAGAGGAGAGAGCAGCATTTGCACCTAGGGCGTTCGAATGTTGAGGAATGTGGCAGAGGGGGCGGAATGGTGGGTTGGAGGTAGGGTCTAGTGGATTTTAGAATGTCTCGCAGATTTGAGGGATGCTTATAGCAAAACTTTGGGACATGAGGGTAGGAAGAGGGAAGTAGAGGTATTGTTTTTAATGATTGGATACAGGTCTTTCAATATGTTTTTGATTCTATGTGCACCAGGGAAGAATGTGGTGACAAGGTTAAGTTGGTCAGGTTGGTGGGTCTTGGTCCGAGGGGTATATTTTGCAGTAGGAGACAGGATTTTATTTAAAAGCAATTTCTCGGGGTACTCGCGTTCTCTGAGGGAGTGATGAAGAGTGTCGATATATTCTTTTAGAGAGGGGGCATTGCTGCAGATCCGGTGGCCGCGGATAGAAAGGGAATAAGGGATTGAGCATTTGGTGTGAGAAGGATGACAGCTGTTAAAATGGAGGTATTGGTCCTGGTTAGTGGGTTTTTTGTGGACGGAGATGATGAATTTACTGTCCTTAATTTGGATATTAATATCCAGGAACGTAATTAAGGAGTCAGAAATGGAAGATGTGAACTGAGAATGAAGAGACATGAGAATGAACCAAGACATTATACATATATATAATGTCTTGGTACCAAGACATTATATATATATATATATATATATATATATATATAAATATAATGTCTTGGTAGAAAATCGCTCTCGGCGACGATACACATCTTCTTCTACAAGAATCTTCTACCGCCGATGATGACGGCTTGACCGTCGAAACGTCCAAGTTTTCTTTTGTGAGTGTGACTTTTATTTATGCATATACATATATATATATATATATATATATATATATATATATATATCTCTTACATTCTGTTATAAAAAGGTATTATAAATGATCGGTTGCAAATGTTGAAGATTCTAAACATTCATTTCACAATTAGTATAGCCAGTACAAACATTTTCTAAATTGTTTTTAAAATCAAAATTGCTCTTAAATGGCACATAGCAGTAGGGCAATTACCTAACTCACAGCATCCTTATTTCAACATCATGGAGTACCCAACAAGAGGCACATATTTGTATTGTATGTATGTACTGCATTGGGATATTGCACAAACTGCATCAACCAACACAATAATCAGGGAAAGACATCAAGTTCAAATCTTAATTGAAAGATGGCTGATGTGTGCTCCAAAAACAGAGATTCATTATTAAAAATGTATGAACCATACCTTTGAATCCATAAACTGTCCTTGTGCAAGAATATTATGAGGAAGATCTTCAATTATAGATATCTGATAGATGAAAAATTTGTTCCACTGGAAGGATGGCTGTTTTAACACTACCCTCATGAATGCCACATTGTAAGGTGATGGGAGTAGCTGTTGATGAGAAGTCAAAGAATACAAATGCATACAGCATTAACTAATAGATGAATGTCAGCATCGTAAGAACTTAAAATGAACTGAATCCTAATGATGTAAAAGCAATGGAAGCATTCCTTACATTGAGAATGGAAGGTTCATTCTTCCATTTAACAAACAATTTCCAATTCTACAACAATATAGCACATTATACATACTTTCTATATATATCCTCAACTACAAGATGACATCATAGAGATGACTAATCCTTGATAAAAATGGAGATTATAAGAACTTGCGAACAATAGAAGATAATAATAGATTAAGATCTGCTACATTTCAATTAGATCATGCAAAGCTTGTAACAGAATGAAGTACATATTTACAGATACCTATGATCCCAGGTTGAAATAAGATAATTTAAGGATGCTTATGCAGTGACTTCTCCCACATGATTCCAGCAATGGATGGGTGAGAGGGAGAATATCCTATGAGGGCTTCATCCTCCCTGATACCGCAGATGATGGTCTCAGAGAGAGGGGAGAAGACAGTTTCTTTGTCCTTCCTCTGGCCCTCACAAAAAAGTTAACATTGCTCTTGACCAGACCCACAGACAGCCCTTGTTGTATCACGTAGTAATCACATGATCTAACCCATGATGCACTAAAGAAAGTGTAGTAGTTGTTTGAAGTTGACCATTACCAATGCAATTGTAACGTGATTCAGAATGATGTTTAAAAAGTATTAAAGAACCAAAAGTGAGTACAGAAGTCATTTCAATGGATATTACTGAAATGCAACATGGTACAGTCGTCGCAATTGAATTGGTGCTCAAAAAACCAGTAGTTATCGAGGGATCAATTATTAATACTGAAAATAATTATTCCTTGAGTGGACATAACCAAAGTAAAGGGTAATTATGGCCGCAGGACTTAATATTCCGAGCAAATTAGTGCTGGAAGGAAACGTCCATGAAAATTGGATTAAATTCAAGCATCATTTTGAAGTTGATTTGGGTGCTAGTGGCATCGAAAAGACTCAAGCTGCAGTATCTGCACTTTCAGCCACTGAGAAAAAAGCACATAGTGAACTAAGTGCTAAGACTTTATTAAATATTGCTGGAGAGGAGGCCACAGACTTGGCAGTGACTTTTGACCTAGATGAAGGAGAGCTGTATGATTACAATGCATTAATTGCAACATTTGAAACCTATTCTAAGCCTAAGAGGAATGAAAAGTATGAGCAGCATAAGTTTAATAAAATAAAGCAGCAAGAGGGAGAAACGTTCAGTCACTTTCTCACGGAACTCAAAAATCAAGTAAAAAACTGGATATGGCGATCAGGAAGATAGCATTGTTCATGATCGAATCATAGGAGTCCTGGACACTAGACTCAGTGAAGGCCTTTTGCATGTACCAAACCTCAAGTTGGACCAGGCAGTAGTAGATTGCTTGGCAGTTAAGCAAACCAAGAATCAGGTGAAGGAGATACAGATCTGAAGGAGATAAAGAGTGAGGTGCAGCAGAAAACCCCAGTTCCCGTCAATAGTGTCAGGGGACACTATGATGAAAGCCCCAGGGGCAAGCAGCAGGTGATGAACCACCAAGGAGCCAGACAGAGTGGAAGTGCCTACTATAAGAGATCCAATAGTGATCAAAACTGTACACAGTGTTCCAATTTTAGGTGCAGCAAATGAGGGAAAAATCATAATTATGATCAGTGTCCAGCTTAAGGGAAAGTTTACTTGTGTTGTAAAGGAAAAAATCATTTTCAATACTGCTGTCCCCGTAGGAAAAGTGTGAAATCAGTGGAAGTTATCGATGAGAGTGATAAAGTATCTGATGATGAATACTCAGTGTAATACACAAGTGGCATTGAAATTAATAAAACAGTGAGAGCAGATGTAACAAGTGTCGGTAAAGAGTAATTTCAGGAAGTCAATGTTGAGGGAACTGTTATTAAGTTTAAATTGGACCTGGATTCTCAAAATAATGTATGTATTACCTGTTGAATTGTTTAAAGCTCTGAAAACAGACAAGAAAATTCAAAGGAACAGTGCAATGATTTTAAAATAGGTAACATTATGAAACCATTGTCATTTCTAATCACCAAAGTTTTTGATAAGCCTATTCTAGATATTACTACAAGTGAAGAACTTGGACTGGTAACCAGGAATAATATTGGTGACAGTAATGTTGATATTTGTAGGGTAGGAATGCCTTGTGTTGACAGTGTAGTGGCTAAAGATGAATTTATTAATGCTAACAAAGATGTATTTGTTGATGTAGGAAAGGCTCCCGGCACATATTCTATTCTGATTGAACCAGGTGCTCAGCAGGTATGTCTCAGCCCCAGCCCTGAGAAAGCCACACTCAGTAAATGCGAAACTAAAGTCAACACTTGATAAATTAGAAAAACAAAAGATTATTGAGAGAGTTGAGGTATTGCACCATGAATCTTGGGTAAGTAACCTGGTCATAAATCCAAAACCCAATGGTATGCTAAGACTCTGTATTGGCCCTCATGATTTAAATAAGGTTACAAAGCGTGAACCTCATCTCATCCCTACCGTGAATGAGATAAGTGAAAAGCTGTGTCATAAGAAGAGTGTTTAACTTAAAAGATGGGTTTTATCATCTGGAATTAGATGGACTCTCTCAAAACAGGTGTTGTTTTGCAACTCCATATGGTACTTATAAATCCTTGAGACTCCCGTTTGGGCTATCATGTGCACCTGAATTGTTTCAGAAAGTCAATGAAAGGATTTTTGTAGGAGTACCAAATGTCCTTGTATACTTTGATGATGTATTGTGTATGGAAGGATGAAAAAGAACATGATTTAGCAGTCAGGGAAGTCCTGGAAAAGGCGAGAGCATGCAATGTCAAATTTAATCCTCTTAAATTCCAATATAAAGTGAGTGGCCTGAAGTATGTAGGCCAAATATTTTCCGAAAAAGGAATGTCAGCTGACCCAGAGAGGGTTAGAGCTTTATTAGAGTAGGAGGAGCTGAGCAATAAGAAAGCTCTTCAGTCAGTCCAAGGGATGTTTAATTACATGAGGAATTTTGTACCTCACATGGCCACATTAACACTGAGGGAACTGTTGAAAAATAGTAGTTTGGAATTGGACCACCATTTATTCTAATGTGTTTCGGAAACTGAAAGATTGTATTTCTCGTGCACCAGTATTGACTAATTTTAATCCAGAAAATAAAATAATTATTCAATCAGACTCTTCACAGGAAGGGTAAGGATGTTGTTTGCAACAAAATGGCCATCCGGTAGCTTTTGCATAAAGAAGTCATAATGACAGTGAACAAAATCGCAGTGAAAGCGAAAAAGAACTGCATATGTATTAAAAATTTGGTTTGTGTGCTAAAGCTTTCATAATTTCATACATGGAAACCCAAATGGATCACAAACCTTTAGTAGCTGTCATAGATAACCCAATTCACAAAATAGGATCTCAGAAATAGCAGAGGATAAGACTCAAATTATTTAAATATAGAATAAATGTATTCAAGGGTCTAGTTGGGGAGAAATTTTTTTGAGAGAAACGTAGTGAACTGAGAGAAATGCCAGAGGATAGTGAAAGGAATGAGCATTTAGGAAATGTAAGAAAGAAAGGCATGGGATACTTAGTTTTGGAGTAAATAAAGAGTGAAAATGACAAAAATTTAAATATTTTCGTCACATTTTGGTGTCATATTGCGATGTTTTCGGAAGTGCCGGTAGAGAGATATGGACTCATTTCACATCTAAAATATGGCAGAACCCCACCCCCCCAACATGGTTGTGGGCCTATGGAGTGAAACAGGGGGGCTAGGGTGGGATGGTACGCGGCCTTGAAAAGGCAATTTTCAAACGTGAAAAAGGCATTTTTCGTTGGTGGGAAATGAAAATGCGGTGCAAAATTGTGTAGTTGTAGTGTGGTCAATGTTGTAGCATATTTTTTTAAAGAAAAAAAAACCCCAGTGGGTTGGTGATTCGAGGGGAGTGTAGTTGTAGCGTCATCATTGTTGTAGCATACTTTTTTAAAGAAAAAAAATCCCCCAAGTGGGTTGGTCATTGGAGGGTGGTGTAGTTGTAGCGTGGTCAATGTTGTAGCGTATTTATTTACTGAAAACAATCCCCCAAGTGGTTTAGCGATTGGAGGGTGGTATTGTTGTAGTGTGGTCAATGTTGTAGCGTATTTATTTACAGAAAAAAATTCCCCAAGTGGGTTAGCGATTGGAGGGTGGTGTTGTTGTAGTGTGGTCAATATTGTAGAGTATTTCTTTAAAGAAAACAATCTCCCGAGTGGGTTGGTGATTGGAGGGGGGTGTAGTTTTAGTGTCTCAACTAGTAAATGGGTGCTAGTTTGCAAGCAAAAGGGGAAAAGTGTATGATAGTACATTGTAAATCATTTAAAACGAAAGCAATAAGGTCTTATAGCAAATTATAGCAAAGCGGTTAAACTAAAATTGCAAAATAATGAACCAATTTTTTAAAATCGGTGGCAGAATTTTAAACCTTGGTCTATTGGGCATATTGATCTCTAAGTTTCATGTTGTAGGGACCTATCATGCACAAATTCGAGAAAAAACTTTGTTATACATGGAAAATTTTAGTTTTACTCTTTAATAAACGTTAAAAAACTGAATCCTTTAGGGTCCGGAACTCGGAGCAACACCGTGGTCGTTTTTACATAATAATGCATTGAAAAAACATAAGAGCGTAATTAATATGCTTACAAAGTCCACGAAAATTCTCAAAGTAGTAATTAATAAGCAATCTAAAAGAATTGGCAAAACCTAGGCTTGATTGAGTGGAAAATGGCATTGTAATTGAAAATTGCAAGCAAGTTTTAGATATGATGTATCTCTGTAAGACCTGAAATCCGAGATAAAAATGCTTGGGAACCTCATTGTACTTCTGAAGGTAATGTGATAACTCCAAGTGAATAAAATGATAAAGAACTTCTTACCTTGAATGACTTGGTCTTTAAATTAAAATGATTGGAAGCTGTAAGCTATGCGGGCCGAATAAATGTTTTTTCTCGGGCAGCATAAAATATTTCGTGCGTAGCAAAACGGTCCGCAGGCTCCGGGGGTCCCCTATTTTACAATGAATTATAAGGCTTTAGAATGAAAAGTGTAACAATCTTTAGTAGTTAGACGATTGTAAATGAATATCAGCAAATAGTATACCTTAAGGATCCTAATCGTGAATGAATAAGTCCATTACCGATATAAATGCATTGGATGTTGTAAATTTGTTTTACGAAATTTTAATAATAAATTTGAAATACGCACCAAGAAGGTTAAATTTACTTGAATGCAGCCTTTAAATAGCCAGCGTATAAGGTACTGGAAGTCTTGGGAACAATGGAAAAATTGCTTAGCAACGAATATGAAAAAAGATCGAAATTCGCATTAATTTTGCGTTTAAACTTCAAATATTTCAATTTATCGATCGATAGAGAAAAATTGGCTGAAAGAATTAAATTCTTTGATGTATTAGCCTCATTTCAGTCAAAGAATGAAACTTGTATCTCAATTATTTCATATTTTAATGAATGAAAGAAAATTACTCTACACGTAAATTATTCGTTTTTCCCATTTAAACCCATTAAAAAAACAAAATCCTATCTGGACTCGAAACCAATGAAAAATATTGGGATTTTCGATTTTTTCCTGACTCGACACCAAACTCCAACCCTCCCTTAAAAATTTCAATCTTTTAGCTCGATTATAAATGCCCAGGAATTCGTGTCAATGAGTGAGTCAGTGAGTCAGTCAGTTTTGTAGCTTTATATATATAAATGTTGAGCGTATTTTTTTAAAAGAAAACAGAGTGGGTTGTTGATTGCAGTGGCGTATGGAAGGGGTACGGGGACGAGACACGGGGGGGGGGGGGGGGTTAGGGTTTAAAACCCCCCAAAAACATTTTTACCTGAATTCATTTTCATTTGTTTACGTACTAGTGTTTAGAATTTTGCTTATTGGGTTGAAAAATATAGTTGAATTGTCTCCACGAAAAGAGAATGTTAATTTAATTATTGTTTTAGTGAATAATAATCTAAATATCATTTTATGATGATGCACATAAAATATTGATGAACCCCCCTCCCCCCGAAGTCAAACCTACGTACGCCACTGGGTGATTGAAGGGTGGTGTAGTTGTAATGCCGTCAATGTTGCCGGGTATTTTTTTCAGAAAAAAAATTCCCCGAGTGGGTTGGTGATTGGAGGGTGGTGTAGTTGTAGTGTCGTCAATGTTGTATCGTATATATGCTAGGAATTCAATCCCCCAAACGGGTTGATTATTAGAGGGAGGTGTAGTACAAATTTTTTTAATGAAAACAAATTTTGTAGCGTATTTATTAAAGGAATAAAATCCCCCGAGAGGGTTGGTGATTGGAGGGTGGTGTAGTTGCAGTGTGGTCAATGTTTTAGCATATTTATTAGTTGTAAAGTGTGGATAGTTTAAGTTGAATGCAGAAAAAGTCGTGGGCGAGGTGTATAAAGCGAAGAGGAGTAACTACTCAACCGCTGCGCCATCTCCGGGAAACAGGAAGAAAAGGGAAAATTTTCAAACATGGCATCAAGAAAGAAATGCACTTCACAGGTTTTAGTGAATGGTATTGGAAAAGAAATGAGATAATGAAGACAAGGAAAGGTTAGTATAAATGCACATACGTAGCATAGCAGTATATATAAAATTGGTTGCTAAAGGTCAGCAGAAACAATGTGAATTCGAGGAATGAGCAGATAAGCGCTTTGATACAAATACCAAATATAGCTTGAAGGTAACATATGTCCCTCAAAAATTTATGTTTATGTCAGATTTGTTCTCAAGACACATTGCGAAGGATAAAGTTGAGGATGACAAAATGATGAATGAAGTAGTTCATAGTTTGAGTACGTCTTCCAATGAGGTGTAGTGATAATGTAAATGATCAACCACCACAAGTATCCCCAGTAGCCAGTAGATGTAAAGGCAAGAAAATTGAAAAACCTGCCAGGTATAACAACTATGTAATGTCATAAATGCAGAGAGCATTTTGTGGGGGATATGTATCATGTAGTGATCATGTGATCTTACCCATAACCCACTAAAGCAAGTGTAGTAGTTGTTCGAAGTTGGCCATTACCAATGCAATTGTGACATGTGACTCAGAATGGTGTTTAATAAATATTAAAAAACCAACAGTGAGTACAGAAGTCCTTTCAATAGATATTACCGAAATGCAACAGCCCTCTCACTTCCCAAGCAAAACAGCCATTTAAAATCCAACTCTGTCAATAGCAAAACTCTCATGACAACAAAATGATAATTCAAAAGACATTGAAATAATTTCTTTTAGTGGCAATATATAAGCATGAAGTCAGTTGAGATAAAAAAGAGGAACTCACTACAGTAAAATGATCCCTTCCACCGTTTTCAAAGTGTGGGTAGGGCATTAGAATCATCTTTGGGACTGCTGCTACCCATACCAATTCCGTATCAGCTTCTTTTTGCTTTTCAGTCTTCATCTTCAATGCATACTTCAGCCAAATTTGTATTTCAGCAGTGTAATAGTTCTTGAATGACACCCCGGCAATCTGCATAAGAAAAATTATATACATTTATAAGTGAGTTTATTTCAGAATTATAAGCTTAAATACCTTGATAAAGAATGCCTACGAGTTTACAGAGCAGCCTCTCAAAAAGAATGCCATCATCTAGGAACAATATCAAGATGATACGCACCTTGAGTAACAATTTGAATCACCCTCACTCCATGAAATTTGCATCCACGTTAGCACAGAGTATATAGAGGTCTCGCCGTAATGGGAGAAATGATACGCCTTTTTTCTTTCTGCTATTCTCCGCTAGATGTCAATGATGCTCCCAAAAGATTTCCAGTGGTTTTCTCAAGAACAAGCGCACTTCCCTCCCCTACCCCTTCCCTCCCCTTCTATGCGCAGCAACATGTGTGCGAGAGTGGAAATTGGTGGAATGGGCGAGGTAGGGGAGACCTTTCGGATGAGTGTTCCGACTTCCGAATCCTGTAAATCGCCTAGAAACCGTCTCTGAACCTACTCTATGACATTAGTTAGACATACTTATTTGAAAGTTCTCAAGGAATAAGTTCTGAAGAAAATACTTGAGGCAGATAAATATCGGAACAGAAACATTGGCTGAGGAGATGTTCTGAAGTTCTTAATCCAGATCAACAGAAATGAATACGTACTGTGTATATTCTTAGCACAGGAGAGGTAACCCACTACAAATCCAGGACTAATAATCTAAGAATAATACTGAGCATTGCTTCTCAGTCTCCTAGCTTATTGTAAGTAAATATATTGGCTCACATCATTGTACACCTTCCAGACTAATTTTGCAGACAATCTACTCATCATTTTGAAATCATATCTCTTCATCACAAATGAAGAGTAAAAGCCTCTTCTGCTAAAGCCCTCATTTTCTCTCAGAACAACCAATCACACTAACTGATAATTTCCATGAGTTTCATGCAATGTGAACCCTTTGAATTCACACCACTCCTGAGAATCTCTGAAGGGTGCCCTATTGCCCAATTCTAACATCCTCACTTCAGAGGCATGCAAAACCGCTAGCATTTCTGCTTGACTACCGAGGTTTGCGGCTGTGGAATCTCAGCCAGACAAAGAGCTGGCAATTTTCCACAAGAAATTATTTAAAAAACGACCGGTTTCAGTGTACAACACCAACATCGCCCTTTAACAACCTCCCCCCTCCACCTATCACCCTCCTCTCAACTCCCAATCCTTATTCTTCCCAACCCCACCCCCTCTCATCCCTTTCCTCCCCTCATGCAATTTGGTATATATACGGATGTAAAAGATATGATTTCACCTGATGATGGTGTTGTACACTGAAACCGTTCATTTTTTAAATATATTCTTATGGAAAATTGCCAGTCATTTTCATTTATGATGTTATTCCATAAAATTAAGCCTGAAACTACAACTTTTAGACAAAGAGCTGCTGAGCATTCGAGAGTCAAAACAATGGGAAGGCATGAGCACAGTACCCTACTAGGTTAATTGGCCTGGCTTTCCTGGAGCGACAAGATTGGCCGACTCCTTGCCAAGCTAATCAAGTAATTGTCTGTGTACTGTTTGAGAAGCAGGCAGCAGGAAGGCAACTCACTCCTCACAAGCTCAAACAACAAGCCAAAACGGGATCAATTGCCCACAATGGAACATATATCTCTTCCCCACATGATATTGCACTCAGTGAAATTACCAAATGCACCATTGATGATATGATACACAGGGATTACCTGAGTTTGCTCACTCCCAAGACTAACCTCCCACAAGCAGTTGTTCCCCGAGTTGAAAAGCTACTGGAGGGTTCCTATGAGGAGGTATATGCAGGGGCGAAAGGACCTTTGCTTGTTGGAACCCCTTTTCTAGTGCACAATGGTTGAGAGCTACTGGACGGTTCCTATGAGGAGGTATATGCAGGGGTGAAAGGACCTTTGCTTGTTGGAACCCCTTTTCTAGTGCACAATGGTTGAGAGACTTTACTGGCAAAAACGGGCCCGCGTACCGTCCCACCCTAGCACCCCTGTTTCACTCCATAGGCCCGTAAGCTTGTTGGGGGGGGGTGGGGTTTAGGAATATAATAGAAGTGAAATTAGTCTTATCCCTCTACCGGTTGTTCGTGAAAACCTCCAAATATGGCGTCGAAAACGGACGAAAAAGTCGAAAAATTGGTCATTTTCAAACGTCTATATCTCAAAAACTACTTGTCACACGGGTATGATTCTCACATTTTTACAAATGCGCAACCTTCCTCTACTTATAGATATCACACTCAATATCGTAAGTTTCCTAGGTTTTTCAAAAAAAAATGTTGACCGTGCGGGACGAAAGCTCACCTTTACCAGCACCAAAAATGGTGAACATCTTTTGTGGATACTGCCTTGAAGGCAAAAGGTGGCCATCACTTAAATTTGTGGTGGCAGTCAGATGGGAGTAACCAACACATCACCCCAACCTACCAATTAAACTTCTGGCCCCTGAGACTAAGAGATAACTGATTCAGCCAAAATAACCTGATTAGATAAAACACACTCAGAGTGAAGTGATCCTATAATAGGATCAAGTCTCAGTGCCACAAATAGCTAGGACACAAATGACATCAAATGAATATAATGACAATCCTACAGTTAATTCAAAGCTACAGATAGTGGGGCCTCACCATGAAAAGGGAAGGCTAGACAGGACAACGCTAGTATGAAATATCGAAGGGCCAATGCATAGGCAGTATAGCATACAGTAATGAGAAGATATAAGATTATGCCACTGTCAAACATGGACTTCATTGAATGCTAGTCAGCCCTAAGGTTGATTTGCATCAGCATGCCATTCAATTATGTCCTCTTCCTCCTACTTTAATTCTTGATTCGATGAAAATGTTATACATTATATGTTTACGGTTTACATTTTACAGGGACATAACTTGGGAAAAAGGGAGTACGGATATCCGTTTATTAGATACATAGCTAATAGATGGCAGGAGTGGGGGGGGGGGAATGTAGATGCACGTACCAGCGCATCAGAGGGTTGACGAAATGTAGACTGATGTAGACCCTGACTTACCCATCCAGAAGGATTCATCAGATATAGGGATGGGAGAAAAAAATCGATTCTTCATCATAATCGATTATTTGCTTCCGATTCTTTCGATTATTAGATCGATTATGGGTGGACGATTTAATCGTTGAATCGATTATTCAATCCCGATTATGACCGTCAGAAAAAAATCGGCGGGATTGGTGTAATTTGAAAATGTACCGAGGGAAAAAATAATCGGCTTTAGAACTTTGATGATTTTTTTCGCAACTGCCAGTGAATAGTTTAAAAATAAAAAGATTCAAATAGCCCATGAAAAAGCTATTTTTTGCATTTTATGTTTGAACTGCGATGGCAAGACTGTAAAATCTGAAAGAAGACGAGTGAAAACGCCGCAGATAAAAAATATGACTCAGATGCATGTGGTTTAACGAGAGATGAGGTAAAACGTTTATGACTCTTAATGACAGACAGCTTCATTTCAAGGATAACGCTAATAATATTTGACCTAATTTAGGAGTATTAATGCTCCTGATATTTACACCATGAAGTATAAGATGTCGAGAAAACATATACTTTGAAATACTAAGCTAATTTTTCGAAAAATAGAAGAACTAGGTACAAATTATATATATGATTGACAACATAAGTTACCATTTCTGTCGAAATTTTAAATATATATATTTATAACTCAAGTATCATCATCACTGAGCGATGTAAATTACAATCATTGTAAATTTTTCAGCATGTTGAGTGTGAATTAGAGCTATGCCAAGTATTACATATGGAGACATATTTTTTACTGTATTCCAGGCACCTATAACATTCCCATTTTGTCTATACCTCTCTCCTTTACAAAACCTTTACAATAACCTTGATTAGTCACCTACTATTCTCCTCTTTTCAATTAGGTTATTTAACACAAATGCACAAAAATCAACTCCTTATATACAGCTCTCTATTCCCACGTCACTTCACAGTATCGTTTACTTCAGTCAGAGAACATAATTATATATCACTGAATATAATGATTTCACCACAATCATACAACACCGTCAAATAATTTCAACAGACCCTTCGTTTCAAAAATCGGGGCGCATCGTTTTCCGCTTCGCATACTCGGCGATCCTCCACTGGAGTCTACGATTATTCCATCCGTCACAAATATATCTGCAGAAAAATCGCATGATTATTTACCGATTCTTCAAATGACCGATTATGCTACCGTCAGGCATGCGCAGAGTGATGCTCATCCTTGACGATCCTTCACAGGCTTGAATGAATCGCATGATTCTTCCGATTCTTCTGCTCGTCACAGAAGCTACGAACTTCACAGAAAAATCGCATGATTATTTACCGATTCTTCAAATAACCGATTATGCTACCCATCAGGCATGCGCAGAGCGATGCTCATCCTTGACGATCCTTCACAGGCTTGACATGAATCGTATGATTCTTCCGATTCTTCTGCTCGTCACAGAAGCTACGAACTTCACAGAAAAATCATAAGGCGGCTTTACACATGGAAGTTGACTTCTATGGAAGTAGCGAGTGCAGCGAAGTATCGATTTATATCGCTACTTGCATGACATAGCTCTGCTTACACATTACTTCCGGTTTACCCGCAAATAAATGAATAGTGGAACTAAGGAGGCGAGAGGAGGTAAATACAAAACAACTAATATGGCGCACCAACTCCAAATGCAAAGAAGAAGACGAGCTATTTTAGCCTTAGCTCTTTTGGATACTACGAATATACTATATTATACTCAAAATATGCCCAGCTTATTTTTTCGAAATATATCCATCATACACTCAAAACATGCTTATCGAAAAATTGTGACCATTTACCCACCACATTAAATGTATTTCATTACAATGAATTTGCAATATAACTAATTATGATGTACAAATACTCTGATATTACACTTTCTTGCCACGACATTGCAGTGATTGCATTCACTACAGACTTACTTGCTGCCTAATGAGTTAGCACTCCCTTCGTCCATCGATAGAAATTAACTTGCCATCTATGAAATATAACTCCCACAATATACATACAAGATTCGATGAACATTCTATGCCAGAAAAAAAGATTATCCATATAACGTCCCAGCATTCACATTCGTAGAGCCAGCCAAACTTGGAGGGCAGGAAGCAAAGACAGGGTTAACCTATTTACATTCAAACACATGAAGAATGCCTTTCCCCGTAGGTAATGAAAATATTCAGGCTCTTTACAATACTTTTAATAGATAAATTATGATGTACAATGAAACAGATATGAGCACACAATGGAAAAATAATAATAAAAACCATCGACCAGGGCATGGCTCCATCCTTTCACAAAACACTATCATAGTCTTTTAATCACAGTCAAATTATGAGTTCGATAGGATTGATGAAATCCGTAACTCTTGGCGAAACCACTTAGTTCGTAATTAATATGACTATCTTAATAAGTGGCAATCCTCCAGAGAGAAAAGTTTGCGTATGCTAAATGGACGACGAGATTATACACAAAGGACTGCACATAAATTACACATGGAAAATAACGCTACTAGAGCAAAAACAAACCAATTTGTCACTCACATCACCCACATTACTTAAAACAACTGTTTTAAATTGATATTTCAGTAAATACTTCTGGTTACTAACTTGATTTATCGGGAAACAAAGCCACCAAATTTTCACAACAGAAAGTAAACAACGGCGAATCACAAGTCTGTGGACGTTCAAAAGTGAGCCTACGCGCTTGCGAAATAGTTCCGTCGTATTGTGTAATGAATTCTGTTGCAAACTGAGTAAGAAGAGTATTAAACTAATTTTTAATTAAAACCAGTTGAAAGACATTTTTGGAAGGTAACATCAACACAGCTTTTAATAAATTACTAATTTAATATATTAACCAGGCAGAAAATTTCACCGGAAGTTTTGCAATACTATCGCTGAATCGAAATGCTACTTGCAGGCAAAATAGAAGCCAGTCTATTTTCCTTGCAAGTGCTAACCGCGGTCGATTAGTTCCGCTATCGACCCCTACTGCCATGGAAGTACGTGCTTACATATCGAAGTACCACTTACAAGCGACTTGCAAGGCTACTGTCATGGAAGTAACTTCCATGTGTAAAGCCGCCTATATGATTATTTACCGATTCTTCATAATCGATTATGCCTTCCCGATTTTTGTACTGAATCGATTCTCCCGACACGATCATCATATGATACGATTAATCGATTACTGAGAAATTTTGCCCATCTCTAATCAGATATAGTACCAACCTTAATAAGACGCGGGAAGTTAATATCCAATACGGAGCACCCGCTTCCTGCGTCGTCTGAATTCCATAAATTTTGACCAATTGAGATTGGCTCTTTACAGTATTCCCGAGGTAAATCGACCAAATTCATAATGCCACAATGACATTAAAATTATAACAGAGAAAATTCAGTAGTTAAAACATTGCGTAAATTGCTATTTTGACCCTTGCATGTACACAAGTCTTATTGTTGCCGTTTAACGATCACAGAGCAACAATTTTCGCTATCAATTATTAAAAGCAAGAAAGCCAATATTTCTTTTGCACAAGAAAATTACATGATTGCAGAACCGAAGAAAGTTTCGATCGCGATGTGCCGCCCCAGCTCAAACAGTCCATAACCTCATAACCAAATACCCGTAGCAATAGTCAATTATTGTGTTTTCCTCCCTCCCGTGTTTACATGGATCACCTGTGAAGTTATCTCATGAAGATTCTTCTCTCGAAAGTTCATCTATCGATCGCATATCGAAACTGAACCTCATTAACCATGAATACCAACAATCTAAATTTTTTTAACACTAAAAATATTAAAGTATTCTCATTTCGGTTTTAGTAATCTCCATTTGTTGAAAAATTCAAAATATAAATTATATTTAAGTTAACACTGGCTTGCTTTTACGGCAATCACACTTTCTGATGTTATGTACTTTTACGTAGCGAGGTTGGTGCTCTAATTTTCCTCATGTTTATCAGGGGTTTTGGGGGGGGTGTGTCAACGGCGGTAATTGTTTTCATTATTTTCATCATGAATGTAGAAACTTTTTCATGATGTGATCATGAGGCGTAGTCACGTAATTGAGCTTATTGCAATTACATATTATTTGAGGGGAACTGCTGCGTGAAGTGCTTCTCTGGTGCGTGTTATACAACTCTGCTGAACTCGGAAGAAAGGGCTATGGCTGAATTTCTCGCAGAAAATAATCCATGCGGTCGAAACATTCTCAATATTGTGTCAAGGGGTAACGCAATCATTGCAGAACTTTTACGTTTAAAGGATTATATTCCTCCAGTTTTCAAGTAAGATTTCAAAACCGAATGGGTTATTTATAAGCTAAGAATTTGTTGAACGGTGTAGTTAACTGTTTATTTTTTCTCATGTGAGGTTGGAAACTAAACATGACCAACAAAAATACGGTGACATAATATGCGACTTCAGCTATTTCAAGAATTCGGATGAATTCGACAGAAAGATTGACAGCAACCCAGTGAGTACCAATTCAAAGCCCCTGTCGAAGTTTTGCATGGTTTTCAGTGGCTTACAGTTGAATCTTGATTATTCCAGCAACTTCAAGACCTTGATGAGGAGTTTAGAGAAAATTACATAGAGATTTTGACAAGATTTTACCTTGCATTTGAAAGCATACACAAGTATGTGTCTGATCTAAACCACTTCATAAATGATTTAGAGGAAGGCGTGTATATCCAACAGAATTTGGAAAATGTCCTCCTTTCGGATGACGGGAAGCAGCTTTTGGTGAGGAAATTTTGTAAAATGTTTGAACGAAAATTGATTCCATCTCGTCATTATGTAATATGACTGTGATGGGAGACAGGCTTAACTGGGTTATTGATGTTTAGTAACCACTTATGTATCTTAACTAGGCGCTGTTGCTTTCATTGGCATCATAATGCTCCTATTTGATCTTCGATTATAGGAACTTAAAATTGTGCCCCTCCCAAAAACTTAGTTTATGTTACCCTTATTTAAGACTCAATGCAATCTCTAGCATGTAGTGCACAGTACATTTGCATTTTCATCATATTTAATGGGTGTTCTATCGGTTGCTCTGTATGGACTTCAAAAGCTATTACTTAATGATCCATTTTGCTAAAAAAGCTTTCAACAATCTCTTTTTCTTCTTAATATAATATATCTTATACTCCCTAGCCTCTTTCAAATGTCCTTGCGGTACATCTGCTCCATCTCACATTTCTTAATTTCCCTCTCTTTTAGTTCATTTGCACCTTAAGGAAACAGCCCGCAAGCAGTATAGCGTAGCCAGGGGGGGCAAATGTCCCCCCCGTACCGTGTTCTGGTGCCCCTTATAAGTCTGTGAATTTTTCCACTTCCAAGTCCCAAATACGTATAAATAAATATGTATAGTATGTTGTCAATTGTCATATTTTGTACAAACCCATCCGCCTATTGCATCACCCAAATTGGTAAAGTGTAGTAAACTGATTAATTTATGAGTTGGCACCCCCTAAAAATTTTCTGCACCATCTAGACCCAGAACCTGGCTACGCCACTGATTGTGAGCCCAAGTATTTCATTGAGAAATCACATGCACAAACATGTAGAATGCATGTATGCTCTCAGAAACTTTTCATCTTATTCCTGTAGCAGAATGATCCACAGAGTTTCTTAAAATCATCTTTAACTTCAACAGTCAAGGGGAATCATCAGAGAATTTGGAAAGTTTTTCATCAAATATAGAACTCCTTGAGGAAAGACCAACCTATAATGCAGAAAAAATTGACATTGAGCACACTCAATGGCAGAGCTTTGGAGCTGGAGCCAGATTTGGAGCTACCCCGAGCTCTAAATTTTTTGTTGGAGCTGAAGCTCGAAATTATACTATCTTCCCACTCTCGCTCCAACCACTGGTTTTTAATTAACCTAGTCTACAATGAGGGTATCTGTGGCTTACTACAATAAATTAAATTTCATTCCTGTTATCATTTCATGTACTGAGGATTTTAAAATTACTCAAGAGTGCTTTTGATGGTGTCACAACCTTTTGATGAAAAACCAAAATGCCAGAGTGACTCCGCTAACTTCTTTATTTGCTTGATATTTTCTCAAGTGACTTTACCTCATCATTTTCTCTATCGAGGCCGAAGAATAAACTTCACCCAAAATCCTTAGTCACATTTACTTTACTCTGTAGTGAGTATTGTGAGTGTGTGAACATTGAGGGCAAGCAAATGAACTATAGGCTCATAGCTCCTAAGTCTAGGGGTGCTTAAAGCCCTGTTTTCAGGTCTAGGATTTACTGACGATAGATTATCTAAATTCGCTTGATAGTATCATGATGGCTTATCTTTTAACGAATGAATGAATCGAGTCTGAGAATCCCACAGTCCCTCTTTCTCACGTTTAAGCATTCGGTTATTACATATTTTCTTTATGATAGTCTTGTTTTATTTTACCGATATGACTTTGGCAGCAGTTATCTCTTGAATTGCACGATTCACTTATTCATTATAACTAGCTATTTGTGATGGATGGATTCTAGCAAAGCTACACAGAAAAATTATTGGAGAAAATTTGAGATTATGTGGAAAAAATGTTGAGTGCCAAGTACAATTTCTTTAGCCAAGAAGCAGAATAAAATAGTTCCAGTGTTGGATAATGAAACTTGGTGGGGTTTAACATTGCACAGGATTGAGTGGCATCTTGCTTAACATCCATTCTGTGAGCAAGCTGCTGCAATAGCCCAGGGGGGCTTATAAGATTAGCGTTGCAGTTTAATTTACCACTTTGGAGCTTATCACCCAATGTATCAGTTGGAAGACTGATATATCGGGCTACCACATAGCGGTTGAATAAGCCCAAGTTATTCTAGTTCGGGAGTTTTTATTAATTTATTATTAATGAATAAAATGAGTTCACTATTAACTTTATGGAATTCCATTCTGTAAATCGATTTATTTAAGAACTTTTACAAACCACAGAATAAAATAGCTGAATGACCCGAAGATTTCTGTATCAAATGAATATTTGTACCCTGCCTCCTCTCCTATCCTTGACATTGCTGCTTTCGCTCCTCCATTCCACTCAAGGTCTACCACCAGCCCTGCACATCACCACTTATCTCCCCACCCCCAACCACTACCCACAGTACACTCCGTGTCCACCCCCTAATTACTACATCCCCCACCCACCCAACCCTCCGGTCCTTTTGTGGTATATATACAGGTTGTTCGCCTTGCATCGTCACCTGATGATGGTGCTCAGTGCAGAAACCTGGGTCGTGTGTGTGTGAGAGAGTGTATTCTGTGGTTTGTAAAAGTTCCTAAATAAATCTTATTAATGAATGGGCCATTAGGAACAGTAGCAAGAAGCCCTCAGACTGAAACAATAAAAGGGGATTTCTTCCTACTTCTCATCAGTCGTGACACCGCCAATGCCTTCTCCTCTTCTCCACACCTGTCACTGCCTTAAGGAATGTATTGCTCGATATTCGGTACTCGATGTACTGGAGTCAAACTGATACAAACCTGATATCTGCCATATAGAACCTTGGTTGTGAGTGGTGAAAATAGGAGGTGTGGGCTTAACCCCACTGCCACTGGGGAAGACAGTCAAAATTCACAGTCAAAGAAAGATTCACTGTTGAACAGATAGGTTTGAGAATTCTTCATTTGCGTGCACCATTCATGACTACTACTAGAGCAGATTGAGACACTAGTTCAACCAGAACACACTCTACACTTAAGTTTTACTGTGGCAGCTACCCTTTACAGATATCATTTCATTTCATGGCATTTAAACCAGACATGGTATCAAGAACTCTCTAGAACTTGAGGAAAAAGTGAAAGACATTCCAGTTCCAAAAAAGGCTAAGTAAGTTGGTGTCATTTGACTTTGTAAACCTATTTACGAAAGTGCCTGTAATAGAAACCATGGGTGTAGCGTTGTAATTATTAAAGAAAGCCAATGTTCAACCCAATGTGATCAAAGAATTTTCCACCTTATTCACAATTTGCCTGAACCAAAATTACTTTATGTGTAGTTTCTCCTTTTATACAATAACGGATGGCCTAGCAATGGGATTGCCTTTCTCCGGTACCGCTTATCTCCCCACCCTCCACCACTTCCCATAATACACTCCGGGTCCACCCCCTAATTACTACCCCCACCCCCCTCCCTCCGGCCCTTTTGTGGTATAGATACAGGTTGTTCGCCTTGCATCGTCACCTGATGATGGTGCTCAATGCCGAAACCCGGGTCATGTGTGAGAACCCGGGTATTTCCAGTTGCTCCAAAGCGTCTTACTTCCTGCCCTTTTTAACCGTGTGTAACACTTTAAAATCAAATTCTGTGTGATTCATCACAATGAGATGTTCCGCGAAAATGGAAATAGTGTTCCCTAATGTGTAACACATTTTGTTTCTATATATGAGTTGAAAAACTGCGAGAGTGCGCTTCAAGTATGTGGATTAAATCTGGAAAATCAATGCTTTTCACAGTCAATTATATGTTGCATGGTCATAGTGATGGGAGGATGTGGTTAGACTTCAGGCATTTGAGATGTGGGTTTGGAGAAGGTGAGCTGGGTGGCGAGGAAGACGAACGAGGAGGTATTGGATATGGTTGGAGAGGAGCTTGTATCAGAGGTGCAGAGAAGGCAGAAGAGATGGATGGAGGAGGTTTTGAGAAGAGAGGTCATGTTGAAGAGAGTGATAGAGGGGAGATAGTCCAGTCATTGAAGCTTTTCACCTCAGAAATATTTTACTATGAACCGATTTAAATGAAATTTTTGAATTAGGCTTATCTTACCCTTAATTTCAAAAGTGATATTGACCCGACCACCGTTCTTACCCTGGGGGTGGTTGCCACCCCTTCTCGTTAGTGGAAATTTCTTTGGTCAAAATAACCTCAGGGATCGATAGAAGACCCAATTCTAAGCAAAAAGTGTTCTATAAAGTTTTTTCAAAAACTCAATACTTTTCGAGTTATTGGCGATTGAAAACTCAGAATTTTTCCATGTTTTTCAACGGTTTTTTGCAAATATCTAAAAAAATTGCGTTTTAACGATAATTTCACTATAAACAAAATTGTAGCAGGTAAGAAAATGAACAAATTGATTTTTTATAGTGTGTTTTAAGTGCAATATTAAGCGAGATATTGAAGATAAAAACCTTTTTTTATTTGTCTGAAATTAATCGGTCTTCAATGCCATCTAGCGGACAACGGATATGTTTTATCGATATGACAATGGGAAACTTTTATATAGTGCTTAAAATAATCTTTAAAATGAGCAGTGTTAAAAGTCTTGCACGTAAAGTGAGTGAGTTGTAATGAAAAAAAGAGGGACATCTAACATTTTTTTAAAAATTGACGTGTTTCATAAGTGCCATTTCCACCAAAATTAAAATTAATCTTATTCCGTCTAGAATTAACTTTAATATGAAGAGTCTATTGGATTCCAGTGGTTTCGCTGCTTTGGAATTGCATACTTTTCAAAAAAATCACAATTTTTTTGAAAAAAAAAAGTTTTACATTAAAAAAAACCCCTTTTTTCATAATATTACAAAAACAATGAAAGATACGTAAAAAAGTGTAATGATAAAAAATGTAGGTCTTGTTTTGATAAAAATTTTGTTTTTTTTTTCTGTCAGATCAAAATTGACGGAGATATGACTGTTTAAAGAGCGCGCGGTAGCGCAATCACAGTTTCTCTCGAGCCCTTTGATCTTTCACCGTTTCAAAATAAAGGGTTTTATACTACATGTCATAATGAAAAAAGTTGTAGCTCTTTTAATTACCTTTAAAATGTTTTTTTTGTAAATTGTGATAGCTTTAAAATTGAAGGAGTTATGGTCCAAAAACTAAACGTTTTTTTTCTAGTTGAATTCTTTGTAGTATTTACTTGAAGAACAATTTCATACTCAGCTACTTTTCTATTTTTATTTAGTTTTATTAAAAAAAAGATGAAAATGCTTGATATATAGGTTAAATATAAAAATATAGACACTGGTCTATTACTTTAATATACATTTTAAATAAATCGTTATGAATTATTGCAATAAATTTATGGTTGTAATTATTATCATTATTAACATAAATTGTTCAATTTCAGTATCCATCAAGCTTAAACAAATGATAGTCATTATCGAGAACAAGGAACAACATTTAAATCCTTTTTAGTTCATCAAAAGAACTTTTTTTATACAATTTTTAATAGAGGGGTTGTTTTTAAGGGTTGAAAGGGGGTTAAAGATATGATAATTAAGGTAGAGACTGTAAAACAATATTTACTCTATATTTAAATCTTTTTAAGTTATACAAAAGTAATTTTTTGTAATTTTTTTCAATTGAGGGGTGGTTTGCAGGGGTTTTAAAGTTTTTTAGGGGTTGAAAATGGGTTAAGCATGAGGTAATTGTGTTAGAAAACACTTTCCGATTTTACTCCTTATTATTGAATACGTTTTCTAGCGATAAAATGGCTCAATGTCAATTTTTCCATTAAGGGGTGGTTCTCACCCCTTAAAAATAAAGAACGGAGGTCGGGTCAATATCACTTTTGAAGTTAAGGGTAAGATAGGCCTAATTCCAAAATTTCATGTATATCGGTTCGTAGTAAAAATTTTCGTAGGTAAGACCCTATTTTTCGCTTCAATGACTGGACTAAGAAAACTGGGGAAGCGTGGAAGAGGATAGGAATTCTGGACGAAATAAGAGGAGGTAGAAGATATGAAGAATTGAAGAGGGATCTAATGGCGGGACATCCTAAGGAGAGAAAGCGAGACTATGTGTATGAAATAGGGATGCAGAATTGGGACTATCCAAGAACCTACCTATCAGCTGGTAGAATACTTGAATGAATGAGGTCATGAGTGGGACAGCCGAAAAATTTATTTGTTTTTGCAAAGGGCAGTAAGACCAAATATATTGTAGGTGTATCCCAAAGCACTTGAATAAATTTTGTCAACTTTAATTTAACAAGCAAATAATCATTTTCTTTCATTTATTTTGTATGTGTAAATGTGTCTGTTTTGTATATGTGTGCCTACTTAGAAAGAAAAAGAGGCATTGCAACTCATGCCTGACACATACTTAATATAATGTAAGTTTCATTAAGCCCCTCACATTTCATTAGATATTTGAACCCTAGATTTGAGCTTTCAATTCCAATATATGTATGTTTGAACCTAGGGAGATTTTATAAATAGAATAGTGGTTCCAAAGATAGAGTATTATGACTAACCCTGTCTGTATTTGGTGTGAAAATATAGCTATGCATCATTGGGGAGATGCAACCACTTCATTACTATCATTTATACTTCTTTATCAAGTGCCATATGAGTCTTGTTATTTGTTTAAGAGATTTTTTCTTTCTCTTTATTGTGGCAGCTAAGTCAGCTCTTTATCCATATCTAGGAGGTTCCTACCTTCTAATCTCTCTTGAGTATTTGTTGCTTTAAAAAGAGATTTTTTAGTTATAGTTTTTTCTTCCCCAGCTGTTAGAAGTAAAAATCTTGGATGAATTAATAAAAACAGTAATGAAGTTATAAGTATCCATCTTTAAGTTACTATAAAATGTCTACTTCACCTGTTTGCTCTATGTATTTGAAAGAGAATACATACATATATTGGTGGTATTTATATGGCACCAACTTTTTTTGTTGAAAAATGTGTGCTTACAAAAATGTGTGTTTCTTGGGTATGGAAACTTCAGCATTACAGTGTGTATCATTCGTCTTTCTTTCAGTGTGAAGCGCTCTATTTATATGGTGTTATGCTTCTAGTGGTTGATGGTCATGTGTTTGGCAATGGTGCTGTGAGAGAGCGTTTAGTTGTATCGCACTTACGATACAGTACCAGAAGATCTAGTGCTGATAGTAATGCAGATGATGTTTGTAAACTTCTCCGCTCAACTGGGTGGGTTGCAGGATCTAAGAGGCCTGCTAATTACCCTGAAGATTATTTCAAGTATGTTATGTTCAGACACACTCTCATTACTTATTAGTATAACTTGGATTAAGAAATAAGTCTTTGATGCGATTTATTGCTGTATAATTGGCTTATGATGACTAAAATTTTCATTTTGAGCTCACTCATATTTGAAGTTTTAATGTAATGCAAAAATTTTCCTCAGGCGAATTCCAGTGAATGAAACTTTTGTAGAAATGGTGCTTGGGAGACTTCGGTCAGACGATGTTTATAGCCAGGTATCTGCATACCCATTGCCCGAGCATCGGAGCGTTGCACTATCGACACAGGCAGCCATGCTGTATGTTTGCTTATATTTTTCCCCAGAGACACTTAACTCACAAACAGCTAAGATGAGAGAAATTGTTGACAAGTTCTTTCCTGATAACTGGGTAAGTTTTTTTTAATTGGACTTCTTCTTTCTTTCCCTTATGGCATTGGCATTGGGTACTCAATAAACTCCTTAAACCTCTTCTGCCATGTTCTTCATCTCCTTCTCTGTCTTCCCTCTTTATCTTTCCATGCCTCTCAATTGTGTGCACCCATGTCTTTCTTGATTAACCTAGGTATATTTTTTCTCTCATCTGGTTTTCCTTCCAATGCTTTCGTGGCAATTATATTTTGGTACATTGTATTTAGATGTCTATACCATCTTAGTTGGTTTCTTTCTATTTTTGCCATTAAGGATATCTTTGCGGAAGTTTTTCTTGGATTTTTAATTTCATCCCTAATCTCTCGTGGTTTTATTTCTTACTCATCTCAAGAAATTCATCTCTGCTGCTATTATTTTGCTCTCTCTTCTGGTTGTTATGTATTGGCCAGTTTTCAGAGCCATATGTTAAGAAGACAATAGAATTTTTAAAATTATTTTTTGTTGTCTACAGTCATACCTCAGTACTACAGACTAAAAGGGGGAACAGCAGGCCGATTGTCCGTAGGTAACGACACTAAGGTTAGGTTATGTTAGGAGTGGCTTATATCAACAATTACATTATGAAAGACAGGGGATAAGGGCAAAAACCACAGAGCAATGAGCTACCTGAGTTGTTACACGTTGATGTAAACTGACTGCCTGCCAACTAGTCATCAGTTCTCAAAGCAGCGGCTTGTATACAGTGTTGCCACAGCTCCATCCGTAGCATGTGGGACTTTTAATTTAGTCGGCTGCTCCAGATTTTGTCCTCTTCTTCCTGTCTGTAGTACCGAGGTATGAGTATATTTCTCTTTTTCCTATTATTGTGTTATTTATCTGGTGGTATGCTTTGCTGGCTTTTTTAATCAATGCTCCATTAAAAATTGGACATAACATCAAATTTAGTGCATAGTTAAAGAATCATATTTCTTGCAAATATATTTGTGGAAACCACATATTTTCTTTTTTTCACAACCAATATTTGTTGTTTCTACCTTGTTGAGCCTCACTCAATCAGCTTTAGTGTGAATAATATTGGCATTCCAGTAAATCAATTTTTGTTGCATAAAAAATATTGACATGCACAATGCATTTCCTGAAACACACATTAGCCAGAACACATGTTATTAAACCAAAGACACTACTCAAAAACTAAATGGATGTGAATTCAATCCGTTTTAATCTTTATACCCTGGCATTTGTGAATTATTTAAAAAGGTCTATATGTAAAGTTTCTTCAGCATTATAATTTAATGTAGACTCTTCTCTTGAGTCTTTGAAAAATGTTCAGGAATAAGTTTAGTTCAGGCTTGCCGAGGATTCTCTGATCTGTGTGGCTGCTCCTTCTTGTTGTTGAACTTTCTGTTTTTTTTTTCATTCTGCTCATCAGCTTATAGTATTATAAGTATTTGCTCTTTGTAGCTGATACCTACCTTTTGCTTTTAAAGTGGTTGATGTTGTGGACAAATAATATTCCTTGTAGAGTGTAGCTTTGGTGACTTGGCTAACATATATGTATTTATTTGTTTATGAAATATAGGTGATAAGCATCTACATGGGAATCACAGTCAATTTGGTGGAAGCCTGGGATCCTTACAAGGCTGCTAAACAAGCTCTGTCTAACACAGTTCAAACATCAAACATACATGAGTGTTCTTTAAAACATGGAAGCATCCTGAAAGTAAGTACATACCTGTGTTAAAAGGGGCCCGTATTGTTTGTAAACTTTAATTTCAGTAAATCTTAAGTTCTTAGCACTAGGTAGATTATTTATATTAGACTACTGATGAAAAACCCCTGGGGAGCAACTTGGTAACTCTTGCTGTCCGTTAACGAAGGTCAATTGTCTCCCCTATGGCCTTTATCAACATAGGTTAGTCCATGAACCTTTTCTTTCTCGGAGGTTGACAGCTTTAGTGATATTATGAGTTTGATGCGATTCTACAAATATGTCAACTTTCAGTGTGCCAACTAATTGGCTTTATTTGCTTATTTTACACACAACCACTCAAGATTTTACATTGTCAGTCGTTAAGAGTCTATAGTCTCATCAATGTTGATAGATGCCTTGGTGGAGACAATATTTGTTGATGGGCAACAAAAATAACTGACTTACCACCCTGGTCTCAACTTCATGAAGTTTGCCAAGGTATATCTTGAAAAAATCGTGGCTGAATTATTTCCTGGGTTCTTGGAAGCCATTTTCACTTTTAGGTATTTTCCACCTCCCTTGAATGTTAGGACTTGTCTTAGGACAAAGCCACCTGTCACCCTATAAGATCTTCGCTCTACCTAATCTACATAAATATTTATCCCTTCAGTGAAAATTGTGATGTAATAGCTACTGACTGAGCAGTGGCGGATAAAGGCCGTGGTTTGGGGGGGGGGGGGGATTTGAGTTCCTTATGACCAACATTTTTCCTATTTTACCAGAAATTATGGGGGCACCCACCCTTAATCTGCCACTGTGACTGAGTGTGCACCAGAAACTCACTTGTAGTGTGTTACTCGACACATGCATTTCATTGTGATTTGAAGATATGTTCAGGTTTCCTTTTTTTAAATTCATATTTCATTGACATCAGCTGTTGAAATTCAATAGAAATGCAATGCATGCCAGTAATGTAGTCGGGAATAATTAAAAAAAAATATTTACTTAAAATTGTTTAAAAATTAAAAAGTTACTTAATTGAATTCTGTTTGCTCTGCTGTGAATGGAAAGAGATAAATTTTGGTCTAAGTTGGCTTCTTTCTGGTCCTTATTATTATATATATCTTCTCTGATCTGTTGGGTCCAAAGTGGAGCAAGAAATAAGCTGATATATTTGTAATTTGTTAGTAAATTTTTTTCATATTTTTAAATTCAGGAACTAAGAATTCCATTTAATCCACACTATTTTTTGTGATGTGTGCATGAAGATACATTATCATGATGGGGCGATGACTAAAGCCTGCCTGTTTTGGTTAATGATACCTGGTGCAGAGCATGCATGAAGCATCATAAGTTGAGTGCATGTCTCACTTTGTTTATTATTTTTGTTAAAATTCACGGTATGCTCTGGTAATTTTTTTCACTACCCCTTCCCATTTTAGAATTGTTTTAAAATATGCTCACTTTCAATTTTAATATTCAAATATCATCTGAAAAAATAATCTGAGACGAGATAAATGAATTTTTTCTACAAAAATATTTTTGATGAAGAATGTACATACATTCATATTCAGAACATTGCCTATTTGATATTACTTTTGAATAACACACACTAGTATCTAGTTCAAAGTGTGTCATCAAACATTTTATGGGTTCATGCATAGTATTTTTTATGATTAACTTTTGAAGTTGAGGGACTTTTAAAACGAATGTATTCATTTTGTTAAATGTAAAATTAACTGTATAGGTGTAATAAAAATCAGCCTAGACTATTAATTTCTATCATCCACATTGTAAGCTTTAATCTTTTATTCCAGAAATTGATTCCACAGACGCAGAAGGTTTTGAAAGAAGGAGCACTAACAGAGGACAGTTTGTTAGATCACCAAACAAAGGTTATTGGCCTTGTTAGAGAATGCAATGTTACCCTTCGGTGGCTGATGCTACATTCTGCTAGTTTAACTTCAGGTATGTGTTACTTGGCTTGCTGTTTAGTACTTAAAGTGTCGCGCATGATGTGATTTGTGCCATACCTGAAGTAATGCCTTATGGGAAAAAGAAAACCTTTTATGTAGGTATTTAAAAGGTGGTGAAAATGGGGGTGGATTTCAGGCAGGGACTCTCCAAATATCTATCTATATTGCTGAAAAACTAATGATGATCTCAAGTAGTGCAATTCCTTGGTGTGGCAACCAGCCTTCTCTTTCAACATCAAACTCTTCAAATCTTCTAGGCAATTGTATAATCCCTTGAAATTTCTTAGTATAAACTGAATTTTAAAAAAACTATACTTATCAGTTAATGTGAATGCCATTTATAATGATGCATCTAATTTCTCATGTTACTTCTCAAGTAACAAATATTCTACTTACAATCGTTTTGATGATCATAAGTTTTCTTTTTTATTGAATTTGTTAACTGGGATAAGGGATATTGTCATGTTCATTATACATATGTATTTCATTTCCATTTCAGCTGACATTATCTTTATGGTATAATTAATATGAATTCACTCGACAGTTAATAAATGTTGTATTTTCCCTTGGACAGTTGCTGAAGGTCACAAAAAATGTAAGCAAATAAGGGACCAGGTTCTTGCTGACACACAGCATGACCCTCTCATAATATTTGAGCTGTTGCTTAATACAGCTCAGCTGGAACTCAAAGTGAAGGAAATGCTGAAGCAGGTAATTATATGCTTCAGTTTTATATTAAGCCCAGATACCATGTGTGAGTCTTTTTGAGAACCATGGAACAATTTTTTTGAAATTAATATAATATTACATATTGTGACGGAACACTTGTTCTTCACATAAGTACAAATTAACAAGTGCGACCAAGTTGATTTGTATTGAACATTTAAAATTTATTCTCAGCACATACAAACAAAACCCTAATGAGGTGAGGGATGGATGATTCACTGGTGAAGATGAACACAGATGAAATATCGTGAGAAAAAAATTAAACAAATGACAAGTTAAAGGTGATGAACAATTCAGTTGGAGCAATAGTTCTCACACAGGGATTTCTTCTCTGAGCCGAAGGGAGTGAGGGAGATGCCTGAGTAACAGTTCACGCACAGGGAATTCTTCTTGGAGTCGAAGGGGAATTTCGGAGATGTTTGAGGAACGGGGCAAAATGAGGACAAACCGTTCAGGTGAGGATTCACTCCTCACCAGCCGTGACGCCGTGTCGGAGCGATCACCGGCGTCGTCCCTCGGTGCGAGATTCACCGAGCTCCTGGACTGGCTGAATCCTGATGTGGTTTTTCGGTTGTCAGCCTAACTGGCGACGCCTGCTCCTCCTGTCCCTCGTTCCCCTCTTTGCTCCCTTTCACACCAGTCCCCTCATCGTCTGCCCTCACACACAGCCATCTGGCCAAGGCAACTAGCGCCACCTTTACTTGCACATATTTTACGCACTTGCAGGTAACACTGGGTTCGAGAGTATGCTAGCCCCGTAGGACGGCGTGATACCTCGCGTAAGACATCGGATCAGCTGACCGTGAAGCGGCGGCCGGCGCTCGCGCGCAATACAAATTGACAAACATTGTTCGCGCCGTCACAATATATAAATGTCAAAAAGGTGGCAGCCATGTTGCATTAAAATCTCTTGAAAGTTTGTTGAATGTGTGTAATGTGCCTTGACTATTGAGGAATTTTGAATAATGTTGACTTGTGTTGTTAGTTTTAAAAATACTGTGCTTCATATGGTGATTATAGGGAAGAAGTCCCACTCAAAAGTAGTACATTATAGTTACTGATTTCCTAGTTCATATTGCCTTGTAATTTTCATGATAGAACAACTTTATACAGCCTCCTCTGCCAATCATCGCCTCCTATATTAAAGGCTTATAGTTGTTCAGAATATGCTACATAATTGTCCAGCCATTTGCAGTACATACCCATATATTTTTCAGCATTACCTGTCAACCCTTAGGGAAAAATACTACTGAGAACTACAAAAAACAACTAAAATTACTCTAGTGGTTATTTCGGACATCTAGTAGTTACAAAAGAAAATATTAGTAGTAAAATATTGAAAATCATAATACATAGTTACTATGAAAAGATGCTTAGTAGTTATTTCGGACATCTAGTAGTTACTACAGAAAATCGTAGTAGTAAACATTTAGAAAATCTTTATACTAGTTACTACTAAAAGTTGCTTAGTAGTTATTTCGGCCATCTAGTAGTTACTACAGAAATTCTTAGTAGTAAAAATAGACAAATTTTGTTATAGTTACTACTAACAGTTGCTTAGTAGTTATTTAGGACATTTAGTAGTTACTACAGAAAATCGTTGCAGTCAAACTCTTGAAAATCGTTATAATTACTATTAAAAGCTGCTTAGTAGTTATTTCTGACATCTATAGTAGTTACTACAGAAAATCGTAGTTGTAAAATGTAAAAAGCTTATCAATAACGATTGTAAAATAATATTACGTTATTGACACTTGTTATTAAATCAATATCATACACGAAGAATTGCAGCCACTAACTAATTGATAGAAAATAAAGAGGAAAACATGGAAACTTATGTAAATCATGCAAGGTCGAGTGATATTATTGAGTTTTTAACTATAGTACATCTACTGAGGGGAAATATTTGTGTGTGAGCTCAAAACTGTATCAGCTGTTTTTATATACATGCAATTCTACATGAAAAACTTAAGTAGTAACCAGAGAGATTATATTTAAGATTACTGTAGTGTACATGAGGCAACGATATCGGAGCAAGTTTTTACACTCGCTTCCAGTACTACCACAGGCTTCCTTTCCCAAACGTGCTGAGAATAACTTAATTTATGTTTTTACGATCCATTAGGTTTCTACCCATAATAGTTGAGTTTATTCATAAATTGCATTCAATATATATTCACTGGCGTTCTTATCGATCCTCTATAAAAAGGGTTTTTATCACACTTTTTCTCAACAGGGAATACCTCTCATATCATACAGCTAACATTTAAATAAGATTTTGATCCAATGTATTCATTCTACTACAATTATTTGATCCATACTAGTAAATCTCGGAAAATGCAGACCCTATTTTGGCAGATCCTGGAGGTATGAGTTATATCAAGAGGGTCCACTGTTTCGATCAGAGCCAATAGATAGTCGTCGAGTACGAGGTGCTCTTGGACATCGCTGACAACTGCTGTCCTTTTGTCAGCCAAAGGCACTTCTTGGTGGCGGTGTTGATTGCTGCCCTCATGTCGGGTGGCGGTGGTGTAGGACCGTGGTTGCAGTTTGGATGGTGCGCTCAGGGTGGGCATTAAGGATGGTGATGAAGTGGATCCGCCTCCTCACCACAGCCTGAGACCACCACCTGGTGGTCTCAGGTTGTGGTGTGGAGGCGAATGGTGAGGCTTGAACGGTTTGGTGGTTGAGGGCGGTTCTTGAAACCATAGGAAGGTAGGAAGAGTGGAGGTGGTGGTAGAGGAGGTGGTGGTAGAGGCGGTGGGTGAGGTACTGATGTCCCTCGGTGTCGGTGGTGCGGCTGGGGAAACCTTGCCATGCCCGCCATCATTCCTCGCTACAGTCCCCCAGAGGTCGGCATCGGTGATGGACTCCATCGCCATTGAGGTACGACTGCCGGCCAAACCGGCGATCGGCGACCCTAACACTCAGGAGTCTATCGCAAATTGAACCCGGGAGTCTCAAAAAACTTAGCAGGAGTATCCAGAAAATCTATCTAAAAATTTGAAAAATTAATAACTTGTAACTGGGAAGCCATAGAGACTTCCGGTAAGAACTAAAATACGTGGAACAAAAAGGAGAAAAAGGTGGTAAACGTAAAAATAACCCCTATAATAGAGACCCAAAATTGAACAAAAGACGATAGCATCCGCAAGAAAACTTGAACACGAAACATTAATGAAAACTCAACTAAAACTGAATGGATTTGAACGAAATAAACTGAAATTGAAAGCAGAGCCTAACCGGCGTTCGACTAATACCAATAAAACAGCCTAATCTTCAAAAAGTTAGATAATTTACATTAGGGTCGCAAGAAAGAGAAATTTAACGAGGAAGTAAATTGATTGAAAAAACTCAATGAAACTATTATAAACTCAAACTAAAACTAAATTAATACTTGGTGATTTTTAATCTACACAGGGAAACACTGGAAAGTTAACTAATTGGTTACAAATAGGTATTTAAAGTGATAAATTAAAAATCAACAAGCTCTAGTAACGACAATCTAACACACATAAAATGAGAAATTAACTGAAAAACCTTGAATGAACTTGAAAATACTTGAATAGAACACTGTATTGACACTTCCAAACAATAAACCGAAAAACTCATTATTTATTCGTATGTGAGGAAAATCAACTAGTGGAAAGGATAAACAAGCCCTAGTAACGACAATCTAACACATATAATACGAAGAATTTACTGAAAAAACTTGACTGAACTTGAAAGTACTTTAATAGAACACTGTATTAGCACTTCCGAACAATAATTAAACACAAAAGAAACCGAGAAACTAATTAATTGATTGTATATGAGGAAAATTTTATAGTAAATAAACGGATAACCTAGCCCTAGTAACGCGATAAACAAACTCTAATTTAAGACTAAAATTAACTAGAAACGTAAGAAAAAGAACGAAAAAACCTGAAAACGCTAACCAAGGGGGTGGCAGAAAGCACGAAGTACACCTCGGCGGCGATGGGAGTTGGGCCGCCGGCCCTGTTTTTGAGTTTCTCCTGGGCTGACACCGCGAAGCTCAACTCACAATTTTGGTGGTCTTAACTCCAATTTTTGGCCGATTTTGCTGATTCTTTTTGCATGTAGTAGTTAAACTATTTATGCTTCTTCTGTAATACACGGAATGCAGTTGTACGCTCTTAAACCACTCAAAATTGCCGGTTAATCGGGAGAAAGCTCCGTCACCATCCAAACAATGAGAGAGAGAGAGAGCAAATGCTGCTGTTGAAAAGCACCACAAGGGGTTGTTTCAGGACAGGGAGAAGGACTCGCACCGGCAGTGATGGTCAGCCCGTCGGGGCCCAGAGTGCGGGACTTCTGGGTCTTCACTGACTCCTCGTCGTCGTGCTCGGTGATGGGGGAGAAGTCGAAGGTGGGGATGTCATTTGTGGGGGTTGGCAGGTGGGGTCCTTCCGCGTCCGCCGACTGTGATGCCATGGTTGCAAAGAAATGATCGATGAGCTGATCAGGTTGGGATTTTGGGGATGTGTAGTACGCCTCCCCGACAGCCTCCCTGGTCTCTCACAGTTCTCCATATACCATGTGCGGTCCCGCCGCGATTACTAGTAGATTATTTGATTCTACAGTTATTATTGATTATATCCATAACCTTAATGTCAAATATTGATACACTATTGATAATGGGTTACCCTACCAAGCGAGCGAATCAAATGCAGTGCCAGTAACACCATTTAAACCTCGCAGAATAAAAACGACACACGGATGCTGCTTGGGTCTTTGCACTGATGTACAATAATCTAAACGCATTGGGCTTATGCCTTTGTTGCCCCCTTAGCGGAAAGAGTTCATATATATCATTAGCTCGATGGTCGTCCTAATGTATTTTCACGAGTTTCTTCCCAAAATTACTGAACTCTTCGTAGTTACTACTACAAAATCTTGTAGTAACTTTTTATGTTAATTTACGACCACTAAAATCAAATAGTATACCATTGGATTTTAGTAGTAAAAAATTGTCCAGAGTAGTTGCTACATTACATTGAAGTAGTTACTACGAAGAGTTCAGTAATTTTGGGAACTTCTTAATAGTTTAATACTGGATTCTTACAATTAAACACACTAAAACTATTAGAGTTTAGTGGTAAACCATTGAAAACTACTGAACTATCACTAAGTAATTACTAAAACTATTATATTTCAATGGTAAACTACTAAAAACTAGTCGATTTTAATAGTATTTTTTCCTTTGGGAACGGCTGTGGTACCTAAGCCATATTTTTCTGAACTACCTAATAAATCTCACGTAAATACCAAGTAAAAGTTATAAATAAATATGGCAACATGGTGTAATTCAGGAAAGCTATGCTTCTTTTACTGCCCTCTAACTGTGAGATTTGTATAATGCAGATTTTAATAAATGTTTTTCGGAAAAGATTTTTGTTATGTATAGTAGCCTTAAAGCTGCAGGTAACCAGGTAATAATTGTAAAAGTGATATTTCAACTGATGTAAAATTTCAGGAAATCTCAAGTAAAATTTATGTTAGTTTCAGCTGTAAATTTTCAGAACTCACTAGCTGGAAGCACATTAGTGAAAGCTTATTGCCAGTAGTCTTTAGAGCAAATCTAACATTGGCATTGACCATATGTAGGGTAGTTTTCTATGGATTTATTGAGAGAATAAACACATGCCATTAGTCAAGTCAGTACATAATTCCATCTCATTAAAATAGGGCTACGGTCTCTTAGGTCAATGGCGAGAGAATTCCAAAGAGGAAAAATCATTTGCCTTGACCAGGATGTAACCCAAATTCCTCAATTTCAAGCCCAGTGCTTTAACTAGTTAACCTACCGAGATATCCTTCTCCCCTGTGGAACTTTTTAACAGAGTTCAAGTCCTGGTCAAGGCAGATGATTTTCCCTTTGTGGAAAAATAAGATCTTATTTATGATGATTTTTCTTCAACCAAGGGTATGAATTGCCTAAATGCAAGTGCACATAAGTAATGATAGATTTCTTGTATATTTAATCTTAAAATAAAATATTTATGATTTGTTGAATCAGATTGACCTTTGCCATTTCAGTTGCTTGCTGAAAAACAAAAAAGGTGGGAGAATTACAAAAAGGAAAGCATTGAGAGAATGCAAGAACTGTCTGATGTCTTTTCTGGAGCAAAGCCTTTAACGAGAGTTGAAAAGAATGGTGAGATTTTTTAAACATTATTGCACTTAACCCTCAAACTGTGATGTTGCATAGTTTACATAAATTATATTGGTTTCACGGACGGTTATTTAATGCAGTGCGTTTTCTTTCCTTGTATTTTAACATTTTTATTCTCTGCTAATATGCATTATAATTCATATACTTCCTGCCATCTTATACTTTATTTTCAGTTTCAAAACCTCGGTAATTACCGTATAAACTCGTGTAAGAGGCGCACCTTTTTTCCCAGAAATCGCAGCCAAAAATGAGGGTGCGCCTCTTACACGAATCTGTCCGTTGCAAAATTCCGTCACCCGAGTTTGAAGGCAAATATCTCAGAGATGGCTCAATCGATTTTAAAATGAAGTACATTAAATTAAAGCTTGTTTATTTCTGCGTTTATAAATGGTGTACAAAACATTTTACCATTTATATCGATTTCAGTGTGTTCTTAAAAACAGAATTTTAGCGCATTTTCCCGGGTACCGGACGGATGCATCGCATTTACTGCTTCGTAATAACAACACGGATCAAGATATCGAAATTTCCTTTACAAATATTGTAGCAAAGATCTTTCTTAACAGCTATACGAAGTTTCATATTATTTAATGCATTAGTATTTTAGTTATAGATGCAAATGCACAGATCCGTTATTTTCCATTCCGCGCATCCCTGAAAACTGCCGTTTAGACCTTCTTCAAGCTCTCGAGTTCATCATCATGAATCTATTTATAAAATCTTAAAGGAATTCGTTGGTTAATCAATATCGATTAACATTTATTTCGGAAAAAGAGCGCGTTCAACTGCCAGGAGCATGCACGGAAGAGAAAGGGAGAGGCGCGCGCTGTTGCCCAGTCAGAGGGCTATCCGTAAGGCGCACGAGGGAGTCTACTACAAGCATTACCTGCGGGGGAAAACCAGCTGTCTTTTCTCTGTGCATGAGTCATTTGGACTCGGTAAATAGTGGCATTAAGGGTGACGCGGCGTTCGGGCACGCGGGCGTTCCTCCGCGTTGCCTTGTAGAGGAACACCCGAAAGCCGTTACCAATATGGAGAAACGCCGCGGAAACCTCAGATTCAAGTGAATACTTACCCCCGCGGTCTATATATGCCTATGAAAAATGCCACGTAAATTATGAGAGAATATCGCAAGCGGAAGGCTTTGAAAATGGCCGATAGTTCGCAGTTCGCAGTTTCGCAGAAACCTCGCAATAGAAGAAAAAAAAACTCAAAATTTTTTCTTCAACTTCGACGCATAAAAAGAGGGGTGCGCCTCTTACACGCGTTTATACGGTATGACTTCAATTATTCTCCTGCAAAGTTTGCTCTGCATTACCAAATGGTTTGAGTTCACTGGCCAATGAGACCACTGAATTCTACCCTATTAATAATGGTGACAATGTAAAATTGTAAATTGGTTTCCCCGAATTTAAAGTAGTACTCATTCCTGCCTTATATTTCTGTTTGTTTGATAATTAAAAAAGAAGTTACCCTGTGATGTTGGTCTATTAGGCCAGTAATCCAGAAAAAAAATTAAAAAACCAAAGAATTTCACTAATTAGGAGGATATTTCTTTCAAATAATTAGAGATAATGGAGTGCATAAGGCTGCATGAAAAATGGAAAGGGGAAAAAAATTACAATCCATTGAGCATAGCGATCTGTGAAATTGACATCATGGTTGGAAGGTCAATCCTAGTTTTAATTGTACCTACATCTACATTTACGAATTACTGTGCAAGCCACCACTAGGGTGTGTGGCACGGGGTGATTCCACACCAGGCCACCATTCATCCCAGTTCCAATCAGGACCTCACACATTCATCCGGCCACTAGCCACAGACCAAAAAGCAGTCAGGAGAACAGTGAACAGTCAACCCAGAAACTAGGAGAGTGCGTAAATGAATATGCAGTACAATGTTAAAGAGACAACTACTGGTTAATAATACTACATAATACTTTAATTTATGAATGCTACAAGAAACTACTTCATGCAGAAAACAAAATAATGCAAGGCATAAAAGTGCATGTAAGTGTTAATAATGATGTTATGTTATTAAACATAAGTGAAAAGTCTACTCTACCCAGTGAGGGTGGGAGTTTCAGATGAATGGTCTATCGCAACTGTTATGATATCTTATTGTACTTGGAAAAATGACATGTAAAAATCTATCATTTCTGCAGTCTATTTCCTGTATCTTATTCCTGTGATCATTACTACCATAATACATGGGCAAAATATGTTGAACGTCCGGCAAAAAATATTCTGCTTCAAACTTGTGCAAAAGATTTAACTTGTATTTCTCCCTTCGATCAGTTAGAGATTCCCGCCCTAATTGATTTAACAATTCGGTAACACTGCTAAGTTTATCGTAATAAATTTTTATAAATCTTGCCGCACTCCACTGTATTCGATCTATTTTCTGAGACTAGTCCTACTTCGTAAGGGTCCCATATGCTAGTGGCATACTCCAAGCGAGGTCTCACAAGTGAAAAATAACGTAGGTAATGTTATTTGAGAGTGCATATATCTATTACTGGGTGCTGGAAGAATGTAACTGATATTAATTATCTCTGATTGCTCCAAATATGCCTATTACTTTCCATGTGTGTGACTTATATTTGTCTGACTTCAGTTTAGGAGTAAATGTGTACGAAATTCCACGGAGGAAATGTCATTCGCCTTGACCAGGACTTGAACCTGGATTCTTTGATATCCTGTGGAGTGCTTTAGCCAGTTAAACTACAGAGATGTCCTTCTCCCTTGTGGATTTTTGGAGGTTGTAAAAGAACAAGTTGTTCATCATTGCCGGACATATGATGTTACAGAAGCAGTCCAAAGCGTGCACTACTGTCCACAAGGTTAAAACCAAACATGGAATGCTGTGGTGTTTGCTCTTTCGATGTAATTCTGTGGCTAGTCCGAGTATCCTCAAAATTCGTAGTAAATGGTTTTTTTTTTGGCAAGAATGTTAATAGCAATAAGTTATGTCTGGTTTAAATCAACACCAAATTCAAACACCGTGTGCTGCAAGTCAAGTGCTTGCCTTCTGAGTAGATATCGCCCTTGTAACTGTTATTTAATTAGCATCCTAAGTAAACATACCATTTATTGTGATTATATCTTTGTCACTGGCATGATTCCATAACAAGGTACATAATTAATTCATGGCACTCTTAAATTTTTGTTTTTTTTATCACAGAAAATCTGCAAGCATGGTTTCAGGAAATGGGGAAGCATGTGGATTCATTAAATCATGAGGATTCAATGGCTGCTGGAAGAAAAATAGTACAGCTAATTCAAGCATTAGAAGAAGTACAAGGTAATTTGCATGTAGTCATATTTGGCCAATTATTATGTGAAAGATCAACTTCATTCAGTATTAATTGATTTTAAAGTCAGTTGGGAGTGCAGATCAAAGCTGATCAGCTTTAATATTTGCTTGTAGACTCTCCTTTGTTAAACTTCCTACTATTGTGGTAGGCAGTCTATAAATGTTCTTGAGTAATGCCTTACCAGCTTGTTTATTACATTTGATTAACACCTGGCTTGTTGGTGTTCATTATTAAGCTCATGTCCTATTTCACAGATTGATTCATGTATGTAGGCTCTTCCTAGTTGTAGGTCACTTATTCTTTTCAATTTTCTCCCAGAGTTTCATCATTTGGAAAGCAATCTTCAAGTTCGCCAATTTTTAGGTGATACTAGAGACTTTCTCCACTGCATGATGCGCACAGCTAATATTCGAGAGGGAGCTCTAGTTACTGTTCAGGTTTGTTATCTTGTCCTACTTGTTGTGGAATGTTTGGCTCTACAGACACTTTGATTTATACCTACACTCTAAATCACAAGTCTGCCCACACATTGTAAACCAGGAATTAAGTATTCTATATGAGATAAATGAGTAAAAACCTCTGGGTAAAAAATGGGAGTTCCTCCAAATTTTAATAAAATTACATTGTCTCTCACTTATTACCCTCATATTTAAATGTTTTGGTTTAAGGTATTGGTTCTAGAAGGCTGCCTCGAATATGGGCCTGTCCACCGTTACTCTTGTGACATTTTGACACATTTGACTCCATTAAAACTGTCAGGGTTATAGAAATATTAGAATTTTCATAGGAAACACTTTTGAATGAATTAGAATACATAATGTTTATTAATTACATCCGAACATTTAGGACTCAGGTCATCAATTTAGTATATAAAAAGCACATAGAAATTGTGTTATGTCTTGTGACCAAAAAAGACAGTTGAAATACACAATATAACATAAATCAATTTTCTCTTCTTCAAATTACAATATACCATTGAAATATTTTTTATATTTTACTCTATTGTCTTAGAAATGAAGTACAAAAATATATAATGTATAAGTATATAAAGAGACGGACAAAAACAAGGTTACAAGTAGAAAAAGTGGTTACTCTTGTGACGGATCGTCAAGCATGCAGTGAAGGCACATACCTACAGCAAATTCAAATTTGTTCGGGAAATTTAAATGGTAGGGGTAGCACTTCAGCATTGAAATGGCAAATTAAAAATGAAACTAAAAAAGTAAAAAAAAAGAAAAATAGAAAAATTATCACTCTACCATGAAAATCTCTTTTTTCCAATTTGTCCACTTTCTACTGGACGTACCCATATATGCTTTTCTAGTTTTTGGAAATGACAGTTTTTAAGACTTATGGTTGTTAAAATACATTCTGAAATTTTCATGGAGACAATAATATTCTACTTATTTATGTCCAACTGGAATACATAATTATCTCATTAAGTTACTCTGTAAAATGAACACTAGTGTAAAATTCATGAAAGCAAGAAACAGGAAAAAAATTATCATTAATTTCTTTAACTAAGCCACCGAAGCTCTAAGACTAAAGTTGTTTTTATTACACTTTGTTTCGGCCTTAATAGTAATTTTGGTTGTTCCGTACCCCCACTGTAGTCAATATGTTGATGGGCATAAAATTAACCAGTCATTGAATCGTATGCTTGGTTTTTTATCATTAGCATTTCTATTGTTTTTTCTCACTGCAAAGAATTCTCACTTGTGAATTGATTTTTCATCATTTCATTCAATTTTTATTCATAATTTTAATGCTGGTAGGTTGTTGGCGACCTTAGCTATGCTTGGGGACTTATGGATGCATACACCCCATGCATGCAGATGGGAATACGAAAAAATCCTGCTTTGGTTGCCAAATTGCGTGCAACTTTCCTCAAGGTGAATATCTTTATTTAAACCATAAATCTACATTAATTTTTATTTACATGTTAGGATATGGATATGAAATGTATTGATTTATGTATTCAAATTATGGCTTTTGCTCAGATAATTGTCTGCAACCTGCTGTCACTCCTGTTTTTTTGTTCATAGTCTAGTGGTCTTTCTCTTTTATGAAAATACATAGGTATATTAAATAATTCTAAAATTGAAATTTCAACTTTGTAATTAATTTTCCCATTAGTTTTTTCTCTGTCTTTGAATATTCTCTAGTTGTTATTAAGTCATGAGTATATTTATCCCAGGAAGCAAACAAACACCTGTGATCCTTGTCAGCCTCCATGCTCTCCAAGCATTCTTCGCAATGTGTTTGTAAATGCAGTTCATATTATAAGTGTGCATAGCTCAGAATATTTCGTAGTGATAGTACATATATTAATGTAATTCTGAGTTGAACTTTTACAGCTTTCATCTGCACTGGAGATACCTTTGCTTCGAATAAACCAAGCTCATAGCTCTGATCTTGTGTCAGTGTCTGCCTACTACTCTGGTGAATTAGTTGCATATGTGCGAGCAGTTCTACAGGTCATTCCTGAGATGACATTTGCCCTTTTGGCTCGTGTTATTCACCTTCAGACGACTGTGCTGAAAGAACTGCCAACTAGATTAGACAAAAATCTTTTGAGGGAGTATGCACAATTGGATGAGCGTCATGAGGTTAGTTACAAATTTATGTGCATATGTAATTTATTCCTATGCTCATCCTTCCATTGTCTTCTTAGATATATACCAACACTCACTCAGCATATATGTTATTTTCTGCTTTGTTGTGAGACCTGTTCCATTGGTTTGCTCAATTATTTTTATGCACTAATCTACCTTTTCAGCTCATGAAGCTTGAAAAAATTTTAACCAGAATTATTTTGTATGGAAAGTTTTGGGAATAGTAAAGCAGAAATAACAATTTGACTAGTTTTGGGGTGACTTGGGATAAATTTTCCCCCACATTTAAAAAAGTTTCATTATACCGTGTCAATTTCATAAAAATACAATTTGCATATTTGGCAACTTTCATAGCTTTGTTAGCATCTTTTTTAATCATACTTGTGCTTTTCTTTTTTTTGCAGAGTAGTAGGTAAATTGTAGAAAAGTAAAAGTATTCTATTTCCATCATCAATATTAGTTATTAGAATTTTTTTGAAGTCTTTTAATCACTTTTGAGTCATCAAATTATTTGGTAAGCTTATTGTATCACTACTCTACCCATATTATTACCTTTTATTGTGATGTTCTTCTAAGAAACAATGAATGTATGGAACAGAATACACTCTTCCTTGAATGTATCTACAGTAGAAGATCGATAATCCGGAATATGCAGGACCAGACGCATTCCGGAATTATGATATTTCCGGTGTATAGATCACGTTCCTTTAAGTAGGCAATACCGCAATATGGTAGGAAATTTTACGGAAAGAGCAATTGCTGCTTGAGGAGGCAAGAAATGAGAAAAACAAACATTATCATAAGATTTGTGTGACGAAAAACATTTTACAAAGTTTCTTATTCGTAAATGATGAATCGTGAAGAGAATCTAGATGAGGTCACCTGTGAATGGGAAAAAATGTCACTTAATAATATAATCTAAGGAGAAAATCATTATTTTGCAGGGCTCATATTTTCTGACACGCTCATAAAGCGGTCTTTTTCGACTATGCCGAATTTTGACTGCAACGCCGGCGAAACTATCGTCCGAAGAAGATGGACCAACGCGAAGTAAAACTCGGAAGACCTGTATCTTCACATCTATCAACCCATGGAAGCCTACACAAGGCGGTAAATTGTCTTCATCTGAGCTATCTTCAGATTCTGAAAGCAAACTTGGAAATGATTTTTCTTTAGCAGAGGCTCCCACCCGATGTAGATGGTTTAGTAGATTGAGTTCTAGAAGCATCTTGCACTTCCTCCTCAGAGTAATCTTCGGAAAAATCGTCAAAAAATTCATCACCGAACATCATTTTCCTCCAGAATTTCTTAAACACTTCCGTTAGAATGCTCTTTTTCAAAAATATATGTGTCCTTCATATATATTTGCACGTAGAAGCAGTGAATTTCTCAAAAGGGACGGTGGAGAATAAGCCAACAATAATCCAAGCTCAAAATAAAACATAAGTTACAAGGATACCGCAAGACAGTCCAAAATAAAATAGTCAATGTAAAAATAATAAGAGTCCCAAAATGCCGAGAGAAATGTCCAAGGTGAAGCGCAGGACTATAAACGAACAAAACACTGTTGAGGTTGGGTCAGGTAATCCAAAGAATGCCCTGCCACCAATCAAAAGCATAGGTTGTTAAAAGCCCCGAGATGAATGGCCAAAACAAAGAAGAAGTAAATACCAGAAGAGAAGTCTACGAGAGTTCAGAGAGATTATCAATAAATGCACGGTGAAATTGTTTCCGAAAACAAAGTTCAAACAGCATGCGATGGGTCAAAAAACAAGCGTGAGGAAATGCGGAAAATAAAACTCAAATGGCTAGCGCAGTAGAAGAAAAGAATATAGTAGATAGATACATCTAGTAAAAAGTAAGGGTAAAGAAATCCGTAGAGGTAATAAATCTAGCAGCTGTGGGTAATACGATACTCAAGACACACTATCGCGAAGCTAAGGGATAACCATGGACCCTCCTTTACTTAGATCGAGAAGAGGAAACTCCTAAGGCCAACGTGCTTGGGAGAGGGAAATCCTCAAGCTCACAAAACCTTGTCAGCAGGAAAAAGATAACTGGCAAAAGAAAGGCCCAGAAATACGAGCGAGCACCCTGTGATGGTCAACATAACTTCTAAGAATCATGTAGAACCCACAAGAGTTTGTCAGAGCAATCAGCGACATAACAAGCCTCTCAAAACACAACGCAGCAAAGCGAAATCTCGCAAAATGCCCCTCCCCATCCGAATGAAAGAACACTAACATCCGATGATGGTTTAATCGTCACCAAGTTTTTACCCCTAAGCCAAGCGTCACTTCCATACTTCAGTCAATGGATCACGGCGTCATTGCGTCAATGACAAGGAATTCACAAACTTGTCTTCTCAGAACGCTAGCCAATGAAGATGACATTTTATTGAAATTTTGGAAGAAAATGACAATATTGGATGCAATTCATGGTGTATCACAGGCCTGGTCCTCATGTGTTGCACTATAGTTCGTTCTTGGAGGAAACTTTTGTTTGACCTCGAAGGTCATTTCGAGGGATTTTCAGAAACTCCCAGGTAAAAATCTGGAACTGCTCTGTAGCTGATCTGGACCGAGTGGTCTGTAGCTGGTCTGTAACTGGGAAGAAATTGAAACACCGTTCCAGACCAGTCTGGAATTGGTCTGGACAACGGGTCTCTAAAACTGACTTGAGAGACATCTACAGGCACTTCGGAGAAATATAAAAAAATAAGGCTTCAGTGAGATTTGAACCTGTATCACATGTATATCTCAGTGTAATAACCCAACACTTTACCCCTAGGCCAACAGGTCACCTTAAAGATTCGTATGGGAATAAGGCTATTTCTTCCGACAGAGCTAATACACGCAATGACTGGCAGTAATTTCATAAAGGTGAACAAAGAGTGCTTGCTATTTTTTGATCATCCTTACAAACAAAAGCCATAAGCCAGCAGAAATAAATCTTGGTACTTTTAGAGAGGTGCTTGAAGATATATATGCGTATTAGGCTGTTTCTTCCGAAAATCAGAGTTAATGCATGCAATGACTGACTAATTTGCACTGATAACACTAATATAATATCTAACACCCCTGCACTAATAACATCTACTTCACATATGTCGCCATGCTACATATGTGCTCTTCATGCACACGTCAGTACCTTTCATTTTCTTCATCATTTCATTTTCACGGTTGTCATCATTTTGCCATCAAACTCGGCGCAACGGCCGACATCAACTGTTGCTCCACCATTGACTGGGGAGTTTACGTAAACCAATTTGAGTGTGCTAGCTGGGAAGGAACCAGTTAAAAAAAAACTAGTCTGGATCATTATTAAGTAGTGGCTTTAAAGTTTGGGTTACCTAGTTCCATATTGTGCTAACGCCTGAAATTTATTCTAATCACAGATTAGTTACAAGTCAAATTTCAGAGTAGTCGCAGATTGTGGAATCAAATATTGCAGCTCTGTTACTATCAGAATATAGACCAACAATTATTGCAGGGCAGTTATAGACCATCGAGTATTACAGAGCAGTTACAGACCATCGAATATTACAAAGCATTTCCAGATTAGTTACAGACCATCGAATATTACAGACCAGTTTCCAGACAAGTTACAGACCATGGAATATTACAGAGCAGTTCCAGACCAGTTTCCGATCAGTTTCCAGACCAGTTTGTTTTACCCATTCAAATTCCAGTCCAGTTACAGACCACTTACAGACCAGAAATTGCCCTTTCAGACCAGTTACAAACCAGTTCCAGATTAGTTACAGACCAGATACTTTTACCTGGGGCTGTAGTGAATGACTCCGAGTTAGGGGGTTTAGTAAAAACCATGAAAGGATTCAAAAATGTTAATGCGGAGAACATAGAAAAATGGCTGGAGAGAGACGAAAGTGACCCGGTCTTCCAGCATGTGACTGATAGTGATATTGTTTACGCCGTGATCGAACAAGGGAGAGAGAAAGGGAGTGGGGAGAGTTGAAGTAGCGGGGATAAAGACGAGGGGAGCAGCAAACCCATTAGTCACAGCCAGGGGCTCAACTTCATAGATGGTTTGGTACAGAATATGGAGCAGTGGGAATGCGACTACAATGGCATTATCGCTGCTAAAAAGATACGTGGTTGGCTGAAGAAAACTCTCAATGAGTTCATGAAACAATCAAAAATAACGGACTATGTGCGCAAATGATAGTACATGGTTTTTTTACGTATATTATGAAAATTATTGGAAATAAAAGTGAAAGTTTGGATTATCCGTGTTTTCTGATTATCCGTTCACTGTATTTCATTGGTTAGCACTCGTGAGATTGACAGGAAGCCAAACAGGCTCTGAGGCGGCACTTTAACCGCTTAAACAGCCATATTTTTGGCGGCACGACTTAAAAAATCAAAATTTTGCAAAATTCTGGAAAACCTTCCATTATTTAGATCTTCCGTTGTTTAGAATTCCGGATTATCTATCTTCTACTGTATTTTTAATTTGATCCATAATAAGCATGTGTGCTGTTGCTCATCCATCTCACTTTTATTATGGGTTCATCTTTAACTTTCAGGTTGCAAAATTGACTCATGCTGTTTCTGTATTTACGGAAGGTATACTTGCTATGAAAAGCACTTTAGTTGGAATAGTACGTGTTGACCCCAAGCAGTTGTTGGAAGATGGGATACGTATGGAACTTGTTAAACATGTTGCTGAGGCACTCCATACAGGGTTGACTTTTGATAGTAAGTCCAAGGTGAGGAATATATCTCTTTCGTACGCCTTAGGAATTATTTTTCAGTAGAATATGTATGAGTCATTCACAAAAATTTAGTTCTTCCTTTCATTCCAATTCCTTCTTTTCCAATTCCAAAATCCTTCCTTTAGCATGGTGTCTAATCCATTCAGTGGTTATGAGTCTGAATCATGCCACAGATATTCATATGGCATATTGTTATATTATGACTTGTTGTCATTTATGTTATGTGTAACTTTAAAAATTAATACAATGGACCCCCACTTTATGATGGATTCAGTTAATTGAATGGGGACTTTTAAAGTTGGACAATTGGACTTTTAAAGGGTACTGATTTTACGAGCGCCCTTTAAAATTTCCCATTTCGATGATCTTTTGCACCTATAATTTGTTATTCATTCAGCATTCTAAGGTTGATTTATTAACCGACTGCATTTTTTATCATAGCAACATTTATATATTTAATGATACAGTAGAAACTTGAGAATACAAAGTCAGTGGGACCAAAAAATTGGCTCTTCGTATTATCGAGTTTCGTATCATCGAACATTTTAAAAAAATCGCAAAAAAATTAGTTATTTTCCCCCCCTAACTTTTGTGGTCGTTGGCAACGTTTTCAAACCATATTTGGTCCTTATTAGTCAAAGTATTCTTATAACAATGCCTTTATATCATAAAACTTTTACTCATTAAGGATCGTAAAATAACTATCACCTCGTAGTTTCTCTATGAAAATATTCTAAGCCGGCAAGTAAGAACTTTAAATCATGATCGCAACGTGTTACACTCATTGTGAAGAATCTGAGATAGGCCAAATCATGTAATTTAACTTCTGAGACTGAGATGGTAGCTGACGTACACTTGTACAACGAATGTTCCTCGGAGTCGGTAGAGACCTGCAGGTGGTTGGAAAATATGAACTACCCTCGCCTGGCTGTGTGCGAGAGACAGAGAGAGACTCTCTTCCCTCTCCCCCTTCCAAGCGGTGGAAAAGGCAAAAGGGGAAGGGGTGCGCACAGCTCTAGACGAACGACCGTCTTCCAGATTGCAGAAACCACTGTCCGAACCCGACCATCCCAATGCCCGAACAGATGATGCTTACCTCCTCTATGCTTGCAGTGGCGTGCTTACCGGTGAATTATTCCGATTTTGAAGCATAGTCTAATAACTTGGCTTGGTTTTTCATTATATCGCGCTCTGTGTAGATGCCAATGCCGGAGTCCGCCGCTATGTTAGCCACGGAGTCTCCCTTGGATGCCCTTGCAATAATCTTCAGCTTCTCCGAAATGTCTAACACGACGCGCTTTCTATTTTTTGTAAAATTGGGCATTTTCAACAAGTTGTATTGCTGAAGAAAACTTCACAAATATAAAATGCCCACGAAGCCCAAGTCGCGCGAGTGCAGAGCAGTGATTCAAAGGGCTCAGGGTAATGCAACTGCATGACTCAACAGGTCGCTGAGGAGGATGGAGAGGAAGAGTAGGGGAGGGAGGGGAGAGGATGGAAAGAGAGAGTAGGGGAGGGGGTACGATGAATGGAGCATGATTCGGCATACTTTCCATATGGCTGTCAGTTCGTGAAATACTAAGCTTTTCATTCCCAAGTCTCTTTTCACTTTGATGATTTGTGCTTAGAGTTCTGTTCTGCAAAATATTACTCGAGTATGAAATTAAATTATTATTTTTTATCTTTCTATGCGTAATCTTTTTGCTGTCATTTCGTGTCGTGGGCATTGGGAGATATTTTGAACACCATTTCATCTGATGACATCCTTATTTACAGACTTCGATAAGCTAAAACATAGTATCATGTAATGACTTCGTAGTTAAAATGTGATTATCGAATCACGCTACAATTTCAGGAACTTTTTATCCACACGAAGGAGTGTGAAAGAGAACCTACATCTCAAGTGGACATCGCCGAGATATTCCAGATCAAACATTCTCCATTTAAATAATTAGTTATTTTATATCCCCGCTCCGACTTACTATTAATTTTCTGATTATGGCACAACTTTGTGGTAAAACTATGAAAATCTTCTCTCTATCCCAATGTGGTGTAGTATAATTGTCAACACGATGAAGTATGTAACATGATAATAAAATTAAGTTAAAGTGTTGAGGCGTAGCTTTGTAGAATTTACTCAAGTTGGCCCAATACTTCACCTGAAATTGTCACGATGCGACAAAATGTGATTTGTAAAAACTAAAATGAATATGGATAACAAACTCGGTGAGTTCAGGCGTGACTCCATGGAAATTATTAATGATGCAAAGAGAACACCTGGTACCAACCTATTAGGGATGTGACTATTTATTTGGGACAGTGGTTACAATAGGTATCCCTGTCGTATTTCCTATTATTTTATCTCGTCATTTTTCCATCCCTGAGCAGTATAAGAGTTAGAACTGCCACCAATCCGAGCGCACGGGAGCGATAAGGTCCATAAAGGACCATGGTCCCTAACCATGTTATCAAACACCATTGTATTGTTTAAGCATGCCTAAACTTTCATAGCTTTGCATCACTAAATAAGAAAGTAAATCGTGTTTCTTTGTGTCTATGCACGAGATACGCTCAAGTACGAAGTTTTGAGCCATAGCTGGATTGACAATTTTTTCGGAGTCGAACCGAGGATCGTAGACTTAAAGTCCAACCATGTTATCAATCATCATTGTATTGCCTATTTATACCGAAACTTAAATAGCTCTAGATGGCTAAATAAGAAATTAAATCGTGGTTCTTTGTGCCCACACACGCGAGGCACTCAAGTACGAAGTTTTGAGCCATAACTGGCTTGACAATTTTTTTGGAGTCGAACCAAGGATCGTAGACTTAAAGTCCAACCATGTTATCAATTACCATTGTATTGCCTATGAATACCTAAACTTTCATAGCTCTAAATCGCTAAATAAGAAAGTAAATCGTAGTTCTTTGTACCTATGTTCTCCGTTTATTTGCACGCAAAATTTTAATTCCTGCCGCGACGGAGACTCAAGATGGCAGATTACATTAGACAAGTGCGTGTCATGACCTGTCATTTATGGACCTTGGGCAGTGAGTATAACATGTGGCACCACTTGTGAGTTTTAACGGTTTTAACCTAAGGAAATTGTTTACATTATGGAAATGCTGCCAACAGTTCAAAGAGTGCCGGAGAGAAGAATACACGATCAATCACGCATTTCACACGGTTTGTGCATCACATTTTTCAACGTTGATTTGCTAGGTGTCTGCGTCTGCAAAAGAGTTTTTCGCCATGGTTCATAAAAACAAATTCCATTTTTTCCTGGGGACTGGGGTTGAGGTTCGTAACATCGGAAATTTTGTATTTTCGAAACTTCGTATTATCGAATAGCGCCATGTATTTAGTATAGGCTTTTGGTCGGAACCGACAGTTTTTCTTCGTATAATCGAAACTTTGTATTATAGTGCTTCGTATCATCGAGTTTCTACTGTACGTGCAATTATGAGAGCAAATTGAACAAATGTTGCGGTGATTAGAGCTACCACCAATCAGTGCCAACGAGATAACGCAACATCCATTACGTAGTCAGGTTCACATCTATGATAATTCAGATTAAGGCTTTCATTAGCCATTATGTTGATATATTTTGTTTACCAACTTGTAAAAATATGAGAGCTTCCACCGAAGAGTAACTTATTGTTACTGTGCATTACCTACCAACAAAGTGATATGATTACTTAATGGATACAGCTGTCACAAGATAATAAATAACATCAAAGAAACAAGTTGAATTACATCATAACATTTCTTGAGATAATAAATAACATCAAAGAAACAAGGTGAATTACATCGTAACATTTCTTGGCAAATGATAGGGACGAACTATAATCTTTTATCTAAATTTGCATCAAAATTCACACCCCTTGTGACTTCACGCCAAGATACCGAGAGAATTTTCATCACACTGCCATCTAGGTTGCTGATGCACTCTACCGTTGTAAGAATATCAGTCTTTGAGTGTCTTCCGTGTGAAGTGGTATTTTCGATGTAGGGCATGGTTCGTGCTGTGAGCCATCTCTTTTCCAACTGCATTAACAATACGATAACAAAACTTGCCAGAAGTAGGATGTTTATTGTGGGAATTTTCTTTAGTGACCATGTAAAAGTTTTAAAGTATAGCTCAAGCAGAAAATAACAAATAAAACCAAGCAGGAGATAGTGAAAAGACATGATGAGGGAGCTGGAGTTAGTAATTTATGTCCTCAGAGTTCCTTTTACGTGTTTTATGTTCTCGTACTCGATGTGTGGATGCCTATAAGATGGTTGTGAGTCCCTATGTAAACAGCAAACCCCCAATTACTCTCCCAGCCGTGAAGAGTCAGGTCAGCTGTTCCGAGAAAAGGGCTTTGAGTGAAAATTCTCCCCCCTGCTGCTATCTCTATTGTTATTTGGCTATTAAATCTCCAAGGAATGCCCTTGACTGGGAGAGCAATATTAATGCTGCTGGCTTGGCATAAGGAGAAGGAAGATTTTCAGAAGTGGAAGACTGGTGTGCGATGATAGCGATGCACACTTAAATTATTACTTATTCGTGGAAACGTTACTGACTGATCCATCTGTCGTCTCTGTATTACTATAAGCTACTTTTCACTCATGCTCACAATTAGTGTATTTCCATCATTACTCAAAGCCTTATTTTGCTTACATAATTTTAGTTAGCTTGCAACGCAACACTTAAAATACTTTCTACGTATGGGTTTCTTCAGGTATTGTTGAGGTAATTGTGATGTAGATGGCATGAGACCAAAAAAATGCTTAATGGCCGGCACCAAGTAGTAAGCAGAGGTATACTGAAAGTTGAATAAATCCTATTCCACCTCTCTTTTCATTGCTTTCAATGCATTCTCTTTTCATTGATTGAAAATGCGATTAAATATAAAGTTGTTAAAATTCGCTTGCAGTTAGATGGCGAGTACAGGGGTGAGGTCATCTTGCATATTCATGCAATGAAATTTGATCTGTTGACTATTTACAGAATCTTATTATACTTTAAATATTGGTTAAGTAATATTTTAAATCATTTGATTCCAGCTTATTTCGTACCTATACTCTATTGTGTACCACTGAATGCACTGTCATTGATATAGTTAAACCGATCCCTCATCTGGTAATATACAGGTTCACTTAACGATGGAATTCACATGACAAATGATCCTGTGGAGTGCATTATACAATTATAAAGCAGGGGTCTACTGTATTGTGAAAGAAATGAAGTTGAAAAAAAAACAATGTAAAAACGGCATGGAAATCATATATGAGGTGTAGCAAAAGATTCAAAGGTGCTTATTTGGTTTGAAATTGTGGCAATAAAATTAATGTAAGTGGTTCACTGAAAATAAGTAACCATTTACAATATAAAAAATACACTCATATGATATAAATATAAATGTAAAATAGAACATGTGTGGGGAATATGTAATGAGCCCCTTCATGCTAAATTATTAAAAAAGTAGTTGTTTACTTTTTATAAAAATATTAGTAATTTGACTGATGGAAGATACCAACAAAGTTTTATTTTATGAGACAATAGTTGGTGGTAAAGCATGCCAGTTGGAAATCAATCAGATGCTGTTTATAAATTGTCGTATGTAACTATTCAGTGGTGCAATATTTATTTCATTAAATATGAATGCTCAGGTTTTTTATGGATGGTGTGCTTCCATTATGCTAAAGCTGTAAATAAAGCAATTCACGCAGCCTGCCTGTGATTTCATTGTTTGTCAATTCAAAATCATCAAGCCATTTCCGTGGTCTACATGTATTTGAGAAATAACTATTAAATAGAGTTTGTTTCTATCTGCTACTGATCTTGGAATAAACCTCTAATTGGTACAATGGAACTACTGTGCTATGCCACTAAACGGTGTGGTTACATGTGGAATATAGCAAAATGTAGTTAGCTAACTAAGTTGTTATATCAGTAATGAATTTTTTTCTGCTGTTAGTCCAGTGACTTGGTACCAAAGCTCAAGGCTTTGGGTGTTGCAATGGATGCTCACAGGAGGTCCTTTGAATACATGGGTGACTACGCAGGTGTGAGCTGTGGTGGCCTGCAAATTTGGCAGGAAGAGTTGTCCCGCATTGTTGGGTTCTGCGTGGAACAAGAATGTGCAAACTTCGCGCAGAGAGGCGGTTCCGGTAATCGTGCACCATGGGAAGAGTGGAAAAGTGTCCACCAATCTCGTACCACGCCTGTTCCCACATTTCCTCCTACTGATGTGCACTCAGTCAACTTCATAGGAAGACTAGCACGTGAAATAATACGCATCACAGACCCTAAGTAAGTGTGATATTATTGAGAAAGTTAATTATTCTTGAAAAGCTATCCATTGTAAATGAATTGTCAGGTCTACAGATTTAATGTACTCAAACCAACTCTCACTCAGAAGTCAAAAAATACTAAACTTAAAGGGAAAAGGTGCACAGTGGATTTTGTCAAAACGCATAGCAATTCAATCTAAATTTCAGGAAATGAGAAGCACTTCCTTTTATTAAAAATGTGAACATGCTGTAAGAATCTCTTTTAATGAGTATCTAATAAATACATCAGTATTTTTACTGTAGTTCCTGGAACAATTCGGTGATAGCTGTTAGTGTGGCATTTTTCTAGTTTCCAGTAAATTGGACAACAAAGAGTAGCTATTTATATTTGTTTCCCCTGTAAATCTAAATGGAGTTTTAATTCTAAGTGACCCTTTCTTGATCTTGGGATCTTTCTTGACTTTTTCTGATTGTACCTCTGTTGTTAAATGTCTTCTGTTTTAAGTGATTCTAAAGCAAATTTTTATTGGATTATTCAGGACCACTGTTTATGTTGAGCATATGTCTGCCTGGTTTGAGCTCCGGACTCGTAAGGAAGTTATAGACTTCAACTTCTTTACATTGGTGACTCAGTCCATTGGAGTTGCTGGGCTCACTGGTCTCGATCGATTCTTTTCATTCATCATTGTTTCTAAACTTCAGGTAGGAATGCATTTTTTTTCTAAATTTTATCTTTTTTATGATGAATTTACCAGCAATTGTCACTAATTGTTGGTACTCATTAACTGCTTTATTTTGATTTTTAGAGTTTCTAATCATTTCACGCTTGACAATCATACATTAAATCTAATTATCGTAGTAACTGCAAGGTAAAAGCTAACTGGTAATTTTTTATTTTGTCCATTTTTTTGCTAAAATCAGACATGAATTATGTGGTGTTCAAATTGACGATTCAAATTTTACTCTAAATTAATGATCATTGCTCTATTTATATTTTAGAACCTGCTTAGTGACCTTGAAAAAGGAGTCCTACGAGACAAAACATGGGTTGCAATGTTTGAGAGTGTCTCCAAGGATTTAGGAGATACAATGAAGTCAATATGTAAGTGCTGTGGATGGCAATAAAAATAGGTGGTTTCTTTGTGAATAAAATATGGGCTGCAGTTAATGGAGAAATGATTAATTACTAAAGAATACAGATAGTACATCCAATTTTCCATTTTCCATCCTCTGTTATATATTTCTTCAAGATAGTTTAAGATGTGTGTATGCTATTAACATATGCTAATAATCTGCTCAAAAGTGGGAAATTCTATATTTATAGCTTCTAGGATAATTTTACATACGCTCTTTAATTTTGCCTGTGTTCTTATGGTTTTTTAGATTTTTTGGGGATCATATGCAGCATTATGTGGGCATACAGTTATTGGGAGTGATTAAATGTTACCAATGTACTGACTCCCATTAAGTATTCCTTATTGATTAAACTTATAACGTACCAAAATCGCCATACTAGCAAATATCACTCATGTTGATGTCCAAATAAGGGAATAACCAGGCTGTCATGGAATAGATGGCACAGCCCAACAATAATATTAACAATGGCACTCAATCCAGCGCAGTACTCAAGAGCCTTCCTCAAAGTCATAACCATAGGAACAGATTTGCTATATAAGCGAGGCCAGTCACTGAGGTCAGGAATTTGAAAATTCACTGTTGTCGCTGTAGGCTCTGCCAGAACGGGGAGTCATATATTCACTGTTGTAGCCAAAGGCTCTGTGGGAATGAGGAGTCGGGATACCCATATAAAGTTTTAGTGTGAGAATCACAAAGTCACTAATGCTGGAGGAGCTCTGCTTATGTGGCAACGGAAAGTTTGAGTGTCCAGTGTTGACCAAAATAAGTGAAAATCCCTGAGTGAAAGGGGGGTTGTGTTATGACCAGTGAAAATATAAGTGAGAGGAGCAGAGAACCCTGAGGTACCAAGTGAACAAGGTGAGAATTCGCAACAACTTCAGAAGGTGACTACAACAGACAACAAGATCCCAGGGACGTAACAAGGTTACACACGCATGCACGGTCATAGGGAAAGAATTCCCAAAATTTAACATTTAAAAGTCATTTTGTAAAAGGGGAATAGTTGACATTGGGGTAATTAGTGTGAAACTATAAATTGATATTGGTTTATTTTGTCCGGGTGACTGATGATAATATTTATGATTGTCACTGGGTAACTATTTATTTAATGCATGTGGGAACATAATACATGTTTTTAAATTATTTATCTGTTAACTTTGGTGGCCGAGCACATAAACCGCTTCAGGAAAGGTAAGGAGTGAAGTGATAATAACTAAAAGCTAGGAGTGGGGCAGGAGTATTCAAGTGAATTTAAAATCCTTAAGAGGATGGAATTGTTTTAGGTCTGACACCCATAAATAGAGAAGGGAATTTGTTTCAAACTTTTGATGCCAGATCATTGTGATGAGCTTAATGAGAGCTTATTTTACTTTTGTGTTTTATGTACTTCACTGTGTGAATTATTTTGCTTTTGAAAGTTATGTAGGCTGTATTCACGTTTGTGATCTTAGTTTATAATGTCAATTATGGGATGTGTGGCATAGTTATCGATTGGGGGAAAAGTGTTCAAGCATGGAAATTTTACCTAAAGACCTTCATAACTCATTGTGTTTGATTAGACCAATGCGTAATTGTATTTTTGTTATGGTAATTTTTTCAAACTACAGAGGACTTTTTACTTGATTTAAAAAAATGTTTGGCTAATAAATTAAATTTCAACATTTACAGCGAATCCAGGCCGCACATACTCAAACTTTTGCAGCAGAGCAGAGCGACTGTGGCCTTCAATGTTGGAAAAGATATTAGCAGTTGGGCAACTCCAGCTCTTACGGGTGCATGCTGCACACCAGCTTTCTACTCATTGTGCTGCAGACTCCCAGCAACTACACTCAGCACTGCATACAATGAATGAGTATGCATTCCTTTGTTTGTATAATCACTTTCACGAACTTGATGAGCTACAAAAACTTTGTGAGGATTATTACCGCATGCAAAATGGATTTAGCCATCAAAGCATGTCAAAACTTGAGGAGTACTACATATTACTGTTACCACATGCAAAGTCAAACCAGTATACAAGTTGAATTATGTCTTGATTTTCAATTATTTGGTCAGTTAAACATTCTGATATTAGGTCCTCATTATCAAACAGAAATTAGTAGGTATTTCTGTGAATTACAGACAATTCATATAAAGAGATCCTGAAAGGCATAGCTAAGATCAGCTATCCCATCGGCAAATCATGAAGTAAACCAGTGATAAATTTGCAATCAAACCACTATACACTACCACTATGTATGTGAAATCAGTCAGAGCTGATTAAAGTGTAAAATAAGTACCGTATTTACTCGTGTAAGCCGCGCCCTCGTGTATCCCGCGCACCCCCATTTTCGGGCAGGCTCGTGAGGAAAAAAAATATTTTTTTCAAAAAATCAATTTTTTCCCCTTGAGCCTGCATCATTTTGTCATAACATAATTGCACGTTCTTTAATAGAAATTCTGTGCCAAAGTTAAGTGTTGAAGTTCATCTTTCTCATGAATTTAATGCGTTACATTTTAATATCGTCACGATACACAGCCCGTTTTATGGTGCATATTTTTTTCCTAACATCACACAATAATCACAGTTGTATACAATCACATCATCCAGCTCTAGAAATGGCATCTGTTCGAAATGAAATATCAAGCTAAAATAATTGCAGAATTATATACAATTTCAACCCATGATCATTCGATTACGGAAATCCATCGGCGAATCAACAAATAAAAGCAGAATGCCGTCCGTAACTGATAGATGCCTGAAATGTGATACGTTTGGTTCGTCTTCATAGCTGATAAGTGACTCCCAGCGGGCAACGCCCCCCCCCCCCTACTTTTGGAAGCCACCTGTGAAGTTAGAGCGTGGGAAAGCGATGAGTGAAATGTGATATTTTTGATGAAATGTGATGCTGACTCGAGAAAAAATATCGCTTTACTCCGACCCCCTAACTATGAGCGCCGAGGCGAGGGTGGGGGGAGAGAGAGTGGTAGACGGGAGAGGAAGAGGCGGGCCAAGGACGCGTAGCCGTTCGCTGGACTGCCGGAAGCGCCAGCGCTCGGCGTGAAGGCCTGTGGAAAAAACCGCTGGACATCCTCTTTGCTTTACACGACTATAGTACTTGTATTAAACTTACATACTAACTTGAGGAGTATCCACATTGAAAGATAAACGATGCAGCTAGAACTTATATCAAAGCTCATTTTCGTATCACTTCTCATAGCCGAGTAGCATTTCCGCGAAATGATCGATTTTAGGCAAGTTAACTAATTTTTTCTCCGATGTGGTTGATATCAAGTACGCACAAGTATGTATCAAGCCCTATGAAATAAGTTCTAGTAACATCCTTCCTGCGCCAAACGGTGAAAACAGAATTTCTTTATCTATTAGCATGGCGATGTAAAAGTCAACGGTCTGAAAATGAATTTCCTGGCGTGGTATCCACTTCCATAAGTGAATGATGCTTCCTATAAAAGGGAAGTAGAAACAGATTAGAGTTCCGATTCTCTCTTTGCATGCGCCGATGCACTATGTTATTTATCCCATTGATGTGGCGATGCGTTTCAAAGCTCACTAGGGCGCTACGCAACATAATTTCAGGTTGTGGAAAAATCATGAAGGAGTGCGAAGTCAACCTCACAGCTACCACCGGGGTAAGGGTACAATTTGAATCGACCGAAATAACAGCTCCCTCGTTCGAGCATCGGCCGTATCAATCTAGTGTTGGCTGCCGAGGCCCCTGAAAGGCGGTCCAACCCCTCCCCCACTAGTGAAAGCCACCTGGGTAAAAGCGAAACTGGGCGAGGGTAGATAATAACAGATAAGGTGAAGGAGTGATCCTCTCGGGTTACCCCCTTTTCTTTCTCGCTGAATGAGTCCCTCGCAGATGAATGTCGTCGCGCCCAGACATAAGGAACGAAGAACTTTTTTCTTGAGGGATCTTCTGGGAAAAACCGGTTTGGACACGCCAATTGTTCAGATCTGACTGAGGTATCACCCTAAAATCTGACAGCTTTATTGTTTCCGGCTGAGTGATTGAGAGGGATAGCTGGATGGAAGGACTGCCTGTAAGGCAATTTCCACAAACCCTGGGAAGGATATTTTACCATTCGTCACGATAACCTGAATAGAGCCTCGTATTGCAGGTAATAATTATTATCACAAAACGATTGAATGAATGGAATCATGCCTCTATTTGATGCGAAGGCAGCTTGACACATGGAAGTCGATTTCCATTGAAATGTAAAGAGTAGCAATATCTCCAAATATATCACTACTTGCAGGGCATCTTTCGGCTTTCGTCTTACTTCCGAATCATCCGTAAAATTTATGACGCAAGTAAACAATTAACATTGCAAATTGATATATAGAGATAATATTGTTAAAATTCATCGCGGCAAAGAGGGGTAGTACCATTCCGCTAGTTTCTGCACTCCACACCGCCAGCTGCAACGGCAAAATAACTTATCCGGTGGCGTCAAATTTGACATTACTTCACACGTTTGAATTTTTTGATTGGATATGTATTTTCGTAAGTCAGATGATCGTAAGGCGAGGACTTACTGTATTCACTTTGGAGAAACTAACGACAGGAACTTAAGGTAAAATGGTGCGCGGCTTACATGAAAATCTAGAGGATTCGTGTAAGCCGCGCACCCCCATTTTTTCACCGGCATTTTCGGAAAAAAGGTGCGTGGCTTACACGAGTAAATACGGTACTTTAAATGATAAGGTATAAGGATTTCATTTGCTGTTAAATTCATACGTTCTCATTTGTACAGTCCTGGACAAAAAATTCTTATCACCTCGGGATAGTAATTTTTCTCTGTCCCGAGTTGACGTTGATGTGACAACGTGGCCTAACCATGCCCCCGCACGGAAGGGCAATAAACACTCGGACCGGAACAAGGACTCTTCCTCCCCGCAGATGGCAAGGGACCGGGAAGGGTCTTGCGAGGGACGAAGGAAGAATTTGATCTGCTGAGGTATTAATTTCGAGGGGAGCGGTAGGGTTCCAGGCTTGCGCTTGCTTACGGGAGAGCGACAAAGGGAGGAATATCTGTGAAGTTGTCGCCAAGGTCTCTTCTTTTTTAAGGCTACTTGGGGGAAAGGGATCTATCCATCTTTTCGAGAATCTTAAGCAAATACTTATCCACGGCTGCATGCAATGAGTGCGGGTCTCGCCGAGAGAAAGGGTAGAGATAATCCCTGCTCGTGAGCCAATGATAGGGTCCCATGTCCAGCAGGGTGCGGTCCCAAATGACACTGGGGACATTTTTTCTTGCCTGAAATTTCCCCACTGACCCCTGGAGCCGAAGGTGAGGAAACGCACAGGCATGCATTTCGTCGGTTTCGGTCAGCTATTAGCTAACATAGTGGATTAACTAAAAAATATTTGTTGTTTACTTGGAAAATATAGGCTCTGGAGTTTATTCCATATGTTACACTAAGCATTATAAAATTTTTAATGGAGCTCTATGGTAATTATATACAAAGTTCATTCAAAGAGGATGCACGGAACATTCAGTTAATATTAAGGTTGGAGTTCTGTTTGACATATTTAAATGCTCAGTGGAAGTTAAGGAATGCACTTCTGACCCTATACTTTCCGGGCATGAAAAAAATATCATGTTAGTTTATCCACTACGTAAATTAATAGGTGACCGTGGGAAAATTCCGAGAGTGGGGCTGGTACTGAAGCAAAGATTCGAGATTATATCTGCCCAATGGGAGGGGGAGGGAGCGATCTTCCCAAAATGAACGAAAAGCATGCCTAGGTGGCTTAAAAAAATGTAGTACATATTAAATTATTTCGTTCAACTTTGCTATTGCCAAAAAAATGTTATGGAGCCACAAAATCATTCATTTTTTCTCATTTCTTTTAATTAATTAATTACATAAGAGTTTCTCAAAACAATTTACCGAAACTTAGTAGTTATTCTCCATTCTCATGGGAACCACCTCTCTCTTGCCTGAGATAACCCTGAAATAACAGAAGAATTTACCTAAGTTAATTCCACTTGTAATATTTATTGTCACGACCTGGGTTTTGACACTTTTTGTCATCTTCAGGTTCTTTTAATATGTGTAATATTTAATATTAGTATTCAAATATTACAAGTGGAATAAACTAAGGTATTTTGATTCTCCCGTAGTGGATAACTTCCACAAAGTAAAGCCTACAACCGTTACCATTAAATAATTTCATCGCCCCTCTTTTACTATTTCCATGTTTTCATGAAATGAATCCCTAAAGAAAGTGAAATGTCAACAATCTATGAGGTGAACCATGAGATAACTTATTAAAAGACTATCGCATTTCTTAAAAATTTAGTTCAAACTGCCGTTTTTCACACCAGGCTTGGATTGCTGCTAGATCATTAGTCTCTATCTTCTGTTTTCAAATATCTCTGCATGAGAGTACGTCACCAGAAAAAAGTCTAGATTTACTATAACATATTTCCTTTCGAAATCCGCACTGGACTGCGTGTGTGCTTGATCGGATGATTAAATGTTCAAATATCTTACACGATGTGGATACTGGGCTCTTCGTTATTGCCGATGTTGTAAATGAGTGAGGTGTTAGCTTCTCTCCAGTTCTTTGGAAAAATATGATCAGCAAGCGATTTAGTATATATGATCTTTAGATATGGTGCAATTTCCCATTTATTTTTCAAATTCAAGATTCCGCGATAGTATTATGACCTCTCTTTCGACTCCAATTATTGAGTTTATATCAGCATCAGATGGTCTGTATAATACACATCGTTGAACTTCTCTATTTACATCTGCTGCAGTATGTGACGTAAATGTGTATGCCTGAAAAATAGTTATGCTCTTGCAGTACCTTAACTGGAAAGAATCAGACTGTATTTTCAGAGATACGGTTGGGTGATGGTAGTGCATAATATGAAACTGCTTTGTTCATATATAAATGTGGTAAACGCATTATTTGCAGCGGATGTAGTCCGCCTCTACCATACCGTGGTGGATTCTTGAAAAGATGGATAGATCCTTTTCCTTCAAGTAACTTTAAAAAAGAAGAGACCTTGGCGAAAACTTCACTGACCTTCCTCCCTTTGTCGCTCTCCCGTAAGCAAACCAAGCCCGGAAACCTACCCTTCCCCTCGAAAATAATCCCAAAGCAGGTCAAAGTCTTCCTTCAACCCTCCCGTGACTTCCCGGTCCTTCGCCATCTACTTGGAGGAAGAGTTCTCGTTCCGGTCCGAGTGTTTATTGCCCTCCCGTGTGGTGGCATGGTTCAGTCGCGTTGTCATATCGACGTCAACTTGGGATTTAGAAAAATATCTATTCCGAGGTGGTAATAATTTTTTGTCCAGGACTGTACAGCATGTTTTAAGATCTCTCTTTGAATAATCAGAGTTGTATTTTAAATCTTCCTGCATAATCTAAAATTCAATAGTAAAAGTCTTATTAACTGTGCTGTTCTAATTCTTCTCTCATTTTTGTGACCTTAGAGCTCTCATTGCTGATATTAAGGCTCATTATAAAGACCCAACCAACAAGCCTTACCCAAAAGATGATAACCCGTTGCTTTATGAACTCTCATTATACTTGGATTGGGCTGGAATGGGCGACCCAATGGCCAAAATCTATGTCACTACACGCAACCTCCAGCACATCTCACTTCTTTCTTTTCTCTTCTTGGCTCATTGTTTGCCCAAACTTCAGTACGTGAAAAATGCTGGTAAGTTTTAACTCTCCTTATTTATGGGACTTGATATAAACTGGAGTATAATGTTTTCCTTTAAATATTTTAATTTTAGTGATTGCAATATTTTCAATTATGTGTAGTTATTGTGTTATTTCCGTAATGTGATTGGATAATAAGAATGCATAATTTTGTTTAAATGATGACCACAGCACCGGTATGTTTTGTGGTGCACATAACTTTCATTTTATGATGGCCAGGAGAAAATAATAAGTTGTATTTAATTGCATTTAAATAGTGAACTACTCACGGTTGGATTCAGGATGTATTGACATATGTGCACATGATATTATTCCACATACTCTAACTAGACAACTAGGAACTTATCCATCCTGTCTGGTTGTTAGGAAGGATGTGATAAATCTTTTAACTTGTCTTAAACATTTCTAACACTGTTGCTTTTAATTGGTGTTGTCACTTATGCATAACCAAAATAAGGCTAAATTTGGTGCATAGTTAATTTTTTCCTCAAAAGTTGCTCAAAATTATCTTCTTTCAGGTGGGCTAATGTGTCGCAAAGCTTCAGACCCATTGGATGGTGTTCCCCTTGTTGTTGGCCTTCAGACTTTGCTGCTACAGTTTCATCCTGAAGTTAAACAAAAATTTTTAGCATACACTGGCCAGTATATTAGGTCTCATCTTTTAGCAGCTTCTGGACCACCCCCATCATCGTCATCTTCGTAAGTGACATGCATGAGGTCTCTACTTAGAAATAATAGTCTATTCAAGAAAAATTGTTATTTCTCAGTTCTTAATGACTGTTAAGTCTTACCTCCAACTTGAAGTCATAATGTATGCATCTGTATAGTGGTGATTCCAACGTATCCGAATGGAAAATTTTGACTGACTAATTGTACTCCTGCAGGCAGTGAGTTGGGTCTAACTATTTTCAAAACATATGGATTTTGAAATATTGATTATGGATATGGAGTAATGGATTTTTCTCCCAAGAAATGGGGAGCAATGGAGTAGTTTAATGATAATCATGCTTCTCATAGAATGCTGAAGTGTGATTCAGAGAATGATCAACATAGGTAGAAATAAGTTTTTTAGCATTAATTATTTGAAATTTAGCATTTTGTAGTATTAATTATTAGACAATTTGCAAATAAATAGCAAAATGTGGAAATTTGGATTTATGGGATTGAAATGGTCAAAAACAGAGTGTTCCGGTCAAAATTATGGTACGCTGTTATGAATGGAGTATTTGCAAGTTTTTCATGTAGTTTGTGAATGGATGTGTTGATAAAAAGTGATATCTGAAGAGTAAACGAAAAATATATATGTACAAAAATATACAGTAGAAGCTCTATTTAGCACTCGGGATCTGAAAAATCACTCGCTTAATGGAACTCTCGTTAATAACGAAAATTATTAATAATCACTCCACAGCCAATTGCTACAACTGTAAGGCTACTTTAGCCATTATTGTGGGAATTTTTGGTGAGTGGCGAAAACATTCTATTGAGATAGCTATTAAAAATCATATTTTCGAACACTTCAATTACTTATGATTGTATTCACTTTCATTGTCATCATGATGTTTTGGGTGCGCCAAATATGTCGCGGCTGCAAGCATTAGCAATGCAACGGACTATAAATAGCAAACACTTTGGAAACGAGAAAAAAATTCATGCCTCCTACCTATCTAAAAAGTGTATAAAAACGGATATAGGGTTTGTAGAAAGTTCTATAAATTGAAATTTGCAAAAATGCTAGACAACTTAATGACCAAGATGTAAACTACGGGGATTTTTTTCCACAAAAGCACCGGCCAGCTGCTATCTTCTCCAGTTAGTGGAAATAGTGGAAATAAAGGAGAGGACTTCAACGTCTGTAAGATTGCCTCAGAAAACAGCTGACTTCAGATTTTCGGAATCATACAGCCCAATTTCAGCAGCATTTACAATTAGCCCTTAACAGAATATACTGTCGTTTGTGTTGTTATTACAAAACTTATGCATGGAATACTCTCTTGAATTTATGGAAACATAATTGTTACAAGCAAGTCCATGTATGACAGTTGTAAGCATGGAGCGAGAACACAGCGTGGACCTTCAAGGATCGACTGCATTTAGATGTGAAACTTTTTACCACTTGCGAATACGGTATCGGCTCCCGCGTATTTTTCAAGCAATTGTGCACTTTGCATCCGCTAGGTGGCAGGGCACATCAACATTTTTATCACTCACTATTTTTTAGGTATTCCATGGTACATATACGTGATTTACTGAGAGTTTCGAGCGTGAGGCAGAAAGTGTAAGTTCCAAAATGAATTCTATCACGATAAACATAATATCTTCTGCCGTACTTACATCTAGCGAGAACTTGTTGATAATGAATACCATCAATACTGACTACACTCCCTGCTGCAAGATAGACGTATCATTTATAGTATACATACCTTTCGTGCATATCGGAATGAATCATCCTTGACCTGTTTTCAATATTTATAATCTTTGAAACAATTACAAAAGACAATACAATACGTAGACAACTTAAAATATAGGGAATCTGAATTCATAACAATTTACATATTCAACATCGGAACATTTAAACTTGTCAATAGCGAGCCTCTCACTTACATACTCCGATTTTGCCTTCATCAATTTAGGGCCATTTATCGGAATTCAGGCTGCTCTCTGCTGGCGAAACCACGAAAAAAGGGCAGATTCTAACTGCATATGTTCTCCTGGCTGCAAATGTTTCTGGGTGCTTGGACATCCTTCTTGAAGCACTACAACATGAAATTTTTCCATATTCTTTAGAATTGTGAATATGGTCGAGGAAGATATGCTAAATTGCCTCCCTATCTCACTTTTGGACCCATCTCCACTTTAGTATTCATTGATAATTCGTATTTTAGTTTTCAGATCCAACAACTTTCGTTTCCCAGCCATGATGTTGTATCAGTCGGACTGAACTTAATAAAAAAGCGGGAGAATGACAAAAGAACAATGAAATCCATGAAGATACGAGGAATTTATTAGTGTTAACATGGGCATGCCGTGAATGTCCGAAATGTGAATTTGAATGTCAAAGTGTGTGGAAAAAATGCTGCTATACATATAATTTCAATGACAGAGGACATGAGCACAAGTTTGTGCACGTTTTCCAAGATGGAAGCAGACATTTGCCACTCGTAATAGTAAATGATCCCAGTTGAGGCTGGTTGTTGTCCTCGCTAATACCGATTTATTCTACATGCAAATCATAGGGTTTTAACTTGTTCTTTGGTCATCCCTCGCGAATTCGAGCTTCTTGTTATATGCTCTACACGTTATATGGGGCTTCTACTGTATATCCAAGCTGCTAGGCCTAGATAATTCTTCATTTAAAAACAATACGAATCTTGCAGTTACTACCATAGACAAAAGATGTTCATAATTATATTTTTATTCCTAGTTTTGTTTGCAATATTGAAAATACAATTTTTGTCATATTAGCACCTATATCGCTAAATAGCAATTGTTCGCTCTAAAAGACTTATTTAGCATTGATTCGCAAAATAGAAAACAACTTAAAATGATTCCAAATAACAAAACAAAGAAAAATCTTAAAACATGTTTTTAAGAGAATTTTATTTTTTTCGCAGTTTTCGTTAATGCAAAAATAACCTACCCCTAAACATAAAGTAAAATGTATCAATGGATTGCGTGGTTTAGAGAAGATGCATTATTACTGTTATTGACTGTGTGCTGATGAAAATCAATGTAGAATGTAATGAAATCTCTGTACCTACCATATGCATTTTTTTACAGTGGTGGAACAATTTCTTCAAGCAAGTGGGCTTCCAATTGGACAAGCATTGAGAATGCTCCAAGTGAAGTTATCACTGTGCTGGTGTTTCTAGACTGTTTTGCTCGACAGGCAAAACTTCCCAAAGAATCCATTCTCAATCACATTCCTCATCCTATATTGGATCATTTCAACTCCCTCATTTCTTCATCTTCGCAAGGTAAATAAATCATGTTACTGAGCTATCCCTCTTTCATACATTTTAGAGCCTTATACATTTTTAGAATTATAGAGAGCAACTTCAGGGAGTGTGTGGTAATGTCTTTAAAAATGGCAATTCAATTATGAGGACACTGAAGGTCAATGCTCTTCATAAACCAAATGAGAATTTAATTTTCTGAGAATTTAGAAAATGTATTGTGTTCCATCAAGATTTGCTGGCCTTAGTGGTGATGGGGTAATGTCCTTGCATGCCAACCCCAGGGTTGAAGATTTGCATCGCTCCTGGGTAGGATTTTCACCTTCTAGACCTCCCACCTCTTCTTGTTTCCATTGTTGCTAGTTACAATGGCTGATGTAAATGGTACTTGAGACTGTTTTCAGGATGATGTTAAATGAATAAATAAAAATAAATTTTGCTAAATTAATGAATACACATGTCAATTCTATTTTATGCAATAAAAAAGTAAAATAGTAAGCTATTGTGTAGCGACTATTATAACTTCCATTAGGTATAAAATGGTGGAAAGTATAACGTAATGGATCTGGAGTCAAGAGGCAAATGATTAATTAATTTGTGAAGAATGAGGAAATAAAGGGGAGAGTGGACAGTAGAGAATTTTCAGTTTTGCTGATGTCTTCCTTAATTCTACACCTTAAACTGTGATACTAACAAAAGGTTCCTCCAACCACTTAATGCTGGTTCATAAGGTAGTAGAAGGAGGGAGGCTAGAGTGCATCCAAGATTATAGTGCAGTTGACAGTTTAGAAATGCAGCCTATTTGTAAGTAGATACATCCAATGCCGTTTGGGGAAGGGAATCACATGACCGAAGAATCCATTATGGTGGCCTTTGTTCAACACTGAGTGCTGGGCTTTAAATTCAAAGCACTCCCTGAAAAACTGACGATTTTTTAGTACTTATGGAATTTTTTAAAGATGTCTCTCTTCAATCTAGGTTTAAGAAGTCTTTCTTCAATTTTGGACTTTCTATGCCATCTAGCAGATTATTTAGGCACTGCGTGGCCATAAGTTCATCTTCCAAAAAGAAAAGCCGTATCTGTACGTCTAGCTGCCGTTCATTTGATGATAATCCATGGACGTCCGAGTACGTTCATCGTCCTTCTCGAAAAATATTAGAGAACGTACCATTACGTCCATAGCACTCAAAGTGTTCAATCATGCGATCATAAAAAAATAGTTTACTTTTCATTTATTCCTTAGCCAAAACAGTAGATTTCAACAGTGCTATTATCTTGGACACTCTGGTCTAAGTCAAGTTACCTTTGTGATTGCCGAATCCTTAAGTGTTTTGTTAAGACAGCCAGCAGCATAAACACTCTTTTCCCCAAGTATAATCATAATCTTTATTTAGCATTAGATGGTTATGTACCACAGTAGATATTGTTAAAATATAACATCTGGATCATATATATGTATTTACATACAATTCGCCTGTAGAAAAGCAAGTCACTTGTATCAGCTATAAAAAATCTTGGATGTTATAAAATGCATTGTTTGATAACCAGCAAAACAATTTTGTTTCCAAATTTAAATATTGACACTACTGTATCTTATATGTATTGTACATCCACGAGGCACTAAAATCTTAATGAAGAGGCAGGTGATGTGGAATGGCAGTAGTGTCATTCAAATTTTATTTACATACCTGCCCAAGTGAGGTACTTGCTGTGCTCTAGTGTGTTATTTTGTGCTGATAAAGGGTATATATCCTCCTGCAAGTTATGCAACCCAAATTGCGATCACAGAAAATTATTGTGCATGGCCAAAAATGACCAAAGTCAGTCATTACAGTGGCCACGGCAAAAGAAGTCTAATGACAGCTAAAAGTGAGGAGGGGGGAGCATAGTGGCCAAGTCATTAAGGGAGAGAGCCATCGCTACAGCTACTGTCCTCACTAAGAGTTATGATACTGGAATTTGAGATATTATTATGTCGGTAACCAATGAATCCATAAAAGGAAATAGACTGAATATTAAATATTATTTATTTTTACAATCCATGATTAGTATGGGAAATTGTTAAATCATTAGTTAGTAACATTAGTTAAATCATGTTTTAAAATGTGCTGATTTAAAGAAAAGTTTTTGGAGCCTAAAAATGATAGAAGCATTTATAATGCTAATAACTTCAAATCCACGTGGCATACATGCTTGAGGTTTTAATGAAATTTAGAAGACTCTCATTTAAAATGAAAATATGGAAACAAAATGTAACAGGAAAAATAATATGATTCCGTTGTTAGAATGGAACTGCTCTATCTGTTGTTTATGAGAAAGACATTTGAAGAACTGGAATTTGAAGGAATTCAAGGTTCCTAAGAACCATTATTATGTTAGCCGGCTACAATTTAATAATGTTTCCCAAAAAACAGGAATGACAGCATTAAAGTAAAGCTCAGTATAGCTTAGGAATTACTTCTGCTTTTAAGAGTAACAATTATCAAAATATATATTCTATGTACGTATTTGCAATCCCAATTGAATAAAGGTTACAAAATAGAATTGCTTCTAACTTGACTTTTATTGTCTCAACCCATAGTAAATTCTTATGTTTTAATGACCACATGTTAGTTATATATTAAGAAAAATCATTTTTTGTTTGCCGGCCATTACTCCAAGGGATGTATTCCCTCTATCTCTATATGATAGCCAGCTACAATTTAATAATGTCATCTGTATATGTCACCTGATCGCTCCCTTACTGAAATTATGCAGTGTAGTTTTTTGACTTCTTCTCGGCCTCTTCTTGGAGGGTGTCCATAGTATTTCAGTTGGCTCCATTTCACTGTTGGTATCACCATACTTTTCTTTGAGGATCCTTGATACCGATTTCGAGCTCACCCCACAGGCTTGGGTAGCTCTGTCTGTCACTCTGTTGACAGGAACTGAACACACATGCTGAACACCCAAAAGCATAGATGGGTGAAGCACGCAAGTATTAGAATTAAAATAGTGCACATGCTACTCTCCCAAAAATTGTAGCACTCAACATGAAAAACCTCATGAATGAAAACTCAGGGAAAGACTTATAAGTGATGGCATGTGGCAACATTGTCAGGGTCGGTAGGGGGATAGGGTGGTGATGGGGCTCAGCTATTTGCTCTAGGATAAGCAAGGCTCCTTATGCACTTTCTTCGCCATTTCTCTTTTTGAGCTGTCATCGGACTTCTTTTGCTGTGGTGACTGTTATGACAGCCTACTCTCTCTTTGTTACACCTGTTATATCAGGTTTTTTGCAAACTTTTTATAGGCTGTTGAGCTTAAATAAATGATCCATGTTATTCTTCATGTATTTATAACTACTTATTTCTATATTTCAGGTTCATAATGCTTTATTTTTTCACCTGGGAAGACAAAAGAGAAATGTGAGACCTACAATTGTGATATATCTGCATTGATTGTGATTTTGTAAATACATTGTCTGAATTAACGGTAAATTATTTATTATTTTTTCCATTCCGGACGAAACTAAATTCATATGTAGTATTTTTATTCAATCATGTGAGTTTTCTCATGTGCTCTAGTTAGCCTAGTGAGTCTCAGCTTCTCAAATGCATGTGTAGAACACAAAACACATTTTGGAAAAACTCATGTTGAATAATAAGACTGACAGCACCACACTTCCTGATATACATACTCATGATTCATCGAAACTACATACTCAGGAGTCCTTCCAGATGAAAAAGACACTTGGTTCAAGCTGATTCACCAATTTGATTGAGAATGACCACCCTAAAAGCAGCTCCAGACAAAGGAGCAAGCCAGAAAATGCATGCTTTATTTTCACTCGTAATAGATCGACCAGAGACTGTAAAGTTGGCATTTCATTTTCTCAGTATATCATGATATTTGACGTCTTCTGCTTCTCAGGTTAACACACCCAAAAGATGAGCACAATCAAATACAAAATGGTAATGAATTGATAGAGAAAAGTCCAGAATGCAACACTTAATCAATTTGGAAATGGTGGACAGTGGAAACTCCCAACAAAACACTACAAAGTCTAGCCTCATCAAGGCACAAAATGTCATATTCACGCACAACTTTTAGGGAAAGTACAATTTCACCATCCATTTTGATGATTGAATATGTAGTTAAATATTGTTAGTAAGGATTAAGTTCTTATGTTGAAATTGCTTGCTCAGGACACATTTCAAGTCATGAATCCATGTGGGTAGTGCAATTTTGAAATTTATCCAGAGTTGAAGGGCAAGAAAAAACTATGTGAGACTAAGGGCCGAATTCTAAGTTTCCCCAAAATTATGGCAGCTGTAGGGGTGAACGGGGGCGAAGGAGCCCTGCAAAGATATACCTACTCAGTCAGTCCTACAATTACTCCTCGTGAGTGGTGGAGGTGGTTGTGTTGTCTAACATCCTGTGATGACGTATGCAATAAGGTTTGCATATGTAGCATCATTTTTTCCCACTGATGGAGGGGGGGCACCAGCGGCTCTTGGGGTATGGAATACCCCCCAGGAAAAGGGGGGTTTGTGGGTCTCATCCCAGAAATTCATTACAAACTGTGTGTAAAATTGTTTGGGGGGGGCATTTCCCCCCCCCCCCCTTGGGGCTGCCAATCCTGATGGAGGGATCAAATCGAACTAGAGTTGACAAATGAAATCCGAATTGGCTTACAAGGGGAGTACACGACAGTCGGGTGGCCAATCGAGCTCAAATTTTCTGGTCCATACGTCTTTATTAATCATTTGCATGTTTCAGGATGATAGTCGTCGTATAATCAGACAAAGCAGAATGATTGGTGGCACCACAAGAAAATTGAGAACGAGTTCAGAGTGGTTAGGTTGTATACTGGCTTTCCACATCCTATTCTTGGGTACGAATTTCAGAGCATTCCAAAATTCAATCTGATCCTTGGGTGTAATGTCAATTACACCAATGGTACAGTACACCATCCATCGGAGGAACATTAAACCGTGGTCCCCTTGACACCATTTGTTAAGAGTAGGCTAATGCTGACGCCTGGTTTCTATCCACCCTTCATCCTCTGTTCCCAATCCCTAGCTGATCTATTCCCAATTCCCAATGAAAGCATAAGCAGTCTTTAGGATGGATTTCACCCCCAATCGCATATTAAAATGCCATTATTCTGTCCCCACCCATATAAATGGTAATTTACAATCGCAATATCCTAATATATATTTTAATATAAAAAATCAATATATAACCACCCTTGGAAAGGCTTCTTTAGCCCTTGCTCCAATCCCTACCCTATTAATGATTCATTAATAATTTTAAAAAATCCCAAAAAATATTTTTCATTGAAGTAACAATGATAAGAACAAAATATAAAAACTAAAACAATAAAAACCTTGAAAAAAAGAGTAAACTAAATTTCTATGGAGGGCATCAATCTCAAAACCGATCGTAGCCAATCTCTGCTGATCGCCGTTACCACTGGGATATCACCACTATAATGGATATTGGAATTTCACAGGGCTTACATATCGCAGCATAGATTGTTTGTAGGGGGGGCCTTCGACAAGAGCCCGGGCACTTAGACCTTCTTGGTCCATTGTGCCAACCCCATGCCAGTCTGTCACATGCAGTCAGTGGACTAGAGTGCCACGGTGAAGATATGTATGGTCATCCATCCAACTGCCATCCAGGCCCAACACTGCTTAACTTTGGTGGCATACTTTTTTACAATTTAAAAAATGCTTTTTTTTTAATTGCCGGAGGTGCGTCGTCTTGCTTCAGCATATTGAATTAATAATCATGATCATGGAGAAATACAAAATGCCACAACTCTTTTGTTGATAAATTGTTGAAATTCGCAAAAATGAATTTGAGCTTCAGTACAAATTTCTCAGAAGTATTGTAAAATACTGAAAATACCTCAAATATATACACAAAAGTATTTTTTGTATTGGAAAAACAAAATACTAATGTGAAGAGCATTTGAATTATAAAATACTTTCGTAAACAGTATTTGAATTAAAAAATATGTACTAAATACTGCCCACCCCCAATCCCACGCATTCAATTCACGAATTTGTGGAATAAAGCACCTGGTGTGAGGTATTTGAGTTTTAATCCCAGTCCAGGCAAATGTTTTTTAATTTTTCTGAAACCGCATCAAGTTTCTTGTAGCACTGAAATCATAAGCATTATTTTTTAGATAGGTCTCATTCATACCAGTTGAAGAAGAACAGAACATGTTTAACGGCACGCTGTCACCGATACCAATTGCAACGGTGGAGGATGAGCAACCCTTCAGGGGTATCTACCACCAGCGGTAGTGCACGAAAATGGAATGAAATGGCGATCACCCCTGATATAGGCAATCAACTGGGGGTAAGCGAGGTAAAACTTAACACCCGCGGGCAAAAAAAAAATTAGCGGCAAGTTCTTTTCGCCCGCAGACTGAAGCAAGTGCAATGCAGGTTGCGACACAATCAGGATACTGTCGACATCGTACTTAGGGGTAAGATTTATCATCATTTTCCGGGGGAACGGCTGGCATGGAAAAAAAGAACTGAAACTGCCAAGTAATCCATAGGATAAAAATTTGTGTCAATCAGGCTTTTAGTTCATCGAAAAAACGCTCAAGAACTAAACACTAGGCGTACTCTTGAGTATGAATCGTGCACCTGACGATTAGGGACTTATGTTACGTTGAGCATTTCTTAATGGCGTAATGATAATTATCATTATCATTGCGCCATTAAGAAATGCTCGACGTAATGCAAGTCATGTGACTTTTGAGACATATTACAAATATAATCACTTCAAATCATGAAATCAATTCATGTAGGTACGCAAAAACCGATATTGGTAACTTAAAGAGAATACAGAATGTACAGCGCACACGCTATAAAATAAGAACAATGACTTATACGTTTACAGAGACGGAAAAAGAACAAGCTCAAATGAAGTAGGAATGGATAGGGACCCCTATCATTGCCGTTATCCCTTAAAGTGATCGCGCCATAGGTTCATTCTTGAGCTATTATTGGAACTATCCCTGAAAAGGGACGGGAATATTGATTGTGTGCTTCAGGCAATTTACATGAAACGTATAATCGAATCAAATGCGCGCAGGAACTGAAAACTTTATTGAGAACGTTTCTGAAACGCCACTACGCTACCTGACGAATGAAGCAAAAATTTTCCGAGTCGCTTTGCAGGCTTTATCATTTGGGGCAAATTATGCTTTTAAAAAATCACCTACATGCGCAATACCGCAAGTGATTAATGGACACATGGACATATTTTATGTGGGGGAACTACACAGCTAATACTACAAATCAGATATTAAGGCAATATTCCATTAACCGCACAATTAGGTTAATTACAAGGTCACCGAGAGAATTGGATTAAGGGATACATTAGGGAGGCATAATGTAAACCACATACGTATTTTCCGCTTCTCCACCCCCAAATTTTAGGTAGGATTTACCTTAAAGGAGGAAAAGTAGCAGTTATTGCGCCGGCTCTCAGCCCGTGAATATCTAATTAATGTGAAGCGGAAATGGAGGCGAGGGACCGACAAAAAAAGAGTTAGCTGCGGTGAAAAGCCGGTAAAATCTCTGATGGGCTTCGGGAATTCTCTTTCACCCCTCATCTCTTGCTTTGGAAGCAATCTCTTAGGAAGCGTACCGACGGAATCCGATTTTAACTGCTGGAATTACTCCCACCAGCTAGAAGCGCTGTTGGCATGATTTACACGATTTACTAAGTCCACTGCCTTAAATAGCAAGTAACAATGCGATTCCTACCCCAAACCTTACGCGAGGTCACGGACGTAGATTCCCGAGGTCAATCCAAGTACGATCGTTTAATGTTTTCCCTTAAAAACCACCCCTAAAAAATGCAATCAAAGCAGTTCCACCGCTCCTTACAGTGTCCGAGGTATTCATTGAGTCACGTAGTAAAGGTATACTGTTAATTTATCCAAATTATTGCTTCCCTAATGCATAAATTAAGTCCAGTGCAGCTTCATAATGAATGATTCAGTTGAGATCAGTATCAAAACAAGTTATTCCATTACGAAGCCAGGCGAATTCCCCGCAATATCTCCATTCCCTTGTCTATCCCCGAAATACATCTTTCAACCACATCACTTCACATTTTCCTCGGAACTATATGTCCCATAAATACGAATCTAGCCATCGCAATAGCCATCAGCCAGCCAAAAGCAAAGTTACTAATGTTATTTGAGCATACCTTCGTGGAATTGGCTGAAGTATACATTATTCTCGCAGCAGCTGGATTTTTCCCAAGTTTCCGATGCCATTAAATGAACAGGTGAAAATGTAAGTCAATAACATCTATATGTATCTACGTAGAATATGCCACGAAAAAAAAAATCGGCCAGGACCGGGTATCGAACCACGGACCTGTGGCTTGAGGCTTTTTGATAGTGCTAGAAGTGGTGATGTAGGATGTAACCGAATGGGTTGTGACTTCTTTGAAGTCCTCTGCTCCTTTGGGTTGCCATCTTTGATGGACCGCAAGGGCTATACATCTAGTTCCCTCGTATCCTCCCAAATTGCCACGGGAAAAAGGAAGGCTGGGTAGCGTAGTGGTCTTCGCATTGGCTCGCCAAACCCAAGATCCGTGGTTCGGTTCCCGGTCCAGTTCGATTTATTTCGTGGCAATTTCTACGTATTTCATCGCCGTATTTGCGGCAGGCATGAACACATCTAGATATTCTCAATTCTCTGGCACCATTTCACAGGCATGTAGGTTGAAGGGTGCAGACTATATTAATGACCCATTACTGTCCACCGGTTCTCCATCCGTTACACTCGATATCGACTTCCGAGTCATATAAACACGTTTTGAACGAGTTGCTTTCTCATTTACTTCTGCATTCGGCTATACATTCGTTGGCGCAGAGGTTCACCCCTCCCCCCAAATCTCGATGACTCATCCCCCCCCAATGTACAATATTTTAATCCCCCTCCCCGACATTTCCTGATATACCAGGATTCCCTCTTCCCCAAAAATAATTTATATGACGCAATATGCGCCATGACCCCCTTTTGTGGGCACCACTTCAGTGTGCGTTAGAAGGCATGCGTTGACGTTTCTCTCTGCTGACCACCTAGAAACCAAAAAAGCTACTAATCATCTTGATTGCGACACTCCGGTCATTAAATTTCACTTCTGTGCTGATTGATGCAAAGGCAGTACGAGTAACCATACCCTAACGAGATCTATTGTCAGAAATAATTACAAAAAACTAAGCGCAGTAGAGAAAATATATTATATCAGCAGAAGTACTGTTTATCCTCCGAAGAGCAACTTATGGTGATTTTATAAATTCAGCGTGTTACTTCAAGAAGATAAATGCTCAAAGCTCTTCATCACTCATAGGGCACATCCATATACCTTGGAACGTGCTTACACACTGTAATGTGCAGTGCCCAATGTCTTAAATGCGCCATTACAATGAAAATTTGTTTTTATACGTAAGTTGTTCTTTTTTCTTTTTTTTTTCAACGTCCCGCTTCTCTAATGAGCTCACGCATTTTTCATCATTAAAACGAATGAGTAACATACGTGGACTATGAGATGCTCAGCACAGTTAATATCAAGGCAGAGTGATGGAATCACAAATGAATAAGTCATACGAAGAGCTGAGAAGAAAAGATGCTTGATGAAAACACTGCGAACAGAAAAACTAAATGGACACATTCTGAGACATGAAATTCCTAAAACCTCCTAAAAACGATGTGAAGGGAGCAACAAATGGGAAGAATTACCGAGGGAGACCAAAGATGGAATAATCGAGACAAATTATTACGGATCTACATCTACATCTACATACTACCCCGCAAGCCGCCTCAATAGGCGTGTGGCGGGGGGTGTTAGGACACCAGCCGTTTACATATAAAAAGGAAACGCTCTATGAAATTACGCCTTGCATTTATTAAAGTCCCTTATTGTTCGGGGGAAAAACGAATTCCCATACCTATCCGTTCGGCAAAATATCTCTCTTAATTTATCGTTTCTGTCGGACCTGGAAATATAGTGGGGTTCTAATATGATGTTCTCCGTGTCGCTCTGAAAGATATCTATTCTCATGTGTGAATGGAGATTCGGATGTGTGAATCAAGAATGTTTAACGAAATAGGCAGTTATTTGTAAAGAGAATTGAGCGAAGAGCTACGGAAAACCAATTTTCGGATTGATGACAGCTGATGATAAAGAGAAAGAAGGCGCAAATGTATGGATATCGAATGGGGCATAAAATTACATGCATTCTGATACAGAGCTAAAAAGACCAACCGACGCAACGGTTGGCTCCTTAGAGTTACCCCCTTTTTGCATGAAAGAATTGCTCAACACATGCGGCAAATAAAATTACGCACGTTTTTAAATCCCTCAACGGATCATTTACGTTATTCCACAGAAAACCAGATGAAGTTTCACGAATATATGAAATGGTATCCTAAGACACATACAAAAGGAAAGAATAGGGATTACGAAATTTATTCGAAAAATATAACAGAAATAATATCACACAACAGCTCACGAATAGACGTTTCGTCATCTTTATATATATAAAAGTCAATGTATGTATGTATGTATGTATGTATGTTCCACATCTCCTCCTAAACCACAGGGCCGATTTTGATGAAATTTGGAACACATGTTTGTTACTGGTAGACAACAAACACTGTAGGGTTCAATTAACCGAAACCCTATTTTTTCAGGGTTAAGGGTGTGATCCTTACTAATATGTATAAAAATGTAATGGTCTCTTTCTGTCTGTTGCTCCATCACGCAAAAACTACTGGACCGATTGAGCTGACATTTGGCGTGTAGATAGAATAAATATCTGGTTGTATCATATGCTATATTAAAAAGATCTAAGGGCCCCCAAAGGCCCCCGAAGGTCCCCCCTGGTGGTCCATGCTAAGCATTGTGTTCGGTGCAGTGGTTTCATTTTTTGCTTTTTAAAAGTACATTCACTCAAGATATAGGGCTGGAATTTTTTTTATCGGATGGTTGAATCAATATAATTTCTAATTTTATCAATCGATTTTCTTCTACGCTCCGTATTTGTCTGAAATTCATGTTTTCAGTTGAAAAATCTCACATTTTCCCTGAAATCAACAATAACATATTTCCTTGACAACCAGAGATTTCATTTTCATAGAATATTCACGCCTCTAGCATTTTAATATCACGCTTTCCTGCAGGCCCATGATAGTACGTAGAAACAAAATCCGTATAAGAAGATCCTGGAGTCCCAAGGCCCCATGATAGATTGCTTCGGGGGGTAATCGTTAAATTCAATGCATATTTAACAAGTATACTCTTCAACGTCTACTCTCAAAGTAGCTCTCAAAGGGGCATATATATGGGAGAATACTTACGTAGTAAACGTTACACATAAAGGAATTAATAGGATACACACTTAATTAAATGTGCAAGAATATTTCCGTGCAGCGAATATCAATGGTAATAATGCCTCTGTTGCTACAACAAACACGGCGTTGTTTATTATCGTTTAATACTCAGATGTATTACACGTAGTGAAACCGTCTGCCTCTCATTACGATTTCGAACAGCTTTTTAGACCAATTCCCACATCATTAACGTCACGAGTTATTTATATGTTTAAAAGTGTTAAAGTGCAGTTAACTTAGGTACATTCCCTCAATCATCGAGTTGCCTATTCTAGACTCTCACTTGCCGCTGTGTTTCCGTTCCTTGGGCTTAAAAATATATCCATCAACATGCCTAATAGAAAAGAGTAACCTTTCGAAAAAATCTTCTAATGCAAAATGAATGTCTTATTTGCGAGAAAATGAGCCCTTGAAATAAAAACGACAAAGGTTAGACTTGGATGGTCAAAGACATGCCCACCAGCGATCTCATGAGAATCTCCCCGTGGTGTTTCTTGGGTTACGCTAATATCCGCACAAATTTCATCCTCACCCAACGTACGGACGGGTAACCAGCTATAAACCTGGTTCAAATACAGACCCATCTGTTTCGAACCTTCAATCTGTTTTAAGATGGCGGGAATTATAATATAATTAATAAATCTCAAGTAAATTAATAACTCAACGCACATATCAACGTTGAATAGTGCAACTGAAATAATTCATTGAATGCAAATATATGTATTGTACACAAAGGAAGCGATCAAGCTGTTATTCACTCACAAGACTGCTCAAGAGAACTGTAGGGACGAGGTGACCATCTATCAACCTTTGCTATTTAAGTAGTAATGAGTCTGAATGGCCGATTTTTGGGTTTCCTTTGCATGAAAGTGGACCAATAGTCACACATCTCTCCGTGCACCTGGAAAACGGTCAGCGTGTCTACTACAACGAACACAACATACAAGATAGGTTACGAACTCCTCGAATGTCCACGCATACAGTTTTTCTTCAGGGTTTGCAGTTTTCTTATAAAATAAGTTTAACGTTTTTCACACCCGTTGAATTTCAACGGGTACCTTCCGCTCGTAGGTTATAAATTACACATAATATGAAGGATTTAAGGTTTTCCCGGCGAATAATATAAGTGAAAGTTTCTCGGGTTTCACACCGGGTAAGATTTTTTAATTGTATCAACGTTTCGATGGTTGACTCAGCCATCGTCATCAGGATAATGAGTTGAGCGAGGATGCTGGCGGTTTTATATAGCCACAGATGCCCCATTGTTGCGGAAGCCGTTACGCGTTCTTTGAATTTCTTCAATTACTGGGCGGCAAGTCCTACTTAAGTTGAAGCCGTTGTCTCTATTGATGTTATTTTGCTCCATCTGTATCAATATCGCTTATTTCGTTATTCTCTCCCAATATTTGGACACCCGGGAAAGTAGTGTGGAATTTGGGAAATCGACACGATGTCCATGGTCAAGGCTATGCTCTGCTAATGCAGACTTTTCCGGTTGAAAAAGCCTAATACTTCTTTCAAGCTCTTTGATTCTTTTCTCGATGGTTCTTTCTGTCTCGCCAATATACGTCCTACCACACTCGCATGGTATGCGGTACACCCCTGTTGTTTTCAGGCCGAGGTTGTCCTTACAGGTGACCAGGAAATTTTTGATTTCAGCAGGCGGTATACGTATCGTTTCCAATCCGTGTCGTTTTAATATCCTCGATTTCTTGTTAGATATAGATGATATACAAGGAAGGCAAGCATTAGCGATGGGTTTTTCTTTCTCTTCCACAGATATATATTGGGAGAGAATAACGAAAGAAGCGATATTGATACAGATGGAGCAAAATAGCATCAATAGAGACAACGGCTTCAACTTCAGTAGGACTTGCCGCCCAGTAATTGAAGAAATTCAAAGAACGCGTAACGGCTTCCACAACAATGAGGCATCTGTGGCTATATATAACCGCCAGCATCCTCGCTCAACTCATTATCCTGATGGCGATGGCTGAGTCAACCATCGAAACGTTGATACATTTAAAAAATCTTACCCGGTGTGAAACCCGAGAAACTTTGACTTATACACATAATATGTGTAATCATATTATCAGAAGGAGACTGAAGAATACCTCGAAAACAGGCTCGAAGGATGTGGACGCTTATAATCACTTCCGAAAGGAATTCACAATTCGACAAAATAGAAGGAAAGCCGAGGCACATAATAAAAAGTGGAAGGTCACAAAACGTTCTCCCAATGGTAGGTAATTATATTGTCCTTGAGGAACCCCGCCTCCCCCTTGAGGCAAGAGCTACACAAAAATCCATGCAAAATATCCACGTGAGGTGCCCCGAGAGAATTTTTTGTAGGCATGTACGTGATACCACGTACATAATAGTGATGAGTTGTTTTGTATTAATAAATTTTCTAGTGCCTAATATATTTAATATATGACTAGATAGTTGTCTTGTTAAAAACAAAATAATTCTCATTTTTGAGCATAAACGTAGCTTAACGAGTAAATACGAGACTATCATGAGCAATTGATTTTGATTCATCATTCCAAATGCCATTTCTCTTTGCTCTCATTATCTTGAAACTATTTTTTTCCGTGAAAAAAATTAATAAACGTGGGATTCTATAAATGTGAAAGGATATAGAATGGAAACAAACTGAGCACGCATTCAGGAAAAATATGAGCAAGTTGACGATCGACCAGTATTTTACGTAAGAAAAAAACAGCTTATTAGTCGCACCAATTTCTTGCGAGGGATCGTGTTGGCGTGGTGGCTAGAATATTTCCTCCAAACACCGAGGGATTAGATTCGAATCCCGATTTCGGTGGTGATTTTTCAGGGGAATCCCGATTTCTACTTAGGGGCCTTACGGAGAGCATTTAACGTTTAGTACTCTGTCCTTTGTTTAGAACTTTGAATAAAAAAACTCTCGACTAAAAAAAACCCAGGCTAATGCCGGCACTGAGTTTCCCATCGCGCTCTCTCGATTCCCCATAAGATCCCTTTACCATTATTATCCTCCCTCTATCCTTAATTGCGTAAATGACCTCAGATTTCGATCGCTTCCACCAAGAAAACAAAAATAATCCAGAACATAAATAATTTATTTTTAAAATTTGTAATATTAAGCAAGGAACATCCGTATGTAAACATTCAGTCACCATTATTGTTTCTCCCAATTAACTCTAACTTAAACTCCAACTGATTGGCTACAAAGGTTTCGTTATTGAGTTTCTCAGAGGCCGAACCACCTAAATTTCCCCTGGCAGCAATTGATTCGTACAAGTCTTCAGGTAGTCAAATTGGACTGCTACCTACATTCGAGTCTAACCCGAGTGGCTTCATTATTCCGATTAGAGCTGCAGTCGCTTCAAACTTCTCAATTTGACATTCTTTGCTGTTTTAGACTATTTCTATTGCGTGTATCGAATTCAACTGGCAATAAAACTCGAGAAAATTGATCGTGAAGTTTGCTGACTCGATATTTCAAAGATAAACTCAGGTGCTTTTTCGTGCTTGCTTGGGCTGAAACTCACTCTCCAACTACGAATATAATGCCAAGTCATACCGCACATGAAATATACTTTCACTTCCTTCTCCCTTCTTGCGGGCTCTTCTGTCCCTCCATTCCAAGAACATAGTGACATCGCATAACTCTCTCTTCACTTTTTTTTGCAAAAGAGGAAAACAGCATCCATTCTTGCTTTTTCAGTTAATTAAATGCAGTGCTGATTTTCTTTTAGTCAAATATACATTTAAACGGCATTTCATTATATTACTGATTCTACGTAAATGCTATCACCGATAGGAAAGAGTCCATTTCTCAGTTAAACACGATTTAACTCTGGGAAAACTTCGCTGACTATGGTTAACGGATTGGAATCGGTTAAAAAACTTCCGAGTCCTATAAGTATTAAGATATTCTAATAGGTCCATGGTGATTAGATGTAAACGATCTCTGAATTTTCCTCAAATTTCTTAAAGCGCGAGAAGTCAGGCTGAATGCTGAATTATATTGACACTTAATGTAGTCATTTTCGCTAGATATGAAGCTTTTATACTTTTTAGTAGTGAGAAGCCATTTCTACGGTACGGTACATTTTTTTCTAGCTTGAACATGGTGTTTTGCTTGTATGTTCGCGACTACATTCATTACACGCACGCAAGGTCCTTGTAATCGATGGAATAAAATACCTAGGGATTATGGTCCTGTTTGCCTGAATACAATGGACGTGAGAGTTAGGCAATGGACAAGGGAAGAGAAGGAATGCACCACGGAAGGCTAAAAGCCCGGGTGACTTGTCGGGGGGTATATAAAGGCCTAACCGCAAAAAAACATAGGCCGTAAATTTACTAATTATTAGTTTTTTATTAATTGTGTCAATATTCTTGAGTTATTATCACTCGTGAATTTTTTAATGCGAGATCCTCCATAGAATTTTGGCTATGAAGACGAAGCAAGATCGGAGCCGTCAAAAAATACCTCGCCTGGGTGATATTTCCATGACCCGCCCCCTGGAAACTCACCTACTCATTCAATCAACTTCGCCCCCAAATTTATTTAACTTAATGCTGTTTAACAAAAATGAAGCATCTCCAAGCGCTAGAACCAATGTACACAGCTGGATCTCAAATACTAGCGTTCAGTTTCTACCTTCAGTCAGTCTCTTCTTCATCCGGATTTCTTCACCATCTTAAGTGATCTTACGAATAAACGCGTAACTTTTTTTGCGTGAGCGTTAGGAAATAGTAAACTGCCTCACGGTAAGGAGAGAGTTTGAATCCGGGAGTTTCTCCCGCTGAGTTGACCGAGGTAGAGAGAAACACTAGCAGCGAACTGGTGCGGAGATTCCGCACGAATTTTTATTCAAGGGCGATCGATTTCTACATATTTCCGGAATTTTAGATCTGCTTTAATTCTGGAACGACGACATCTCTCGACAGGAGTAGCGACATGAACCAGTACTCCCGAGTAGTACCTAAAGATTGAGAGAGTGAGTGACCTAATGACCCAATTCCTCCGCATCGCCAGCGCAGTCTACCGTCCGCCTCAAAACGAAGTGGTGCGACCCGGGAGTAGGTCGTCCGTTCACGCTCCTCCTGATTTTGCCGAGAAACCTCTTCGAGTTATTAGATAATAGAGAATGCGGGGGAAAACCATCTGATGAAACCGTCACAAAGAGGTCCATCTCTTTTTCTCCACCAACAGCAAGTTAACTCCGAGTGCTTATAAAAATGCGTGTGTACCTGGGAAAAAAGACGTGTTCGGTCCTCTTTTTGATTTCGAGTGAGTATTTTGATAACCTTTCACCTGTCACGATCTTTTATTCACCTCATATTTTGCAACTCAATTACCAAATCCTTGCCATGAACTTCGATCCTTTGTTTCCGCATGTTGAAATCACTAACTATCCTATGCATTCTTGTTAATAACCCTAGTCGTAAGACTTGACCAATATTTACTTTGTATTTAAGGCTTGGCATGCGTGATTGACTCCTTCATCGTTCCGGAGGAATTGCCGTCTATTTTATCGTTAGTGTACTCCAATATACCTCCGATTAAAAAAGGTAAGGTTTCCAATTAATATATCAGTAATTTAAACGCATGGAGCTCACCCAGTCAACACAATAAATGTGGCCACACTGTGGCCCTGTTATGGCAAGCCGTTATGGACAGTATGGCTTACCATTATGGCACCATCATGGTTTTGACCCCCGGCCACACTGTGGCCGGAGTGCGGCCAGCCATAATGTGGCTCTAGCATGGTTAGTCACACTGTGGCCAAAGTATGGGCAGGGGTCAAAACCAAAATGGTGCCATACTGGCAAGCCACAATAGCTATATCCAAGGGAAAAAAGTTGAAACGAATTACTTCGGATGAACTGCTTTCACTGCAGTTCACCTCGAGTCCAATGGATTTTAGCTTATGACTCACATACCCTGAAAACACCTAGCAAAAAGGTGTGTGAATTTTTGCTGCGTACAAGGGCAACAAGCTGACACATAATAACTTCCAAAGGTTCAAGAGCAAACGTAGGTAATCTCTATCATGCCTTATGAAACAATAATAGAAGTGCATGGTCTTGGCTCGTGAATGTTCAGAAGTTACATACTTGTTGCCCCTGTGTGTAGGTAAAAATTAATGTAAAATCATCCTTTTGCAAGATTCACAGGATAGGTGATGAGCCATAACCAAGCTCATAAAAGTTAGATTCAAGGTGAATAAAGTGAAAACAGTTCGCCCTAGGTAACTCTTTTCAACTTTTTTCACAGCGATAATGGCATGACACAATAAGGCAGCTGCCCCCCCCCCACTATATCAGGTTAACGAATGATAGTAATTCAAAAAAAGTAGAAAGAAGATGTAAGCAGGATGTACCTGGACCCCCACCCCAAAATATAGGCCTCCCTAAATGCCTCCCTGGCTTCACCCATAAGAGCTGCCATTCAATAAAAAAATAACAATAGTTTTGGAGAATAAAATGTACACCATAATTGAGCGATAAATATATTTATCCAAGCAAAGGCTAAACTCATCCAAATGATGCAGAAAAAAAACAAAAATTTCATAAAAATTAATTGAAACAATTTAGAAGAAAATTTGCAAGAGGTGGTGAATTTTGCTGCACAACATAAAAACACTTTACCCACAAAATGTGTGGATTGCATTCCTCCATGAGATATGGGCACAAATAAGCGAGTGATGTCAAAAATATAGAAACAATCCATTAACTTTAAGTCACTTAGCAAATACCATTGTTTTCTCTGAACATATCCACAATGTAAATAAGTAGGTACAGGTGCACCTAAACAGCATATTCACTTCCCCACCATTAACATAATATAGCACAAAAATAATTTAGGTACAAACTGCGTAGATTGCGTTTTGGAGGATTGCATCTCTCCTTGAGACAGCAGCATCAGCAAGGAGGGAAGCAGAGACAACAACTCTTGATCTCAATGACTGATAAGGCTCATAGCAACAATTCACGCCAGTACAATGAAGCAGGGTTTGGCACCGAAATTGTAGTGCTGGTAGTGATCGCAGGAATGGCGATTTGCAGGCAGGATGTGGCTAGCCATAACGAAAACTATCCCGCAAAATTAACCTGTACTCTGTCAAAAGTTGCAAAATTTACAATGTTTAAAAATTTTTCAAGCCTAAATTATTATATTTAAGGCATAAAAGAAAACGTAGCTATGTTAGACAAGTTTTCACTAGAATTAACTTGATAATATTCACTCACTGCGGCCTAACATAAACGATTCAAAGTGTGGCCATAGCTATCTGTGTGTATGGCAAGCCAAACTACGGCTTGCTGGATAAGGCCTGAAATAGGGATATAATATGGCGATCTGTAGCTAGCCATAGCCATAACTGCCACACATGAGCCACAATTCGGCTTTTGCCACATTTTTTGTGTTGACTGGGCAGGAACTCTTCCTGATGAAATGGTTAACTTTATCTTCGGCCTTCCTGGAAAACGTTTCGAGGTTTCGTTTGCTCTCATTTTTAATGACTACCTTAAATACGGAAAACTCTCCTGTTGCCCAGAAAATTTATAACTTTCGTATCATAAACAACTTTCTGATCATAAATTTTAAAAATATTCTCGTGAAAAACAAATAAGGAACAGATTAAGGATATTCACAGTCAATGTAGATGAAATATCAAAAAATATGCGATAATGTTTTATTTTAAGTAATACCACACAAAGTATGAGCCTCCATGTTAGGGAATGAAAGCATGCCATTTTTGCTTGGTCTCATTGTGAATGGCAGCACTAGGAAAAATGTCATAAAATAATGGTTATTTACAATTAAATTACATAACTGATTTCTTAAAATTACAGTTAATTATATATATTTTAGATTAAGAATATGGGAGGGAGGGGGCAGAAAGAAATATGCCATCTACAAGGGTGCTACAGCACGTCATAATATTGTTGTCCCTTGGGTACTATTTTGGAATCTATTACGATGGATAACCAGAAAAAGCAAATAGGCAAAAAGTTGCAAATTGAAAAATAATAGAATACACGACTGCCAATAAATAAAATCTGACTAAAAGATGAAAAGAAGGTACTGAAAGAAATGACTAAGCATCACTTTAGAGTATTTAGTTAAATACATTACTGAGTGACTACTTTACCTCTAGACAGTTTTTCATTTCTTGGAATATATTACCAATGTTGTAATGCTGACAGACGTCGGAGGTTATCTGAAAATACAGCTGTCACTTAGTATGTCTTATATCGATGAGAAAATTTAATTAAATTAAAATGTTCAATTCAGTCCCTTCAATTAAAATTTTCAATGCAGTCGGGGGATGTCTGAATGGATTTGATGTGTTACACTAAACAGCCCCAGACAGCATTGAAAGTTTTAATGGAAGGGCCAAACTTTCTCATTGATATAAGACATACCAGGTGACATTGTATTTTCAGATAACCTCCAATGCCTATCAGTACTACAACATTGGTAGTATATTCAAAGAAATGAAAAACTGTCTATAAGTAAACTTTTCACTCCCTAATGTATTTAATTAAATACTCATTAATGATGCTTAAACCTTCATTTCAATACCTCGTTTTCATCTAATTAGTCCAATTTTATTTATTGGCACCATTGTTTTTTAAATTATTGCTTTTTATTTCATTCTTTTAAGTAAATGTTAAGGAAAATGTAAGACAATGGAAATATTTATATAAATTATAGAAGAAATGAGAAAAAAACACTTATTTTTGGGGTAGTCTCAGAAACTTTAATAGTGAGTATAATAGGAAATGGGGGGACAATGGAAATATTAAGATAAATCGGAGAAATGAGGTAACAATATATTTTCATTTCAGGTATATTCTTAGAAACTTTACAGTTAGCAGAAGTGATTGTTTACATAACTTTAATTTTAAAAAATGTACCTAAATCTGAACTTACATATTTCTGAGACAATTTAATTCATCGACAAGGGATTTTGTATCAAAATGGGTAGAGCCATTGAGCTGCTACAGTGGAATAAACAAGCAAACATACCACTTCCGGTCAGAACCAGAACTTCCAGTAATATATACCCTATGCCACTCGCGGTGACATAAGGATTCTATTGAGGGGTCATTGTTCACAATCAGTTGGACCTTTATGGTGGAATAAACATACATACCTACCCAGGTGCTGAAAACATAACACTCCTTTTTTTCAGGTGGTCGCGTAAAAAGTATAGTTTGCAATGAAGTACCCCGATGCAGGGCCATAGTCAGGTCATGTCTTTAGGAGGTAATACAGAATTGTAAGCAATTAAGAGTAGAAAATTTTACTGCCCTGTCAAAGCTATGCTTTCAGAAGATTTAAGGAAGCAAATTTATTCATAAGTGCATAGTTTCACAAAATCAAATTCCACAATAACAAATTTGGATCTCTTGTATTTTTTTAAAATGCGCAGTGAAACTACTATAACTTCACTAATTCATGAATGAATTCTAGTTATGATTTCACCATGGGGCCAAAGAGACCATGTTTTAAGTTCATGGGCCTCTGCACACCCCCCAGTTCAAACCCGGGCAAGTGTATGAGCAACTGACTTCCTGTGAATGAAAAAGTAGGCAGAGGATTTTGATAATCATGCCAGTTCCTTTCTAGGCCATACTACACTTCCAAAAAAAATAAAACACTGTCATGCATCCATAGGCCTATTTCCATTTAACTTGGTTTTCCCAGTCTCAATTTCAGAGAGTTCATTAAAACCATAAAACTATCACTGTGATACATAAAGGCTCATACAATAAAGTAAACTAAGTAAAAATAAAATTCATATAATTGTTTTGTATTTATAATTATATGTAGTGTTTAGGCATTTTTTTTTTAACTTCGCAGTTTCCAATATCCTGGGTGCCCTGTTTGTTTAGGTTCTATGCAGGATTGATAAAAGTACTTTCAAATTAGTAATTTGTAGGCATAACAAACAATATGGGTGTACATTGTTTTTATTTTAAATTCCCCTTCTTTATTGCACTAATTTTGCCATAAATATTATATGGCACCTGATTTGCATATTTAGGCACTAATTAGCCTATTGCACTAAATATTCACAGCTCATCATGGCAGAAAATGAACACCAGAACAAATGTAAACAAACGAAATAGAAGTTGCTGAATATGGGGTAGGACTTCACAGCAGTTGCAATATGACCATGGTTCATTTGTATGCATGGCTCAAATTTCAATTTTTATGAGTTTTATTTATATAATATGTACAAAAATCATAACTGTCAAGTTTTGAATTTAGGATTTTTGAGTACAAAAGTTACATTGGCTATTATTCTCAAAATATGTGCAAATACTCTGTTGTGGGAGCTGCAAAATATTCACAGAACTAGCCAGTAGCAGCAAGAAGGTCAAAAGCCATTGAACCATTTCAAGACAGAAAAAATAAGACTATGTACTGAGAAACAGTAATTTTTTAACTCTTTTTTTTCTTAGTGCCTCCCTACTTCTAACATTTGCTCATTTCAGGACTTGACTCGAGAGTGGGTCTTGGCTTTCGCCTAGGTGACCATGCTGATTTCCAGGTGCTATTTGAAGTTGGGCCACAAACCAACACACAACCCCTTGGACCTGAGGAAGCGCAAAGGAGACGCCATGTGAAAGTTGATGTTCCCACTCAAAAGAGACAAATCTCAAACATAGTCGAAGATAAACCAGTGCCAGACAGTGAGGGGAGTAGGTGGCTTGAAAAATGGAAAAAATCTTTTTCAAAGAGTTAAATTTTCAAACTGGTGATTAAAAGTCAACTATATCATTACAATAATTAAAGAATAATTCAAAGCAGTTTCCTATGTATCATAAATTTATTTTTAAGCATGTACATTTGAAGTAATTCCATAATTAATATACTATTTATCAAATAAAAACTGCATGAGTGATGTGATTTACTCTAACACAGTTGCCTTCGATGGTTAATTCCACAATTTTTCCTTTAAGTATCAAAACCTAATCAAAATAACTCACTGAGGTTAACTTTGGATTTTACTTCACCACAGAGATTCAGCATGTTTTAGTGTTGTTAGATTCCATGCAAATGAAATTCAACACTTTTCCACTGACTTAGAATTTCTTTAGTTCAAATAAGTCGATTAAAAGTTATTACAACACATTTGCTAGTATTTATCAAAAAGTGTGAAAAATTTACGGTTTTATATTGAGAGAGACCTATTACTTGAGCAAGTCTAACATAATATTACATGAACTTTAATCTTTGAGATTGTTCAAGATTTTCTGTATATCCTAAGGAACAGCTTTAATTCTTAATCCACCTATCCTCACCACCATTTGGGATGGCATTCTTTTCCAGCAACGGAGCAATTGCTATCTGTGGCACAGTTTCAATACATAGGGCAGAGTTCACTATCGATGCTATCATAAGTAATCTCCTGGAAAAGGGGGAGAATACAGCTTTACCTCAATATACCTGAGAAATTTAAGAGTAAATATATAGTTATCCAAATTTTTAAGCTCTGTAGTTTTCCATATACATATGGTTTTTCAAATACAGTTTTGCCAACAGCAGGGTTTCTCAGGAATGTAACTCCCCCCCAGTTGACAAAGGATACCTGTATCTCCAATGAACTTTCATAGCCACCAGACCTTATCTCCCAACAGTTTCTTTCTCTACCTTAGCAAACTCTCAACCTCTCTTCATCACATCCATAAAACCTATTCTCTATTCCCCTTCCCCTCTATCATGACCTTCACCATCCCCTCGCCCCACATAATACACTCCAGCCATCTAATGATCCTTCCCCTTATCTCCCCCACCATGCCAAGAACTTATTTTTCACCTTCCTTCCTTCACACCTAGAAATGGTAAAATTACCATAATTTTTATCTGAGGAAAATTACTGTGGTAAATTACGGTAATTTTCGAAAGTTACCGTAATTTTCCAGTATTTTTCAGTTTTAAGCATTAAACAGAAAATGCATGGTTAAATAAGATATCCAATAGCACACTGAAATACAGGAATGCTGTAACACAGACAAGACGAGAGACAGACAACTGTATTATAGACATGCTGAAACACAGACACTCTGAAACAGACATGCCGTACCACACACACCGAAACACAGAAAAGACGTAACACAGACACACCGAAACACACACATGTAACATAGACATTACAAAGGACTGACATGCCAAAGCACAGACAACATAACACATACGTGCCGAAACACACACACCGAAATACAGGCACGACGTAACAGACATGCAACTAAAAATTCGCAGTTGTACAAAAAGTAAAAGGCTTACCTGGGAATGCGCAACAGAACCACAAGGTCTTCTTGGCAGCCAGTTGCGCAGATGCGTCGGACGAATGATGAGAGTATATTGTGGGTGAGCAGGGAAGGCCAGTATAGGCATCGGTGAGCCTCTCCTCTCTAATGACTGTAGCACCGGTTTGGTAGGTGAGGAAATGTAAGAACACGGGGGACCTCACAGAGTGCGCATTCCTAAGGGTTAAGCAGCTACACGAATATATTTTTTGTTGAAAATTGATGACCTAGGTTTTGAGTGTATTCACGTAATTTAAATATGAGATTATTCATCCAGTCAAAATGCAATTTCAATACAAATTGTTCATAGATGCAGTAAAATTGTAGCCTATCTTTTGAGAACTTCATAAAAACTAATATAGATCTCTGTCGAATACACACAGAAAAATGATAAGTCATCTTTCCAGCACAGAAAATGAAAACAATATTAATTAGCCGAGCCTTGGAGTTAAACTGATATACATACTTAATTCTTAGAAACCAAAGGCAGAATTTATTTCACCAACTAAAATTCATGAAGTCCATAAGGTAAAGGTTGAGATCCATAAGGTGAGATAAGCAAAGTAAAAAACCAAGATATGAAAAAGTTCTTGAAAATTCAGCACCCATCACAAAACTTACCAGGGAAGAAATCAAGCAAATAACAAAAAAGAACTCCATAAAAATAGCATTTATTATAGGTAACTTTATAAAATTTTTTTTAGGAGATTCTACACAGTAATTAAATCAAAAAATGACAATGAAAAAGGATCACTCTATATATCTTACATTATTGGTAAAGCGTGAATATTTTTAGCTTGGACAAAAGTTACTGGTTATGAATTCATTACCCATAACCTTTTGAACCACATTTTTTCTCATAGTATTTATGCTTGTTTTTCAAATCTCTTTACGATAAAAAAATTATTAACATGACAACATCTGGCACATATGTATCCATATTTTCAAAGCAATTTGGCCAGATAATTCACCAGAAACAAGTACAGAAATCTTACCAAGTTCGCAAAATACATCTCAGATAACTTTGAGATAAATAGTGATGTGTGGAATGAGAATGTATATATGATAATTATAAAATTCCTGTTTAAAGATATATTTCAGTCATCAAAACTTGCTGAAACTACAAAGCTTTTTGCCAATAAACTCTCACTAAAACACTTTCATTCTCAAATTGAGTGATGACTAAGTGATTACCATGTACAAATTGAAGACTTCAAAAATAAAAAAATATAAATTTCTAAGGAAATTATGTTTTTTCCTTAATCGTGAAAAAGTCCTACAAAAAGTAGATTATAAATGATTTCCACCAGTTTAAATAAACCCTGAGGGTGGCGAGATGCAGAATAAAGTACTAAAACTAAAATATTTGTACCTCAATCACTTGCTGCCATGGCATACATATTCAAAGCATCCAAGCACACATAGAAAGGCTTAATATTTATACTTGAAGTTCACTTTCACGGCATACCGTATGTTAACTTGAGCAACATCGTACACAATATATCTGCGAGGAGTTAAGGGGTAGACAAATATTTTCTGCAATCTATACAAATATTATAACCATTAACATTTAATATGAACTCAATCATGATCTCCAAACAAAACATTATACTATTAAGGTTTCATAAAGTACACCTGTAACACAAAAAATTAACTCCTTAGTAACTAACCATCATCATAAAATAAATACAGGGGGCAGATTGTGTAACTTTCCGTTCGTATTTTCCATAGTGGAATTTCCGCCATTTTGGATTAATTCCGCGCGAAATTACGAAATGAGATTGTGAAAACCTCAATTCCGATCCACATGGAATTTTCGAATAATTCCACTCGACAATAAGGTGCCGGAATTAAGGAATGGAATCAGAATTATCTTCTAAAGAGCAACAAAATGGCATACCGCTACGCTGTGACGATATTCTTTGCAAATTTCACATTATTCACGAGTGAAATCCTGCTGTCGGGTAGGCTGTCATAATATCGAGCCGTCCGCGGGTGCAGACGACTCTGAGAGGAGTGAGTTCCCTAAGTTCGAGGCCTCCGTTGGGGGTGAACACCGGCAGAGTGCTGTCGAATGAATCGAACGCCGGGTCCCGACAGATAATGGGGCCCCAAAACGATTTATGTATAGGGGCTTGCCACAGGCGTGCCGGGGCTTTTTTGCCTCGGGCGTCACCACTAGCGGACCTCTCCGGAAAACAACCAAAGGTGTTGCTTCTCTCAGCACATCACTTCCCGATCCCCAAACCTTCCTTTAATACCCAGTCGCGCAAAAGGAGTATCCCTTTGTTTTTTGGTTTATTTTCTGTTATTTGGGGTTTCGGTGAATAAATATTGCTGTCAAAGAATTATCCCGGTTATTGGTCCACTGATTACCACCCTCTCCCCCCGTAAGGTAGCATGAAACACATCCAATCTTTATTTCACTGGAAATTTAAGTCTAAAATAAGTATAATTACACAAAACATGAATAAATTGAAAATTTGTTAAATTATCATACTCATGTGAATGCCTGTTCATAATTGGAAAAGTTCTTAATAAATACGTACATATTTAGCTGAAACGATTTTAATGATTTTATGAGACAATTTTCTCAAACTTGATAAATAACGATCCCAATGATCAAGTCACAACGGAAATACAAGTTCGTCTGTTTGCTTCATGAGCGCGTTCTTTTTTTTGCTGTGATGTAGAACAGACGTCATCTATGGAGTAGAAAATTAACTACGCGTTGAGTAACACGGGAAGGTCAAAACTACACCGAAAAAAGACGTTGATGCCGTGTAACGGCCGAATCACTCTAGCGTTCATTGGAGTGGTTAGCGGAAGCGTGTGGCGGTTCGTCCAAAAACATTGCGTGATGTGGTTGTCGGTGTCGCTCCCGTGTACTGCCTTGTACTCCTCTCGGAGAACCTTCTGATTGAAGGCGTGAACGTTTTGAGTCCATTTGTGAAAGGCAGTTGCCACTTGAAATAGACAATGGAGAGGTTATGGCTAAATCGAAGGAATCAACGAAGGAGAAGGCTGAAGTTGGCCGCTTTGCTCATAATAATTGCAGAATATTACTGTATAATTCCCGAGAATAATAACATTTTCCGTAAATTTACGCTCATTGGACGCCCTGGTAATGATTTCCTGGATTATTCGTTTTCCCGACTTCGTTTTTTTATGTCCATTCCCTTGAAAAATGATAGATCGAGGTTCCACTGTAAATCGAAATTCATACATCACGTTTGAGCATGTACAGTACCCACTTCTGGGGCCCTACACCCAATTCTAAAATAATATTCAAAATTCAAAAGAGGATTATGCGATTGATAAGTAAAGCATCTCTTTATGCCCCATGTCACCCTCTCTTTCAAAAATTGTGTATTTTACCCCTTCCCTGTGTGTACATGTTTGCTGCAATTGTTTGTACAAAAAATAATCTTTCAAATTATGCCACTAATAATAGCTATCATTGTTATTATACAAGGAGCTCTACAGACCTCCATCAAACACATGTAAGGACTAAAAACTCGGGTTGTGCCCCCTGGCATATGGGCCTTTTGCTTTATAATAAGCTTCCTCGCGAAATTAAAAGTGCAAACACTATGGTCCTCTTCAAATGTAAGCTCCGAAAATTCCTATTGAGAAATTAATTTTACTCTATTGATGAATTTCTTCATTTTTAACTTTTTGCAATTGTATTGTATTATGTGCATTATGTAGTGTATTACCTTGACGTATCCTATAATTAAAACAACAAATCGCTGGACAGATAAAATATATTATTATTATTAATATATTATTATTAAGAACGTATTTTATCCGTTTTTTAAATTAATCACGTTCACACAGTCGCCAGTTTCTTTCAGAAAGTGCGCCAGCCGCAATCTTTCTTGCCTTCAAATGTTGTAAATGGCAGGATTTGAAAGTGTAAATAGCAGGATGAAAATACATTGGAATGATTCAAACATTTTTGGGACCGTAAGAAAATGCTGTAAATCACGGGAAAACGTAAATTCCGGGAATGTAAAAGCGAGGTTTCACTGTACTTCTGCTTTTAAGTACAAGTAATTGATTTGAGTGCAAATGTGACTTTTAAAAGAATCTAATTGAATTGTCGCAGAACTGATTTGGTGGAACCGAAAAATGCCCAAAAACTTAATCAGTTTTTACTGTTAAATGATTGATATGACCACTTTTGATATTTTTCCCATTGCCATTGCCAATTTTAGCTTGAAAATTATATAAAACAAAGAAATAGGTTGCATAGAACATCAATCGGAGGAAAACTTCAAAGAATTCTTCTTTCATACAGAATTTAAATTTGAGATGGCAGGAAAAAATGTATTTCCCACATTGAACATGAAAACACTGTTATTACGCTATTGCCGCCAATGAGATAATATGACTAGATAAAATATGAAGCCTGGCAAATGTCATGGGTCAATGTGTTGACTTGTCTCAAGTCAGCATTATCACATCTCTGAGAATTATGAAAATATTTTCAAAGACATAAAAGCTAATTAAAAAATATAAAAAAGGATACTCATTGTAGAGCAAAGATGACCTGATGTCAGGTATAGACACTCCCTTTCCGAGAGGAACTTCCACTCCATCTGGCATGACATGAGCTGCTTGTGGATCTGGTTGGGTCATACCAACACCTTTCACACTATGAACATTCTTAGGAAGTTTTTGGACAAAATCTGCCGATGTTTTTTCCATCCTGGGTAAATAAAATAAGATTTCAATTAAACATTACATCATTATTTCTTACTTAACTTGTAATCGGAGTCACATTTTCACTCTACTAACAAACAGAGCCATTTGACGCAACCCGCAAAACAAAATGTAAAAAAATGTTAATTTTAGTAGATTAACTTGGTAATTAGCGAATTTAATGACTGACTCATGTATTGTAATCTAGAGTAAGTAAGTGTGCCAAATTTCAGCTCGATTGAACATTGGGAAGTTTGTTAGATTTCGATTACAAAATTCCATTCAGATAAACCAAAAAACAAACAGGTGAAGTTAAAATAAGCATGGTAAAATACAACAACACAAGCTTATGCACTCAAAATTTGAATAAAAACCACTAAAGAACTGAAAAGTAACTAGTTTCATTTATTCCATACCAAGCAATAATTGTGACATTTAGCACATTTGATTCCCATCTCTATGCAATGTTAATTAAAATTACTTATAAACACTCACATGTTACCCAGCGCCACCTCACAGAGCAATAATATGCCAGTAGAATTTCTGGATGATGTACAACAGTAATTTGCAGATTTTGAAACCATATCTGCAAAATAGATACCCTTTCCAAACATGTATCCAGACACTGGAGCTTCTGGAGGAGCAATCCTTAATCCCTGAAAACAATTTAAAACATTGTTACAATCATGTAGTATGTTAATGCAAGAAAAGAAAGAAAATTAAGCAGGAAACAAAAGTTTAGTGGAGTCATGCCTTGTTTACAGCAAGGGGTGGGTTCCTGTGAGTAGTTCGGCTTTGAAATTTGTGCCAAAGAAGAACATTTTAACAAGACTGAGATACAAATGCTTTTCTGTATTGAAGAAATTTAGTATTAAATGCCATGAAAACTAAACAAGTTTCACTTGAGAGCCTAAGGCAATAGGTGTTATTTAGAATTTTATTACTGACATTAATGTCAAAAGTGAAGTGAATACACTGTTGTCTCGGGCATTACTTTATGGAATTTGCTCAGCATATTGAATGAGAAGCAGTAACTTTGTGATTCCACATGTATTTATTGGAAACGACCTAGGATTCGACCTAGCATGTCCACGAAATGGAACCTGATGATGACGTGCTACGTCAAAACCTAGGTCGTTTCCAATATATACATGTGGAATTACAAAGTTACAGCTTCTCATTCAATATCGAAGTGAATACAAATACATAGCACCAATAGACAATTTCTCATCACAAAATCAATCTCAGTATTTCTAAATGTCATAAAATTCTCTCTCGTGGGTCATCTTTCCGCTGAATGGGTGCTGGACCAGCCGAATGCAATGAGAGTACATGATTACACAAATGTAAGTATTATATGTAGAAACATAATAAAAACATTAAAATTATACATTAAGTATCTGTTACAATATTTGTTAACTGAATAAAAAACATTGTCAAACAAAATTCTCCTTAACTTATTGAAGAAGTAGCTTTGAATTCACCAGGTAAAGAATAAAAAAAATGGTACACCAGAAGTATTATCAAACAAAACCTGTTGAATAGGACAATTATTTAACCAAATAATATAATTTGCCCAATAAAAATACTAAAAGCTTCTACTTAAAGGAAGCAGTACTGCTTGCACATTTTAAATTCGTGGGCAGTTTGTTGCATAACCGTAATCAGCTAAAAAATTGGTAGAAAATTCAACATGCGGCTATAGAAAGTGTATTCAAAATAAATTGTAAAAAGATTAAGTAAAAAAATTGGCCGATAATTGTTTACATCTTCTGCACAGCCCTTGTTTTTTCAAGATTGGGACAACTTTTGACCTTTTTTGTTAGGGAGGATGGAAACATTCCCAATCTAAGGGACTCATTAAGTGCAGTAGTGGTCCTTTGATATAATAACAAGAAATAATAATCATATTTCTCGGAGTGTGATCAAGACCAGGAACATTTTTATGAGCCAATCTTTGAACTACCTGTTTCAATTCAAGTTCAAGACAAGGATTCAGAAATAAAGAATTTTGCCTACAATTGCAGAGGGCCATATTCCTATGATTACACATCCATGTATCCATTGGTTTAACAAGGAAATGGTAAGAGAAATGCTGATCAATAGACAAGGATATCAATAAGAACATTGTTGCTATCTCTTAGAGTAAGAGATTTACCGCAGTTTAGTTTTAATGCAAAGTAGAAAATGAAGGTCACCATAATGGGCAATCAAAACATTGTAAAAGAAGGAAATGCTAGCCAAGCACTAACAAAAATTGGTGAATTTCCTTCATTTTACCATTTTTGCACTTGAATGATGCCAAGGTTTTGTGTATTACAATTATTATCATGTATTTGCTTATTTATGCAATTACCATTTTACATTTGCTTTCTAAAAGGCAAGCATGTTGGTAATATAAATTTCTTTGAAACTCTCGGAGAATGATCCCCTGCCATAATTACACTTCAGCATATAGAGTACATTCCAAGGCATAAAAATGAGAAAAACACTGAAAATCTCATTAGAGTATAAAAAAGATAGACCACATTTTGGTCGAATCACGAGTTAGTAAATGAAATTCCTCATTAATACTCAAACATTTCAAATTTTCACAATAAATTATGAAATGTCACTACTATAGGAAATCAAAATTAAATGGACAATAAAGACGGCATAATACTAAAATCTGCGAATCATGCAAATAGTATACATGCAATACAAGCTGTTACATAACCCATTCAATGCGGATGTCATTCATGAATGACACTGCCTTCAGTAGGCCGCTACTGCTCCGCTCCTGAGTTGGTTCCTAGCTTCTGTCTTGCGCATTCCGTTTCTGGTTACACTAATTTTTCTTTTTTTGTGGAATTTTGCATTTTTGCGTGTTATCTTCGAGAATGTCACTGAACAAGATTTTATTTGGAAGTGACAAATTCTATTCTTTTTAGAATAAACAACTACTTGCAGTCTTTTGATTATTGTTCTTATAAGTCATAGTGTTTTTCTTTGTCTGTGGTTTTATTGTGATTGCCATTAGTTTTTGCGAGTGTATTTTATGCACACGCAGGGTTCTGCTTCAATTCTCCCTGGTGAAGACTGAACTTCTTTGATCAAAAACTTCTTTTCATTTAAGCAAAGGTAAGTCCAAACTTGTGTAATTCTATTTCGGTATCTTTTTCTCCTTCACTAAAATACTTCATAAACCTACCTTTAGTTGCTCTATATAGATACAATCATAACACTGACGAATATTTGTGTCGCTTCAACAGTAATTTATTTTTACATTGACTAAAATGAAGAAAAGAGTGATTCCGGCCACTTCCAAGGGGACAAATATATCAAGTTCGTCGAGTACTGGTGATTTTTTCCATCATTGAAAAGTCAGATTTGAATAATTAATGTTTGAATATTTTCAAGTTCCAGTGAAAATTAAAAAAAAAATGTTATTTTAAAGGGGGTGACAGTTTTTAAACTTTTTAAATACATGGAGACATTTTTTTCAGGAAGGAGTGGTAAGTCACACGTGAATCCGTGTGATGAGGATGCCGCCGGCCCTTCTGGACTCTCAGGTATCTATATCTATTTTCATTTTTATTCTACTTGCATAAATAACCCACTGATAAATTAAAGCAATGAGTAACATAGCATTGATTTGATTTCAGGTGTGCAACCAAAAAAACACCTCCGGAGAAGGTTTAGAGAGGAAGAAATATCTTAGTATGCCTTGATGAATTCTTCGGAAGAAGAAACATCTAGTGAAGACTTTTCCAATGGCGAAGAAAGTGAAATTGAGATTGATAGTGAAACGGACAGCGATGGAGAGCCCGTTACACCCACGGCAGTGACGCTGGCTACTACAACCACTGGTATGGCAGGTACCACTAATTCCTGTGTTGTGTGGACCCCTGAGCCCCCACAAAACATGGTAAGCATTCCTTTCATGGGATCCCCTGAGCTCAATGGAAGACCTGCTGCGACTGCTAGGGACTATTTCTCCGTGGTTTTTGCGGAAAATATTTATAATTTAATTCTCCAGGAAACTGAGAGAAATGCAGAGGACCTGTTTCTCAGGAATCCTTCACCAAGGGGGAGGATTACGGATTGGGAGCCGCTTAGAAGGGAAGAATTTTATGTCTGGCTTGGATTGCTTTTCCATAAGGGGACAATTAAAACCAATAGAATGATGGACTATTGGAAAACATCAAAGTTTTTCAACATACCTATATTCTGCGAATCGATGGCAAGAGATCGTTTTCTCGGGATTTTACAAGTTACATTTCGCAAAAAATCCCAGTGAAAATGACAAGGTGCCTAGAGATCACGTTTATAAAATAAGACCCCTTTTAGATGGCTTCAGGGAGGTAATGGAAAATGCTGTCTTCCCGGGATGGGAACTCTGTATCGATGAGTCAATGTTACTGTGGAGAGGCCGACTAATTTTTCGGCAATACCTGCAGGGTAAGAAGCACAAGCATGGTTTTAAGATTTATATGCTCTGTGAGTCATCTGGCTTTAGTTCGCCGATTATTCATTTATACAGGCTCTGGGGACGAATAATTACGTGGACATGGAAATGAAGTGGTGAAAAAACTATTGGAAAATTTTGAAAATCGTGGCCACAGTGTGTTCATGGACAATTACTACAACAATGTAGCTTTGGCAAGGGACCTTTCTGAAAAAAAAAACATATTGCAGAGGAACTTGAGACCCAATAGAAAGGAAAATCCTAAAGAGGCTTTTGGCCATAAATTGACGAAAGGAGAAGTTTCTTCCTGATGGAGTGAGGAGGGAATATTTGTCTTCCGTTGGAAAGACAAGCAGCACATCTCAATGATCTCCTCCGAATTTTGAAGTAACTTTGTAGTAACATTGTAGTAACATGACCATCAGACCACGCAGGGAGAAACCAGAGGCGGTGGTTGCATATAACAAATTCATGGGAGGAGTGGATCATTGCGATCAGCTTCTTTCATATCATACTTGTGAGCATAAAACACTTAAATGGTATAAAAAAGTTGCCATTCACCTATTTCAAACTATGCTTGTCAACAGCTACATTCTATTCAATAAATATAGCGGCAAACGGAAAAGTCTCTATGAATTCCGACTGGAGCTAATAGATTCTCTACTCTCAAGTAGCTCAAATGACTCAGTGAGAACCTTATCATCAGCGACTGCTCTCTCCCATTTCCCTGCCCCCTCAGAAGTCACGAATAAGGGAAAGAAGCTGCAAAAAAGATGCCGAGTTTGTCATGCGAAGGGTCTAAGGAAATTGATTCTAAGTATCTGTCCCGACTGTGAGGGTCAACCAGGTCCTCCAGGGCATTTGGATTGCCAACCATCCAGGGCATTTGCTTATGCCCTTGTTTCCAAGAATACCATAACAAATTATGAGTATTGTGATTTTTATTGTAAATATTGTATTAATATATACATTTACATTGTGCACAGTTCAAACTGATTTAAAGTGCGTGACATGCGAGGCTTTGATTATTTTTGTTTTAGTATGTAAATGTTGAACATTTATTTTGGTACGGCAAGTGCTTTATCCTAAACTACTTATCTACATATTTTTTCCACACACTGTTCCTTTTCTCACCATGTTACTGAACTTATTCCGTGATTCTGTAATCAATTAATTTTTTGAGATATGGTTTTTGTTTTTTTACTGTAACTTTTTGAAGATAGTAATAATAAATATGTGCTCTGATATAACTTCTAAAATTCCATGTGTCTACAACATTTCAGTATACATTCTTACCATGTTTCATTTAGATGACAAAGAGTTGAACCTGTGTTTTGCATTTGTACTGTTTATCTTGAGTAATGGCCAAATTTAATTGTTTTAGAAAAGTAACCTAACTTAAGGAAGTAGAATATTTTTTTCGGCATCCGAAGCATTGTGGAGCCTAAATAGTCACTTAAATTACTGTATAAATAAATGAAAAGGCCATGTTTACGGGAAAAAGACAAAACGTAGTGGGCATCGTGCATGGGTAAAAAAACAAAGTGCGTTGACATCGGGAAAAACACAGATATGGAAAGCTTTCGCAATTTCTAATAGTGGGGGCTGAGAAAAGGAACTAGTAAGGGGGGGAGGGCAGGGGAAAGGGAAGTTAGGAATGCCGACCGTGCCGACGGTGGACAAGAAGGGATTTAGAAAATGAGTGAGTGAGGCAACGAAGGAGGGACGCTTCTGCGGAAAGAGGACCGTAGTGCGATGCGCTTAGCTGGTCATAAAAATATACTGACCAGGGAGAGGGTGGTCGCTTGGGTGCAACTACAGGCAAATGAATGCCGGGAGGAAAACCCTCGTGGCACAATGCTACCCGGGGCCAGACACCAAGAAAAGAAGGAATAAACACGTCCTAGTGTGATGGAATTGATGAACCGTACACCGAATGCACAAGAAATATTTTTGACAGCAAAATGTTAACGCATTTATAATTTTTGGGGTATAATTATCAGATAAATGCGTACGAAATTTGTTAAAAATACCACTAATACGAAAAAAAGATATACACACAGATATGACACCCATTACTAATACTCCCTGATTAATTTCACATTTACTGCGGTAATTGCAAATAAATATTAATTACAAATGTTCAAACGGCAAAATATAATGTTTTTGCGGAAGAATACCAAAAAATAAGGAAGCGAGAGATAAAGCAATGCAGGTTGCATACACGTATTTTCAGCGGAGCTGATGTCATTCATAAATGTCATTTTATTTAATTACGAAAAATTAGGGAAAAAAGGTGTACACATAACTTTTAAATATTTCCAATCATTCAAAATACCATTACAGATACGTTAATGCGAAATATTGAGTTCTGACACCAGGAGCGATTTCTTCATACAGACCCGCATTGAATGGGTTAATACGACACAAATTAAAACATTTGGTCACGTCATTAAAGAGAGGTGCTTATTATTGAAAACCATTACAAAAAAACAAACAAGAATATTTTTCATGCGAAGGTCAGCTCCAAAGGTGAAGTATTTGACCCAAAAATGTAATGAAAACATAAAAATGCAATAAGTGTATAGAATTAGGATCATAGGTGTTTGCCACATATCTGTCCACAGCCAATGCACTTTAGCAGTCATGGTTATCGATGAGCAATATTACTGTAGGAGACTTAAGTGCCAGCTGCCTAGTTTTGCAGGCAGCCGAGTATCTAGTCCCCATAAAAGTAACTTCCTACTTTTTACACAAGTCATGGAAAGACACTGCAGACAAGCATTCATTCTACCTCATTATTGTAAACTTAATAATGGGAACAGCCCACAATGCAAGCTCGACTTAACCCTCACCTGAGATAGAATGCCAGCATAGTTAGTCAAACGGGAACCATGCCACAACAGCTTACGATTGTGTAGCTTCTTAAATGGCTTGAACCTCTTTCCTTCACCGTGCCTATTGACCTGGAACACCTAAATGGAAACAAAAGGGCCATAGTTATAAATTATTCATTATTTGCGTCGAAGAATAATAAACTAAAAGCAGTCAATAAGATTTTAAGACAATATAAAAAAATAGCAAGAGACAGTTTTTTCATATAACTGAAATTGAAATACAGTAAAACCCCTAAATTACACTTTTACAGGGACCCTAGAAAAAAGTGTAAATTGCAGGAAAATGCAAATTGTGGGAAAATTAGAATTTTCATTGCTACATCCATGTTCTTTCACTGGAGTAAGGGTAAAAATAAGAAACACTGAAAAAGAGCAATGTCATAACTTATTCCTTGAACTAGCACTTCTCATTTTTTTATATTTCATAAAAAAATACATTAAACATCTTAGACAATTAGAAAATTAAGTAAGGATGAATATGGCAGGGCTATTTATATGATATTTGCTATTATAGCAACCATTTAAACTATCTAATGAATGTAGCATGATTATTTTTTTTAAAATTGACATTTTCAACTGCTTGGACTCCGCCCGCCTATTAATAATATTATGCATTTATTTTCAATTTTCTGCAGTTTCTCAAGCATATGCCTACAGAAATCACTACCTACTAAGTAATTTCATTAGAGTTTGAACAGCACACACTGTGTCTTGCATATCATAGTTATAACTCTGGAATTGAGGCAGTGCAAATGATCTCAGTTGTCTACCACGAGTTCTTTCATTTTTCATCATACCTGGATAAGAATACATTTTCATTCTTCATAGTTTCTACTTAGGTAAAAAATTAATACTCCCCAGCAGGTTTAATTACAGTCGAGCACCCATAAACCGGTAATCCAGGAGCACGCTATTGCACGGCAGTGTTGAGAAAACAATCTCATGCATATTCCGAGAAATCAAAAAATCTTAATTACAAACGTTGTTTTAAAAGATTTTCACTCTAACCTTAATTAAAATACTTCCTTTAATTGCTGGAAAATAATGTAACTTATAACCCTTCAGCGGTAATTTCTTTAAAAAATGATTGCACACGCAATCTAAACTAATTGTAAGTTTGAGTTACGCACATTGCAGTTTGAAGTCCTCACTGTTGGCTGAGAAATCGCTACTTTTAGTTTTGTGACTTTCCGTGGCTATGCTACTTCATGGTGCGCACATTTAACCATGCCTAAATATAATGCTTTATTGCTTATTCTCTGGCTGTAAAGTGCAAGAAACTTCATTATAATTTTTTGCAACATATGCACAGATATTATGACCATGTCCGATGTGAGCGGGCGGAGCGATGTCAGCAGCGTGAAGTGATGGCACAAAACTATCGGTTGCAGAAAAAGTAGAAGTTAATCCTCACCAGCCTCCTGAAACCGCAATGTGGATGAAGCAGACTAAACTGCTCCATTCAAATTAACCTTAATTTCTTAACTCCCGACAGGACGATAGCATCAAAAACAATGAAACAACTGATAGTCAATCGCAGTAATCAATTGGCTACGGCAAGGAGTGTTGCGTCATGAAAATGTTACGTAGTTTTCATTTTTATTTCGGTATGCTCAAATTTTCCTCATTAAATTAATAAATGTATTTTTTCTAAAAATTATTATTTGCGAATTAAAGCTTTTGGGGTGTCCAAACAGGCGAAAGGTTCCATGTTTTCCGGCGTTTCGATGTCCGACACGGCCCTACTGTCCACGCAAAAAGTCCAGATACCCGAGTTTGAGATGTCATATCTCATTAGAAATATACCTATTGCAACACAGTCAACTACATATCAAAGGTAATTTATATGTCCGTCAACTGCTCTACTTTGTGATTTTTTAGAACTGTTTAGTATTTTTTATGTGAACTTGTATGAAAAAAGGCATGCTTTTTGCCGGTACAAAAACGGAAGCACCACTTCATACGTTAATAACTTAGAAACTTACCGCTGTATTCACAAGGAATTTTATATAGGTAAACACAAGACTATTAAGAGTAAGAATACTGAAGTAGAATGTTGTAAAAATATAAATAATATCGGATCAAGTTTACTGCTTTAGAATATGCTATTTTCGTTATTTGAAAGCATACGAGATATTTTAAGGTATCGTTGGCAGTGGATGAAAGCCCATATGGGGAATATATGAACAAAACCATTCGTGTATTACCCTTCTATTTTATTTCGATTTTTATTTATCCTTCATTTTAACGCTCCGAGATAGCTTCACCCAGCTTTGATGCCTACCGGGGAAGAAGGAGAAAGTTACTGAGTGTTGCCACGGTACCTCATATGAGCCATGAATTCCCGCGAGGTCCTACTCCTACTTACTCATTTCCTGGAGTGGCAAGAAACCGATGAATAGTATTAGCAAAAAGACCCTCAAGAGGTGCACATATACATGTCCGAGAACACGTTTTTCTGAGGCCGAGGTCCGTATGGTTTTTAGTACAACTTTTTTCTTCTGCTGCAAAGGCAGGAAGGAGGGAGACAGTCGGTTTCCCATCTACCAAACAGTTGCGGCCATGATAAGAGAGCCATCTCCAAAACATTTTACAAAATCATGACCAAGGATGAGGATGGCCCAAAAGAAGAAATTGGGACTCCGGATGCAGACAACCAAGTTTGGTATGCAAGTTTGCACCCAAGAGAGCCTTCCTTCCTTACGTCCGGGGCGTAACGGATAGAATAGGAAACATCCTCCGCAGACCTGAAATCAAAGTTGTGTTCAAGCCACATTTAAAAATTAGAAACTGCCTGATGAGTGAGAAGGACGCAACACAATTTCAAGTGGAAGGAGTGTATGAGATACCATACCAAACTTGCGAGAAGAAACATATCGGCGAAACCGGATGCTCTGTCAAAACCCACTAAGAAGAACACGAGTGAGCTATTCGACTCAGACAACCCTTAAAATCAGCAGTAGCGGAACACGCAGCCTCGGGACACGCGATTGACCTCAGACAAACAAAGGTAATTGCCAAAGGGAAAAACTTCAAGCCCCGGCTGATCCGTGAAGCTTTGGAAATAAGAAAATGCCAGCAAAATTACAATAGGGACTGTGGCCTCCAAGTCAGCCACACGTAGGACCCTGCTTTGAACCTAAATAAAAATGCAATAACTACTCCTTCCACTCCTCCCCTTCCCATCCTTTTCCCTCCATGACACCCCTATATAAACGCCACCAACTCGACAGATACCTCATTCCCTTTGATCAAGTGACCAACAATGGCCACGAAACGTCAGATATCACACCTGGTTAAAGTATGCGGTGCACACCCGAAAAACAAACATACATCTATCTCCTAGACCTCCACCCTACGTGATAAAATATGCTATTTTTCCGAGATTTCTCCAAAGTATGCAATATATGCAGAGTATTTTCACTTTATGTGTCTGGAAAATCATCATAGCGAAGTGGTTGCAGCAACAATTCATTCCACACACTTGCCGCACCACCAAACCTCGCGTTGACGGCGGGTTGCACCACTCTCGATCGAGAGATAGAAAATCTGATGCGAAATTTGGCATCGCCAAAAGTGGTAGTTTATCTCACCTGATTTAAACAGTGGAAGCTTTGTAAAGACTGCTTTGTGATGCCCAGCGATGCAATCAACAATTAAACTACATATATGAAGTAATGCTAGCACGTCATGCACAAAAAACTTAATACTTTGTTATTTTTGTTAATTTGGTTTATAAAAAAATATTTATGTTAGATAAAAGTTTCTCCGGAAATACTATAATAGACATTTTGGGAAAGTAAACAGGAATCGATGCTAAAATAATTTAATTATAATATGTAAGTGGGCGTTTATGCTAACAATCCCTAAACATCTATAAAATCAAAATAATTGAGGGATGAAAATGCTAGATCAACAAAAGTAGAACTCATAGAAAAAAACTGATTTCACATTTAGATTCAGCGCCCAAAATATAGTTAAAATCAGTTAAAAAAATTTCAGCACAAAAAAAAATTTTTTTTTGTAGACCGGTGTAATAATTAACATTCCATATCAATGTATATGAGATGAGATTTTTTATGCTACCACATTTAAAAAAACAATTTCTTCAAATAGATATTATGTACTTAATTCTATAAAAAAATAAATGCACATTCATGCACTTGAAAATTAATTGCATAAAATTTCCGAGATAGCTCTCTTCAGAGCCTCCTTCTCTGGCATGCGGCATGTATTTTGACATAATAAAGAACCTGACGCGGTCAGCGTCCTGGAGGTTCGTGCCTACGGCCGCCAATCTCGCCGACCGTCCTTCCAGGACCGTCCTCGTGTAATTATATGCCTAGGCCGGCCATATTGGTCGGCCGACGGTATATACACGCACGGGTACAGGACTGAGGCAGTTGAGTTACTCCAGGTGGCAGCAGGCACGAGCGCCCAGTCTCTCGAGAGATGCCAAAGTTGAACGTTGGCAAACTTCACTTTGGCAACTGAATATGGCCTCTGAGCCATCGCTTTGGTGCTAATGCTATCGTGGACCCACGAATTTAAATGCATATGTTGAACTTTGACACTTGAAGCGATCGTGGACCGAGGTTTAAGATTTTGATTACACTGGAATTTAAAACTATGATTGCAGATGGTACTTGTGGTGCCATTATGTTTCTCATTACGGTTAACAACCAATTTCATCTCGGTAGGGAAAATAACTTATTTGTGTGTAGAAAGAAAATACACTTACCTCAATTACATCCAATTCATATTGACCATGTGTCTCAGCATGAGTATTCTTAAGATACTTCTGCAATACATCAAAAATTTCTGAACTTTTATCGACAACTTCTATATCTGTCTTCAGTTTCTCATAATGATGTTCAATAGGATGCTTTGAGCTGTCTCCTTCACTTGATTTCATCAAGTTATAGGCAATTTCAATTTCCATCAAACTTTCCAGCATATCTATTTTACACTATAATAAGAAGACAACATTAAATGACTTAGTAAGCAGAAAAAATCAATAATATGAGGGAAACATACGTTCTGTAAAGAAATCAACATTTTTAACAATTGCTTACCTTGATAAGCTCCTCTGAGTTCAATAAAGGTGGGTTTTCCATTCCAAAATCATGAGGTATCAATGTATAAAATTGATTGCTGGCATCCATGAAGTTTCCAGATTTGCCTTTTGTTGTAATGATTTCTTGAAGGTCTGTAAGGATACAGTACGCCTGCTGTATTTGCTTTTGGCTCAGTTTTCCTAGAGGCATTTTCACCAAGTCCAACTATAAAATATAATGATAGAGGCATTACAGAGATACATTAGTATAATTTCAAAAATCTTCAGATATAGCATTTGTTTGGTGGCTCTAGATTGAATGTAATATTAGACACCAGAAAGCAAATTTAATTGAGTGCTAACATGTGAAATTGCTACTTTTTCATGATAAAAAAAGGGTTGTTGTAATTAATTTTTCTTTCTACTTCATGTTAGAAGAGATTTTAGCATAGCATGCATTTAAAATACTATGGGAAACAAATACAGTAAAACCTCTACCTAACGAACTCCCGATAAACGAAGAACTCCGATGAACGAACAAATGCTATTGGTCCCGCCAAATTCCTATTTAAATGCATTGGTAAATACCTCTAATGAACGAACTCCTGCTCTACGAAAACTCCCGATAAACGAAATGAAAGATTAGCCCTGTATTATAATATTTACCTCTTCTTAACGTATTTTAAAAAAAAGGCTAATTTTGAATATTTTTCGAGGTTTTTGCCGTTTTTGCTGCTTTGAAAGTGACTAGGACCAATCAGAGACTCCGTACAAACAAGCCAATCAGAAAGGTCCTTGCTGTTTTTCCAGTTAATTGCATTTCCGGTATTTTGCGTCAGTTTAGCGGCGTGGTTAGTGATTTGGCCGGCGTTCTTGAGTTTTACTGCGGTTCATCATCGTGAGTTTATAATTTCAATCTTTCCGAGTGAAAACTGGTTGCTCTCGAGTGTTACTGCGGTTCAATTTCGTGAGATTGGGATGCAGAATTGGGACTGTCCAAGTGTTAAAAATATTTTTGGTTGGTAATGAAAAGAATGGAACTTATAGGTTGGCAGCGCAAGTCACGCGAAGTGATTTTCATTTCTTTTTTTGTGAACTGGATTGTAATTTGAAAATGTGACAAAAGTGTTGTACCAAAATGACCTGGTCACGTGAATAAAATCTCGTTAAAGTTAACCGGACGTTTTTTTTCTTTCACTAAAACTACGGACCTCAACACCAAGAACATACCAATCAGCTGGTAGAATACTTAAATGAATAATTACAATCTTTGCGAGTGAAGCCTGGTTTTTCCGTAAGTGTCAATTATTACGTCTGGTTTTCTACTTATTTTCAAGGTAAGTTCGTAATTTATTCTCCACGCTTTTGCAAAAATTGTTATCCATTCTGGATTTATAAAATGTCAAATTTTGACTTTCATATCGCGGGCTCGAAAATTTCTTTAGTATATTTGAAACACATCTACATCTACAAAATACCCTGCAAGCCACCTGAGGGGTGTGTGGCAGGGGGTGAGTATTCACCTACATGCATTGCACTATACCCTAAAGTTAGTGTAACTACGACTAATTATGCATTAGCATAAATCGCTAATGCTTGTCATGAGGCGAAGCCTCACAAGCATGCAACACTACACTACAGATGTCATCAAAATGGAGAGTGACCTCAATATACATGCATTCTACAACTACACAGATGGACAGGGACTCAAGACCCATGTAGAAAACATGCTAGGCGTGCTGTTAGTATGTACTAGGTAACAGATAAGGATTCAAGTATTAGGAGTACTACCACTACTAAGAGCTACACTACCTAACGACAAACCTAGATAAAAGTCTCATGGCAGCTATTATGGTCCCTTATCGTTCGTGGGAAAAATGACATCTTAAATCTATCCGTTCTGCAGTCTAGTTCCCTAATTTTACTCTCATGATCTGATCTACCGTAGTATGTCGGATTTCGTAAAATATTGTCAACGTCCTCAGAGAATAGACCGGTTTGGAACTTACATAATAGATTTAGTCTAAATTTTAATCGACGGTCTGAAAGCTTTTCCCATCCCAGTTGCTGCAAAAGGTCAGTAACACTAACGAGATTATCATAACGGCCTTTAACATATCTTGCCGATCTTCGCTGCACGCGTTCTAACTCAGTTTCCAAGCCTATCTCATAAGGATCCCAAATACTGGCGGCATATTCTAAGTGGGGTCTAACGAGGGAGAAGTAGCTGATTTCCCTAACTTTATCGTCGCACTTGCCAAGTACTCTTTTAACAAATCCCAATTTACGATTAGCTTGACCGGTAATTTCTCGAATACGTTTACTCCACGATAGATCATTAGTCAGTTTAACTCCGAGGTACTTAACCGATTCTACGGTGTCTAGTTTTATGTTGTTAATGCAATAGCTGTTACAAGGAGCGTTTTTCCGTTTCCAAAAATTTACAACAACGCATTTTTTCAGGTTTAATTCTAGCTGCCACGCATCGCACCACTCTTGTATTGCCTCGAGGTCCTTAGTTAGCGCTTCCTTGTCATTAAAGCTACGAATTTCTCTATACATCACTGCGTCGTCAGCAAATAATCTAAGCTTACTGTCAACTTTATCACCGATGTCGTTTATGTACAAAAGGAACAGAAGCGGGCCTATGACACTTCCCTGTGGGACACCCGATGTGACTTTTACTTCATTAGTACAACCCTTTGCACGCGATTACTTAAGAATTCTCTAATCCAGGAAATTACGTCGTCGTCTAAACCGTAGGATTTTAATTTCATGAGTAGCTTACTGTGGGAAACTTTATCAAATGCCTTTTTAAAGTCAAGAAAAATTGCATCAACTGGAGCGTTATGTTCACCCGAGACTAAAATATCGTGAGCAAAAAGTGCTAATTGAGTTTCGCAAGATCTTCCCTTTCTGAATCCGTGTTGTGTTTTTGTTAACAAGTTTTCTATATCGAGGTGTCTCATAACTGAACTAACAATTATATGTTCAAGGACTTTGCAAGAGATAGATGTGAGAGATATCGGTCTGTAGTTCGATGGCTGTTCCTTATCACCGCTTTTGAATATGGGAGTGACATTTGCAATTTTCCAGTCCATGGGTACTTCGTGTTCGTTGATGGATTTACTAAATATATTCTGCAAGTAGGGTGCTATTTCACAAGCTAATTCTCTATACACGCGGGCAGGAATTTCTTCAGGACCTGGGGATTTATTTGGACTTATAGATTTTAGCAAGTTTTCTATTCCGTGAGTGCAGATGTCGATAGGCGGCATCTTTTGCTGGAAGTGATCTTTTAACTTTACGGATGTACTCTGCGTTGGCTTGGTGAACACACTTTGAAAATAAGAATTTAATAAGTTGGCATTGTCCGAACTGCTTGTTAATAATTCGCCATTTTCGTTTCGTAGTGGAATAACTGTTGATCTATTGCCTTGAACTTCCCTTACGTATGACCAAAATGCCTTTGGGTTGTCCTGTAATTGTTCTCCTAATGTTTTTCTTTTAAATCCATGAATCCATCTACTGCAAAGAAATCTCGTTCAGTGGTCATTTACGTTGTGCGCATTCCTAAATATTTTTATTGCTGTAATAACATGCATTTTAAAGAATTTTTTTGAATTCGAACGTTTCAAATGTGATAATTGTTTTTTTCGCTCGCCGCCATCTTGAAAATAATTCTTCGAAAAAAAGTAGCTGGCGAAAACCAAAATATATCGTGCTGTATTTACAGAGCAGTTCTCAAAAACCTTGAATGCACCGCGGATGTGACCGTGTTAAGTTGAAAGTGGCGGCATAAGAAACTACTATCATTAATTCTAGCGTGTTTGTGATGCATTGGGCGGGAGGTTAAGGCCAGGTTACGATTGGCGTCAACGCCTACTTCACCCTCGAGCTGAATACACAGGTTCCAACCCACTACTACAATTATCACAGCAATTACGAGTTGATAATACTCGTACTCGTCCATGTTCTCGCTCTGTTGTACATAGTAAACAAATCAACACATGTTGGCGATCGGCTGCATGTAAACATCTGCATCCAAGCAAAGATGAATGAAGGCGACCAATGGTTACCGACGCACATTCTAGCTGACGGCGATCGTAACAGGATGGCGTCAACGCGAAAACAATTCATGGTTAAAGTTAAAGTCATGCCAACTATAAATCGGTCTTTAGAAATCGCAGTAAATAGTATAATTAGCAGGACTTGCTGAAAGACCTGTTCGTTGTTATTCCACGGTTTTTTATAAGGCATGGGAGCAGTAAGTATAAAAGTATGCGATCCTCTGTGGAAATGTTACCTTTAATTGAGTTCTGCCAACCACATTCCCTGAAATTCAAGGTACATACATACGAGAAGTGGATTATTTACGTTGCCCCTGGAGTGATGCAACGTGCAAAACACCTCCGACGAACCAACTCCCGATGAACGAACTGGAAATTTTTCGGTCCCTTGAATTTCGCTAAGTAGAGGTTATACTGTACATAGTTCTTCAGATATTACAAGCAGTACATATGAAATACACAATTTAAATAAGTATTAGCTTGATGCTTTGCAATTAAAAGCTAAAACATTATCTACATCATGATGCCTTTTTAAATGGCTATTCTTTCATATACAGCATGAAATATTTTTACACATTTCACCAAGACTTGGGAGCTTTTTCCTTTCACGTTATTTTCAAGGAAAAACAGCCCAAGGCTATCCAAACAAGTTTGCCCAAAAACTTCCACAATATCATTAACTCATAACAATACTCTAAATTTAAAATTAAATAATAAGTCACTAAATTTGACTCTCATCCTCATCCAATATTGGCATGATTTTCACCACACATTAACAAACATATTAATAGAAGAAAGAGTCACATCAGTAAAACTCACCTCAAATTCTTTCATTGTTTTCTTCATATTATCAACATCAAAGATAAGATTAATAAAGTTCTGTATAGGTTGAGGAAGTTTACACTCCAGTGATGATGATACCTGAAGGTTACTCGATTCATTTTCCTGTAATAAATATTAGACAATTTCAGAACAAAAGCTCACCACTATTAAATAATAACTCCAGCTCCAGAGGAAAAGGGCACTAGTGAGAGCAAGTGAGTTGGAAACTACACTGTATAATGTCATACACTATAAATGAAAACAAGGATGAGGTGGAAAGAATGAAATCACTTAAATGAAAGATGAAGAGGAAAATTGCTAACCTTAAGGGTTCATAGCTTATATAAATTAGAACCACTTGAGAAAAGGAGCCATAAACCAAAATAACGTCAGTGAAAATTATTATTTCAGCCAACCAAAACATGAACTTCCTCAATTGAAATTATAATACAGCAATAATTCCCAGGAAGATTCATAAGTTACACATGCATATTCCATAATCATTTTCTCTTTGCTGAATTACTGTTGATGAGCTTGATAAGTTACAGATATTAATTATCGATTAACTATTGAGCCCACAATTACGGAGATAATATGTACTTGCATAATCATACAAATACAGTGGCTGACAACAAATTCTTTCATTAAATGTAGACTGAACTACTGATCTACAGCCTGCAATCCAGCCTTTGTATAGAATAACCCTATTTGTTGTCTTTGATTGGATTCCATGAGAAAAATGATTTATTCCAGGAAGGATCAAATATCAAGATAAGTAAGATTTTCTCATGCTCTCCCTGAGGTTGAGAATGACTTCCACATTCAGTGGTGGGCCAAATTCCATAGTTGGCAGATATCTACTCTTTATTTGCAGTATCCAGTTGGGAAAATAAGTGGTATGGTTTCCCATTGCTTCTAAAGATAGTTTTTAAATAGGGATAAAATACTTATATGATTAAGATGCCACACCAAGCTACAGATATTGCATGGACCATCTTTCATCAGATCTTATCTATCAAGCATTTCAATGCCTGGCCCATTAGGCAATAGGCACATCTACCAAGAGCATAATTTGTTACTATGGCTTGGCTTTTCAATCTGTAATTATCAATTTTTTCTCCATGAAATATACACAAACATGTCAATTACAGAAAGATGACCTTAAAAGAATTTTTTGCCCATTTTGGAATTCAACCTCTTTTTTTCCACAAGATAAAGGACTCCTCAAACTTCGTGAAATCACAGAACGTAACCCCCACAATCGGAAAAGTTTCAACGTGTCTGAGGTTTTTTGTCTAACTTACCAAAAACATTTATGCTATAATAGAGTGATCGAACTGCAAATATGTTATCTTAACATACCTCTCCATAGTCAATATCAAGTGGGTAATATCTCCCAGGTACTTTAACGAATGATTTCCTATCTTCCCAACAATTTCCAGTTTTCTCCTCATACTGCTCCATGAAATTATTAACAGCCTCAGATTTGGTGTCCATTTTTTCCAGTTTGTTGTTTCCAACAGTGGTACCAATTCGACCCCAAGCGCGGAACACCCAATACCTGTTACAATAGGTAAAATTTATAGAATGTAGTGATTTTATACCATACAATAACTTATTTAATCTCCCAACATTCCAAGTAAAGCAAGTGTTACACACAAGAACAAGCATATGTTCCATCAGGAGCATATCACACCAGTAGCAAAACTATGGTGGTAATTGCCTGTGCTATGCGTGATTTCAAGAAGGAGAAGGAATGAGTAATATGTGTTACCAAAGAAGTAAGAGGGGAGAGCACTGGACAGGCAATGCTACTGTCATCAATAGCACTTGACCAAAGTTGGTTAAGTTTGAGCAACATATTCACAGCTTCACTATTATTGTGACCAAACTAAGCCACAACAAAATAAGGAGCTCATTTAAAAAAATTGCATAGGGCAACAGAGCTCTTATACTTGATTTGAATGGGGAAAGAGTGTTTATAAGTTTACTATTGACTTGTGATTGTGATTCACGGAACCCCAGTGGTCACAAGCTGAGAATGCCTCACTATTTTCCCAAGCTGAGGTACTGCTGTGGCAACAGCTTATGTCACTGCACAAAGGCGATTTTGAGTACTGGGCATCAGTAGTTTTACATAAAACCTTTCAGAGTGGGGAAGGACGGTTGTTTAGCATGGAGGGTTTCCCCCCACTTCCCGTCCATCCTTTCTATTAGCTCCCTCCACTTACTGTTCTCCAACTTGCCAGAATGGTTTTGTTACATATCAAGGGGTTGAAACAGACGAGAAATTACAAGGGATTACAACATAATCAGACTTTATTTGATATTCTTTTCATATTACAACATTACTTTCCTTGACATTCTTTTCACACCATTTTCAACATGGCCCTTATAAGCACTTAGCTCCAAAATAGATAGCAATAATTAACATAAATTGATGAATGCCAAAGATTCATTATGCACAACATTTTTATATCTATAAAACCTAGGCACTAATCATGCCGGAAAGGAACTAAAAAATCTTCAATTAAAATGAGTGAATATAAAAAATGTCATCAGCGATTCATATTTCCTCTCACAGCACTTCATATTCACAGTGGACCCCCCTTACGATGGGTTCACTTTACGATCTGCATGCTGGGAATTTTATAAAGCCCATGACCTTTAAAATTTTTGATTTTGATGATCTTTTGCATCCATAATTTGTTATTCAAACAGAATTCTAAGCATTAATTGCTAATGGACTACATTTTTTATTATAACAACATTTACATGTTTAATGATGCACCTAATTATGAGCTATTCGAGCGATAAGAGAAAATCAAGTAAGTATTGCGGTTATTACCGCTGCCACCAATCAGCACCAACTAGATAACACAACATTCCCTACGTAGTCAGGATCATATCTATGATAATTCAGATAAAGGCTTTCATTAGCCATTATAGTTATAATTTTGTTTACCAGCTTGTAAAAATATGAGAACTTCTGACAAAGAGTAATTTGTTAGAGCCGATTGCCTGCCAATGAAGTGATAGGATTCCTTAATGGATACAGCTGGCACGGGATGATAAACCACATCAATGAAAGTTTTGGAAACCATAAATAAAGCCAATAACTGGTTTTTGTCAAATGATTTAATAATTAATGATAATAAAACACAGTTACACTACTACTCTGTATCTAATTCCTTAAAAAAATAAAGAAAATATTTTAAAACTCAATAACAGCCTACCATTTGTCAATGCTGATGTCTTAAATTCCTATGTCTAAATACAGATACCAACCTAAACTGGAGTTTCTACGTCAATAGCATCTGTAAAAAAACTAAATAAAACTGTATTTGCTTTCAGGATTATCATGAAAACCTATTCTAAGGCAGCAGCTCTGGCACTGTATTATGCAAACATGCACAGCATGCTGCAACATGGTGACATCTACTGGGGCAAGCCCCAATTGTACATATAGAAAGATTATTTAGAAATCAGAAGAGAGCGATAAAGGTCTTAAATGACCTAAAACCACACGAATCATGTACAAATTAATTTATTACGGATAAAATACTAACATATACTTATGTTTGTCAAAAATAACTCATATATATGCACCCTATTTGAGCTGTCACAAATTCTAAACTAGATATCCTAATAATTTTAGTAGTCTGTATATCCCACAAAAAATCATTTTATGAAAAAAAATGTTTTGTATACCGGGATTCAAAATTTCAATAAGGTACCCGATTCTATCAACACATCAAACGATAATAAAAAAATCTATTCCTTCGTAAAACAAATACTATATAAAAAATCATTCTAGTCGTTGAACAAATTTGTAAATGACAAAAGTGCTTTTACACTATAGGATGACCAGTATAATCATTATGTTAGCCTCGGTATTGTCATTTACCTATATGTATGTCTAGTTTTCTATGTAATACAATAAATCTATTTATGTACTGACTTGCCTTGTAAAATTGAAGGTTAATAGAAATTATTATTATTAACCATTCGATAACAAAACTTGCCTGAAGTAGGTGATTTATTGTGGGAATTCTCTTTAGTCACCATGCCCCCTAAAGTGTATCTCAAGCAGAAAATAACAAATAAAACCAAGCAGGAGGTGGTGAAGAAACACGATGAAGGTGCTTGAGTTAGTAATTTATGTCCTGGATGCCTCTAAGGTGGTTGTGAGTCCCAAAGTAAACAACAAACCCCCGATAATTCTCCCAGCCCAGAAGAGTCAGGTCAGCTGTTCCGAGAAAAGGGCTTTGAGTGAAGGTTCTCCCCTCTGCTTCTATCTTTATTGTTATTTGGCTATTCAATCTCCAAGGAATGCCCCTGAATGGAGAACAAGATCAATGCTGCTAGTTTGGCATAAGGAGAAGGAAGATCTTCAGAAGTGGAAGACAGGCGTGCGATGACAGTGATGCACACTTAAATTTTATTATTACTTCTTTTTGGAAAGGTTACCGACTGATCCATCTGTCGTCTCTGTATTACTATAAGCTACTTCTCACTCAAGCTTACAATTAGGGTATTTCTATAATTACTCAATGCCTAATTTTGCTTACATAATTTTAATTAGCTTGCAACTCCACTTTCAACGTATACAATTCTTCAGGTATCGGTATCGTTGAGGTGATTGTGGTGTAAAGATGATGGTGTGGGACCAAAATAAAGATGCCTAATTGCCGACGCCGAGTAGTAAACAGAGGTATAATCAAAGTTGAATAATTTCTATTCCATGTTCTCTTCCCATTGCTTGAAAATGTAGTGAAATATTAGGTCAATGATAATGGCTCGCGGACGGTGAGTATGGGGGCGAGATAGTACATGTTGCATATTCACGAAATGACATTCAATGTTTTAAAAATTGACAATATCTTATAAAAGGATGTTGGTTAAATAAAATTTTAAATCACTTTATTTCAGCATATTTCGTACCAATACTGTACTGAATGCACATGCATAGATGTAGTCAAACCTCCAGTAATAACCAGGTTCATTTTACAATGAAATTCACATTACGAACGGTCCTTAGGAACAGATTAACACCATAAAGCAGGGGTCTACATACATTTCTTCACAATTCCCTTCATATTTATCTCCCTTCCATTGCATTTAACTAAGTTCCCTTCTACCATATTTAATACAAAATTGTGAATTTAAAATTGTTTCCATCAATGCATGGATTTCAATACAGTAGAAGCCCTATATAGCGAGAGCTCTCGGGATCTGAAAATTCACTCGCTAAATGGAACTCTCGTTAATACCGAAGAAGATCTCCACAGCCAATTCCTACAACTGTAACGCTAATTTAGCCATTATTGTGGGAATTTTTGGTGAGTGGCGAAAACATTCTATTGAGATAGCTATTAAAAATCATATTTTCGGACATTTCAATTACTTATGATCTTATTCACTTTCAATTACATCAAATTCCATGTTAGATTTCATACACTGGAATATTAAACGTCAAATTTTGACACTTCAGGACACAAGTACTGTACTGCGCATTGCTGTATTGTCATTGCCCCAATATTTTGGGTGCACCAAATATGTTGCGGCTGCAAGTAATAGTAATGCAACGGACAATAAACTGCAAATACTTTGGAAATGAGAAAATATTTCTTGCTTCCTACCTCTCTAAAAAGTGTATAAAAACGGATGGTATGGTTCGAACTGAGAATGAATGTCCCCCAAACAATACAAGGCAAACTTAAAATCTTGCTTTGAAACTGAGATAATTCATCAACTCTCAAGAGTGCATTTAAAGAAAGGAGGTTAATTTTCTCAGCATATACTAGTTTACAAGCCATTTAGATTTAAATACATTGGCTCAAGTCCTAAGAGCTGAAAGATAAGGAAAAGAACTAAAATGGTACAGAAAACAAAAATTAGTATGAAAAAATACTGTTTCTTAGACAAATATAGAAAAATGTGTATGCCCCGTATCTGGCTGCAGTCAGTCACTCAAGACCTGCAATCATCAGAAGGCAAAGTTAATGTCAGGAGGTCACTTGAATTTGCCATAGGTTTACAGGCAACTTCGTATCTGAACCTCCTCTGTGCTATCACCATGAAAATCCACTAGCTTCAAATCAAATGATGAATTGCAAGAATATTTCCATGCTCCTTTCTCCTCCTTACTCCCTCAGCAGTTTTGATTAAGTGTTTACTTTCTCACTCCAGATTGGCAAATCCTCAGAAAAAAATAGTACCCTCCGAAAAATTTAGAAGAGAACCGTAGATCTTTTTACAGCAACTTATATAAGAAAAAGTAGATAAAAAACTGTTCAAGGTGCCTGATGAAACTGGTCAAGGGGTCAGCAAAAGCTGATGTTTTAAAACAATAGGCATCTGAATATTCTGAATGCATCACATCTATCACACATTAAGAAATACGAACACAACTACTGATGAGATTCATTCACACTAAAGGTTCAGCAAAAAACAGCAAGAACTGTAAGAGAAACTAGTTAACACATTCACGATGTAGGCCTTTTTTGTAGACGATTCCGAGGGATGTAAATTTTCAGGAAAAATAAAAATTAATTTTTTGATATTTTTTTATAATCGAAGTTTCCCTTTGCTAGAGCATTATTATTTTTATACTTTCGGGGAGTGGAAAGCATTTGTAAAGGATTGAATGATAATTTTTTAAACAACGCTCCTAGTATATATGCAACCACAAAGACCAAATTTAACAACAACTTATGTGACAATAATTTTTCTTTTAGATGCTTTTCAAGTCCAGTGATGTGTAGATGTGGTAGACAAATATTTATGGATGCTCTCGAATCATCTTTCTGTAAGTTATTAAAAAAGAAATAACTTAGAACGAATTTATCGTTATTTTCCTCTGTGGTATGTGTAACTGCCATGTACAAATTCAAATGCCGAACTTTGGAATCCGATTAGCAAAAGACGTTATCTTTCTTGAGCTTCAAATGGAAAATATCCTCCCACTTGATGTCTTCTGTGTATGAAGGCTCTCAGGATTATTGAGTGTTTTCACCTTCCGCTTTCCCAGCAAAGTGTTTGTTGAGCATGCTCACTATGTGTGGCATCCGCGAAGCCATGACAGCAAGATGCCTATGTTACTTCACCTCAACTCGAACCCATTATATATTTTTCAGTAAGTATGTTATTTTTGGGAGTTGGGCATTATTTCGCCAGCAGCTATCGTTCATTCACAGCCACGGAAAATTTCCAAAAAGTCTTCATCACATTTTCAAATTCTAGGCCGTAAGAACATCAGAATAATCTGCAACAGGTCTTTGTCAGTCTTCCCCACCATGCACTCAATACAAGGTATTGACATGACCTAATCGCCAGTCATCTAGGTCCTTTGTTACAAATCCTGGGATACTCTCAGGGGAGAGTGCCAGGTGGTGGCAGCCTAATATTTTGGGGAAACAATAGTTCAAATTCCCACTGGTTGGGTCTCCAGACCAAGTTGAAGACGACCTGAGTCTCGGCATTGGCAACCACCTAGGAACAATGGAGACCTTCGGACATCACCCCTTCTGCGCTGAGGATTCCAGCCACGAAAGTGTTGGGATGGGAAGCCAGGTAGCGATGGATACTCTTAGTGTGCGGGTCTGGAGATCCCAAGCCACATATTGTGGGAGGGGGGACCTGGCAGCTAATGGAAAATCCCTAAGTGTTAGCAGTACACTTTGAAAAAGGGAAAAATGTAGCATTTGATGAGGCAAGCATGTAACTTTGTACAGTTGTTCCTTGGACCAATCTAAGTGATTTTGCCCGAAGTACCGGTCGACCCACCCCATAGGGGTCGATTTCGGGGGGGGGGGGGGGGGGGGGTGAACTATTAACTATTATTTTTTGAACATCAGATTACTGACCTAGGCTTGTCAAAGGTATCGTTTCCAGACAACTCAAGCCCAGCGGTAACTATGGTGAAGCTCAAATTTCACTCCGATGACCGGAAGTAGTGAAAATGGCACCATATTTAAAGATGGTGGCCATTTTGGCAAATGGACAATTTAACGCTTACGTTTAGTTGTGGGGTGCCGTATCTGATGTTTTAGGGGTTGCTGAACACGTTTATAAAGTCAAAAATACATTATCTGCATTTGTTTCAGTTATTTAATTACACGTTACTAAGAAATACGTCTTATTATGGAGTATTTTGTGCACCTTTCTTAAAACTAAATCACAAGATAAACGGTTGGAGCTCTTAGATTTCTCTCGGTGGCTTTCGTGTATTTTACTTTGGGTTACTCTCCTTTCAAGGCAGTTGTGCTTACTTTAACCCCTCCCCCTTCTCTTCTGCCATGCGCGTGACCCTTGGTCATTCCCTTGTCAGTCCGCGCTCCTAATACTTTCGTTGGGCGGTATTCCTATGCAACACACGTGATCCTGCTCGTCAAAACAATTAAGTCACTGCTCTAGAATTGCAAGTGGTGCTGGTGCAATTTCCACGAGTTGTTTTGCCAAAATGGTGGGCGTTTACGTTGGATTGCTTCACGGATATGGCGCATAACTTCCAGGTAGTATTCTTTATTGACCGCATGACCATATGGCAGGAACTGGGAATTATTGAAAATCGGAATAAAAAATCCCACGAAATTTAAAAATTCCCCGTTATTTTTCGATCACACCTCGTATATCGATAATTTTTATCGACAATCCCGAGATTCTCTTTGTAAGGAGTTGTTGGCAAAATATCTATCTCTGCCTAACATTGCGAGAAAATAGAGAAGGTAATCCAAAAGAGGTAATTAATTTCGAAACAGTAGAAGAGAGGAGAGGTGTGTGCAAAAGAAAAAATTGTGCAAGTTATAAAGTTGTAAGACAAAAAAATTTTCCAATCATTACGGTTGCACAAATGATGTGGCACGCAGTCACACACATGGGTGCGAAGATATACACTAAATATGATATCCTCGGATCCCACCCACTACGATAATTTGGTTTCTTCTATATCCAAGACAAGATCTGGTGTATAAAAAATGAAACTGTAATATGTGATTGATTATAATTTTGCAAAAATGGGTGTTGACATCTCTGATCAGATGAGAGCCTATTACACATGTTTGAGATGCTGAATGAAGGGGAACTGCTTCTTGGGACCTGCATAGTAAATGCATGGGTCAATTACAATAGATACGCTGGAGGGAAGAAAATGGATATGATAAATTTAAGGGAAAAAATAATTTATAGACTAAAAGGTTATGACAATGAAACCAGTGGAAGTGTGAGTGACAAAAAAGTAGAAATAGTTCATAAGCTGGGAACATATGAGAGGCTGGCTAGAGATAGCAGAAAAAGATGTCTAGAGTTACAAGAGAAACTTTGCATTATGTACTAGTGATGTAAAAGAAGCGGAGGTGAAAGTAAAAAAGGCAAAAACTTATTTCAAGGATGTGATGGATAGCCGAATTAGTCGGGATTGTTTTAATCTAAGCAAGATATACATTTCATAATAATTCTACGTAGTCGTTACCTAGCCAGTGTGGAAGCAGGCCACCGGATAGGCCGGGATCTTTGGATAGGGGCGTTGAGGCATTACTTGTCGCAAGTTGGCAGTTCATTGGCTGTAACCACCAGTAATTATATATCGATAGATCACGATCTTCAAGCTTGTGAAGATGGAACGCTAGAGCCGGTGACATTAGAGCCAGTTGCAGGGCCAATTAAGGAAAGCAACGACAAAGACAAAAATGACCAAGTCCTGATTTCTCCTAATAAGAATGAAGTTTAGCTTACTCTAGATACATTACACCGATTCCAAATTGTTAATGATGTCGACTCCCAGTTCGGTTTGCATTTATCCAAATAAGAGGCCATGGTGGGAGCGACGATGGAGCAAAGAAAAGTGCAAAAACAAATAACGGATTTTTTTGCTAAATGAGTGATTATTTCGACAGAAGAGCTGAAGTATTTTTTATAAAATACATTTATTTGTTTGTCGTATTTCTTCTTGCATTATTATTCACTGATTTCATTTTCTGAGACTGCCTGAATGGATCGGAAATTAAGGAAATGTGGAAAGCCTGCATATTCCTATATTTTTCCCCCACCCGGTAATCCCTACCAGGAAAATTCACCCAGCTTTCCATCTCTGTTGCTCCAAAACCTATGTTTACTCTCCTCCATCACCTCCTTTCTCACTTCCGGCAAACCTATCAAACGCTTCCCTTCTCTCCAATACTTGTCATATCTCCCCCTCAAGTGACCCTCCTTGTTGCCCCTCCCCGCTCTTTGGGTGGGCATGAGCCACCATCTTCACACCCCGTGCTGACCTTCCAGATCAGGCCCCTTCGTGAGCCCCCTCCGTCCCAACCCCTTAACACTGGGTGTAAAAGCCCCCCCTCTCCAGCAGCTCTCCCTCTCCGCTCACGCAGGCAGTTGTGGTAAGGGAAGAGGAAGATAAGATGTGACAGGAAGATGAGATGTGACTATTTGGCATAAAACCCATGTTTATTCCTCGCGCTTTTCACTTGGCCTTGACTCCCAGGTATATCTACCTCCCAAGTGATGCACGACACTACGAGACCACGGGTCTCGTAGCTATTTTAGTGAGAGGGTGAATGGAGTAACCCCCGCAATGATGGAAAAAGGAGGAACGGAGAACTGATTCTGGCCTGGTGCGTGGCCTGACCTGGAGATGCAATGCTCGGACGAAAATCTCCTTGCTTGATCGAAAGCAGAGGAAAAACGATAACAAAAAATATCCCAAATTTTAGTTCATTATTGAATCTTTAAATGAAGCCTTAGATTTAATGAATGAAGAGCAGATAACCTCATCTGAATAGAGTCACAAATGAAGCTTTCGCATAATTGAGTAACAAATTAAAATTATTGATTTGTAGTGATAGCATCGTTAGTAGCCGATGAAGTGTAAAGGGAGTTATATCCCCTTCACCATTGAAGTGCGTGGCTTGTCAGTACAATCTACTTTTGAAAGGAGGTACACATTTAGCTGCACTCTTCTATAAGGTCTTCCATCAGCTTCATCATATCGGAAATAACCATGCACAAATAAGATAAATCCAAGGGAGAACAACGATTGTTATTTCGCATGTTTAACGGGCCTATCAGTATTTGTACAAAATACATAACATACATCCATCGCATAGCATCCACGAGAGAATCTTATTTTCACTGTCTTCAATATCCGGTGGGTCATTCCTTGTCAGTTCATCCAGGCATGACACCCACTGACTCGGATTTTAATGAAACTTGGCAATTTTCATCCTTCCATGTAGGAATGAAACAGTGTAAAATATTTCTTGGCTATCTCTACTAGTTTTTTTTTCACGACCATTTGAAGTTTGGGTGAAACTGCAGTTTTTCAATGAATGCGGTCTCAAGAGGCACTTGTACCTCCAGAGGGAAATAATTTGTCTCAGCCATACTTTTCATCCAATTCTTATGAAAATTTGCAGGTTTACTATAGAAGTCATAAGGATTCCAAATACTAATTGAAAAATATCCTAAGGGATATTGAAAATTCTCTAAACTCATATGTTTCATAAGATTTATGAAAATTTTGCGTCAAAAACATGGTTCTATAAAACATCAAATTTTGACCTGAGGCAATATGTGAATCCAGCTGAATTATTTTTTCTAATATTCCTTAAGGTATGACCCACCACCAGTAAAAATAAAATTCATGGCTTTTTGCTTGCTTTGTTGTTAAAAAAAATTTATGTACAAAAAAATGTCTTTTCACGACTCTGGTAGTCAGTGTTGGGTCTTCCTTCAAGTGTGATGAAATGCTTGTGTTAACTGTTTTCTATGTCTAAGCAAATGTTTATGACATGAATCTAGAACATAACAAGTGCAAAAATTAAAACATTTTTTATGTGCAGGTTGTTTCTCTCCCGATAAGAAAAATATATATATTTTTTAAATAGAATATTTTAAGGAATTCTTAGCACTTACCCATCATTGCTGGGGGTAACTTGATTGTTGCTTTACACAAACCATCAAAATTCAGTCAAATTCAGGCAAAAATCTACTACAGTAAACATTAGAAGTATAGCAGGCCAAATCAAGTGGATGGTAGGATCAAGTGAAAAATAATACTAAAATAACAGAACATATTACTTACTGGTGGCCTTTATCACTCTCCAAAACTTGAATCTTGTAGTACGAATTTTTGCCCAACTTCAAGTCCGTTAACCCAAGAATAGCATCCAATGGATTTCCTTCATGTTTCAGAACATGAGCTTTGTCCTCTAAGCCCGAATCAGGGTTTACAGCAGCCCCACCTTTCACCTTGAACTTCATTGAAGTAGGCTTACTCTTTGTGAACATACCTGGAAATTAAGAGCTGTTAGACACTAGACTGTCCCACATACGTCAACAAAAAGTACATGGCAAGATAAGAAAGCGGGTGGTGTAATACTTACTTCCACTGGCCAGAGACTTCTTGTGTTCTTGTACAACATCAGGAAGCCTAGTCATAGGCTGTAATCGAAATTTTTTTAAAATTCACTAATCAAATTAGAAATACTGATCATTTCATTGTGTTATAAAATATTCCAAACAACTTACATTTGACCCCCAACTGCAAATGCTCTTTTGGATAATAAGGTTTCGAACATCTGATAAACCTCTTGCTTCCTTGACAAAATCCTCTGACACAACTTGGATGTCCATATCTTGAGCATCCATTATACGTTTTCCCATTTTGTCCACTTCCCCTGTAAAAAGACACAAAATAAAAATTATCTATTAACAAAAAGGTGCAAACTTGGAATTAAACTCTCAAAAAAATCAAAACTGTGAATGATGAGCTTCAATGAAAGTTAAACTGCATACTGTATATGATCAAGAGATTTGGTCAGTTCAAGCAGAAGTAATAGTAAAATCAAGCCAAATTTACAATTGAATAATCACTAATGGCACAAAAATAGAAAAATACATATTAGAAATTTCAAGATTGAGTTGCAAAAAATATCACCACTAAAGCAATTCACTGTTGACACAAAATATTATCACTTCTAGCCAGACTAAAGTCTGTTTTGTATAAGTGTCACCTAGGAATCCCTCCCTAAGCTCTTTATAGGTTACGTATACCATGCAGACATCTCCCACATCAATAGTACAAGCCTAGGTCACATTTTACATGTATTATTATTTTCATGTAATTTTTATTTAACATTAAATAACAAATTTTATTTATTGACAAGCCATAATTAAATTATGCAATTATTGCATTGAGCAAGAAAATCATTATCCAAGATATTTACTAATGGACTAATTAAAACGATCTTCCCTAACCATATGCAGACATTTAATCCCAGGATTAAACAGAAATTTAGGGATATTAGTAGCCGTTAGATGCGTGATGTAAAACTAAAAAACATTTTAATCCACCTTTAAAATAATGTATACTGTACTCTAGAGCAGGGCTTCCCAACCGGTGGTACGCGTGGGTGATAAAAGCGATAGGTTAGTAAGGGCCTCTGTGTGCATGAGCACGCGAACTATGAAGCGATTTTTGATGACCCTTTCTACACCAAAGGATAGTGTTAAAAAATATAAACTAATCATAAATACGATGAAAGCCCGGTAATACCATGCAGGGGTACGAGACTAGGAAAATCACGGCTATTCGGGTTTGCGAACCACCCGTAGACGAGGAGGAAACGGTACCCCTCTTAATTCGACAATTCCCCCCCTATGCCCAAGACCTATTGCGGGGAGCTGAGGTCACAACGTATGAGGGACTAATCCTCATGCAGCGTTATGATCAGTCTCAGATAGACGGAGGGAGGCCAGATGGGAGGCCCCCAAATCTTAACGCAATTCAAACGGACACGCCGCAGGTCAGATCCGACAGGATGCGCGGAAAACGGGACACGAGGGTGGCATCGGACTAGAGAGGATGTGATCAGGGAAAGAAACCAAGCCATGAGAGAGATAGACGTTTGCAATGGGCCAAGTCAACTAGCTTCACCTCCCCCCTATTGCCTCCCCCACCCCCATCGGGAAACGCGAGGAGTTTGGGCCGACCAACTTCCCTGCCCGAACCGATCAAGTGTAACCGTGGAAGTCCCCATATTATACCGAGTGGAAGGGCCCTTAACATCCATACGCCATCCCCAGTCAAACCCTAGCAAGAGAATAATGCACGAATTGTTATGCCTCTTTAAGAGTTTACTGTTCACAATGACACACGAATTGGCCCCAACGGATCCCTTACATCAATCAATGGTTAAACGAGGTCCCACATGAGTCGATAGGAATGTCGCCATACGAGGCACACTTCAGGATCAAACCTCAACCTTGTTTTGACCTAATAAGCTAAACAAAGGGGAGGCAGTATCGGAAAGAAGTGTAACAAATCGTCTTCACCAACCTGCAACGACATGGTGAAAAGCGCAGACGTGCACAGAAAAAATTGATCCATGAATTTCAGCAAGGAGATAAAGTTTCACTTAGGACCCCATGAGTCTCCGATGCGAAAGCGGGCTGGTTTCACGAATTCTTCCCCTTTTCGCTGGCCCGTTTACTGTAAATAAAATGCCTGTCCTTAACGATTGTGAATTGAAAGCTACTTACATTAGTTTTATAGTGAAGCCCAGCACCGAAAATAGTGACAATCGTATTTCCCAATGTGTTGTATGTTTAGAAACATTTTTGAACCAAAGCATGAAGTTTTCTTTTCTGATGGATCACCAAAATACTAAGCAATCTGCTTTAGTTGGTAAAGCCATTGGATTTTTTAAAAGAAAATCTACATTTTTTACGAAAGAAAATCAATGTATGACAAAGTTTGTCAATGCAGTGGAACCTGCTTAGGATGTTTTTGAAGGGGACACAAAAAATGAACGTGCAAACCAGGAAAGTGGTGAGTGGCGAAAACATTCTATTGAGATAGCTATTAAAAATCATATTTTCGGACACTTCAATTACTTATGATCTTATTCACTTTCAATTACATCAAATTCCATGTTAGATTTCATACACTGGAATATTAAACATCGAATTTTGACACTTCAGGACCCAAGTACTGTACTGCGCATTGCTGTATTGTTATTGCCCATATGTTTTGGGTGCACCAAATATGTATGTCGTGGCTGCAAGTAATAGCAATGCAACGGACTATAAATGGCAAACACTTCGGAAACGAGAAAAAATTTCATGCCTCCTACCTCTCTAAAAAGTGTATAAAATGGATATATGGTTTGGAGAAACAGGGTGGCTACTGATATCCAATTTTTAAATTCCCTGACTTCTCCCTGATGGATCACCAATTTCCCTGACCGATCGCCATAAGGTCACCTATTATTGGAATATTTTATTTCTGCTGAATTAAATTTTCATCAAAATTCAGAAAATGTTAACAGCTGAAATCAATACATTAAGTTACAAAGTACATCCTAATGAAAAAACACACTGAGGAGGGTCCATTCTATCCCCGAATGCTCTGTCTACTATCTCTCCCCCATCCACTACCCCAAAGATGCAGACATTTTTCGAATATTTTTTCAGAAAAATATTAATAAGTCTTCAAGTAAAACTCTGTACAAATATCTCGGTGGACATATTCGTGAAACCAATTAAAACTACTACTTTATGTGAAATTTTGCCTGAAAAACTTCTGCCATTTAGTGACTTAATAGTACCCAAATATCGACCATAATCTCTTAAACTTATGCATAGGACAGGAAGAGTACCATTGCCACAAATAGTATTGTCTTTTATTTCATTAAAATCCTTCCACAACTCTACTATCTACTTAACTTTTGAGATTTTTGAAGAAAAATCAAAACGAGTGTTTTTTTGGAATGTTGGTCATGTTTGAGCCTCCGTATACAAGTAATGGCTAGGACCTAAGAAGAATGACTTACCATTTCATAATAAGCAATCATTTGTGAGTATAAATGCCATGTTACAAGTCTTTATCTAAAAAAAAGCAATTTTGAATTTTGTCCGGATATTTTCGATTTACGACCACTGTGCGCCATCGCAGCGGCCGTTTTATTGTCTACAAAATTTCCCTACACACAAGGTTTTCCTACAGCAGGTTATTGAATTACGCATACAAAAGTTTTGCATTATGGTGAGCCCACTGAACCATTGCGAGCGTTGGGGCGACCCAGGCGAGCGAGCTATATTCCTTCCACGGCCACGTATAAGCGGCCGTGTAAGTTTCCTATGGTAAAATTACAAATTGACAATGTCTAATTCTTCAAGAAAGAAGTACTGCATTGTGGTAGTTCTGGGAAGTTGAGGATTACTGAAAAGACATCGAAGGGAAAGTTAATGGCCAATTTACTAGCGGACTACGGCACAGGTATCACTAAGGTGTGCAAAAAATACAAACAAAAGAAAAGTTGATGGACTGGATCAAAATCGGATGGCGCGAATGACCTTCAGGAACGAATAACAATTTGATTCACGTGAATCAGGGAACAAAAAAATGTAAAAAAGTTTGGTTAAAAAACAAGAGCACACCACTGAGAGCAAGAACAACAGTTGGCAATTAGCAACGGCAGCGTCATGTTCAGGAATATCATATTTGAGGTTGCTTGTGATGACTAAATTGCTTTGAGAGAGAGCTTAATGAGGCCATTCAATAATTACGTCGAGCGTGAAAGATGGGGAGGGGAAGACGGCTCTTCTTACTGTCTCACGAAGGGGGGTATGAAAATCAAAGATGATCTTGCGTAAGACTGTTTACACATGAGATCGTACTTGTGTTACCATTTTCATCTACATCTACATATTACCCCGCAAGCCGCCTCAATAGGCGTGTGGCGGGGGGTGTTAGGACACCAGCCGCTTAAAGATAAAAAGGAAACGCTCTAATGAAATTACGCCTAGCATTTATTGAAGTCCCTTATTGTTCGGGGGAAAAACGAATTCCCATACCTATCCGTTCGGCAAAATATCTCTCTTAATTTATCGTTTCTGTCGGACCTGGAAATATAGTGGGGTTCTAATATGATGTTCTCCGTGTCGCTCTGAAAGATATCTATTCTCAATTGTTCAAGCAATCTAAGCCTAGCGCGCAGCCTCCGAGTCTGCAGCGGTTCCCAGCCTAATTCGTTTAACATCTGCGTAACGCTGTCAGTACGCCCGTAGCTGTTTTTGACGAATCGCGCAGCTTTCCTTTGTATTTTATTAAGTTCCCGGACTAAGTCTTTCTGCACCGGATCCCATATACTCGCTGCATATTCAAGGTGTGGCCGGACGAGTGCGAAATAGCACCTCTCTTTTACTTTTTCATCCGAAAATCTTCCCACAATACGCTTGACGAATCCTAGCTTCTTCAGAGCTCTGCCACAAATATTTCTTATATGTGCTCCCCACGATAGGTCCGAAGTTATCGTAACTCCTAGATACTTCACTTCATCTGTCGCCTTTATGTTAACACCATCCACAGCATATACATGGGAATAGTTGGACGACTTCCGCAAGAATTGTACCGCCATGCATTTGCTCAGATTAAGTTCGAGTCCCCACTCTTGGCTCCACACATGAACGTTGTTTAAATCCGATGATAGAGTTTCAAAGTCAGAGTGATCACTAATTTCACGATAGATGACAGCGTCGTCGGCAAATAAACGTATTTTACTGCTAATTCGAGAGCATAGATCATTTATGTATATAATGAACAAAAGGGGTCCGATCACGCTTCCTTGCGGGACACCTGATGTCACTTTAACGACATCAGAGCTAATTCCGTCAAGAACTACCTTTTGCTTATGATCACTCAGAAAGTCGCGTATCCAGTTTACTACTGTTTCGTTTAGGCCGCATGACTGTAATTTGTATAAAAGTTTGTTATGAGGTACCGTGTCGAAAGCTTTCTTAAAATCTAGAAATAATGCGTCAACTTGTCTTTTCGATTCGCCAGATTTGAGAACGTCATGAAGAAAGAGCGCGAGTTGTGTTTCACATGATCTACCTTTCCGGAAGCCGTGCTGACAGCCATGGAGGACGTTACGACTGTCCAGGAACGTCATGATATTGCTAACGACGATATGTTCGAGTATCTTGCCTATAATCGACGTTAATGAAATTGGTCGATAGTTCCCTGGATCGTGTCTGTTTCCCTTTTTGAATATCGGTGTAACGTTTGCAATTTTCCAGTCTAATGGTATCTTTCCTTCAGACAATGACTTCTTGAATATTATGTCTAAGAACGGTGCGATCTGTGGCGCTAACTCCTTGAGGACACGCGCGGGTATTCCCTCCGGACCCGGAGATTTACTATTTTTTATCGACTGTAGCTGTTTAGTTATCCCATCACATTGAATAGTGATTTCTTTCATCGGTTCCTCAGTGAATTGTATTTCAAAATTACATGCAGTATCGTCTGTGGTGAATACACTTTTGAAGTGGGAATTTAACGTGTTAGCTTTGTCAATATTTTCGGTGACAAGTTTGCCATCATTATCAAATAACGAATCTACGGTTGAAGATTTTCCCTGAAGCTCTCTCGCATTTGACCAAAAAGATTTCGGATTTTCTTCGAGTAATTCACCAAGTACTTTTTTCTTGAAATTTAGCAATGCAGAACGCATTGATTTCTTAGTTTTTGAGCGTTGCGCAGCGTAACTTTCTTTTGCTTCAAGTTCCTTCGATTTGTCACCTACCGTAGTGAACTTTTTAACCAAGTTGTACAATTTTCTCTGTCTCTTAAGGTCCCTCCTAACATCGTTGTTATACCAGCGAGGTTCTTTACTGTCGCATTTCAATTTTTGCGGAATGTATTCGTTGATTCCCCGTCGTAGAATTTTTAAGAAATATTTCCATGATTCATCAGTGCTTCTATCCTCAGTTTTAGCTACGAAATCCGTGTACGAATCATTAAGCATCTCGCCAAATTTGATGAAGTTGCATTTATCAAATAAATAAATATTGCGTTTCGGTTTTACAGCTGACTCTACTTCAATTTTTAAGGTTGCAAAAATTACTCTGTGATCACTTATGCCGTCAATAATATCGAGCTGTTTTATCAACTTAGGATGGCTTACTGCAAAAAGGTCTAATATTTTATTTCCTCTCGTAGGCTTGTCAACTACTTGGGAAAGTGAGTGATTAGCAAGTGTGTTGAGTAAGATCTCACTGATTTCCCTATTCCTAGAATTCGGTTTTACTGTGTAAGAATCCCAATTTATAGATGGCAGATTAAAATCTCCCCCAATAATTATTACACTTTTACTGTCTCTCACAGTAAATGCGGATATTTGATTATCTAATTGGTAAATAACATCAATTTTGGAGTTTGGAGGTCTATAGAAAGAGCAAACATGTATACTCCTTTTGTTTCGTTGTTTAATTGTACACCACACGCTTTCTACTTCATTGTCAGTTATTTCGTGGGCGGTGCTGTGTAAATGTGATTTAACTGCTAGAAAAACTCCGCCACCTGCCCTATCGTTTTATAAAATATGAGACGATGATTTTAATAATCATCGTCTCATATTTTTAACACTAAGCAATTATTTACTACGAGCTAGTGTGCTCCAGCTACCTCTCGACCTGAGTCTCGGAAGTTAAAAAAAAAAACGAGGTAAAATTTTCCGAACAGCATATCCTCGGATTCCTTGTGATGAGCGTAACACATTATGATCATGAATTTTAACACTACTAGGCAAATATCGCAATACGGATATACAAAAGGGATACATTGTACGTCTGATTCACAACTAAATAATTAAGATTCACAACTGTTAAGATTCACCACTGAATGTCCCACAAATAGATGGGGCTTATTCCATGCACGTCAGCGACGAACATCAGTTTTAGTTGGTGTAATATTTTGGTGAAACAAATGGCAAGAATGACTGGCCGATAAACGTAATGGTAGAAAAATAACGAGAATTTCCTATCTCAGTTTTTCCCAGACTATTACGAGAATTCCCTGACTTTTCCAGTAATTCAAAATTCCCTGACAATTCCAGGTTTTCCCCGACTATCGCCACCCTGTTATTTGCTGGCTCTCCTGCATCTACATGACGTAATATTTCAACTTTTTTGTGGATGTTTAGCGAAGATCGCTTCCATTTCCTTTGTGGACACAATGCCTGATGGGAATACATCGTCCCAGATACTGTCACACCTTAATAACGGTCAGAAAATTATAGTCACTAATTAGTTATATCCTATTTCCTGAAAAATAAAAGTGACTGGGGTACTCCGCTTAACCGGTGAATGTGCAAGTAAGAGAGGTAAAACCAGCGCCTCTGAGTGAATTGTGGTGAGCCTAGAAACTAGGCGGAGTCAAAGGGGAACTAGCTGCTTTATTCCGTAAAAACGGTATTCCTGTAAAACTGGTATTCCATAAATATGGGATTTTGCTGTATTGCTAACCCCCCCCCCCCCCCTAGCATTTGGGCAAATCATTCTGCTACAAATTAACTTCATACCTTTTGTTGATATCACAGCAGCAAGTTTATCGTGAATCTTTGATATAACTTTTCCCCCAAGCCTAATAATTTCTTTTGTTAAATCTTCTTTGCTTGTTTCAGTTTTCCCATGAATGACAAACTCCAATTTCTTCAAAGGTGGAACAGGTAACTCCTTTGGTGGCCTGTAAATATTATCAGATTTTACTGCGGACTGGACTAATCGCCGATATCAGATAATACAATCAAATGTATAACAAAGGGCCATTCCACGATCATGTATATGACATTTGCGAACAAATTTTTTCCAAAATAATTTTTTTTAATTTATTGAAACCATATATTTTCATGAACTTTTTTTTAATTATAAAGTACACAAACTACACTTACGTACAAATGTTTTCCTACACATTGCATTCATCAATCAAAGGTGTGATAATTAAATTGTTTCTATCATGTATGTGATAATTTTTGGAAGTGCCTTTTCATTTTGAAACTTTCAAAATTAATTTCAACAAATGTACAATGATTTCAATGTTGACATTTTTTGTTATTTGACATTTAAACTGAAGTTAATAAGAATATTTTTTTTACATCCCTCAAGGTCCAGGTAGATTTTAAAAAATTAAACCAGATATCATGTTTGTGACATGGCAATCATGTATGTGACAGAGTATGAAACTAATGCAATCTTTTAAGCATAACTTTGTTTATATAAATTCTTCATCTGTACAGAGCTACAATTAGCAGTTTACTGTTTTACAAAATTATCTTATACGACATATTTATTTTCACGATAGTAAAATAGGATGAGTAAAGCAACAATGAAGTGCAGGTTAATTTTACAACATTGTGTCTACCCAAAATGTGCACCGACAGGTTCATTGAACAAGACAAGTCTATCTGAAATTGTAGGCATCGGCAATACTTTCACTCTATCACCTCTAGACACTTGATATTGCACAGCATTCTCTACATAAGAAAAGCTTGTTACTGATATTTTCTTCAGATATGAAACCGTTAAGTTGTGATTTTCATCTTCAGGAATTGATACTTGACACACAAAATTTTGCCATATTTTATTCCCTGCAACTTTTACTAAAAGAAATGAACCCGTAACAATTACTTCTGACATTGGATTGCTATCTAACTCTAAATATTTTAAAATCAGTGCAGTTTCTTTACAGTCACAATTACTGTATAAGTGCAGTTCAGAATTTTCAAAAATAATTGCATGAATACTTTGTATTCCTTTGACCTCCTTGCTTTTGACCAGTCTATAGCTTTACTCTTCATTGACTTGATGTTGCATTATTGACATAGTGGTGATATTAAGCAAAACTTTAGCAGCTACTTTAGCAAAATCTGTATTTGTTTGAAATATTTCTCGTCTGGCCATAACCTCCGCATGCACTCGTGCCTTTGTATAATACCATTCACAACTTCTTTACAATGAGAAGTGGCAGTATATTTCCAGCTGATGCTGTGAAATTTTTCTTGAAATTTTAAGTTTAATTCATGCAGTAGGTATGCTATGTACCGGTTCTTAAACTCGTTCGATGGGCCATCAGTCCAAATTATTAATTTTGATCTGTTTATAGATTGAATTAAGTTTAGGAGGTTGGTTAAAAACACTGCAACAGTGTTTTTACTTGTCACTGGCGTCTGATACAATAAGTAAACTGTTTTTTTCTGCAGCAAACAATGCTGCAGTAAACAAAGTAACAGAGCTCAGACTCCATAATGCTGACTGCACCTCTCCTTGCCACTTACACCCATAATTCATTGCAAAATCCAGTTGAAGAACTAAACCATTCTTTTTATCGTTCTCAAATGTCGATGCCTGGATTCACTTAATACGAACATACTCTTGAAATAGTGGAAGAGCAGTTTTAATGTCATTCAGTAACGCTGCACAGCTTTCACGATGTTTTATTTCTAGCCGCTTTGTAGCATTTTTACATAGATTTTTATTTGACATTACTTACATTATGTACAATGTCACATGATTGGCTTTGTCACAAACATGATAGCCTGTGTCTCAGAAACTAATCTTGTGGAATATTTGTCAATTTTTATTGACATAATATGACCAAATCAGCTTTGTATAAAGGAATTTTTTAAATTGCTGTACAAATGAGGTACATATAACAATAGGAACAAGTCTATCATATATGTGACATTCAAATTTTATGTCTTCTATGTACATTGATTTAGCAAACAACAATTAAATGAATGACAATTTTTAAAGTGTTATGCAATGGGTAGCAACATGTTAATATTGGTCTGCAGTATTAAAAAGATTAAAAATAATCAGTATTGAGTATAATTAAAATATTTAGATGGAAGTCGAATATGCAAAATATAAAGTTATAATAAACTAAATTTGAAGCACTCACTTTTAGGCCTAAGCATTTTTGCACATAAATATAAATAGCATGTTTTTGACATAAAATAATGATTGTTACCCATTTAAAGAAAGAAAATTTTTTTTCGCTCTGGTACCATTTTTCATGGAACAGCCCCAAAGCAAAATAAAATAGCAATTGCCCTTTAAAAAGATCAACTTACTTGCTCTTAAGAGAAGTGCCATTCGAGGAACTAGATTCAAGGGTTCTGAACAACCTTTTTTTAGGCTTGTACTTGTAGGACTTCCTGCAACACAATGTGGTCGAAATTGAAAATATATCCTTAAAACTTTCACGTAATATAATATTTATCCAGTGGGAATTTTGTATATGAACACCACTTGGTGAATTACACTCGAGAAATCCCCTTCTCAGGAACCAATTTTGGGCAAATTTTAGGATAACCATTGAGGTAGTAAATACATTATAGAAAAAACAAATATTTCTATAATGAATGTGCTACTCTCGGTGAGACTTCCCAGGCTAATGATTTTTCTTTTGAAAATCCATAGAAAAAAGCAACTAAGTCATAACAATCTAACAAACTTTTAGGCATAGAGTAAAAACCATGAAAATATACCCACAAAAATTTGTAGTCATCAGCATAATCCTTAGGAATAACACATGCTCTTCTACTAGGATCTGTAGTTGAGTAATCACATTTTGCCCACTCAGTAGCATCTCCTGTACAGTGATAACCTACACCAGACCTTGAATACAAAAATGATAGGTAGCAATTATGTAGGCATCAATGACTAATACTTCCCGTATTGAACTTCTATGACAAAAACCATATAAGTCATGCACACAATTAATAGTGATATAAGTAGATATATTTAAAAAGATGTATTTTTTGAAATTTCTTACTTGAATGAAAGTTGCCCCTTACACTTAGGGCAAGGATCCAATGCACCAAAAAGCAGCATATCGGCAAGGGTGTCCCAAATCTGATGACAAAAAAATACATAGAAACAACCTCAAATAAATATTTTTATAATAACACATTTATGATTGGAGATTAATCATAAGTAACTCAAGCTGTTATTTACAACACCTATCTATTTGCTTGAATTCCCAACAAACAAAACTATACAGCCACCAAAAACTGTTTAAAAACTTTTTTAATTGCAATCTTATATTCATTCTATACAACAGAGGAAAATAAAATTCTGTATCAGCAATTTACTTTTTAATATCAAAACTGGTTCATTGCAATAATTCTCTCTCATTACATCTACTAGTATGAGCCAATCAATGCAACTACAGCTCACAAAAGAGCTCATAAATTTTCAGGAAAATAAAACATGATTATTTGACAATTTTATAGAATAATGTATGTAATGTCAAATTTTCACAATTTGCTCATTATGGAATTATTAAAATAAATGAACTACTTCCAAGTATTCAAATAACAAAATTTCATTTTTATCTCATTTAGGAAGAGCCACTTCAGCTTAGCAAAGCATGAAATATTTTTCACGAGCGGAGAAATAATCTGTTTTTAAGGTGAAAATGTCACTGGATGGAAAACTGAAAATCATACAACTGGAATTAGAACATGGATGGACAGTGCTATTTTTAGGAAAAATTAATAACGGTGCAAAAAATGAAAATTATTATTTGTAGTCCATACATACCACACTCTCTCCAACAGGAATTTCTTGGTTGTTATGTTCCAAAAGAAACTGAAGTTCCTTTTTGGATATTTTCCTCAACTTATCCCGATAGGAAAACAAGGCCTTGCTTTGTACTTTCAATTCATTTTCATCTACCTCCTCTTCGACTTTGGGCTTCTTCAAAGGTACATCTGGCTCATCTTCAGACTTTATTTTTCTTCAAACAAAAGAACAATATTTACTTTTTGGTACACCATTTCAATGAACAATTTAGGTTTCCTAAATTTTAATCATCTTCAAAGAAAGACATTATCCACACAGCAAGCTATTTGAATTATTTACTTAGCATACATGTATGCACCACTCTTTAAGAACTGCTCACAACCACAGGAGGATTGTGAAAGCAAGAGCTTCACAATGGTTGAGGCGATTGGTGGAATGGCAAGAGATGTTTTAAATTGCAAAAATGTTGTTATAATTACAAGAAAAACCCATACATACAAAGTTTTTCACATAAATATACAATATACCAATACATTCAAGTACAAAGAGAGTAATACCAAATTGAAGACAACACAGTTGCTGCAATATCATTCGATATGGTTTAAAGAACACATATGTGATTTTATATTAACTTGATTACTGATCACATTGTGGCAATTTTGGCATACTCAACACCTCGCAAGCTAAATCCTCGGAAACTTAAAACCACTGGAGACTGTTGCGGTCTCCCAAAGTGCCGGGGAGACATTGAGACAAGTACACGATCTGGCTCATGTCTGAGCGATCACTCACGTCTTCGCGGTTGTTTCACCTACTGGACTAATATACAGTCCATCCTAGTGCTGCCGCCTTTTACACTCTTTCGAGTCGAGCTGTGAACTTTCCCACCAATCCACAGTTTGCCTGCACCTCCCCTGCTCTCCCCACTCATCCACTAAACATCCATTTCCCCTAAAAGGCTGGCGAAATGTGCCATCAGCGGAAGAGGTCTCTTCCCTTCCGACAGGCCAGATGACCACATCGCGGAGATTCTACTTAGGCCGTGCTGGCTATACCAAGAGTTCACAGAACTTGGTCTACAGATTTACTTGAGTTGTACATAGTATATTTTTGAAATATAGTTGTTCCTGTTGGAAGTCAATCCCACTTTAAGGCTGTTGTTAATTCATTTTGCTTGCCTCTGTCTACCTACCTCTGTCAATTCAATCGCGACGACGAATCCCCATCGAGATCGGTCACAAAGTTAATGTAATTACTCAGGAGCATGCTTCTTCAGAGCCAATACGCTCAGACTGAAAGGAGCACAAACTATCGGAATTTATACAATATAAAATGCCAATTACATACATATAGATAAGTAAAAACAAATCAATAAAAATTGAAAACTATAACTCAACATATTGTCTAAATTGTATATTAAATGATTAACTCTGTACACAGTGCTGTTTAATTGAAGGCATTGTTGGTTCTGAGGTGACTAATTGATAAGCAGAATAACGTACTCCACAACTTTTCAAACTTCAGCATTAACAAAAACTGGCAAAGGTGGACATTGACTGTGGAATGAATGACCCTGGTAATTCAGTAGAAACTCGAAAATACGAAACTCAAAATTACGAAATTTTGATTTTACGAAGCAAAATCTTCGGTCCCGATGTCGTCTGCATCTCGATTGCTTTGAGAGCAGTCAAGACGCGGACACCTTGTCGGGAAGTCCCAATATTCAGTGATTTTTCTGCTCTCCTCTCTCCGCATTTTATATTACGCCTCCTTTCCAGCTCTTTTTTGTAAATCTACTTGCAAAATTGGTCGTCCTCTTCTTCGTCTTCCAACAAAAGCAACAAAACTATATCGTCACCATCCACTTCAGCTTAAAATCAACTCACTCTGAGGAAACAAGAAAGCAATAACAAATTTGTAATGAAACTAAATCCACAATCTCCCACATCGCCCAACCACGAAAACGGGATGTAGTTGCCTGAATGAAACCACCCGGCCACGTCGTCCAAACACTGCAGTTGGACGTGGCTGCTGGACGCCCCAGTGAAACCAGACCTTAAGAACGACTTTGAATCGTAGGCATCGTAGCACATAAAATATAGAACCAATCGGACAAAAAATGCGATCGGCCTTGTTACCTCGAGTCCACAGAGTTGCCAACGAGCAAAAAAATGTAAATTAGTTGTGCACGGATATACTCGCCCGCGAGAGAATAATTTCTACAAGCAGCATTTTCCTCTCATGATCCCTGGCATTTTTGGCTACTGGTTTTTCCAAGCATTAATCCATGATGAATATTCCTGGTACAGCATTCATTTGCTGCGCATGTGTGCTCAAAAACTATGGCATGTATCGGAGATGGTGCTATATTGTTCGAGCGGTAGATTCATTGGTGAATACATATAACCCAAGGAAGCTTTTTTTCGCACTTTTTCAGACTGATTACACTCAACCTTGCTCCCAGGTATAATTATTCCAGCTGCCAATAGCTTTCATCGAAAGAACCAGGTTTAATTTCCCGCCCTAAATGAGCGTTTTGATATAGACTTCGAGCAAGGCATTGCCCTTCCCTTCTTTCGTCGCCAACAGCCAAGAAAACCAGAAAAAATACGAGTTCGCTTGGTTCGTACGACCAATTACTTTTACGCACATAAATTCTTAAGTATGACTAGTGCTGGGCGCATGCATAATCAAAGGGAAAAAACGCTCAAGCACCCATACATATGTATCAGAAAATGGTGTAGGTACCTTTCTCCCCTTTCGCTTCAACCTAGTGATTGAACAAATATCCTAAACGAGAGCTCAGCTGCATTCCTGCAGATTGATTGAGAATAAAATAAGGGTTTTGTAGCTTAATCCTTATTAGACATATAAACAAGAAGAGGATAAGTGGAACCATCCTATGAGATGCTGAAAGTCACGCTGTCGGAGAGGGAGCATAAAACCTCGTCAGCATCGTAGCAAGCACTTGCATCTCCCCACGCCCCACCCCTGGGACGACATCGGGGGTGGGAGTGAGTTACCAGTGCGGAAGCAGGATACCGAATTGGCCAGGATCTTAGGGTAGGGGCGTTGAAGCATTACTTGTCACAAGTTGGCAGTTTATTGGCTGTAACCCCCAGCAATTTAAATCGATATATCACGATCTTGAAACGAAACGAACTTGAGGCTTATAACGAAAAGGACGAATTCCTGATTTCTCCTATTAAAAATGAAATTTTTCTCACTCTGGATACATTACATCGATTCCAAATTGTTAATGACATCAACTCCCAGTTTAGTTTGCATTTATCCAAATGAGAGGCCATGGTGGGAGCGACCATGGAGCGAAGCAAAGCGTAAAAATAAATAACTTTTTTTGTTAAATGAGTGATTCTCTCGACAGAAGAGCTGAAGTATTTTATATAATATACATTCATTCGTTTGTCGTATTTCTTCTTCAATTCTTATTCACTGATCCCCTTTCACAAGACTGCCTGAATGAACCGGAAATTAAGGAAATGCGAAATAGAAATGCCCGCACATTCCCATATTGTTTTACCCCACCCGGCAATCTCCACCAGGAAAATTCACTCTACTTTCCATCTCCGTTGCTCCAAAACTGAGGCTTACTCTTCTCCAACACCTTTCTCACTTCCGGTGAACCTATCAAACGCTTCCCTTCTCTCCCATACTGGTCATATTTCCCCTCCAGTCTCCGTGCCCCCCCTCCCCGCTCTTCATGGTTGGCACGAGCCATCACCTTCACACCGAAGCCCCCGTTCCGCCCCCCCAGGAGATCAGGCCCCTTCGAGTGGCCCCTCGGTCCCACCCCCTCAACACTAGGTCAGGATGCGATGTCCCACGCTGACTCTGCCGGCCCCCCATGCCAACTCTTGGGCCCTTTAAGTAAAAGCCCGCCACTCTCCAAAGGCATGTCCACCCTCTCCGAGGAAGCAACCAGTTGAGGTAAGGGAGGAGGATAAGATGTGACTACGGCGTAAAGCCGATGATTCATTCGATGTTTATTCCTCGCGCGCTTCCCTTGGCTTTGACTTACAGGTAGATCAACGTCTCAAGTGACGCACGATACTCCTTGTACATGGGTCGCGTAGCGCGTACCTGAGAGGGAGAATGGTCGAGGCTGAGTAACTCCCGAAATGACGGGGAAAGGAGGGGGAGACAGCTGATTCCAGCCTGGTGCGTGGCCTGACCTGGAGCTGCAATGTTCGGAAGAAAATCTCCTTGCTTGATCGAAAGCAGAGGGAAAACGATAACAAAAAATATCCCAAATTTTAGTTCAATATCGAATCTTTAAATGGATCATAAGATTTAATGAATGAAGAGCAGGCGACCTAATCTGATTAGAGCCACAAATGAAGCTTTCGCATAGTAGAGAGGAAAACGAAAATTATTGATTTGTAGTGATCGTTAGCAGCATCGTTAGTAGCTGATGAAGTGTAAAAGGAGTTATATCGCCTTCACCGCTGAAGTGCGTGGCTTGTATGTACAATCTACTTTTGAAAGGAGGGACATATTTAGCTGGACTCCTCTATAAGTTCCATCGTATCGGAAATAACCACGCACAAATAAGATGAATCCAAGGGAGAATAACGATTGTTATTTCGCGAGATTAGCGGAGTACATCTTAATCTATGGAAACAAAAAAAGAGCTTCATCACGATGTTTTTGAAAGATACTCGTTCATACGTAATTTGATATTACGAAGTGCCGATTTTTCCGGTCCCGTCAACTTCGTAATTTCGAGTTTCTACTGTAGTGACAAACATTGGAAGAATAAAACCATTCCTTTCGTAAGATTAACATGCTAATATCTCTGCCATTATTTTCTGATTGGATTGGCTGATACCATATATTATATCCAGCACTGACATTGACAAATATTTAATTAGCCAGCTCTAGAGACTGGCTGTATATACTAAATTACAATGATCATTTTAACATGATGAAACGCCAAAACTCAATCATTATTCTTTAATATTGATAGAGTTAATAATTCAATTCAAGGGGAAAATAAAACTAGAAACAACAAATATTACAAGCAAAGGAATTAACTAACTTTTTTGAAATATCTGACAAAATAAAATTACATATTGATAAAATTTATAATGGTGAACTTACATGGGCTCCATTTTAGGAATCTTCTTCTTCAATTCATCCTGATCTTCCTTTGAAAGAGTTTTCGCTCCAGGGAGATCACCTCCACTAGCAAAATATTCCAATTCAATGCGGTTTGATGCAAAGCAGGCAATGTGGTGCCAACGATCAAAACCACCAAAACGTTTAGCCTTCTCACTTTCGAAGTCTTTTTTCGAAACCCTGACTTCATCCTAAAGAATTTTTTTTCATTAGTTTAGATCCACAAATACTAGACCAAAGATAAAATGTGTATAGATGACCAATACAAAAATTTGAGCGACACTTCACAAGGCTGCTGCATCTCTTTGATGAAAAATACTAGTCAATTTCTAGGAAGTATGGTACATACAAAATCCCCACAAAAAAAGGGTGCGTGAAAAAAGCATCTGATTTCTAACGAGATGTGAAGATTTCAATACCACAACAGTGCTCACTCAGCAAGTGATACATACACAACTCATGAGTTTGAACATGCTAGAATTAATAATATGAAGGTGCTACTAAAGTTCTCCTTCCGCAAAATGCAAGTATTGACAAGAAATGGACAAAGGAGTGGATCAAGAAAAGTCAGAAGTCTTCTCTTGCAAGAAAGCCTGAGTAAAAACCATGGAATAAAAAAACTTTGCCAAAGTTTGTAAACAAGCAACAGAACTTGAATAAAAGAAGCCTAACATAACAAAGCTGCAGGATGCTTAAAAGTATGATTATGTATCCATTTAAATTTTGCACAACTGTGGCTTAACCTGTTTAAAAAAATATTCATATTTGAGGAAATGTCGACATTTTAAGCACTCATTAACGGTGGATACAGAAACTACCATATTAACACCCGTACCACACACCTATGTGTAAGACACACCGTACTTTTAACAAAGAAAATCGATAAATCATTTTTCCTGCATGTTGTGACTGCATTAAAGGTGGGCGATTCTGAAATTATGCATAGACACAAATGACTGACTATAAGGAGAAGGCTATCTCATAACAATGAGAAGAATGACTACATATATGCTTGTCTCTTTCTGTACATGATGGGAGGACATTGTAACTGATGTGTGTAACATAGGTAACATGTAACAATTCACTATACATACATCAACATAAATTTAGGCACTTTCTCATGTACCATCACGTATTACACACGCTTGATTTTTTACCCTGATTTTCAGGAAAAAAATGTGCACTTGGTAAAAGTGAAGAAACATTATTTGCCAAATCTGACTGAATACATATCATTAATTAATATATAAACATACAGGTTTCTGCCAGTAAGGTAGTCCAGCCCCATTTATACTAACGGAGATATGCCTCCCAGAGGGCAAAACTTACCCTTTGATCCCTTTACATTTTGACAATTTCCACTTCCAAGATCACTGTTTCCACAGAGGAATGTGATTGAATGAAGCCTACGAACTTTTATCCCTTCCCTTTTGCCCAAGATAAATTTAAAATCAGTAATTAATGATAAACACACCTTTATCAACTTCTCTCCACAAACCATACAGGTGGCACGACTTGACTTTGCATACTCCACACAAAAATCCTTCAACTTCTCCTTTGTAGCAGACCTTTTCTTAGCTTTCTTCCCACTGGAAGTCGATGGGCTATCTACAGCTCCACTGGCGGACTCTGGCATAAGAAATAAAATTATTTACCAGGAGGAAAAATTATAGTTAATACAAATTAACGATAGATACTTACTAATCTTGTCAGAGAGTTTTTGTTGATCTTCCCAGCGCAGAGAGTCAAAACCATCAATGTCAACAACATTTTTAGGTCTTTGTTTCCCAAAAAAACACATATAATGGTACCAGTTGGGAACTTTGCCATCAAAATGAGGAGACTGTGAAGATAAATAGAGACTTAAATTCACACTCATGCATAAATAGTTTTTAAAAAAATGTTCTGGTTGTATCTTGCAATGAATAACTGACCCAATTCTAAAACCATCATTTGCATAATAATGATAAGCTCATCATATTCACAGAAGTATCATTGTATTTTCAAAATCTAAACATACTAGGCCTGTCAGCATGTAAAACCTCTTTTCGGATAAACAAGAATCCCAAAATTAGCTTCTAAAGTGTCCCAAGGAGGTTGATTGAAAATCCAGCAAATAGGCTGAAAATTAAAAAACAATTGTTGCTACTGCCGTAAATGTATAAGAGTGGGCAATGTACAGTAATTCCGTAAAATATACTAAAGAAAAAAAATGCCCCAACCTGGGATCGAACCCCAGCCACCATACAAGGATAACAGGCTCAGCACCTCAACCCACTGGGCTACGACCTCTGTTGAGAGAGCCGTGAACTATAAAGGATTTATACTGAGGAAGATTCATTATTAGCATTTTTCTCTCGAACCCGGGCCTATGTTTAAGAAAGCCGCGACACTTTTCCCACATTCTCTCTATAGTTTCAGAAAATAATTTCCTTGTTTGGATCCCGAACATAAGTCACGCAATGTCTCCTTGTAAGTGCACATTGTGTTAAAGATTTTTTCTAACTTGAGACAGCTGTTGAAAGTTGATTATGAACATGTAATTTTAAAATGTACAATGCATCCAAAGCATGATTCAAATGTTTGGCTTTTAACTATTTGAATTCAGTAACCCCAAAGTAAATGAATTTAAGTGGTGGTACATCTCTCAATGTTCTTCATCTCTGTTTTAATCCGTGCAGCTGCCCACTTTATCATGTAGAAATGTTTTATTACTCTGCAGAACTAACTTTGCTCCATTATCTCATCTATGACTGACAAGGCTCCCTTCAAAATCTTTCCGATCAAAGACAGTAAGTCTGTGGAAACAATGTGTGACTCAGAAAGATTATTAAAACAATAAATCTTTGTTTTGGGTCCCAGATACTAGAAACATGCAGAATGTGGTCTAATGTCTGTAATGGAGCATTTTGAATTTTTTTAACACAAGGAAAATAATCTGGATAGGTTTAATGAAGATGTTCAAATTAAACAATGCCCACTCCAAGCGAATATAATGTCAACCAAGTATCTAAGACTACAAACTCACACTATACTTATAAACTTGAAGAATCAACTCGCCAGCCTTTTGCCACTCTCCATCCCCTCCCTAACAATTCCATAAATTACACTTTCTAGGTACCTTAGATTTTTACACTGTGCTTTGATGATATTAATGTTGAAACCAGTTGGCAGATAAAATTAAATATTAAAATGCTCTTCTAAGCTCACATTTTTTAAACAATGATGGATTCATTCTTATCCCGCCCTTACCCATCTTCTATTATCTTTTAATAACTGCCAATGGCTATTCCAATTAACTGCAGAATGAAAATGCCCTCAACTCTCATTTAACACTCATAGGATTCTGTGATCGATTTTCACACATTTCCATTTTTTAAATCTTCATTTACAAAATGTGATAAAAGGAACATTATAAAGCTTCATTATGCTATTGAATGAAGCAAGAATGCCAAACCTTTTCCAATTATTCAGCTAAGGATTATTTTGGACTTGAAACAGTAATTAGCAGGTCATTAAATATAAAATTAAAAGCAGCTTATTAGAACATACTTATCACAATTCCATTCGTACTGCACTATAGCCTTACACATAATTTAACTGCAATCTGCACGAGAGCGAGAGGTAGATATGATTAATGCCGATGAAGGTAGGTAGGTACTCGGGTACCACAGAAATTTTGTAACTAGATGCTGTGTACACAGAAACTACATATACTCTACCATATGCTATTTTACCAGTGTGTTCTGCCTGGGAAGGAATATAAGAGTCATATATTAGTACAGCTCTCGGAAAAGTACTGGCACAGTGGACGATTTTGGGACATGAGCTACAGAAATTTCAAAGTTTTGCAAAACGTGGGAGGAAGGTGGCTCAGTGTGGAGCATTTCTAATTGCTACCAACACAAGCACTTCGAGAATTGGGATGACTCACTACTACCTGCTGTCCCATTTTGACTCCTCTTACCATGAGACCTTACAATACAGCCCCTAGTACAGTCACGGCGATGGGTGATTTTTACCACTTACCTAACAGCCTTGCATTCTACCTTATACTTTACAAAGTGCTGAGGTAAAATGATTAGTTGATTTTTAGTACCTGTTACTTTGACAATCTAGCCTGTCAAATATATATCTGCACAAATTTTTGTTGCATTAAGTGCCACAGGTGGAATATTTTTATTAATTTTTCAGCCATACTATTCATGTAATCTGTATTGTCACTATTTCCTTCATGTCGATTATATTGTTTCCCAGCATGGCGACCGACTATTCATAGGATATGATTTTATTTCACAATCTATTTTCTTTTTTTCGACTTTTGTATCCCTAAAAAATATTTATCCAGTTCAAGGACTACATTTAAATTTATTTTTTGTTTTCACTATTGTCTTGTAATATTATTGGCTTCAATTTTTGTTCAAAAATATATATATATATATATATATATGTTTACAAAATGTCTATGAGGCCTATTGGTCTGTGGCAATAAACGCATAATATTATTATTTCGCGAAGAAATTAGGTTCCCCTATCTCACTCTATTATTGCCTCCCTCTTCCCCTCCATCCTTTCCTTTCACCCCCTCCACTTATACCTACCCTCCTTGGAGTGCAGGTCAGCACCAGAAACGTTTGCAGGAGCTATAAACATGACCAGGTACAACTTTCCAAAACCTGTACCTACTAATGATTCACAACACACAATCTGCTTCACATAAAGAGTTCCAACGTGTAAATAAGATGTAAGACAATGGCATGTTAACTTTTACAAGCCACACAAAAACTAGCTAAACTAGCTGTAACCAAGTGAATTAAACAGTCTGTAAACCATGTAAATGAAAATTTCTCTCTTGAGAAAAGGATTGGGTAAGAAATCAAAATTTGAGCTTATCAGTCACACCAAAATCATAAATATGTATGAGTTTTGTACGCAGAACACCTTCATTGCCCAGGAGAAAATAAACCGTGACAGACAGTGTGCTGGAAACATATTGAGAGCATGACAGAACTGTGATAAGTGTACTGTTTTTCTCAGAATCCTAATGTAGAACTTGTTGAAGCATCAATAGATCCCTAACACCTTGAGTACCATAACTCGAAATTATCTGCCCCCTGAAAAATGTGTTAAAACTGACAAGAGCCAAAAGGTATATATTGGCAAAAGAACAAAATATTAGAGCACAATTTTAAACAACTTACAAAACTCGACCGGAAGACTATATCTCACCATTTCCCTCACGTATACCAATATAACAAGCATTGAAACGTATGAAAATTATCCCTTGAAAGAATAAACATATATCTTGGTCCTTCCTATAATTTGTATCACTAAAACATTTCAAAACCCTTTAAATACTAGTTTCGAGGCTTATAAATTCTTAAGCATAAAATGCAGAGCAGAGTTTTTTCGTATTCCAATAATCAAAGGCGGCCACAGTTCACATCACCTCGGATTAAAAACTAAACAAAAATGGATATCACAACAAAACCGATATGAAACCAGCATTGCAATACAGAAGACGTAATCTACAGCTCATGTTATCAGGCATTAATCCATGCAATGGATGTGAAGCATTAATTCCAAATATGTCACGCATAAACATGAATTACATACTAAAAAGAAAAAAATTATTAATAAATATATATTGCAGTCTTCAAATGAATCATCCTTTCAATTTTTGATGGCTATATACATGAAGGGTAAAATGAAAACTAAGACCACCACGTGAAAATACGATTATGACTTAGTACAAGAACTTATACACGCCGATTCATGAGGAATACAAATAATCTGACATTTACGGATGGTTTACCGTTGTAGCAAAGAGATATTGAAAGTCACAGGAAACCCAACGCTGGAAGAACTGATCGCACGCTTCATTAACTTCACTCACCGATGGTTGCCTATGATAAATACCTAAATGAACAAAATACTGACGACGTTTGGGGATGTTAACTAAGCACATGGTCATTTGTTTTCATCTTCTATATGTAATTGTTAGCGCCAATAAGACGTTTCAGACTAACTCTGATGCTTAAATGCTTTTGGGGTGTCATCCGATAAATACAATTCAGAGACAATTCCGAAATATACGATTTTTTACAAATATTTCTTACCTGCACCATCACAGCAAGCCGCAATGCATCCTTGTCAATTGAACCTTTGCAGCCTTTACACGAAGCACGTCCACTTTTCGCATATTCTGCACGAAACGGTAAATCTTCAGCCATTCTCTCAGAGAAACTCAACGCGTGTAATCAAATTAGTACCTTGCCACACTTCAGCACAACAAAATTTCTTTTCTACCCGGTCCTAGACCCAACACGAATCGGAAACCGCTCTTTTGCAGCGCCTACTGAGATATCGATTGGCGTTGATTTCGATAACATCGGTCAATTATATCGAAGTTATATTTCGGTAATGTGTGGTAATCTAATCCATATTAAACACGGAGCCATATTTACTTTCAAGATTAGTGTATGAAAAAAAGATATTCTACTGAACTCCCATTTAGCCTCATTGCAGCCTTATTTACGTACCATACGTACACTATAGGGCGCGTTCCGAAATTCACTGGCAGTACTGCCTGTGCTGCCGTGAAACGGAACGCGAAATTGTACAGCAGCTGCTGCAGTAGCATGAATTTCGGAACGGTCGGCAGTGGCTTGAAATTCAATATGGCCGAATTGCGCGGTTATTTATTATAAGCGATCTTTCAATGCGTTAATTCTTAATGCTAATCCTTATGACATTGATAAAGGGTATGCTAATTGTATTCTAATTTTCATTGCCTTGCTACTTAATGCTACTTTATACTGATTGGTTACATTCTGTGACGAGAATAAAATGAATTCGCGTCAGCTACCCGAGCATGGAGAAAAAACCCTGTGTTATTATAAACAAATCTCCGTCATAATTAACACTATCGAATTCATAGTAAGCAGTTTGAATCTTGGGCTTATAAGCAAGTCTTAGAATATATATTTCAAGCCCTGGATTTTCTTCATGGCCAGTCGTACGAAGCGTTTCCTAGAGTGATATCGATAATTAGGAAAATATACGGGTTGTTGAGGATTGCATCGCAGAATATTTTCCCTAACAATTAAATTTATGCAACAATTTGCGCTTCCCGACAATTGTTATACATACCAGTGTTATGCTAAGTTATCACTATAGTAAGAGGCTGTATATAATTATGTGTACCACGATCGTGGTACACATAATCGATTATTCATGACACTAAATTAATTTTTGGTTCCTAATTTCACAAGTCGCTGACATTCGCAAATATAATTGCTTCTCTACTTGTATCACTTCTGATGTTGTTCACTCCCTCATCTTTTTATTAACGCTTTTATCCTATTGAAATATTCACCGCGGTACTATACTTGATAAATAAATGCGTTTTATAAACTATTATACGCTAATCAGATGTTGTTAGCTATTTAAGTGCATCGAGACTTTTCTCTCTCGCCGATATAAACATTAAAATGTTCGAAGCAGTGTCTCTAAACTCTTCTAATAATATTTACTAACGTTGTAGATTTGATTTTTCCGCCATTTGTTCGATGGCCGTCTGCTGCTACTGCCGCTGCTGCTGCTCTTGGGCCGCAGCAGCGGCAGTAGAGTTCACAGTGAGAAACGTCATCAATAGGCTGACGTCATTCGTTACTGTGCGGTACTGCCAGTAGATTTCGGAACGGTTTGGCAGCACAGGCAGTACTGCCAGTGAATTTCGGAACGCGCCCTATATAAGGTGATAGCACTATCGATAGATCGCGATATGCTTTTATTTTTGCGATTGTGAGAGACTGAAAAACCCGCGATTCCGCGAACAATGTTTACGAATTGTAGTTTTATTTGTTAGCATCGTTAGCATGGTTAGAATCCTGGCATATATGCACTGAAGATGTGTCAAGAAAGCGTCAATCGTAAGGAATTCAGTGTTCAGGGGTAAATTTTTCATAGTTCGAGCCCTCTTTTCCAGTAGCCGCAAGATATATTAAAAGAACACAATTTGTGTTTTCCACTGATTTATTATATAAAATACATACAACCGGTTTCGGTTATATGTAATTAATGTTATGTGATAGGAGTATACGCGCAACATATATTTGTTCAATGGATACATTATAATGGATTTGTTCAACGGAAATAGACACGCAACTCCGCGAGTAATGGTATATGCCATGAATATATATATTCATGGTATATGCCCTGGATATGGGCATATCCAGGGCTTTAAGCAATGGGGATCTTCTCATACGTTTTGAAATTGCGGCAAAAGGACTATACTGGTGGAACTATAGTCCTTTTGACTTAATTTCCAGGGTCCGACCCTGCATTATTTTTACTTGTCTCACAATCCGGTATGCGGCCTTGAATATGATGGAACTGCGTCCTTGAGTTGGTGGTGGACAATGACCCTCGAAGGCTGATGTCTCTAGGATAGGTAAGTATGTTTCTGTGAGGATATAATCTTAACCATGGTTGCAACTTGAGTCAAAAACCTCTTATTAATTTTTCTTCTTTTGACAAATTAAATTTTGATGATGGATTTTAAAAATATTAATGGAGTTAATAATAGTCTTGTTTCAATAAGTTTGTAGTAATCAATTCGAACAGGCTGCCCACCCTAGCAGCGCAATTTGTTTTCAGCATATGCTTAGAACATTTTCAACACATATGTGTGATGTATTAAGCATAATTTGAGCAAATGTAAATGTCCAGGAGGACACTTACCTGAGTCGATGAACCATTCTTGGCCGTATAATGTCTTCGCATTCGTTTAGCCAGTCAAGCTTGGAGGACAGGGAGCAATTACAGGGTTAACCTATGTACTATGGGGGAAAAAAATTCCCAACAAATGGAGCACTGCGACTATCACCAGGGCCGTCCCTGGGGATTGAGGGGCCCTGTGCAAACTAAAGTCGGGGCTCCCCCATAACTTTGCATTCCCTTATTGATATAGTATAATCTTTTAAGCATATTTCATGGAAAGAAGGAAATTAACCGACGAACTGGCAAATAGTTTCAAGAAATTTACATGTGCGCTAGAAAGTAGGTAATTTCGGGTAATAGGCGGGTTTCAACGAGCCGTCTGAAAGATGCAATCCCCGGCAGGGACCCCATAGGCGTGGGGCACAGTGCAGTGGCATCTGTCGCACTACCCTAGGGAGGGTACTGACTATCACTCTGGAGAAAAATTGGCTTTCTTTCTTATGGCATATTATTTCTAGGCAACGGCGAGGGAAATTCGAACACACTAAGGTGATGGACTCATCGTCGAAGCCAGCGATGGATTACTCGCTGCTTGCCTACCCCGAGTGTTATTTGCTCTGGCTTCCAAATTGAGGCACATTAGACAGCCTTGTGCCATTTGAAACATATCCTTGAACGTTTTCGCCGTAGCTTCCTCTGCATTCTTTCCCTTTCCTCTCTTTTGCCTCTAGGCTTCACTCCAACTCTAGCACGGTCCTGGGATTCACCCGCTGTCTACTATCCTTATAACCTGCGATACTTAACAGAACACCACAATGAATAAGGGCTTTCTCTTTTATCCTCTATCATGAATACAAACATATGTTTATTTATTTACTATCTCACACAACCAAAAATGGCACAATGGCTAATTACATTGGTCGATGCAACAAAATAAATAAACATACGACAACAATAAAGAAAAACATGAAGAATTAATAAAAGTTAACACAAAAACAAAGTTCACTCAAATTTTGGGGTTCCATACCCAAGTGCTGTTTAATGAATGACTTGAATATGCTGGGTGAGAAGAGGTCAAGAGAAGGATGCGCAGAGGACAATATGTTAAATTTGGAGGAGATTCGGTAAAACAGGGAACGCTGTGATAAGGAAAGCTGGAATTTCTGGATGTGTGGGAGATTGAAGTTTCGTGTGGGGCGAGGAGTGACACGAATTGGAACGAGAGAGAGAAGGTTGCAGGAACGAAGCTGTCCATTCATTACACTGTGTTAGAATTTCAGGTCAGATAGTGCACGGTGATGGGAGAGCAGAGGAATTCATAGGAAGGATGAAATGGATTCACAGGTTGAATTCTTGAGGGAGGGAATGTGATGGCGGGCAATGGCTAGCAAAAAAATTTATGGAACGATTAAGAAGTTTCAGAGTGGATGGGCAAGCAGTTGACCAAATTGGTGAGCAGTATTCTAAGATTTGGAGGACACAACCAAAGAATACTGTTCTAAGGGCAAGGGGATCTTGAATGTCTGTGTGATGGTACAGTAGGCCAACCACCACCATTGCCATGGCCACAACTCTTTTTATATGGTCTTGGAAATGCAGCCTATTGTCAAATATGACACCTAGGTCGCAGTGGGATCTCACTGCTGGAATAAGGCTATTTTGGAGTGTGTAAGAATGATCAGCGGGTTTACGTCTCAAGGAAAAGGTCTTGACAGATGACTTAGTAGGGTTAATGCGCAACTGCCACTGAGCAAATGTTCAACACCACAAGTTCAAATGGTCCAGTGCAGATTGAAGGGCTAGGTGGTCAGAAGGACCGTCAACTTGTTTGATGATTTTGCAGTCGTCTGCATATAGTAAGATGTTGCATTCTTTGGAGGTGATAGAGTTGACAATGTCGTCTACATATAGAGAGAAGAGTAGGGGGCCGAGAACGCTGCCCTGTGGTACCCCAGAAGACACAGGCAGGAGTTTAGAGGAAATGCCGTCAATTAACACCCTCTGATGACGTGAAGTAAGGAAGATCTCAATAATGGAAAGGAAATTGCCATGGAAGCTATAGCGAGATTTTAGCTTGTGGACTTTAATTGAGAGCCGAAGATGCAAAGACACCTGCACACTACTTCATCCTTTCTATGAATATCTAAAGCTATACATTTTCCCAATCTAACCCCAGTCCAACCTTATTTTATAGCCCCAGGCTAATACTTAATAGGAATTAAAGACAAACATTACTCTCAGCTTTCTTCTCTCTGCAGTAAGAATTTACAATTAAACACTGTATGTACATGAAAAAGATGCATCTACGATAAAAGCGATTGAATTTTGTTCAAAGTTAAAGGCTTATAGAAATGGCCGATAACCGTAACATGCGAGGGAACAAGGGAACAAGGCAGATAAAGAGCCTTTTTTTCATGCTTCGCTGGCTGTATGATTATTATTCTGTTGTATCATGGGAGGAATACGCTAACCACAGCGTAAGGTCGTGACAAACGTCTGATATTATGGAAATTATAATATTATATATATGGAAATTATAATATTATATATATGGAAATTATAATATAGTTATAATATTATGGAAAAGGATTTAAAATTTCCCACCCATTTATGTACCTTCACGTAAATCAATTAAAACCATTATTTAAATCAGAGAAAATGATTTGAGCACAAAAATAAGCCAAGTTTTATTATTTTTTAAATTTTAAATGGAGAAAGAACATTAGATAAAACACCATGGAAGACATTTTTTCTAGTCTCTCGAATCTACTGTATGTCTGTTGAGTTACGATGGTGTTCCAAAAAACAATGGTTGACCGGAACAAGTTGCATTACTGCGTGTTAAATTGAAGGATGAAGATATTTTCTTTACAGCAGCTTAAAATTTTATCTATCACATATTTATAACAGAAGAAGTGAGTGGTAATGGAAATATTTTGTTGCACAAAATCAAGAATGTCAAAACTGGAAGAGCAAATTAGGTCATTTTGAGCACAATGACTGGCAAGATATGCTTCAATATGATATGGCGCTCTTACAGATAACTAAAACGAGTTAAATTTTGAGTTACATACAGCTTGGAACACAAAAATATAGGACGTAAGTTTGATGACTGAGAATTACATTTGAATGCTGATTCCGAAGGAATGATCAGCATAAGGTAACAGTTAGCTTAGATACTACTTGGTGGGATTGTTAAAATACAATTGCAATTAGCCTATTCCAAGAATTATTTATGAAAATGAAGACACTAAAAATAAAATTTTCAGCAAAAATTGAGCATAGGAAAATAATTAAAATAATTTATCTCGTAATTAAGTGTAGTATTGAGAAATATGCTGAGATGAAGAAAGAAACACTAGATGCAGAAAGGGCATGGCACGTGCAAGAGTTCGTTGGGCACTCTCTGACCATCACAACCCACCTCCAACTGGTAGACTACTCTAATGAATGAATGCATTGAGAAATAACATCTGCATCCTCAACCTTTGACAACTTTATACATTCATTCATTAGAGCAATCCACCTGCCAGAGGCTGGATACGATGAAAGTCAGAGAACATCCAACGAACCCTCATCCGCGCCCCCTCCTCCTCCAGCAATTCCTTCTTCATCTCAGCATAAGTCTTACCTTTCTTCATCCTGTCCATAAAAACTAATCTCTTTCTTCCCCTTTCCCGCCTACAGAACATCCTTCTCTCTATCACAGCCTTCAGCAAACCATCAATACTGCTTCCAGCCACCTAACCTGCCTTCCCCTAATCTTATCTATAAGTTTCCTCCCCTCGCCCACCATGTCAAGCACTTCCTCATTTGTCTTCATTACTGTCCAACGCACCTCCATCCTCCTCAACGCACCACACCCTCATCTTGAAAGCCTTCAGCCTATTTTCGTCTTCCTTTCTCAAGGTCCACGTTTCTGCCCCATACAATGCCACACTCCATAGCAAGCTCCTCACCAGCCTCTTTTTTATATCCTTACTTAGGGTTCCCGTCATCAGCTCCCTTCTTCCCTCCTATTATTGAACACTTCCTTTGCTAGTGCTATTCTCCTCCTAATGTCTTTGCTACTATGTCCTGTTTCTTCTAGCATACTACCCAAGTTATTATTTATTGTTCTACTTGCTCCAGTTTGTGACTTCCTACTCTTATCACCAGCCTCGCTTTCTTTGTCCCAGAGGATCTCATTACTTTTGTTTTCTTATTATTAATCTTCATCCCATATTTCTCACAATGCATTTCCAACGCATCTACTAAAGTTTTCAATCCTTTCGATGACCGACTGAACAACGCCTGGTCGTCTGCGAATCTAACAGACTTTATCCGCTGCCCTCCTATTTTCATTCCCACATCTAGCTCATCCCATGCCTCTCTTACCATTTCCTCAGCATAGATGTTAAAAAGCAAAGGCAACAACGGGCACCCTTGCGGCACCCCACTAACCTATAACTGCCCACCCTGATTCACCCTCAGCTACCCTCACATGAGCCCTCTGACCCATATATAAGTTTCGGATGAGTCTCCTTTCATGCCAATCTATTCCTATTTTTCCCAATATCTGCATTAGTTTCTCCCAGTTTACTCTATCAAACGCCTTTTCGAAATCCACAAAGCAAGCGAAAACATCCTGATTGTACTCTATGTTTCTTTCTATAAGTGTCATCATTACCGCAATCACATCTCTGGTGGCCCTCCCCTTCCTGAACCCAAATTGGTCATTGCCTAAATAGTAGTTTGCTCTGGTCTCCAACCTTCTATTTATAATTCTTAGTATAACTTTTGCCGCGTGCGAAATTAAACTGATTGTTCTAAACTCCTCACATTTTGACGCTTTCTTCTCCTTCGGGATAGGTATTAATACTGTTTTCACGAAATCCTCTGGCCATACTCCTTCCTCGTAGATCCTGCGAATAAGTTTGAAAAACGATTTTCTCCCCTTACTCCCTAGATTCTTCAGTAGCTCCGAAGGTAGGTTATCGGTTCCCACGGCTTTTCTACCCTTCATCTCTCTTAATACCATCTCTATTTCGCTGACAAGTAACTCTGGTCCGAGGTTATCCTTATCTATTCCTCTAGATCTAGGCTAAAGGGCCTATTCTCGCTGTCATTTAGCTCTTCTACGTATTCTCTCCATCTTTCTTGGATATCTTCCTGTTCGATTAATATCTTCCCTGCTTTGTCCTTAACCTTTGGTATCGTTAAACCTCTCTTACCACTCGATAACATTTTCACCTTGGCGTACAAATCACACACTTCCCCCTCCTCCTGCAGCTTTTCCATTTCCTCGCATTGTTCTTTCCACCAGTTTTCTTTTGCCCGATTGGTCACTCGCCGGAGTTTATTATTCAATTCCTTGTACTTCCTCTTGACTACGTCAGTGTTGACGTTCTTCCATATCCTTCTCTCCTCCATTTTCTTTATCATTTCTTCCGTAACCCACTGCTTCTTAACCCCCTTCTTTTACACTGTTCCTATTGTTTTCTCTGCCGCTCCTGCGATGCTTGTTTTTATAATCTCCCATCTTCTCTCTATTGTTCCCATCTGCTTTACTTCGCCTATCTTCTTTTCTACCAGCTCTTGGTATTCCCTCCTTTTCAACCCTTTCAATGCTTCAAGGTTCCACCGCCTTATCTTCCTACCTTTACAAAGCCTTTTGAATCTAACTTCTCACTTCATCATCACCAAGTTGTGATCTGAGTCCGCATCCGCCCCTGGATAGCTACGTGAGTTTTTTACACTTCCTAAATCTCTGCCTTACTATTATATAATCAATTTGGCATCTCCCAATATCACCCCGCATTTTCCATGTGTACCTACGCCTGGGGTGATATTTAAACCAAGTGTTTGTCACTACTAATTTATTTCTTCTACAAAATTCAACTGCCTTTTCACCGCGATCATTTCTTCTTCCTAGCCCAAACCCTCCCACTTCTAATCCGTCCCTCCCTTCCCCCACCACTGCATTTCAGTCATCCATCTCTATCAGGTTTTTCTTTCCTTGTACTTCTCTAATTATTTCTTCTACTTGTTCATAAACCTCTTCCACCTCTTCCTCCCTATGGTTGCTCGTTTGGGTTTACGTTTGGGTTTACGTCGGCTTATACCTGGACCAGTACGAAATTCATCGGGCATGCTTTTATTTCTACCACTAGTATCCTGTCACTCGCCTGTTCAATGTTTACCACCCTCAGCCCCAATTTTGTGTACAGTACAATACCTACCCCACGTTGACTCTCATCTCCCCCACTATAGACAGGGTTTAGCCAGGGCCGAATTTAGGACCTCTTGACACCCCTGGGTAAAAAAACATTTGCTACCCCCGCAACTTGAACTGATTGACGAACTGATTGGCAAATTTAAATGAACTTGACGTTTCATGTCTATGCTTTTTTTTTGTGCAGCTTTCCAGTAATTTTGCCACCCCCTAAAATGTGCCGCCCTGGGCAGTTGCCCGGTTTGCCCTGCCGTACATACGGCCCTGGGTGTAGCTATCACTCCAATAGTCCCCGCTATCCTTCCATCTCACCTCCCCCAATCCCAAAGCATCTATTTTTCCTTTTTCCATTTCCTGTTTAATATTTTCAAGCTTCCCGGTCCTCATCATGGTCCTTATGTTCCAAGTTCCTATTTTTACCACTGTTTTCCTCCTCTTTCTCTTTTTCTTCTTCTTCTCCCTCCTATTCCTTGTTTCCGCTGATGATGATGCTGTGCAAGGATTTCGTGTGATGACGACTGCAGAGGCCTTGCCTCCCCCGCTGCTGGGCACAACACCCGCCCTAGTGGGCGGCATCCCGTCGTTGCCAGGAATCAATTCTCTGTGAATGACTTTCATATTCTGGGAAGTGATAGTTGAGAGGTATTCCCATGCCACTCAATGGTATTTTTAATGTGACACCATCACGGAACTACTTTTCGTCTGGCTCTTACCCTTCAACCTATCAGGCATGGGTGGCCCTACCAGGAGCAATAGTACTTGATCCTGCCAGTCCAGCTCTAGGGGTCATTGGAAAGCACAAGCCTTTCCACCACGTCAAGGTCGTAGTTCAAGGAAGAGAACCTATTACATAAAAAATTAAAATGACGTTTAGAGAAAAATGTAGAATATTGAACAGCCACGGAGACTTTACATAGATTATTATTATTGTTTACTTAACTCACTACAGTTAACTATGTGGTCCATGGTAAATTAGGATAAGAGTTAATTTATGTGAGTAAGGGTAATACTAATATTTATATTAGCTATAGAATTTAAGATGTTTTTTTTACAAAACATTCTAAGGTGTCATTCAGTGAGTTATAACATTTTAAGAGCATAATAAAATTCAGTTGTAACATTCGTATTTCGATGTATTCGAATCATTGCCGTGTGGAAATGGAGTAAACCGTTTCAATATAATTTTCCATTTGGTCACTATTGCCGTCTTAGGCGGGCCGCCCTCAAGGTCCCTTAAGGACCTTCCGTCCTTTACGGACCTTGGCCTTCCTTAGCTGCACCACTGTACCAATTGGTCATCATCATTTATGATGATGAAAGGTTTTGTCTTAAACTGTTTGGGGCACCACTACACTCATCATGGAGTACGGCCAACTCGTTGCCCCCTCCCCACCTCCCTTTTCATACCCCTACACCGTGCGTTTGCCTTGACTTTTCTCAGGGCTACTTAACAAATATTTTATCTGTATATATTTGGACCGATACCTACAACCCTTGGCTGCTCTGCTCACACTCACATGCAAGTATTTTCTTTATTATACGAATAGCTCTTCACAGAACCACACAAACTCACAACAGGAACTGGATTGTTCAATTAGTCTTTTTAGAGGATCTGACATTGGGGTGGCATTTGCTACAATGAAGTCATTCTGGGTGGGATCACGGTTCCTTCTTTCACGTTTTCACAATCCGAAACTCTAACTGATCTATAAGAAGGGCAATGCTGACAGTTACTATCCTATTAAATCTCGTTTTCGCTCTCTCGAGCGCTATTGAAAGATAATGATAACGCGAGCGCATGCGTTAAAGATATAAACCGTCATCGCGCCCAATTGTGCTTGGAATCCTATCGAAGACTGGGTGTGTGGTTTATTATATCAGAATGATATACTTTTTGCTTAAAAATACATCATGCTGATGAATATGGAATTGATATATAAGTATAATTTCCAGTTTTACTAAAACTTTATTTTCATTGTGTCCTGTGAAGATTGACTCATGTTCCTCTTGAAGTCAAATCGTATTTATGCGCCGCCTGGGTGGGTCTCTCTTTCCGTTAATTGTGCTCTAATATTTTAAAAATATGGCCGCTCTATCCTTTATTCTGCGACTAACTAAAGAACACAGGGGTTAAGAAGAGCTCAAATTCAAACTTATGTTAATTTTTTGAGCTGATGTTCTCAATTTCAGGTTTAATTCAAAATGTTGCTCAGTGTATGGTGATTTATTAAAGGGCGTAAAATATTAGGTTAGTAGGAGGCATGTAAATCTAATGTATTTGTAAATTTGTGTGATCCGTTGAAGCCCATACAGTCATGTATTGTTCAAGAGTGAATAAAAAAATAAAATCAAATTGTTGAGGTGAAACATTGGGTCTTCAATTGTGGGCAAGCTTGAATGTCGGCTAATTTGCAGTTATAGTGGGCTGAGGAACGAGTTGGCTACGCAAGAAAGTGTATTCGACGTTCTAATGATGGACAAAATAATATGAAACGCTTCGTTGATTTGGACGTGTTGGGAAAATGGATTAGTCCCGAGTTTGTTAACGAAGTCAGTATATACTTATGATAGAAGAGGAAATGGTGCGAGGGAGAGATAGGTTGATCGAGAAAGTGATGGGTGAATGTGGTGGAAGAGATATGTTAGAAATAGAATATTATGAGTCTCAGGGACAAGAGAGTATAATGCAAGATTGCATAAAACCCCATTGGGGTACGCAAGGATTGGGGAGAAATGAGTTAGTGAAGCTGAGCCACTTTCCAGAATCTTACTTTTTTTATTACTTTGCCTTCCCCGATAGTGAACGTAGTTATGGGTATACATTTATGTATGTTAACATGGTAGATATGTACACATGTAGCAAAAAATTCAGGCTGACCCGATACATGACGACGGATTCTGAAACTGCCTATGAAGGCCGTTTTACACGAGGCACTTGTGTAATTTGATGTACAGAAATTGCAAGAACACGAGCACGGAATTAGAGGAGAGGCTATTTTCCCATCTGTCGTTTATGCATTTGCGCATGCGTTCTTGCAATTCTCCGCTGTACACGACTCAACTTTCAATGCACATCCATACATTCATCAGATAGTGCAGTAAAGTGCCTCTTGTAAAACGGCCTTTACGCCTGCTGTCGGCTTCTACGATCTTTGAGGAAATATCAGCATTTCATATTCATAAGTGAGGCACATCGTTTGTGGGTTAGGCAGGCAATGCAGTAAACATTATTAATAAGCCTGATTAGTTATTAAAAGAACGAAAGTACCTATGTTGAAATCCTTCCCATTGATGAAAAATGCTAGTTTGGTGCACCATCAGTATCGGGTGGGTTCAGGGGCGAACCCAGGAATTTATTTCGGGGGGGCGACACTACCATTAAATTATCTATGTATGTCGTGTGAATTTTCGATTGAGTGTAGGTATATATTATTTTCCGGGGGGGGAGGGGGTTGCATCGGAATATAGGGAAGCTATAAGTATTGGAATCGTATTGGTTCGGAAAATTTGATATTGGGACCGCCATAATAAATAGGATACTTGAGAATCATAGTGGGTATAATTACTTCCTACTCCTCCTACAAACCTCGAAAATTTTCGCAGGGCATATTTTCGTGTGTAGACTGTTCCCGATCGGTTGACTCGAACGTTTGAACGAGCGCGAAGGAATGGAATAAATACTGCGATATTAATCGATCTTCATTTTCATATCCGTCCATTCGTCTACCAATTTTCTGGCCACCATACCCTCGCCGTTCGCCATGCATCTGGCCGTGTCTCGCTCTCTGTTCTGTCCCTGAAATTCCGTCCCAACTTTTTTTTCCGTCCCAGCTCTCATCCCCGTCCTAAACTTGTTGTCTCGTCCCAAACTTGTTGTAGCGTCCCAAACTTGTCTTCCCTTCCTGACTCTGGCGAATTCTTCGTCTTTGAATCTTTTTTATCTTCTCCTGAGGCTTGCTCCTCACTGCCACCTTAATGACTTCAAGACCGCTGGCCTACCATGTAAATTTTAAACGACGCTGGAGTTTAAACGTTACTGGAGGCGGATTTCATTTTTATAGAGGGATTTTTTTTCTGGAAATATTTACGTTGAGCTCATCTTCTCGGGGAATGAATGAACTACATCTCCCACTTTTAGTACGTGCATGATATGAATAATAATTATAATAATCGCGTGACCATCGTGTAGCTTACGTTTTTCGATCCCGAAAAGAAAATCAATATTAATTTCATTGGCCTTGAGGTTCACGCTCTTATGAAGCCAGCTCTCAAGAAAGGGGAATGGAATAACAAGTGTTGTATTAGCGACGTTTGTTCGCTGCTAGAAATGCTTATTTATGCCAGCGTGATATTCCTTTCCCTGTTCCTACGATCTTACATTCCCAGTGGTTGCCCTGAATCTTTCAATGTCGATATAACAATATTTATTTATAATATCTAGATGATTCCTCTTAATGACCTCTTTTTTATGTAGGTAATTGTTTTTTTCTTCTGGAGAGATAGATCCATTAATTGATTTCTTATTTTATTTCTCTTTTGCCAACGTTTCGCATTTATATAAATGGTTTTTCAGGATAACATTTAACATTTAATTAATAATATAATTTTACTGTAGCTCTGAATAAGCATACATATAAATACGGAACGTCGACAAAAGACAAATAAAATAATATATCAAATAATGGGCCTATATCTCCAGAAGGAAAAAAATATTAATATTCATTTTCGTCAAAAAGGCTGCAGGTTCGTCGAATTTATCGGAAGCGTAAGATGGTAAGACTCCCATACGCATTCTGAGATCTTCTTTTCGTCGTAACGGCCTTCTAAGCCTAGAAAACACATTGATTTAAGACCATATCCAAACTGAAAATTATGGCCTTTTACACCAATAGTGATGATAAAAATGCTGTGCGGGAATGTGACTCTCATTACGCGTGCCGAGTAAGTTAGTATTCGTGGTCGCAAAAATCGGTTCCAATGCGGACCATACATCTACGTACACGACTCGATTCTCTCAGAGAATATTGCCCTGAAAAATATGGACCTGCTCCACTAGAGACAATCTAAAATCAAACAAAAACCTGTGACAAATTTTATTTAAACACTTCACTTGGCTTTGTCTGGAGTATAAAATACAATTTCATCTCAACCAATGAGGGAGACATCAGCTTGAGTCTTTCCCTCGACATTGAGATATGTCCGAGAAAAGTTATTTATGCCCAGAAGGGCAGCCCCACTTTGCTGTTCATTTTCCAATGCTTGGTGAATGTGAGGCTTCAAGGACTTCACAGAAGACTTTTCACTTCCCTGGCACTTATGGAGACGAGATGGCTTTCCTGCAGGACATCGTGTCATACCAATTCGTCCACAGTCGAAGAAGCAACCGCCACACCTGACGCTCGGTCCAACGGATTAGGCTGCAATGCTGACAAGAGATGCAAAAGAGTCGTTTTAATTTCATCGAATGGGATTTCATACAGTCACAGTTCCATTCTTTAGAAAATCAAAGTCATTAAACCTGTTGGTGTCATCGGCTCTCCGCATGTTGGAGGAACGGTGCTCTCTCGGGCCACCGGGCACAGCGGCATCGTCTGGAAATCTTCCTCTTGGAACTGCCTCATTTTCCTGATTAAATATGCATAACCGTTAGTAAAAAAAATTGATAGCTAACGAGCTACATTTTGCTTGTGAGACATTACAAGTTAATGGGGCCACATCGTAATATTTTATCATGAGCATGAACTACTCCCAGCGTCTACAATCCGTCATCAGCAAGCGAATTCTAGTCAAAATTCCTTTCTTTGTTAAAAATAACCAAAATTCTACTTACAATCACTATTTCGTCATGACGATGGATTTTATGCGTTTAAAGTGGCGTAGGCTCGATGTAAAAGTGAGGAATACTACGAAGTGTATCCACTTTCACCGAGAGGAAGACAATGTTTACGGGTGCATATCCGGTGATTTACTATTAATAAATGAAAATTTCATTAGTTTCCCAAAAATAACAATTCTACGACACTAATAAGTTTAAATGGTTAGCGATATGGCCTTATAAATTGATTGACGATACGGCAAAGCTCCATAGCCGTAAGTTTTTGAGAAACAAAGCAAGCTCTTTCATCCCATTTTATGTCAATGGAGGTCAATGGATCTTGGTTTAACCACAGAGTAACATTTACTCTGAGGTCTTCAGTGACTAGGAAATGTGATTATTATAAAAAAATACTGGATGTGCGATCTCTGTTTATCCCTTACGCCTCGTTGTCTTACGGGTGAGAAGCTTTACTTCATCCTCATTTGAAATGCTTGTGACAAAAAGGCCAATGACATAGAATCATTGCGTAAATCCTTTCCTTCACACTGACTCAAGTGAAGTCACAGGGAAAATGAAAGTGCAAACAAGTGTATCGAAATAGAAACTTTGTTGATTAATTTTAATTGGCAAAAAGACCATTAGAAATCTCTCAAAAATCAGGCCACGGATGAAACCAAGCGCTAAAGCCAGGAAATTATATGCACGACTTCATTATTTTCTGTAACTCGTAGCGGCCAGGAAATAGTGGAAGAGGAATTAGTTCTCTCGAAAACGTGTTGACTTTGGTAAAATATTACATATATCTCAATCAAGATGACAGAATTGCACAAATATAGCAAAAATGTACTCCCAGTTCACCTTTACTTCATATAATGCGTAATAATTATGTTTGATTTACGTATGTACATCGTGCAAATTACCGATTTGCTTACTACAAAGTAACATATTATTTCAATAGTACCACAGCAGGCTTAACACACTAAGGCCCGGCTATAAAATCTCTGATTAAATATCATTTCGCCGCTAATCAATGCGAATGTTTTGTCATCGATGACGCTCACGCCAGCTGAGTGTCATGCAATATATAAAACCCGAATTCTCAGTGAACAACGTGAACACCAAGGTAACATAAAGGCCACCTAATCTTGCGATTAACGTTAACCAGTTATAAAACCGGGGCTAAGCGTACTAAACATCGCATGGGGGCGCCGAAAAATCTTCCTTTTTTTCACTCATCTACGTTATTACCACGGCCGTGTCACGGACATGGGCAAGCCAGACTTTTTTTTACGTGTAATGTGATGGTGTAGTTAATGCATAGGCGTGTGCAGGATTGTGCTATTGGGGGTGCCAACGATAAAAAACCGCCTTTTGTCCTTGTCCATGACCGTTACCATTAGTCTTAACCCCAAGTGCTAAGAGGAAAGCCAGTTCCATAAATCCCACAACAAGGAAGGCCCCAAAATTTGTGTAAAACAAAAAATCTGAATATTATATTTCTGCTTTAATTGTCGATGCTACGATAAGATAGTTCTTAAAAATTACTTTAAATAATTGCAATTAAATGAAGCTTTGATAATCCTTGCATAAAATATCTTAACTATAAGGCAGTTATTTACTTTTTATCAAATAAATGCAGAGTAACTATAGGGAAGAAAATTCGATTAAAATAATAAGAAAAACTTTTTGTAATCAGCTTTATCAGAATAATGTTTTTGATAAACTAATACTATTATGTAATTATACGCGGCTAACGTTCACCTCAAGGTAACGTAGCCTTTTCGGATGCATTATGGTAATTGAGAGTCCCGGTTTTGTATATTACATCAAACAGTCGGTTGGTTAAAGTGAGTGTTATCGATGGGAGAACGTATGAGTATCGGTTTCCACACGGATAATATATTACACCAGAGATTATATAACCAGGCCTTACCTCGGTTTTATCATGTCCTGTTAACGTTAACCATGACACCAAGTAGTTTGAACGTCCATAAGTGGTTATTGCGACTGGGGCGGTAATCGTGGGTCATACACATATTAATAAATTTTTAAGCAAGTCGAAAAACATTCTTGGACCACATTTCATTAAGGTGTTTCTAAGTATGCGTTGAAACCAGTTGGAACTTACCATATTTGCAGTAATGGATTTTATAAAAGAATTATAATTTTTTCTTCCTGTGTTATAGCATGTTATGATTAAGAGTCTTCGGCGCGGTATTCGAAATTTAGACCAAATTATGTATATTGAAATATCTTTTTTCTAATATTGGACTCGGCGTGACACCTTGATATTTCTTAGCAGCCATTACAATAATAGGAAATGTATTATTTCGCGTTCAGAAGAAAATCTGTATAAAAGTGCAATAGAATTATTCCGAAAAATATGTAATGTGTCGTAAGGTTCCGTGTTAAAATATCATTGAATTTCCAAAATACCAAATCCGTATGATTAATTTTTTTCACTTCTATCTATAGATTTCTCTAATGAAAACATGTAATCAAAGTTTCACGCAATTCTATACATAAACAAAAATCGCTCCAACCACTTCAACTGAGAGTTCCGGTTGTTCATATTTAATCATTCATTTAAACATCATTCATTAAAATTTCAGTTAGTAGACGTGTACCATGTGGATGGGTGATCGTAGCCTTATGAGATATTTAAAGCGTGAAAATGCTTAACCAGGCATTGTAAAATCGGACCTTTATGACGTTGTGGTAGGACAAGGAGTCATAAAATGAAATTGAAGAACTTAAAATCCCTCAAAAATATATTATCGGAATGCTTAGTGGGATGTGAGGGCAAATGTAGCGTAGCTGTCCCTGAAACTTCAGTGGTAGGCATCATTGCGATGGAGTAAGCCGTAAATAAGAAGTGTCTTCAGATAGATTTTTTCAAACCCTATTGTTATTCACGAATTCAAATAACACCATAATGTTGAGATTCGGTTAAAAAAAATAAACCCAGCATTCGAACCCCTGATCTTTCAGCCACCCGCGGTTGTCAGGTGTGTTAGGCAGCTAGCACCACAGCAATTAATACCCTTTTCATGTTACTAGCAAATCCCGGGAGATCCGGGTTCGAATCTTGGTTAAGTCCGTTAAGTATAAAGATTAATTTACCTAGGGGAATAATCACACTTTGGTGTTATCTGGTGGTTATCCGTTAGCGTGACTGCGTCCCACATAATTTGTGTCATTTTTGCGACGAATAAGGTAAATGTGTGGTAAATTTAAGGTAAATGTGCGCTTCCGTCCCTTCCTGTCCGTGCGCTTCAAGTAAAATTTTGCGAGAAACCAAGGAAACTTGAGGAATAGACAGTAACACCACATGAGAGAATGAGGTATGCGAATTTGTGCATATAACGATTACCCTTTGGACATGTATGTTTAGACAAATAAGTGTTCGAAAAGCATCAATTTTGGGACTTTTTTACTGTGTTTTTTTTAGTGTGAGGCTATTTGCCACAGGTATGAAATATTAGGTCCTACGTGTTTTTTTTGTTTCCAAAAAATTAATTTTCTTGCAGTAGCCGTGACTTAATTTATTTTTTCCGCATTATTAGATGAGTTCAAATAATAAAAATATTTAAACAACTCGCCTGTACATACTATTAACTGCACTGAAATAGTCAAATCCCGTTCAAATAAATTTTAAAATACATATTGATTTACCTTCGTATACACGCCCTCTCTTCAATCGATATGCTTAATTTTCAGCAGCAAAGAATACGGTAATAGTTCCCAGAAAGGTTAATACAGATCGGTTTAATGCAGCTTTATTTCATTTACCTGTACATACCAGTTTAATACGGCTATATTCCATCTACCACTACATTCCAGTTTAATGCAGCCATGTTCCCTCTGCCTCCTGCCTTACGACTTATTTCGCACTTGAAATTATTAATGAATTTATGAAAAGGTAAGGCGCGAAGAAGTTTACTGGAAAATTCGCCGCTACTACTACTACCACGAAAAGTGATATTTGTTTGACGGATTTGTTTTGCTTTGCTGTTGCTGTATTCACTAAATGTGGGCGGGAAGAATGAATTCTTGTATGTATTTTTGTAGGCAGTGTATCAGTTCGGCAGTGTATATCTCTTAATATTTAGCAGCTCTCAGTTCTCGAGTTGTAGTGCTGGGTTAAAATAATATCCTCCGTATCATCCTGAAACTCACCTGATAGAAACATTTCAGGTTATCTTAGCCTAGCATATCTTCACAGTCTTTCTAACGGCTCCCAACCTAGACCTTCCGAGGACCTTAAAGATATTCGCTCGTATGTGTTTTCCCGACAATAGGCCTCATGATGTGGTGATTCATAGGTGTTTGACTTCATCCGCTACCTTTATTTTTTATTTCTACATCGTCATTTATAATGCACTCACCATCGTGGAATGCAGCAACCATATATGACGCATCCCCCGGCGAATATGATTCCGAGGACAATGGAGAGCAGTCCAGCGGACACCAATCCGACGAACACCTTTTTTGCTTCACTTTCAAGCTTATCTAGAAGGAAAATTATATCCCACGTGCGATTAATGAAAATGGATCCAGTAGTCATACATATTCTCCACATAAAATGCAGCAAGTTGTGGAAGCCACCTTTTCGCGAACAGTTTGAAACAAAAATGAGGAAAATAAATTAATAGTATAGTTGAAAAGATTTTATTAAAAAAATTATTTGCTAGCAGTTGGGTATATTAAAAATATATATACCGCCAAACAGAATATCTACCAGTCCAGAAAAGGTACACTATGCAACAACTTTAATAAATTATTTTTTGCTTAAGTTTCTCGGACATTCATATTATTCGTATTACAGATATTACAATTTTCCGTCTTCATTAAACAAATAAGCAATCTTTCTCTTCCACAGATTTATTGTACCATTCTCCCGATTTCACCATTAGAGGGCAATGTCAAGCGTGGCATGCTAAAACAGGTTGGACATTTAGAAACGAAATAGATCGGAAAATAGTAGATGAGTAAATACAAAATGAACATTGGTGAATCATTAGTTATGTCTCTGCGGTCAAAATGCGGCGTAGGTACTCATTCTGCAGGGTTTCTGACTTGGTTCCGAAAGAAAACGGAACAGTAGAAGTCGAGGGAATGCGGTTTAGATATTTCCAAAGTCTGTTTTTTTTTCAACTTTATTTCTAAAGAACAATCCTTGAAATTATGATAAACACCACCTCTCTTTGACTCACCATAGGTTTTCCACTGCTCTTGCATAAGGAGCAATATTTCCGTTAGATTTCTTGCATTTGCACATTCCTTCAAGTCTTCGTCAAACTCGTAGTGCCTGAAGGATAAAAACAGCTGATATCAAATTCTGTTATAAATGACTGAAAATCCTCGCCGTGGTTATTCATATACGTCTATTACTGTTAGCATACGCAATTAATTCATCAACTGCAATCGAATTTTGCCTCCCCTTCTCAACTTTAATATACAAACTCGCTTCCTGCCTTTTATAATGGAGGAGGATTATTCTTAACTCTATGATATTACTAATTTCCTAGCCTCCGTTATGAGTATACCTATACCTACCCTTGTATCACTCCTACCATGCCTAGCTATCCTTTTTCGTCTTCCTCTTATTCGAGGTAATTCGTGGTCCCAGGCGTGACTTGGTGGAACCCAGTCATGCTCTAAAAAAATAAACACGAACTTGGTAATTCCACAAGGTTTTATTTAAAAAAACCGGGTTCCGACGTTATACGCCATCTTCATGTGATAACTTACTACGAGGGCCAATTTTCTGTGAATATCACCCTATGAAATGCTTCGCTCAGTGTTTTCCAATAGTAATCATTAGGATGGTATTCCTATCTTTGAAAATATAATACTCGTACTTTTCTTTTTATTTGCATTCATTATATTTCTATGACATTGATTCCCCCAAGCCCTTAACCAAGTAGGCAATCCCAGGGCTATCTTATCTAATACTACTGACAATCCGAAATCTGTCAAAATCAGTTTTCTGTCTTCGAGTCCCCAGAACTCCTTTCACCCCCGGACCATTAGCTATGAATGCATGTGTCTATGACGTAAGACATGAGCTTTGAACATTTATTACAAAAATAAATAATCTTATCCAAAAATTGTCTGTCTATGAGGTGATATGATTAATTTAGAAAGCAATCCGAGAATTTTTTCTTTGCATATAACTCCAAACTCGATGGTATATAGGTATTCTAATTCCAGCACCGATAGCAGTCAAGAAAGGGGATATATACCGTCATCCTATGGAGTCTCACTTCCGGAGGCACACAAAAACTTTTTCTTGGGGTTATTTCTTTTTTCCATGTATTTTTCTCCGAAATGGGCCTTTCGATTGTTCCAAATTTTCGGGTGAGGTTTTAATTTCCTACCGATCTAGACCTCTTCCTGATTTTAGAGCCTAATAGACACCCAGGTACTTACTCGCCACAAACAGATGGTGCTATGAAATCCACTCTTCCGTAAACCCGACTCCTATATTGATGAATGTGAAATAAGGGTCACAGTCGCATGATAAGAATAGCTGGTAACTCCGGGTGAGGTCGGGGCCGTGAGACCAGTTTTTCACGTAATTTTGGGTTTCCAGTCTCACAGCATTACGAAATCAGCCTCACAATCAGTTAAGACACAGAGTTCTCCCTGAATTGAAAGTCTCATTCCCATTACTCCGGTGGTGTCCTTTCCCTTCCCGAGACGCACGAAGACGGAATCACGACTTTCCCTTTGTTGTGCGTACGAAAGTCACCACGGCGACACAGGCGAACCCGTGTATTTCGATTTTCCTTGGCCTGCTTCATTCATGACATCATGCAAATACATATATCCAAATAATTCAATAAAATATACGCAAATCGTGGTCATATTTAATCGTGGTCAATGATTGGCGACCTTCATGATTATTATTCGTCTAATGAAAACTGATGGTAAGTTGGTAGAGGTTATAAAACTGATGATCTCAGGCCTGACCTCGTGGAAATTATGGATATCCATGATGAGAAAACCACCTTTGTTATTTCCACAAAACTTGATTACGCTGGCACGACGCGCGTTTCACCACACTGTGGCATAGCACATGAGTATGCCACAGTGTGGTGAAACGCGCGTCGTGCCAGCGTAATCAAGTTTTGTGGAAATAACAAAGGTGGTTTTCTCATCATGGTAGAGGTAATGTTTCCGAGCCTTCGCGTCTACTACGTACTACACGAGTAGTCTTCGTGCGAAAATCACGTGTAATGTAGAACACGAGATTAGAAGCTAATCATAGATATGTATGTCTCTCTCGAATAATTAGCAGTTGCATTTAAAGTTTTATCGTAATTTATTTTTATAATAATTGATTGGTAGCTTTTTTGGCCGCCCCTAAGAATGTACTACATTTAGAGGAAAACTCTAAACCTTCCCTGCAAAATGGATCTCTCTTCGTCCTGCATTCTTCGGCATTAGCGCTTCGGGACCCAATATGCTCCTCAAGAAAAGCAAAAGTCCATGAAGATAAAAAAGGAGAAAAAATCGAAGTTGCCAAACAAATATTGACTAATCTTACACTTAATCCTTCACACCTTTCTGCCTTGCCGAGAACTGTTGAGAATCATTGCTTATAAAAGTTAATTCAAAGTTATTTTTAGGTTCCAGCTTTTGTGAACATTTTGTTTTCTAACCATAAGATTCCCTTTCTCATATAAAAATATACATACACACTCGAAGAATACGCTCAGATCGTGAAAAAAAGCTTGCACTTTTTTCCAATTGACGTATTGGGGTGGGTTCTGTACTCGCCAATGTGATTTTACTTGCTCAACCTTAGGCGCGAGGAATGACAAGGATTAAACGTGCTGTGCCTTCTCAAAACGTGATCCATTACTTGATCCTCCGTCCTCTAACCTCTGATTGATACCCAATGCCTTCCTCTTCCCCCAACCGTCTTCTTCGTTTTAATTCTAAGCCAGTGAACTTAAAACATATGCTTCCATTTCATAATCGGATTCAGTCGCTAAATTCAAGTAAAATGTCACTATTTTGTTGCTTGATGAAAAATTATAGAAAATCTAACATAGATCCACAAACATATAAAAACAACATTTACGGGTATTTTTACGAATCTTAAAAAAAATAGGACTCCGGAAAAGTCCAAATTTTAAAAAATCGGATAAAAAGTTATTGAAAAAGGGTATTCCCAATCCCTCTTCCTCTCTCGCTGTGTCAGTTCGAGCAGAAATTTGCGTCCCTTCGGCGTGTCATAGTAGCAAGGCCTCAACAGACGAACATTAAATCGGTATTATTCTAAAAATAACGATATTACTGTGCAATCACCTTTAATAAGAAAAAAGACTAACATAAGTTTGTAAATTGGATTGTTTCAGGCTTGACTTCGTGGAAGTGATATATATCCATTTTGAATAAAAATCACTAGCTTCACCTTAATAAGGCATCAGAAGATGCCTTATTAAGGTGAAACCGGTTGCAGTTTTTAAATAAATTGTGGAAAAGTACAAAGTTTTTTAAATTCAAAATGGATATACAAGTAAATAGTTTTGTCGCCAAATAAACATGTTTCCTGAAAGTAGTTATATTTTTCGCTTGGCATTAAAATTAATATTTTTCTGTCAAAGACTTGTAAAAGTTGCAAGTTTGGTAACACTGCTTTAAGGCACACCATCTCCATTTTTATTCACATTTATATATACCAGGGGCGATAAAAATAAAAACGTAAGAAGCGTTGTTCCGAAATAACACCACTAAATATATTTTGCAAAAGTTCAGCTTTAGACGAGGTCAAAGGGGCCAAAGAAATAATTTTCACGTAATTGCTTACGTAATCGAGAACTAAAGTCAGACCAAACCTATGTTTGATAACACTTTATTTAATATGAGAAGTATTGCTTTATTAGTTGGGCAGAAAATCAGGTTTCACAAGAAATATTTTAAAGAAATATATCACGCAAGGATTAATCATGGCAAAATTTCACCGAAGTTTTCAGTATTCCGTTGACCTATCTTCCTCCTCAGTGACAAGGTTATTAGGGGACGATGGTATGACCCGCAAATGTAAAATGGAAAAGAATGACTCCCTAGAATTTACAGATAACACTTTAAAAGATTTTTACTCGAAATTATGACAATACGGTTTTTTAAATCGACCGATCACTATGTAATTTAAATTTTTTTATGCAACCTCAAAATGAAGTTAAAAATATTGCTTCTGCAATTCGCATCGTTTACTCGACATGAAGGGACATCATGCTACTTCAAATGAACCCAAATCACCCAAGGGTTTTGCAATTTTCACCGTTCCTAAAAACTCAAAAAGTGAAAGATGCTTATAAATCAAATTATGACGAGTAATTGACATTCCGCTTTCAAGATTTTTCTAATGACTAAATGGAAAATTAATTCCCTTAATAATTACATTCACCCGGAGATAGATCTGTTAGTATGTGGAAATATATGATTTCATGTATATATCTGCCTCGGGCTCGGAAGCATAAGCATGCCTACTCCCGCCGAAACAAAAAAGTCACGCATCAAATTACCACTTACTAAACGTTACCACTTACTCACCGGACACAGTCATAATAGTTTCCGCCGGAGCTTGACATCGATAACCACCAAAGTACATATGGATGCGAATTTCTGACGTTAAGAGGCCCTCTGAAGGATCACGCCAAAACAAATCAAGAATGATATCCACTTTTCTTTGTAACTACATTGCTAAAATCCATAATATAATTGTCTGGGATTTGGTCACAAATATTCAACTCGTAAGCAAGATGTCAACGTTTCTATTTTAAGTTTTTCAATCTTCATCAGGGTTACTAAGGGTAGAAACAGGTTTACCAAAACATCATTATTAACATTATGAATTTAATTTATATTCCAAATGCTAAGTATGGTGTTTTTTTAAACCTGTTACTATCCTTTATAGCCCTGATGAAGATTGAAAAATATAATCGAAACTTTGGCAGCTTGGTTATGAGTTGAATTTTTTGGACAAAATCCTCGACAATTATACTTAAGACAATAATATTCATCAATATAAGACAGCAGGAATTATTTAGGGGCGCTAGTGAATTTGACAGTACATGAGGATTTATAATATATAAATATGAAAGATGGGCCATCAGGAAAAAAAGGATGTCCGAAAATCATTAGGAGGGTATTAAAATAAGAAACCAATTAAAAAGGGAATTATCCTCTAAATTATAGAAGGATTGTGCTTCACCGCGATGGGAGATGGGTGCGTCTCTTGGCTATCTGCAGTTTCTATGCCGCTGGAGATTTTACTTGGCCGGTAGAGCCTTTTAATGTTGAGCATACCTCAACACCCCTGCCAATAAAGGGAGAGGGTAAACACACTTTCATCGAATGGTATAGTCATGTAGTAGATTACCCCAAACGAGGAGTCGGTCCGAGGATTGAAGATTTTAAAAACTTGAGGACTGAGGATGGAACTTTAGAAATGTGTCTCATTTTCGATCCTGGCGTAACGAAATCGCACATTGATAAAAAGGGGAAGTTACTATACCGACTTTCAGCCTTTATATGAAAGCGGCTATATGGGCTCAAAATGCGTCACTATGCGCCGTATTTAAATTTATCCTTTGATAATGTCGCAATGGAGTTTCTGCTGGTGCTTTATATATGTTTGCCTCTTTCTGTCCACATACGGTGAATGCGAAGACAAACTCTATTCTGCGTGGTAATCTATACTTTCAATCCCTGATCTGGTCGTGGTTTTCAAGCAGAGAGTATATTTTCGGAGCTCTAAACCGGACAAGAGTCTATTACAAACGTAAAGCAAAACTGGATTTTTTTATTTTTTACAAGCTATTTGCCTAGATTACCATTCGGGATCATTAAATGCTTTTAAAATAAACTTCGAAAAACGCATACATTAAAATGAATGAAACAATAGTTGTAACCAAATGCATTTTAAAAAACATTTGAAATGTTTTTTAAAACGATTGTGGCAAAATCCATTACGAAAAATGTGTTTAAATGCATTTAAAATTGACTGGACAATATCCATTTTTTTAATGTATTCCAAATACATTATAAATTGGCTAGACTAAATGCTGATTTTCCAAATCTATTACACATTCATTTCAATGCATCGTTTTCTTGAGGGTACATACGGGAAACGTAAAAACATGTTATAGTTTGGACGAGCTAACTTCTCATAAAATACAATTAATTTGGCCTCATTATAAAGAAAACGATCTCGTCATTTTCATAATACCAAAATATCAGCCACTTACTTTACGAGATTATTGCCTGAAAATAGAAGCCGTTTTCCACGGGGTTTGCTATGTCTGTACGCTCCTGAGAAGAGAGAGTAAAAAACAGTCAGCTGCACATATTCCCTCAGAAATTTAACGGTATGAGGTTTACATCTATTCTTAGTTATTTAAAAAACATATTTATTACTTACCGTAAAAATTTAATAAAATAAAAAAAACAAGGTTAGATTGTGAAAGCCTTTTTTTAGCGCGCGGAGTGTAACAAATAAGTCAAGTATGCGCTTTTACCTAATTACAAAGTTCAGTCACAAAACAAAGGTTTTGCGTCATCAACATTACTATATTTACTTCTTACACCTGCTTCAATTTGAGAATATATTTCGGAGAGGTTCTGTGTTACAACCGGAACGTATTTTTTTCGACGAAGTTTTCGTGGGTTCGTGCCCTTCTTGACCAAATGCACAAAGAGAATGCCTTGGAACTTAATTGGTTTCAACTCGCGGCGCCAAATCAGAGGATATACATTTGAATCACATTCCAGGCGAATGCTTAATTACACTGAGAATTTTTTCACACATTCGTGCATCTCCATTGCGGGAAACGCCCATGTTAATGTTATACTTGCGCCAGTGATCGGGATTAAAATACGCACCGTCCCACAGTGGGGCAGAATCCCTAAAATGTGGCCCAAATGTTGGATTGCTATGAAAATATTTACATAAGTTTTTGCGGTAGCTGAAAACAAATCTGAATTTAAATTTGCGAAAACATTATTAGCTAATTTTTCGCTTAAGAAACTTTATTTTTTAGCGCTAAATTGAAATTTAGCATATAAAGTTTGATGTCCTGACTCACTGACTGATTCATCCACTCATCTACGCACAGCCCAAATTACTGATGACAAAAACATGAAATTTCAAGGACACTTTCCAATTATGGTGTAGGAACACACTTTAATAAGGATTTCCTCGATCTATTTCGGAACTACATATTTTATGGAGTGGTTTTAACACCATTATTTACTCCCATAGGAAAGTTTTGCATTCCGCACACCGCTTTCTGAAATTACTTGCTCTCATCATTAAAGATAGAATTTCTCATTCTTTGGTGGCTTAAAGCATTTTTCATTCTTTGGTGGCTTAAAGAATTAATTATTTCTTTCATTCGGTCTTCTTATACGTATCGTTTTTGCCTATATATGCCTTTTCAGCTCCAAATTAATATATTTTTATCTCATTACAACAATAGAAATTTCCTTGGAAACTACTATCGCCGCAAAAAAGACATGAATATTTATTTAATGGCGATTTTATAGTCTTTTAATGGATTTTCATGCCTATAGAATTTGAAGTTTAGATCAAATGATTAATTTGAGACTTGCAGTAAGAACTTCGGTGAGATGATGGTCACTCTTAACCTCTCGTGTGGCAAAGCTCGACGAGGACCAGAGACCAACGAGGAGGAGGAAGTGTACAATAACATTGAAATTACTGTATTTAAAGTTTCGCTATGCAATATATTTGCTACCTTGTTTGTTTTGATAGATTAGATGCGGCACGCTAGTAAAAGAGAAAGAGAACGAACGCACCAGGAATGCAACTATTACTAACTAATAGCGGGAGGGATAAAGCGAATGCGCCAGACAGACAAGTAGCTTGGGAGAGAGAGAGAATGCGTTGCCCCCTCATGAGTCATTTTGGCGTGCCGCGATTATTTAAGCGACACATTATTTGTGCGTTTAAAACTTACATGAGCACATATGTGCAGCAAATGTTTTATTTGTTAGCTTGTGTCTTCAACTGTGACTTGTTGAAAAAATATTGACGATTCTGCGCGATTATACTACTTTTCCATTTATGCATAAAGTATTTTTGTGAATATATTAAATAAATTATTGTTTAAAACATTTAAAAACTGCGGAAGTTGGTTATAAAAATGAATTTGACATTAAACAGTGATATGAGACTTAAATCCATGAGTCTATTTCATTTTATAAAACTGATCTAGGTACAATTACCAAGTGCAATGTTAATTTGAATTTGGCCTTCTGCTTCTGCGGTGAGTCGACTGATGGCACTCGTGTACAGTTTGCGTTTCACTTTGACACTACAATGAGCGAGTTTATGCATACTCGCCTACCTGTCAAATGCATTATCTTGCAGCTCGAATATGTCTATCCAAAGTGCCATCAAACATAAGTTATAATAGAAACTTTACTTTTTGATTTTGGCTACCTTCAAAAGATTTTGCCAGACTGTGTGCCCCCTGTAACATACACACCGTTCAAAAAGTCCACACCATACTACGACTTTTAAGGTTACGTGATAGAATTTAACGCAAATTGTATTGACCCATTTCTTGACCGTTCTCCTGTAATGGGCTATCGGATGCATATAGTGTACATCATGATTGCTCATACACAACCCTCCTCTTGTAAGTCAAACAGTCCAATAAGGCCATTACTTCCATTCACGCGAAAGTATGAAACGTTATTGACGCACAGCGTTTAAGAAAAGCTAGCTCGGTGTACAAAATCACTTGAAGAAAGAAAAAAAATAGTACTGCCGTAATTATAATGAATGCGCATTGAGTCATGTTTATAAGTGAAATTATTTAGGTGGCTCCTCATTTACTCACTTGGTACATTGGCATACTTTGGATTCACCCCGTAGTTCCTTGCAGTCAAGGCGATGGTCGCTACTGCACTGTATGTCATCTTCACACTCATCTCCGTGCTTCAGCCCATCTGATTTAAAATACGTTCGCATTAGTCGATTTATATTCGTATATTTTTTGCGTGTTAAAATCCATTCAACAAATATTATCATTATCAATTGCGTACATATAGCATGAGGGATAAAATAAAAAGTATTAACTGGAGATGGCTTGCGTAACAACACTTTGAACTTGCATAGCCTTAGCAAAACTTGGTGGGACTCGCCAGCAGAGAGCATGAGGCAAGTGACCGTGAATCAATGATATCGATGAGCGGGCAGAATTAACCATGGACTCTAGCGAGGACTTCTAGAGGGAGCCTGAGTGCCTTTACCGCCCACTGTAGTGTGCTCTCTCTGACGTCATGATCTTCACAATCGAGTGCCACCAAGTTTTTCTTTCCCCTGTAATTGCTATAACGGCAGTGCTTTTGGCGCCTCATGACTTCAGAAAACGAAAATCCAAATCGACCGTGACAAAATCCTTGCGAAATTCTATTCCACGACCTTGTCATCAGCTGATAAGACCCACACCCACCTATCTCACCGGGTCGTTCCGTTTTAAATGAACAAAATTTTAAAAGAAGGTGTTTCCTCGCCATTCTTGTACTGACGAAATCGGTATTTGAGATGGACCCACCTACCATATTCGCAGTCAATGACGAGGAAAGCATTTGTTAAAAACAAGTATGGGAACAAGAAAAAATCGTTACATTGTATAAAAAGTATTTGGTGCTAAGCTAGGCTTAGCATAAAGGAGATACCGTAAACCCGAAAAAAACTTCAAAGAATACCATATTCGCATTCAATGAATACCATATTTAACTCCCGTTGGTCTTAAAGCAGTTTAGGGTGCCTTTTTGAGGCAATAAAATTTAGACTTTGGATTTGATATTTTGTTTTATCTTAGTCATGAAATCCGCCATTAATCTTCATAGATAGCCTAAAAAGAGAAGAATTTTTGTAAGAAAATTTATGGGACTTTTCCGACATGGATTTTAGGCCTTCAACTGCCAGTAGCAGGTTTGAACATTTTTGAACATTAGATGAGTTTTCAAAATGACTTGTTTTTTCAAGGCTGCTCATTCCTTCATAGATATAATAATACTTGGTCATTGCGCGCGTTGGATCAACCAACGGTAAAAGCAATTATCACGACAGTGAAAGCGATGCTGTTAGAATTTCCACAATAAAATACTCGCGTGGATGGTATCATCATTTGCTGCGCCGTTTCTGGGGGTTTAGCTCTCATGTATGTACATGTACCTTTGTATGAACATTTTTTAACTTAGTTCTATACTATAAATATTATATTATTTATTCCATCGGCAGCTCTTTGCCTGAGTCATACCCAAATGGCCTTAAATTATCATTTCATTTCGTTATAACACGTATCATCCGAAAATATATAGATGCACAACAGGAGAATGGACGCCTAAGAAAAGATTACTATGAAGTAATTTGAAACGGGAGACGATGCTACGTAGCAGAAAATGCAACCAACGAGTTTTTATGCCAATGTAATAATTTTCCTGACATATAGCTTCGGCAGGCAAATTATAAAGATAACAATGGCAATGTAACCCGAGTGCTCCATTTCCTTTATTGCAAAAAATTACTTCTACTGAAATGCGTTAATGTGAAATAAAGAAATACCTACTGTTATTTCATGCTTTTTTAGAAAGTTATGCGTGTAAATTTCCTTCAGTGGGTACCTACTGCTTTTCATATTCATGAATTGCTCTATCGACAATACAACAACACAAAAATTTCGTAGAAATGCTTCAAACATTGCTTTCATGTGCTGAAATACCATTTCCACACTTTACTCGTGCTGTAATCGGGTATATATGAGAAATCTCGAGTAGTGAGAATAACCAGATTTTTTTCGGATAGTTTAGCATTCTTAACAGAGTCACACAAAAAACTAAAAATTACTTATTTTATATTCCATGATGACCTTAGAGGAAAACTAACCTCTGTGACAAGAGTCTCTGATCTTGACAAAGCCGTGCGAGCATTTGCAATATCCAAAACTGCAAGATTGATGCTCTCCACAACCAGAGTCCTCGGAACACTCCTCCCCTTCACAACAACCAAAGAAAAAAACCTCTCCATGATTATCCAGTTTAAGAGCAACGCATGATGACTATGCATCAAAAGCTTAAAAGATGCAAAAGTGGGTATCTACCCTTTTGCGCGGACACCACAACCAGGAAAGCCAGCAGTACTGCTACCTGAGGCCGCATGTTGACTTATTTTCCGCCGCCCGTAAAACGGAGGCGGATACAATTTGGGGGTTATTAATTGACGATAGTTAATATAGCATTGGAGTTGAGTAATCTTTCCTACGACTAGGAGCTAGTTGCTGACAGGGATAGCACCTGATTTCGCGCACAATAACGGCGCATGTTTAAATATATCGAAAGAATCAATTGACCACGACTACTGTTAAAATTTTAAGAGTAATATTAGTACCAGAATGAAAGCAAGTTTCGTGGCTATCGGTAGTACGATAAGAAGGTTCCTTAGAAGAAAGAAAGCTTCTACAAACTCACATGTGCGGCATCTAGCTTAGGAAAATGAAAACTTCCGCTACCCTTCACGCTTACAAACCAATTACAATCCACCTTATCATAGAGGGATCGCGCGCTCCGAAAGATCTCACTTCCTATTAATATCACCGACTGTGTTCACAAAAACTTTGGCACGTTTGACACTACGATCGAGAAAAAGTTCACGTAATTTCGCTGAGTGTTTTGCACGGATACCACCTCAGTGTTAAGCGAGACTTTTGTTCACCGTTAACGATATTCCCGTGGCACAGACACTGGCACTACTACAAGGGCCCTAATCCGTTCAGCTGGCATTCGTGCAACCCCCATGCAGCCCCCCCCCATCCGCCCTCTGTTTCCGTTGCCGTGTCCAAACGTTTATAAGCGTCCGACGTTCTAGAAATAAGCGCAGAAGGAACCGGGGATGGAGCCGAGAGGGGACGTTTCCAGGCCAACTCATTAAGAATTTATCCCTCATTTCATCGATGCAAAATATTTGCGAAGGTTCTTCGTCCCTGTAAATTGTTGACGGATCTTCGGACGAGTAGCAGACTGCAGCTGTTAGGACGATAAAATGACGATCCAGCGTGATGCGTGATATTTTATGGCACATTTGGGAAAGCCAAAGATGCAATTCGTCATCTCATTTTGGATTAAGTTCGCTCAGGTTTTACTGTACTGTAATTGTGAGACATCATCTTTCTTAGTACTCCGGTTCCAAGAGCAATTCAATGCACCACCTCTGTTTTACAAAATCATTCTTTCAACTTGCAAAATATACAGTAAATTGCCCGAAACCACACTAATTTTTCGCTATTGATAATCTGCCACCACATATATCGTATTAAAAATGTTATATCTATGCACATCCTTAATGTAATGATAATGCAAAGATAAATACGTTTGGTCATTATCAATAAATAATTAGGTAGGTGATAAAGTCAAGAGTTTTATAATCTTCAACCAGAATCTCTAGTGGAAATCACGAGGTTAAATGAGTTTATTATTCCTCCTCACCCTTAGAGAGAACTTACACCAAGTGAATCCCGAAACCATTGATTATATGATAGGAAAAAACAAAGCCAGAATATAATTTGAGGATCTTGCCTCACCAGGTTTGTAGCCTCACAATATTAATGGTAGTTTGCAGGAAATACAAATTCATCGAAAAGCACACAGGTACAATATTAGACCCCGTTGTTTATTAGGCTGCGGAAAGCTGTGGCACCGAGAAGGTTTAATTAACGTACTACGTTCAAGGTTCGTTACTAAGTTATACGCGTACTTCGAATGTGGATACCAGATATATTATTTCGGATTTAGGCTTTGAGTCTCTCCAAAAAGAAAAACCTCACGAGAGCACAATATAAATAACTGTTTACTTAGACGGTGACGAAACGAAAATAATCGCGGAAAAAGTTAAAACAAAATCCAAACCTAATTCATAACGGATAGTTTATAGCTCGGCTTAGATTTGACGAGCGGACCGAAATGTTGGGGATCGAGTTTGTGTGGGGTCTCGAGCACTGACTTCCCATCCCAAGGGTTCAAATATCGGCATTGGCGGAGATTAGTCAATAGAATCCCTGTCCCTTACTATTCGGTTGCTATTCGCGGATCACTTTCGGTAAAGTACTCCGACCGCCTGATAGTACGCTAAACTGTGAACCACAGCGTGCATTTCGTCAAGGGTAAACCGGGTTTCTCAGCATCCTCCATTCTCCAATGATCCTTCTCTTTACAACCGACCCTCAATACCGCAAAATACCTCAGTTGTACTTCGCCTTCAGAGATAACAAAAAATGCTATTGAGATAAATCTCAAGCAATGCATCTCCGCCCTTAATTACTTTCCTTAATACTGACACATTAAACCCCCTATTCTGCCGTGCTCAATTCGGAAGCTTAACGGGTACACTGGAATAGGTAAATAGGAGATGCAGATGATACAGAAGATACAGAATGATGATCGTAGCAGAGCGTCCTCGCCACATCGGGGTGGCATTTATTTTTATTTTCAACACTCGTGGAGAAGAATGCCGTCGTCGCACTAAATATTTCAACACGGGTCTACACGCAAACCAACCCAAATATGGGGCAGAAAGTAATCCTATAAGAAGTTATCAGTATCCTCAGTACATACTCGTAACATAATATTTCGTGAACTAGTTGAGAAAGTTTTTTAATTAAAAAAAATAAAAAAGAAGACAAACACTATCATGCACTGCAGTAATAAATATTTAATTAAACTATACTCATAGTACATATGTACTAAAATGTTATGATCGAGCAGATTAGTATATACAAAAATAAATACAGCAACAAATGAAATCACATAAAGCTTTACATGAACTACAGTAAATAGCACTTATTGCAAGATTAATTGCTATTGTAGTAGTTCCATCAAGCGAAGCGACCAAATCCAATTGCACCCTTAAATAATAAAAGGATTGTTACGGCACCTATCTAATCGCACTTCCAATTAATATTACTTTAATAAGTCTATCTTTAACATACTATGTCACTGATTTAAATTTACGATGATGAAACTCAAAGTGAAACTGAGTACTTGGTAAAAAGACTTTTCGTACGAATTTTTTTCTTCTCTTAGCTTAAATTTGCACAGCCTAAAGCAATCAAAAAGATGAGATGATCTTATCTTTCAACTTGACGTGTGTGACCAATCTTAGGGTTGCGAACAAGGAAAAAGTCGACGATCATCAAATTCCAGGTATGATGGCAGTCACTCGACCTAATGACGTTTTAGCGACTGCAACACAATCTGTATCTAAAAAATTGAAATTCGGTTTGTTGGAACGCTTTTGGCTTCCAACATTCAGACGGATTTGAACAACATTTTGCACCCATTTTCCTTTTGACACAATGATTAATAGGCTTAATTAGAAAGGCCCCAGGAGACCCTATGTGTGTCCTTTGTGAACCAACTTTTACTGCCTTAAGAAAAGCAATGGATTCGGTGGAGAGGTTTTTTTTTTTTATTTATTCTGGCACCCATGATGTAGGCTTAGAATTTTTAGTATCGGATAACTCAAAGAACAAACTGTTTAAGTACTGCATTCGATTTTCGTATTTGCTTTCTCCTGAAATTAGAGTTTTTGGCTCCGAAATCGATCATTTTTGCACTAACAAGTAGGTACATCAACAATAGAATTTTTTATTTGATGACTCGAGGGTTTTCGGGTTCTTCCCGCGTTGGCTCATCCTTGTGGACTACTACGTTACCGTTTTACGTGATTTTTTACCTCCTCCCCCCCTTCGTTGACAACCGTAGTATTTTTTCCAAACCCGACACGTAACGTTGTCTCTATAAATGAAACTTTCAATTCAATAATATTTTTTCAATTATTGAGTGAGTTAATTTTTAGGGATAGGTTGAAATAAGACAAATAAAGTAGCCGAACTAGCTATAACAGAACTATCTAATATCGATTGGAACAAATAATATCAATTTTTAAATTCTAAAAATCAACCATAAACCACGGCGCAAGGTACTGTGCTCATATACTTTCTCTCCCCTCCCCACATTTCTCACTGCTGCCTTGAAAATTGTTGTCACGATGTCGCCATTTAACCCGAGAGAAGGTTTAAATGTAAGCAGTTTGATGGTATGAAGTAGGGCTGGGCGGTGCAGGAAATACTGAACCGGTTCTCGGTTCGGAAAAAACTGTTTGCGACGGCGGTGCACCGGTTCAATAGATCGAACCGGTTTTTCTTCTGCACCGGTTTTTTCATCTGGACCGGTGTTTTCTACTGCACCGGATTTTTCTTCTGAACCGGCGTTTTCTTCTGAACCGGTGTTTTCAACTGTACCTGGTTTTTTAATGAACCGTTTTTTTCAATTTAACTGCTTATTTTGTAGTGAACCCCGTTTTTTGCCAAAAAAAAATGTAACCTGTTTTTTGAAGACTTGTTTTTTCCTTAAATAAGATACTTAATAACGCTGGTATGCTTTTCTAAACTGAACAGTAAAAAGTGAGAATGTTTGCGAGAGCCAATGGTTTTTATGCGAGGCCTGGGAGGAAATATATATATATATATATATATATATATATATATATATATATATATATATATATATATATATATATATATATGTATTGGCATTTTTAAGTGTCAAAAAATGCACCTAAATGTGTTGATCTGCGGAATTCGAACCTGCCCCGTGAACGGCGATGAAATTCACATTTTTGCTGAAGGGAGACATGGCGAAATTTCCACAAATATTTATTTACTTAGCACGACGAGTTTCATTGTTAAAACAACATTATCAAGCGCCTTGATCAGTCTTGATCGTCTTGATAATAATGCTGTTGTAACAATAAAGCGCGCCGTGCGAAGTTAATAACTCATGCCTGGTGAATGAAAAGCTCTCCAGAGGCAGAGCGACTGGTCTCTGCATACGAACGAAATCTCTCCATTTAAGATCTGATTTACGTGCTTCCAGAGAGCTGATATGTGTGGAGAGGCTGAATGCTTTCGTCTGTGGTTCATAGTTATCTGCCTTTTTCAGTCTATCATCATGGCAACGATTACGAGGCGATGGTATTGACTCTGACGCCTTGTGTTTGCTTTGGTGGCTTTATTTTTTTCTGCCTCGGGATCGTCTCTTCACTGAATCACTCTTTAATTGGCCATGACTTCTAGTTCACGTGAATTGTCCTACACGCAACTGCAAGACGCTCTGATAGAGAGGAGTGAAGTCAGTTCAAATACAATTTCCAAGGATTCAATTGGATACACTCTAAATTCCTGTTCCTTGGAGGAAGAGGAAAACTTTTTCAGTTAATTTTTAATATCAAGAAAATAATTCTGAAGAGATCGATAGTGCCAATCCTCCTTTGCCTTTCACGTGTGATTTAGTTGGTAAATAAATAGTGCCCGTTCAGTGTCCTGAAATATTTCGAATTATTTCTCTATGACGGTTTTATTTCAATTAAGGTTGCTGAAATAAACTGATAGGAACGGTGGGTATTGGAAAAGCATTAAGGACAACCCTCGAATACCGAAATGGAATTCAAGAGATTGAAAAGCCAGCGAGAAAATCCAAAACTGGAAGTCGCTAGACGAAAGTTATTTATGGCGAAAAAAATTTAAATACTGACATAAGAGTGGAAATAGACAATTTTTGTATGAAAATTGTGAAATATAAATTTTATAAGAAATATACGGTTATTAGGTGCCTATGAATGTACAAACATTGTTAAAAATAGGCAGCTCGCAAACCACCTGAAAATTTGGCGACACGGTGTCACATCACATTTTGCCTTAGGTAACAGTATTTTCCTTTAATTTACCATTATTTAAAATAGTATTCATTTAAAAATATCTCAACAATCCCTTGGCATAAAATTATTCTGGGAAAGAACTTACAATATTGTGCATTAATAATCAACGTCAATACCCTAGTAGCACATAAAGGATTAAATCTGTATATTTTTAGGAAAGAAGGATACTTGGGTATCTATATACGTAAGTATAGATTAAATCTGTATATTTTTAGGAAAGAAGGACACTTGGGTATCTATATACGTAAGTACAGATAAAATCTGTATTAAATCCAGATTCAACGCTCCACGAAAAAGATTTAAATTGGATACATTTAGGAAAAAATATACATTATACTCATATAGAGAATCAGTCTCCATTTCATCTGAAATTTCTCAGTGCCTAAAGGAAATTGTACATGACGACTATGCGTCCATTTCTTCAAATTTTCCCGACTAAGAACAGCATTTTTCAACCGATATTTAACGAATATTTCTTTAATAGTCCCTGAATCTAGCTCTGTATTCTCAAGTAACTGTGTTGAAGTTTTGCGGAAGAATAAAAAGTATATTATAGTATAAGTTCTCGAAAAGGGGAGATTGCAATTTAAATCGGCCGATGAGAATGTACTATATACATGCTGTTACGTGCTGAATTAAAGGAATTTACTCACACTCCGAAAGGGACTATTTTCTTATGTCTGAGGTGCGGAGGATTACCAACTGTTGACACGGCGTGCCGTGTCCACGCAACGGCCGTTTAGTAAGAAAACGGCATCCATCTTTGACGGCATCCCTACGATTGTGCACGTTTGTGATGGTACAATTTGTACAATTTAAGGTGAGTCTCGTCTTGTTTGTTGTTTTCTGATTTCAATTGGAAATTTTAAATGTGTGTTTACTTCCCGTCTGTAGAATGTTATTTGTTGTATTGAGCCCTAAAAATTTGCAGTTACAGAATCGTACCCGCGAAATTCTTACTTTATCCATCTTCACTGCCAATTATTACGAACATGCCCAATAAAAGCTACAGGGCTCTAGTAGATATAAGCGCTAGGCATAAACGTCGTTGGAGGAGTTCTAGTGACTATCTACCTTGTAGTAAGGCCATTAATGGCAATTTAGGGATTAATGTAGATCCTCGAGTATGCACCGGGGAAATTAATGAGGTGGTGGTAATTTCGTCTTCAGAAATTAACAGTTCTTCGAATTTCAGCACTCTGGACGTTCAAAATAATGATCCAATCGTAGTAAACGGTGGCGATGGTATAGTTACGTCAGATACTAATTCAGAATTCAGCGTGGAAGAAGAAGTGTACAGTATTGATAGTCTGATAGGTGAACTGGCTCAGTGGGCAGTGACTGGGATTTCTCATGAAAAAGTGAATGACTTGCTTAAAATACTACGGCATCATAAATGTCTGTCTGGTCTTCCATCAGATGTTAGAACCTTGGTTCAGACCCCTCGAAGTTGTGCACTTAAAACCATTGGAAAAGGACAGTACTGCCATGTAGGCATCAAAGATTCCTTAAAGTATATCTTTGAAAGTTATCCGGAGACCCAAGCCAAATTGAAGTTGAGTTTACACTGTAGTGTTGATGGTGCTCCTGTTGCAAATAGTTCCAGTAGTCAGATATGGCCCATCCAAATGTCTTTGGCTGATTATCCGCAAATAAGCCCATTTCTTGTCGGCATATATCACGGGTTTGAGAAACCACAGTCTTGCGATGATTTTCTGGCAGATTATGTAGTAGAAATGACAAGTCTGGTGAATCATGGTTTGTGTCATAATGGAGTGCATTATTCAGTTTGTGTAGATGCCTATATTTGTGATGCACCAGCTCGTGCATTCTTGGCTCAAATTAAGGGCCACATGGGATACTTTGGTTGTGGAAAGTGCTCTATAGAAGGTAATTATGTCGATCGCAGAGTTGTTTTTGATGAAGTGGGTGCACCAAGGACAGACGAGACTTTTGCCAGCAGGGTCCAAGAGGAGCATCATGTTGGAGACTCACCCTTAGAAAGAATCCCAGGCACACGCATGGTCACACATTTTCCTTATGAATACATGCACTTGGCATGTCTAGGAGTTATGAGGAAAATCTTATTTGCTTTAGTGAAGGGAAATTTAAAAATTCGGTTAGGCAGACAGAGGATTGAACAAATTAATGGTCGCCTTGAGGACATTCATAAGTACTTGCCAAATGAATTCCAAAGAAAGTCAAGGTCTCTGAAATACCTTATGCGATGGAAAGCCACAGAGTTCCGCCAAGTTTTACTTTACTCCGGACCATATCTTTTCCAAGGAATACTTCCTAAGGATGTTATGGACCATTTCTTGTGTTTTCATTTTGCAATGCGGATTTTTGTGTCTTCTAAGTATTGTGGAGATGGAAATATGAGAACCTACGGTGGAAATTTGCTAAATTTTTTTGTGTCGCACTTTGGATCAATTTATGGACATGAGAGTGTTAGTTACAATGTGCATGGGTTGCTGCATTTAGCAGATGATGTAAAAGAATATGGAACCTTAGACAAATTCAGTGCCTTCAAATTTGAAAATCAACTTCAAATTCTGAAGAAAAGTATAAGAAGCCACAGAAATCCCCTTCAGCAAGTAGTTCGAAGGGTGTTGGAGAGTAGGAATGTACTGGCTGGAAACAATCCTGATTTAAAGAAAGGGGGTTTCCATTTATCTAAAATAACTGATTTTCCCCTTGGTGCCACTCAACCTGCTTACAGGGACTATAACCTGGGATGTGGAAAAATTTCAACTGAAATTCCTGACAATTGTGTGATACTAACCAATGGAGATTTAATGGTTGTTAAGTTTATAGCTACTCATGATGCACAGGTAGTGGTCATAGGGCAAACGTATCTTCGTTCCTCCAATTTTTACTCCACCCCTGCTGATTCCACTGATGTTGGCTTACATCTCATAAGTGCCTGCATGTCAGATCTTGTTATGCTGCCAGTAACTGAGATCACAGGGAAAGCTATAAGGATACCTAATACATTGCTGGGGATGGGGAATGGGTTTTATGTTGCAGAAATTCTTCATTTTTAATGCTGTCTTTAGCCTTTTTCTGTATATAGGTAATATGTTTGAATAGTTTTATTTTTATTGATTTTTAGTCAGTACTAAGGCATATTTTGTTGTAAATTAGTCAAACAGGGTAACTGGCAGTGGAGAAGTTATGATGGAGTGGGTCATCGTAGAATTTGTAGGTGATGAAGGAAAATTACCGTGCTGCAAGGCAGTACCAACCTCATGGGTAACTACTGAATTGGAAGTAGAGATCTGCTACTATCCACCAGAGGGGCTTTCAGACAGGCAGATCAATTTTGCCATTAGCAATTGCACAGCTGTACAGATGTCATGGCCCAAATATCTTGTGAGGAAGTTCAGCAATAGCATTTGTGGTAAGTTTCATTTAAGAAATATTATGTTATTCTCCTTAAGCAATGCATTACAATTCAGACTGGTTTCAGATTCTTATGAGAAAGCAAGGGAATTAGAGGTGATGGCCACGTTAACATCAGATGTAGATGCAAATGAAACCCTAGGTAAAGGACAGAGGAGAAAGAAGCGGAGCAAGCATGTGTCATCATCAGAAGATGAACAGGAATATGGGAGGAGGGAATTGCCTTCCCCTCCAAAATTAAAAAAAAGTAAGGTCCAATTGAGGAGTTGATTTTCAATTTATATATTACATGACATGCAATTATTAGAAATTATTTAAGTTCTTGTAAACCACCCTATAAATTACTTTTCAGAATGCTGTGGGAAAAAGGAAGGTGGTGTGAATACTGCACCTAGTTTGGAAAGACATTCCAAAGTTCCTGAGATTGGTGTGTAAAATTTTAAAGATTATTGAGATATTTTGAAGTCATTTATAAACAAATAATAATGTAAGTTTCTTTATTTATGCCATTAGCAATATTTCCAGGGGAGCCATCACTCAGTGAAAATGGACAAAAGCCATCAGTGCAGAGCAACTCATCATCAGCACTGACCCCCATCTCAGTATCTGGTATTTATTAATGAAATAGTAAAATAAATGTAATAACTTTCCATGGCAATAATGAGTGATCTTTTGTAAACACTGTCTTACTTTTCCATATTCTTAGAATGGGTCAATATTGATACTGGGGAAAAAGGGAATTCCACCATCATTGTGGAATCTGTTAATTCGACCTCAATTCCTGTTTCAAATACAGGTAAGTACTTAACTAAGTGATGATTGTTGCCATTTGACATGGATGGATATTGCTTTTGTTGTATGTTGTGATTATCATTTCGTCTATGTTTATAATTTTATTTCTTTCAGAGCCCCAAGGAGGAAGTGCCTGTGACTGTGGCCACGTGTGTTGCAAGAGCAAAACAAGTATGTATTCCTTATATTTTTATTTGGCTTCATGTTCAAAGGTATTCTGACTGGATTCTCCAATTAATATTTGCAATACTTTGAATTCTAGTTCAAATTCAAGCATTGACGAGTCAGATCCAAACCACTAACAGGAACATAATTGAAGTGTTAGAGGAAATTAAGTATGTCCGCACTGCAGTGGACAGCTTGTCAACTTGTAATCCTTCCACTACCTCTCATTCCAAGGTTAACTTTAACTTGCCCTTAAAAACTCATGAAGAGGTGAAGGAAATTGAAGAGATGCTCAAGGATGTCAATATGCAATCCATATTGGTAAGCTCAAAAGTCCTTTGGAATATACTTATTTGACATTTTTAATATCTTTCTCTAATAAATTTCCCATTTCAAATTAATTTTTTTAGAAAGAAGAATTATCGATCCAGGGTGGCACATCTTTGGTGTCAGCGGTAAATGCCATGTGCTACTTTTTAATGACTGATGAGCTTGCCCGTCAGTACACCTATAAGGGAGTAAGAGACAAGCCACCCTTCAAAAGCCTGACACTGGATACACTTATTTTTGGTAATGTCACATTTTGTACTTTTATTTGTGTGTCAGGGAAAGCAGGGTATTTGGGATAGAGTGAAAGCTTCTTTCTTTTGTTGAACAACAATTTTCCAATCGGCCATACATGTTCCTTCATAGGAATTCATCTGTGTTCTTTCTAAACCATTCAGTTTAAAATGTGGGGTGTGGAGGGAACTGGGAAATATCTCATCAATATTATATGCAGAATTAGGAATGCCATCATTAATATGCAACCTGTATGTACCAATCAAAAAATGTTTTTGTCTCACTTTGCAGATTTATGGCCTATTGTATGCAATTTTCCCCACAGGTCTGCTAAAATAATCAATAGTGATACATTTTATATTAATGCTTTCAGATGCCATCAGGTCCAGGCCTAGTTTGTCAAGTTCCACTAGGAAGGAGGTGAGCAAAGCAGTTGCTGAGTGGATAAGGCAAGCCAATGCAAGAAGCAGGAAGAAGAGGAGCCTGATGTAAAAGGATCCTAATGAGAGATGTTTCATTTTAATAAAGAAGGAATAAATGTTTTCTACTCATACACATTTGTCTGATTTAACTCATCACTCCCATTTACCTGCTACAATTATTTAATGAAATTAAGGGCTTGGTTGTCTGTCATAGTAAGTTAAGTAGTGTTCTCTGAAAATAATATTTCCTCAAGATGATGCAATTTCCTTTCAGCCAGTATAGGTATGCATGTATATTGAATTTGCCTGTTTTTTTGAGGCTAATGGTAACCATACCTGGAACCCAGACAGTTTTATATATTTTTTGCATAACATGTCTTTGTTATCCGATTTGTTTCAGAATCTCACATTCTGCCATTGCTTGATATTTTACAGTATATAGCACATGTATACTGAGAATAGATTTAATCCATTATTTATCTCTTTTTCTGAGATGGAGAAAATCTAGATATGATCTAGATAATATATGAAAAGTAGAGGACATTTGGTAGAGATTTATATAGATATAATACAGATTTTTCCCGGATACCATGTATACAGGAATCTGTATATTATGCAGGTTTTATCCTTTTTGTGCTACTAGGGTATGTTAAAATTTTGTTTGGGTAAAGGTGAGCTTTCGTCCCGCACGGTCAACATTTTTTTTTGAAAAACCTAGGAAACTTACGATATTGAATGTGATACCTATGAGTAGAGGAAGGTTGCGCATTTGTAAAAATGTGAGAATCATACCCGTGTGACTAGTAGTTTTTAAGATATAGACGTTTGAAAATGACCAATTTTTCGACTTTTTCGTCCGTTTTCGACGCCATATTTGGAGGTTTTCACGAACAACCGGTAGAGGGATAAGACTAATTTCACTTCTATTATATTCCTATACCCCACCCCACCAACAAGCTTACGGGCCTATGGAGTGAAACAGGGGTGCTAGGGTGGGACGGTACGCGGGCCCGATTTGGCCATTTTCAAAAGTTAAAAACGCATTTTCGTGAATTAATACAGCGAAAAACGCAGTTTTCGCGGGAATGGTAAAGTGGAAATGGGCATTTCTGGGAGTGGAGGAAATGTCAAAATGCTGATTTGTTCTGCATTTCCGTCTTTTGTTAAACCGAAAAACGAATTTCCCTTCCATTCCTTTGCCCTGAACCCACCCCTCCAATAAACTTGGTGGGCGTATTATTTTAAGAATAGAATCCCTCTCGCTCATTGGTGATTATTGGTGGGCATTGGTAGAAGGCTAAAATGTTATTCTGCGTATTATTTTATGAATAGAATCCCTCACGCTTATTGGTGATTTTCGGTGCGCATAGATAGAAGGCTAAAATGTTATTCTGCGTATTATTTTAAGAATAGAATCCCTCTCGTTCATTGGTGATTATTCGTGGGCATTAGTAGAAGGCTAAAATGTTATTCTGCGTATTATTTTAAGAATAGAATCCCTCACGCTTATTGGTAAAAATTCGTGGGCATTGGTAGAAGGCTAAAATGTTATTCTGCGTATTGTTTCTGGTATAAAATTCGTCAGATGACAAGGTTATTATAAGTGGGCTTTTGTTAGAGGCTAAGTAAATAGTATTGTTTACGGAGTTCTCTCGGGTAGTATGGAAGGGGGAAATTAACTGTCAATAATTGGAAGTTGATTGTTGAAAAGTCAACCGGTATTCATTCGCCAACGAGAGTTGAGAAGCTTGTTGGCGTTAATCATTTTCTTGCATGTGTGGTGTACGGTCGCCATGAGTTGTCAATCGTGTATGCACACACCAATGTCTGCGATCCAGACTTTCGTTTCGGCTGAGGCAGGCTTGGAATTCCTCGAAAGGCACTGGTGTTTGTTCGCTGCGGGAACTCGCAATCCTCCATTTAAAGTGATACGTGAAATGTTATTAGTGCAGTGGAATGAATGCGAGTGAAAAGGAAGTGTAAATCCTTCATTTGAAGTGAAATGTGCAATTTTTACTGCGGTGGAATGAATGGAATTGCATTGTAGTAAATGGCTGTTGCGGTGCGAGTTTGAGTGGAAGGCGGGAAGAAATAGTGTAGGAGAGGTGTGCATATGCTAGAGCACGAATAATACACTACTATGTATGTATAATATGTAGGCTCCTTGTGCTAGAGAACCAACTGCTCGATCGCTGCGCCACGTACAGTGGATAAGAGGAAACGGCATTTTTTCACAAGATGGCGGAGAGGAAAAAACGCACTTCTCAGGTTTGAAAGTTTCCCATTCCTAAAGTAGTTAATGCATTGTTGTGTTGAAAGTATTTTACAAATGCGCACCTTTACCTTTGTTTGAATTTGGCGCATCTTATGCACGATAATGCCCATCCATGCCTGCATTCGGGACACGAATTTTGAGGCTACCGTAAGCATTTGCATTATCCTCTCACTTCTTGCGTGTGGCAGGGGTAGATAGGTACTTTAAACAATGCTCCTTCCTCCACGAAGTCTCTCAAAACCAACAGCATTGGTTTAATAAAAATTGATACTACACTAACTTAAAGGATTATGAACGCTATCTTATTCGTTGTAATCGTCGAAAAAATAAAATAACATGAAAAAGACGCAAAATCCCATTGAGTTACGTATGTGACAATACTTTACGTGGGCGAGTGCTCGCTCTGCACTCTAACGGCCGATTATTTGTGAGACGACAGTCAAGCGGACATCTCATAACACAGTCCAGTCGCTAGAGGGGTAAAAAGGGGTCCAGCCCTACATTAAATCAGGTAGTTCTGATTCTTTTATATGTTGTTCGGGGTGGTTAGAGAGTGAAAAGCCCAAGTTTTCGTCATCTTCACCCCTCTGCATTTTCCGCCCGCTTGAGAAAACCACCGAAAAACGGCACTTTTTCCAGTTTTTCACCTATAACTCCTGAACAGTGTATCGTAGCTAAATTTGCTCCATATTCACTCTTGTAGAGGACAAAACTTACTCCAAGAATAACTGATTAAGTTTACTTCCACGACCAATAGCAAAGGAGGTAGAGAGCAGCAAAGAAGGGGTAAAATCGCAATAATAGGAAAGTTATCACCTTTCCGGCTCCCTGGATCGCTTAAATTCAATGAAAAACTTGATTTTGCTAAATATGCACTCAAGTAAGTTGTGGAGATTTTAGTTGCCTTTCGATAGTACGACTCAAAAAGTTTTTTTTACCACCAATATCAAGGGGTGGGGGTAAAATTGAGGGAAAAAGGGAAAATGGTTTTATGGTAAGTCCATATATAAGGTTTATGGTAAGTAAGGAATAGGAAAGGTATAGGAAAGTTCACATGCGTGGTCTCTAGCCAGCTTGGCTGCTAGCAGAGAAAGAGGAGGTAGACGGCAGCGTGAAAGCCGAGCAGCGAACGATCATCGGTGTTTCAGAACCGCTTCCCCGGTGCACCGGTTCATAACCACTTCCCCGGTACACCGGTTCAGAACCGCTTCCCCAGTGCACCGGTTCAGAACCGCTTTCCCGGTACGCCAGTTTTTTAAATTAAATCTGAACCGGCCTGCCGGTTCTGAAAACAACTGAACCGGTGCACCGGAAAACCGCCCAGCCCTAGTATGAAGACTTGCAACATTGAAATGGCAATGGTTCAGTTACACTGACAATGAGTTAAAGTAGAAGCTTGGGGTGTAAGAAACACCCCGCGTGCCCTTCCTCATGTTGAACTATATAGAATTGTTGAAGAGTAAGAAACGTACATTAACTGGCGCATTGTAATAGCTACGCTACCTGCCGTAGGTTCTCAGGCGACCCGCTCCCCCCCTAAGATGGTAACGTAGTTTATGCAAGACCCCTAAGTTTCGCCGGCATCTTCATGTCCGAAGTTTTAGTATAGAATAAATAGTCTGCATACATTTCTTTAACTTGATAACAGCAACAAAGACTTTAAAAATGCGAACTTATGCTTAAGACACTGATGGTTTAGGTTAAATGACTAATATAACTGAATTACAGCAATATTTCAGTCAGGGTATTTTTTATCCCAACCTTTACACGTTTTATTAATGACTGCTATTGAATGACGTTATAGGCATTTTGCACATTATTTTGGGAGGATTCATTTAATCTTATGCAGCAGTTTTATTTTTTCTTCTTCCCGTTGAAAGTCAACAGGCACCATCGTATAGTAATACTATAAAACACTGGAAGCGGTAGTCCCCAAAACATTGCACTGGAAATCCATAACCCACACCACGTAATGCCATCTTGGTCCTAAAGAGTGAAGTAGCCGTCACGGTTAAAGCCTTCATGGCAATCATCAATAGTGATGAAATTCGAACGGTGCGATTTCTAAAGCTATCGGCGGAGCGAGACGAATGGCTTTGTTTCAGCAATGGCACCTCAAAAGAAATAAAGAGAATGGCAATCTGGCATCCAGAGACTTTCAGTTAAAATCGCACTGGGTGAAAATAGGCAGGAAGTAGGTACATAGAGCGAACACAGACTAACCCGAAGGGAAAGGGGCCCGACAGCGGAGGATTCGACTGCAATTTGGCCCAAACTTCCAAGGTCCAAATCTCATTAAACTCTCCCACCATAATGATATCCATTATTTCTGCTGGTTAATTCTTTCGAAAATATTGTTCTACGGATTTCATGGATGGACTTATCCCGTGGAAAGAGATTTGAAGGATAAGTCACCCTTCGAAACGTCGGCAGAGGAGCAGATGGAGTCACTAACCCGGACGGAAAAATCCGCGAATAATTTACTTCATCTTAACAAATGGTCTGGGGAGTTTTTTGTTGCGAGAAAGTGGATGCCGAACGAGGCCTGAAGTGGAGAAAAGGCCACGCACTTTATTTATTTACCACCGAAAACAGCTCTCATTGGCCTTTACATCGGGGTATTAACATTCCACAATGGACGAGCACACACAACCATGCCCTGGGAAGTGAAAAATCCTCCCCAGGCGGGACTCGAACCCGCGACCTTTGGTTAGAAGGCAAGGACGTTACCCCGCCGCCACCGAGGCCGGCAAAGCATCAGGGCCTAAATGATGAAGGATAAGTCATCCTTTGAAACGTCGGCAGAGGAGCAGATGGAGTCACTAACCCGGACGAAAACCCGTGAACAATTTACTTCAGCTATTCGCCGGGAGAAAATCAAGCCCTACATTTATTAAGATATTCGCATCGGCTTTTTTCGGTAAGTCACGTTCGAAAAGGGGTCACACATACGTAAAAAAATCAACCACTCACACGAATCAAGCCAACTTCATCTTATCAGTCGAAAATCCCTGTTCTGTTTACCACCAATGATTAAGAACTAACTTGCCAGTGATCTCGAAAAATTACGTGAATTCCTGATCTTGGATGACTGGCAAATTTTGTTATCCGTCTAGACGTCTGCCGTTTACATCCGCATGAGATTTGGTTGATCAAGGTCAAGACAAGGCCGAAGGATAGAATGAGACGAAGAAGCAGCGCGACCTGGGGAACGAATCTGATTATACCATATCTATACACCGCTCAATGAGGTTCATTATCCCTATGATTCTTTAAGGATTGCATAAGTGCAATCAATTTTGAACTTTTGCGAGTGAAATGGAATAATCTGAGCAGTTTTTCATTCTTCACCATTCCTCGTACCTTGTAGGTACTTATATTTAACGCCTTAAATTTACCTCAACGAATGTGAGCGTCAATAAACTATGCGGACAATGATGACGACAAAATATTTCACAAATATAGTTTAAAATAAAGTCTCCCTCCGTTGTTGATATAGAATGTCAAATCGAATCGTTTTTACACGATCTTCTACCGACGGTTTCGAAGAATGAACATAAATAAAAACAGCCACGTGAAGAACCGAGTAAGAGAAAATTTCACTTGCGAATGCATAACTCGTATGAGAGGGCCTATCAGACGTTTGTATGGTGTGCAGCCCCCGAATGTATTTGTTCAATGACTTGCTACGAAAACAAATTCTCTAGACACGCACAAGAGCGTCGAAAGTGAATGAGGTCACAAACTTATCGGTGCTACAGGCAATAAGGAAGAACTTCTGCTCGAAAAAAACCTAACCTCATTTCTTAGAAGATAGTCGAGTATATATGTCACTTTACGGGATAGAGAAAACCAAAAATAATCTCAGCGCCGAAAGGAGAGCCAAGCTGAAGAATAACGCAGGATGAGTCGCAACATACTGTGGGAGGAAAAAAACTCACCAAAAGATTACAAGGTAGTAATGGCAATTTCCTTCTGGCATGTCTCTAGTGTGATTAACTTAGTCCGTAGCAAATCGCCAACGCGATCAGTGTAGATCTGTTTGGCTTTTAATGCTTTCGTCTGTGATATTTGAATGAAAAGATATTCCAAACTATGAAGACATCAAAGACCTCCGATATCCATTACTCCGCGACTTATGGTTTCAATAGGGATAACGCGAAGAAAATAGATTTAATTGAAAAAATCCAAGTGAAATGCACGATGTAGCGCTCAAACTGCGTGAGAAACGCCGATGAAAATACATAACATTTGCAATTCCTAAATAGAAACTCGAGGGAAATTGGAAGCGGAATATATTGAAATAAAGAACGTATAAACAGTAAAAATGTGGTGACATTGTAGCAAAAATATTTTCAATGTTGCGGTACGTTACCGCGGAATAGTACCCGCACAGAAAAATCGCCACCGAACTCAGAAAACAGTGAACTATATCGCGAATTAATAATTGAAAAAAAACATCGTCTCATCATAGTCACGGATTAGTAATAGGGGAAATCTTAAGAGGCGCGAAAAATCACAGCGTTAGTCTCGAGACTATTTCCCTCATTGGGCGAGTGAATTAAAACTCTCGTTAATAACCACGGGCACGCCGAAAAAGCATACTTGAGGGCTCTCGTAACCACGAACATCCATCGTGGTTAATCAAGCATTTACGTCATACCGTTTTCTTCCTTACTAATTAGCACATGGTAAACGACTCATTCAGTTATCGACAGTAAATGCTCACTTCGATACCTGTTTCAGAAAATAAACTGATGGAAGGCAGTAGTGGTAGGAGTCATTACTGAACGAAGAGAACGTGATCGGGCCACTGGTAAAATTACGCGTGGCAAACGACTCATTCGGATATCGACCGCAAAATTCTCACCTCGAGAACTGTTTCAGAAGAAACTAAAGGAAGGACGGAGTAGTGGTAGGAGTCATTGCTTAACGAAGAGAACGTGATGGGCCCTGTTAAAATTACACGATATGCGTCATCCTTCACTCTACGATGACTGAATAAATGGATTCTTCACATATTCCTGTGACTGAGTTTCCAGTAGGTCAATAATTTCGGAATGGCTACATCTAATAACTATGCTATAGTTGAAAGTCCTTCACGCTCGCCTTGAGGTAATCGAGCGCATTTTGGCGGGAAATTCGATTCGACATTCATTATCGACATTTTTGATCAAAATGCGAATGTAAGGAATATAAAATAATAAGAGGAAAGGAAATAATACTCGATCACACTACAGAGGTAAAGTACACTAAAATGGTATGATCGATGTTTGTGAGGCCGGAATGGCTCATTTCTTCTTGGGCTCTGCGTGCCCCGAAACGCCTCTGCATCTTTACCACTGTAGTGTGCTTGAGTTCTTTCCTTTCCTCTTCTGTTCATTCCTTCTCTGCCGGTGGGTGAAAACGCCCTGTCGCCATCTCTCGGTGAACTTACGGGCTACTCTTGGGGGTGTTGGGTTCATATAAACCCCCCGCCGATTCCAGTGATTCTTATGAGACTAGGTAGTTCGGTGGTCTGAGCATTCGGCGCGACATCGAAAGGTCCGCGGTTCGATTCCCGGCCTAGTCTAATTCTTTTCACTGTGAATCGACCAATAACATCGTCAATGCCACAGTCTCTTGGAGGATGAAATCGTAGATATCTGGCGACAATGCAACGTTTTTCAACTGTTTCCGAAACTATTTGTTTACTTCCATTGCCAACATGCCAGATTCTCATTGGGATATCAACATTGTGGCAGCTAAAGTCTCACTTTAAAAAGTGAGACTTTAGCTGCCACAACGAGCTGTTAGCTTTAGCTTTTAAAGTGAGATGCTTTAGGCAACTATGAAACGTACTTCACGTAAAGTCTCACTTTACCCTAAAGTGACTCTTAACAAAGGTGGTCTTTAAAGTCTCGACTATGAATCGCACCCTAAGACCTCCATCAGCATTGTCCACTGTAGAGCAGGAATGAAAGAAATATGCTCAGAAAAGAAAATTGCCAAAATAAATTTTTTCCTAAACAATATAAAAGGAAGTCCATTCAGCAAAGCATTTCCTCTTCATGAATTTGTTTGGAGGAAAAACCGAAGGGCATAAGTACATAGACACTGGAGCAGGTTGTAATGGCCCATATCATTTAACTAGCATAAAGTTTGGAAGCAAAGGTACTTGTATTAAATGACCATATTCAAGAAAAACTTGATGCAGCCATTTGAAAAAAAATAACTTTCACATTTTTTCTCATACTACCATTGCAATCAATTGCAGTATTACTGGGCATCTACCTTCAATCTTTCTGTGACAACCCTTTTCTGTACATGCATGAGGATTTTAACATCATGAAGGAGAGAGGGTAGGATACAACATGAGTGGACATGATGTATGAAGGGGAGGATTAGAGGCCTAGATAGTAGATAAGCCAAACTGAGCCCTCTTAACAATAATTTACAGGGAAAGGAGTCAGTGAGTGCCTCTGCTCACGTAACACCCATGGCTGACAAAAATGGAAATGGGGGATAGAATGTCGCACAAGATTGGTCTGAAAGATGCTGCTCAAGAGATCCAAGTTTTGTTTCCCAAACATATACATGCATCTCCAATGAATTTATTCCTGAAAGAACCATTAAAAGAGGCGTAACTTTAAAACCCTACTAGTGCTATATAAACCCATGCACTAAAAAAACTTGCAGTGGGAGTACCAATCTGATCAGATCTACATATATGTACATACAAATGCAGAAGACCAGAACTAATCCTTTATCTGTATTTTTGAAATGGTACCTAAATGAAATGGGACATATGTATTAAGAACCATTGAGCAAGGTACAAGGCTGTAGACTCAGAAGGGTTAAATAATACATACTAATTAACATCCCTAACTCAACCAAAGTTGTTGAATTCAGTATAAACCAGATTTAATGAATACTTCAGGAAGCTAACATAAAGGGTTTAAATTCTAAAGAAAGGATGAAGAGAATACTGATTCTTATTGCTCTGCACATACAACTACTTAAATTGTACATGTATGTACCTAAAATAATTATTTATTAGCAGGAATTAGGATCTATGTATACAGCAACCATCATTAAATTGTACCAAAATATTATACGTATATACATATTGAAAGGGATCCTGCAATTATGTGGGACAAGTTGGTAATGAAACTGACTTGGATCAAAAAAACCACTTCCAGCATGTGTATTAAACAACTAAGATCAGCATTACAAAAGTTTTGACAACAATAATATAACATTTTTTACATATTTTATATAATATTGCTTTCAATTTCCATCTTCAAATAGTTATATGTATTAACAAAATACATTTTATATTGCTTTAAACATTGTATTGATGAAAAATTATTTTTCACCATATTTCAATGCATTGATGTATTTTAGAGTGCTACATCACTTTAATCACTTTCTTATCACAATGTGATGTGAATAAATACAGCCTGAAAAATATTAAAAAGTAAACACTTACTATTTCCAGCTTTCCAAGACAGATAATTCACCGGAGAACGAAGAATGCAAAACTATTGAAAATCAAAGTACCAAGTTGAAATATTAACATCATCAAACCAACTCATCTCCATCACCTACCATTTTCAATGGTGAAGTTTAGGAGTTCCTGAGAGATATCACTGATAAAGAGGTCTGATTGCTAATTTCTATTCATTTCAGCACTTCTTAAGATGAAGCGACCCAAACCCAAACAGATTCAGACTCTTGATGGTTGATTTAGGAAATCTCATGAAGTCCACAAACCTTGTTTGCTGGCAGAGCTTTATCTGAAAACATAACAGAGTATATTTAGAAATTAACTACAACTAGGGTATCATGGATGCAAACAGCTCATACATGCACAGACCAAAGCATTTTACCCAAAAAGGACAGTGAGTGTCAGAAAAATTTAACGTTCACAATATCGTTGGGAGTGATTCTGAGTGGTGAATATTATGTCATGATTATAATGACAGGAGTGACTTAAGCCCACCATAATAGCACCCGAAGGTGGAATAGATCTAAATCTACAAACTCAGCGAGCCACCACATGGGTGTGTAGCATAGGGTATTAAGGCATGAATAGAAAGAGTACAGGGAAGGGAATTGGAAGAAAGAAAGGACAAAATTGAAGAGTATTTTAACAAATTAGTTTCTTGCTTCGTTTTTGTTGCAATAATTACTGCAGGGAAAGAAAGAATTCTTAAACCCATTTGATCAACTGTGAATTTTGTGAGAATAGTATGGGCATGGTACACAATTTGGAATTTATTTTTCCTGATTTTTGCATCAAGCAGTCCGTGAAACTCTGGAAGAAGGTATGAGTTAAGAAATAACTTACCAATCATTTTTGGATAAGCCAAATTCAAGTTGTCCATTATCTTTGTAAATTCTTCCACACTTTTGGTGAGGCGTGGATTGTATTTCTTCTCTTCGGCAACTGTGGTCACAGTTTGACCTGAATATTTACAAAGCGTATAATTTTAGTGATTTCATTCTATGGCAATAATACACGTTTTTAAATTGAAAAAATGAACAAATAGGATGCTATTCATGTTCATAACTGCAGAATGCATGAAGGCACAAAAATGGAAAATTTTTATTCTAATCCTAAAAGTACAAAACATTTATACATATTGATAGATATTTATTAGGTAAAACTATTGTATGCTCCAGCAGTCTTCTTAATGCAAAATGCCATTGGACTGTAGGAAACTAAGAACAGATATTCACTGACCTAATAAATTTTACTTGATAGCTTTATAGATAAAGTAAGAGTATGGCAATGGTTTTCATCACTGCCACGAAAATAGCAATCCTTTATCTGTCTAACTCACAAGACTTGCAAGGTAAACATTAGACTGACGCAGACCAAAATTTTATACCAATTGGCCCAACATTCTCCAGGAACAAATTATGGGGGCCTATTACGAACCGCCGCATGCGGTGAAACACCGCAGGCGGCGTTCATCCATCGAGAATCGCACTCACCGCCCGATGCCATTACGAACGGGTCTCGGACGTTACCATACGGTGGCAAAGGGGTCTGAGTTTCAACGGGGACCTGCCTTTGTAACTCCACCTGCCTCGATTTTCAACATGGCAGAGGTTTGTTTACATTCTTTGGATATAGCTGACGATTGTAAAACATATATCCGACGTCAGGGCAATAGTAGCTTTCTTATTATGTATTATTTATTATCAGGATATCTGAGAAAACACTCGTAATGTGAAAGTAGCATCATTGGATGTCAATAATTTTATTCTTTATACTCACATCGTAATGACGAGCGAATAGCCTGCGCATGATAATGGAAATTATTGAAGGTAAGTTCTTGTCACAGAGTTCTGTTATTTTCTATGGTAAAATATTGCTATTTTAAGATGTTTGCGATGGATAGTAATACCAGTAACACTCTTTCTCTTCCGGAACTCAGTTCTTGGCAACATTATGACGAGTCCACTTCATTGCTTGGAACTACCCGGGGATTTATGCCCGTGTTACCACAGGTTTGAACGACTACTTGGATATCAGCAACGTTTACGCCAATATATTTGAATATTTAATGTGATAAACTAATACCTTACCCACTAAATTCGTGTGTTAAGTGATCGTTATTAATCCCATGATGTGTAAAGTGGGATACTCAGTTATGAGTAATAATTCTATGCATATATCGCTGAGAAAATGTGCTGTTTGGATATTTCCTCAAAGCTGTAAGGTTCTCGTTAGTCTTTTAGATTTCCTATTCAAGGATTTTACTTACAACAGTGTACCTGTGTTGCTATTGCTAACAGCTGTTTTGCTTGACAGGATCCAAGGTATTAGATGCCTTAACTCATTTTGTTTATAATTTTACTCAGTGATGTGTCATTATTCTATGCATATATCGCAGAGCAAATGTGCTGTTTGGATGTTTGCTCAAAGCTGTATGGTGCTCATTAGACTTTCGGATTTCCTGTTTAAGTATCTTACCCATTTCAGAGTGTACCTGTGTTGCTATTGCTAACAGCTGTTTTGCTTTACATACTCTGAGGTATTATAACTCACTTTATTTGTAATTTGCATTGGCCGGAATCGTCTTTTGAGTTGACATTTTGTGAGTTTACCTGTGTTGCTAAGGATTCTCGGGTATGCTATTGCTGTGAGATGTGCTGCACACGATTTTGCTGTGTACTAGTTTGTTTCCTCTGTGATCTTCTAAATGGTTTCGGTGGGCAGTGCATATTATCTGTGCATCTTTATTCTGACTTTAAGACTATATTTATTTTAGTCACTTAGAAGCTTCAAGAATTATCAGGACTTAAATGACTGAAATGGTTTTTAAATTGAATGCATTAATGTGGAAAATGTGACTATAACCCATACTGTCGAAAGTAGTTGAATAAACGTTCTTCTTTATTACTAAACTGTGCTTTCCCTGTGTTTAATATCCCTAGCCAATTTGCTCTTTGAGGTCAGGGGAAAGGGCTGGCTAGCCCAGCAGAACAGCGCATTTCGTTCTAAATATACCTTGTTTCAGCGTGAAATATTTGAATAGCTCGGTCGATGAAATTATGAATGACCGTAATTTACCACTTGAAAAGCAATGTACATTGGCACGACAGCCCCAATGCTTTAATTCTGCAGGTAGTTCACCATGGTTCAGAGCAGTAAAGAATTGAGAATCAGCTGTTTCATGAATACTTAGTGAAACTGGAAGATCCTGCTTTTATATATTTTCTAGTCTTCGTGAAAATTATATGAAAATCGAAAGGATATTAACAGATGAACATGACGCAATGATTACCACGTAATGGATGATTTCATATACTCGAGTAAGAGATCCCATCCTTTACCAACAGCTCCGAAGATAGCAAAGTTTGTATGTTTCATCATGATATTAACAATAACCTGGGTTTATTTAATAATTATTTATGATTTAGATTTCCAAGATTTGTCATCACTCCTCTTTGAATAAATGTTTTCGTAAAGTATTCCTCAATATAGGCAAACTTCGCATATTACACAACGAAGCTTTCAAAATGTTTTAGAGCTAAGTATTCCATCCACATTCATTATGTGATCTTTGTGTTGAAATAATGCACCACCATGCTCATCATATAATCCCTATTAAATATTAAACTAGATTATTTTAATTAAGAACTTAGTGCATAAAATTTCAGTAATGAACATCTCGCAGAATTCGCCTGCTAGGAACGTTCCCCATTGGCTGATGCCATTTCCGTATGCAAAGAACGTGTAATTTTTCATAACACCATAACTTCTGCCATATCGGGTCGAACCGACCCCAAGGCGTGTTGCAAAGACCTGCGGTGACTCTCCGACCCTCCAGTTCATAATCGTAGGGGTCGGAGTTACAACGTCGGCGAAGCGAAAACTCCGTCCTGCTGTGCGTCCTCATTCGTAATAGCCCCCATGGTCATCAGATAATACGGAGCAATTTCTACAAGTGATGTAACACAATACTATCACAGACTACATGCAGAGGGACATGAACATACATGATTACGATAAAATTCAGGAAAACCAATAGTTTCAATATGCTATGAAAAATAAGAATTATTTACCTTTATAATCATGAGCTGGATATAAACAGAAATTATCTGGTAATGATAATATTTGAGTGTGGACAGAATCATAAAGTGTCTTAGAGTCACCTTCCTGGAAATCTGTGCGACCACACCCTCGTATCAACAATGCATCACCAGTAAAAGCCATTCCTTGCTTATGGAGAACATATGTAACACAACCTGAAATGCGATTTTTCACATGGTCATTCAGGATGTCGGTATATAACAATAGCATCAATAAAACTTAAAAAATAAAATATAGGTTAGGTGTTCATTCATTAAAACATGAAATTCAAATACATTTTATATTACCTAGCATATAAATAAATAAAAACCCAGCTTAATCTAGATTACTGTAGTAGTATTATTATTACAGAAGATTGTACCAAAATTAAATGAAGTAGCAGCTAACTGAATAAAGATAAACACAGTTGGAATCATTGTCATGTTGTGGAGAAAGAACACATTTTTCCCTTGGCAAAAAATGGAGAATAATTCAGTTAGAAACTAGAGGAGCAGCCATCAGAACTATAACTCGAAATAGCTTGAGACCTAACCCTCCTAAGTTATTCATTTAGGTCTTATTAGGAGTCCTAGCTGATTAGTGCCTACATGAGAGACGGTTCGACAGCAAAGAAAGATGTCATAACATCATCCATGGAGCCCATAACTCACATATAGACAGGGCCGAATCTATAACCCGTGAAACTCAACCCACAGCCTAATCTTTGGTTACTACGTTTTTAAAGTTTAATAAGAATTAAATAATTATGTACCATATTATTCTCAAGGCTAATGTGGTTTTATTTCTTTTCATTCTTGTCTTATACATAAATATAAGGGGAAAATTCACAAAATCTCGTACTGTGGGGGGGGAGGGGGGGGGGGGGGGGGGGGCAGAATTTGGAGATTCGGCCCTGATAGACATTCCTCCACAACTCAACTCAGATGTATGTATATTGGTCAAATCATTCAAATTATGAAAGGGCAAAAAAATAAAATATGTATTACCATTTGTGTGTCCAGGTGTTGGTCTCACCTCTAATTGATGAGAGCCAAAACTGATTTCATCCCCAGGGTTAATATAAATATCAGCCTTAGCTCCACTTGCTTTAGAAATAACACTTTTGCAGCCCGGTAAAAGTTTCTTTAAAAGGCCTGTGCCAGTAATGTGATCAGCATGCATGTGAGTATTCACTGTAAAATAAAGTAAAATTAAGCCACGAGTGCCCAGCAAAAACCCCTGCGAAATATAATTCAGATGTATATGCAGGGATGTTACTTCAGTTACTTGCCAGCGTATATCAAATTCAGTTCCAAGTCTTTCACCATCTGGGCATCTCTTTCAGCTAGCTCTAATACTGGATCAATGATCAAAGCTTCCTTGGATTGAACATCGGCAAGCAAGTAAGTATAGGTGCAACTCTCACGATCAAAAAGCTAGGAAGAAAATTATGATTTGATTTTAACGACGAAGTAAATAATGTTATAAGGATTGAAGTTTACCTTGAAAGTTTTATACATACTTGACGGAAGAAAAAATTGGGAGAGAATGGATTTGTCTCAGTCACCATTGCGCGTAAAATAGCAAATTTTTCACAGTTACCATAGACGGCTCCGTGAAACTTGTTAAGTTGCTTACTGTACCTCAGCACTGAACGTATCATACCTAAACGGAAATAAGTAATAATTATTACACATAACTAAAAACTTAAACAAGAAAATAATTATTGAACGGCAACAAGTACAATTTCCATGCGCGAATACTATGCAGGTACACTAACGACTGAACCTAACCGAAGTCGCAACAAATTGCCATTCGAAAGGCATAACCTCCAACTCACCGATTCGACGCAGGTAAAATTGATAATTAATGATAACTACATCGTCGCTGAAATCGCGTACGTGACGAAACTCGTGTGACAATTATGAATCAAATTATGATGAAATGTCGACCAAAATGGGTCACATTGCAAATTTGGCCTAATTAATCCGAATCTATAAACTACATATACTGGCTCCTACGTTTGATTTTAGGCCTGTTTAGTTGTCATTGCTGTATGTTACTAGTTAACCACTTTGTGTGTTATTGACATAAAATACCATTTTTTGGAATAGGTGAAACGTTCGCGATTTCCCAACACACGTCGAACCACCTTTGAAGCTATTTACTCCTATTATTCAAATCTTCCGCTTAAGTTTACCTGTTCATACAACCGGCACAACTATCCACAGCAAGAAAAGAACAGTGGTGTGAAACGTGTGAAATATATAAACAAATGAACTGTGATCACTACAATAACAAACCTACTATAAATATTTACTGATGTCACGGAAATAAATCAGAAGAGCCATGCCTAAATCTTACGTGTGACTGAAGTTACGTAAAAATCATAGTATCATACCACGATGATGCTGATTACAGAAAATTGGGCCAATGAAAGTGTCGAAGAAACTTCCGAATTTCCTATAGTCCGTATTGATTCTGTAAATTTTAACTCTAATTTGATTTGGCAAAATTAATTTTACCCCACGATGGAAGATACCCACCTTTCGTCGAGGTCACTACGCATCAGTCTTCAGAATCGAAATCCCCGGACTTGCCGAAGTCCCCCTCCTTACTTCTTGCTCGTCATCAAGCTTTCTTCCGTGGTTGATGACCTTGACGCAACAGCTGAGGACTGCGAACACGGAAACAAACTTCCCAGTCAGGATTCCTAGTTGCGCGTCAACGCAATGCATTACTTGCTTTGATGTATTTATTAAAATGAAAAGGTGGCTTAAATTTTTCTAAATCTCAAAACAGTTAAGTGAACTTTGTTTTTTTTTCTGAAAATAGATAGATATTAAAATTCATTGAATTAACTCTCACAATCGTAAAGTATGATACTTTTTCTAATTCATCGTGCTTTAGGGCTTTACTCCTCAGTTTTTACGTAACAGAGATGCAAATGCATCAGCACAGTGTTTATTTTATTTTGTTTTCCGCAGGTTTCGCATTTGTAAACAGAACGACCTCGCTACCCCGAGGGCCTCTGGTAGTCAGTAAAGGCACTAGTGCTGTAAACATAACAAAGGATCATAGACAGTCACGGTTATAAGGAGATCTTGAACATAATAGTGAGTATATTTTATTAATATATATATACATATGTATTCAATAATAAACCTATTGTCCGGAAACATATAGTTTTGTTTGCTGGAGTGGAACTGAATCGATTGTACCTTCATCAAATATTGTCGCAATCATGGAATGTTACGTCCTGTGTGACGTACAAGTGAAAGTGATCTTTACGTTCTAATTGTTTAGATATTTATGTTACATTTTGGTGAAAGGATATAGAGTGAGTAGGTCTTAGGGTTTTTTTATAATACCCGTATTCTTTGTGAATGCTTTGTCTATTGCTGCTGAGTGTTTTGTTTGTATCTGTGAAATGCGTAAATAATGGTCGGCTGTATACATCAGCTGATCTCATGGGTGAACGAAAACAATCGCGCAGTCCACTACATTTCGCTGAAGTAATAGTCCTTCGGGCAGTTGCTATTAATATTTTCTTTTGCCTGGCTAGGAATCCAAATGGCTTCGTTACTGGAAGCAATAGAAAATAAATATGGTTCGGATGATCCGGAAATTGGAAGTGATTTACCTATTGCTATTTACGTTCCCAAGAAGAGTCCTCGAAAATGTATACCTTCCTTACTGGTGCTAAATGACTGTGATATCGAATCTGCTGGAGATGAACAGGCTTTGGATGAAAAATGTCAGCAGGTAGAAGAACTAGATCTCGCCCAAAATAAACTTTCAGAATGGAGCGAGGTAAGTCGATGAAGTTTTTGACTAGTGTATGTGGTCGGATGTCTTCATTTTACTTACTGTGGTTGAATGTCTTTACTCAGATGTGCCTTTGTTATCCGTAGGTTTTTGGAATTTTAAAACACATGCCCAGGATTAAATTTGTGAACTTAAGTTTCAATAACCTTTCCGACGACATCGGCTCTTTCATCGAAAACAATTGCTTTTTACATCTGAAGGATCTTGTTCTGAATGGGACTCGTGTGGATTGGACCAGTGTTCGAAAATTGCTGCAAATGCTACCGAGGTAAAACTTGCGTGCAATCGATGCTGTAAATGGAATTCTGATAACGAGTCTTATATTCACGTTTGAACACTTAAGGGTTCATGCGTTTTGTTACCAGGCCTTAACTGGTGTAGAAGGCTCATGTCTTGCCAGTGAACGAGGTCATATTACTCATTGACTTAGGTTTTGATGTAGGTGCTCCCCTTGTTTGATTCCTCCATCAAGTGTTGTGGCCTTACATTTTTTCTGCTCCCCTAATTAATTTTTCCCGGTTTGGCATATCAAACTTATGGTGAATATTGAGTGTGAAAGAATTTTGTTTTCCATATTTCTTTACCATTTTAGAGGACAATTGTTTGAAGCTTCTCCCAAAACCTGGAAGGGTGGAATGAAAATTAAGATTGGTGGGCAATTAATAAAGCTGGTGGAAGTTTTATCATCAGCAAACATATGTATTACTTTTCAAATGTAAATGAGCAGGGCTTTTTTCTGGTGGTAGGCGGCAGAACTGCGATCTTTTGATCGACACCTTTTTTGGTCAAAGTAAATTGCCTAAACTTGTATAAAACTATCTAAGGCCATTTGGATTTTTTCATAGCTTTTATGGACAACTGAATTCCACCACCTTTTTTCCAGAAAAAAATGAGTAAAGAAGGGGTTCCTAACTGGTGGTTATGTGTAACCTGGGGGGTGTGTACTTCGCAATCTTGGGCTGTGCAATAAAGTTCAGTAAAGGTAGACCGAAGCAGGAAGAAAGTTTGCAGTTGCAGTAATAATTTTGAGATCGAACATTTTTTTTAATTTAAGGGGTACAGTTTTTGGAAATATGTAGGTGAATAAGGGGTATTCAAATCAATAGGCGTTGGGAACTGCAAGTCCAGTGTAGTGTGGCAGAGTAGGGAGGGCATAAGGTAAGGAATTACAATGAACAAATAATTCATTCATTAAGTGATTCATTAATGGTTAAGGTAGGTTAAAATGTAAATCAGTAAAAATCCCATAGGCCCTATATTATTGGTAGATATATCTACCTATATTATTTCTTTCTTCATCTCAGTGTACATCCTACCCTTTTTCATCCCGTCCATAAATCCTATTCCCTTTCTTCCTCCTCCCCGCTTACCCATCATTCTCCTCTCGATCATGGTCGAAAGCAACTCATCATTACCTCCTCCAACCACTTAATTTGCCTCCTCCTAATCTGATCCAGAAGCTTCCTTTCCCCACCAACAATGCTAAGCACTTCCTTTTTTTCTTCCTTTCCATCCACCGCACCTTCTCCATTCTCCTCCACACATCTTGAAAGCCTGCAGCATGTTCTCGTCACACCACCTTCGCCAACATCTTTGTATCCTTACACAAGGTCCTTGTCATCAGCTTCCTCCTATTGCTGAATGCTTCTTTTGCTAGTGCTATTCTCCTCCTAATGTCTTTGCTACCATTCCCATTTTCTTCTAATGTACCACCCAAGTAATTAAATTGCTTGATTTTCTCCATTTTTTGCCCTCCTACTTTTGTGACCAGCGTCACTTTCTTTGTCCTAGAATTTCCCACTCCTATTGTTTTCTTACCATTTATCTTCATTGAACAAAGAATCTTCTCTGAAATAAAGTGGATAAAAGAGTGGAACTGATTAAAGAATTTGAATGAAGATTGGTGAAAACCTTATTATGAAGTGGAGTACCTACTTGAATTAATGGGGGTGGTAACATCATGTAAGAGCTTATAATTTGAATGAAAATTTTTCAATGAGAGATGAGTGAATTCCATCCCTTTACACCCTGGGAATGAAAGGGCATGCCTGAAGAAAATTTTTTTCTAATACTCTTTCTTTCAACGTTGAAGCAATTATCACCATAAATCACTCAAGCCTAAGATGGGTTTACTGCAGCCCTCCACTCTTCCCTGTCTCCTGCTTATTACTTTATTCTCTGATAGCTCTTACTATTCTAGTCCTGCTATATCTGGTTTATAAATTTATTCCTAGCTTGCTCATAGGACTTTCCCTCCTATTCTCCATTCAGTCTTGCTTATTATGAGTTCATTGTGTCCCACGGTGCTACCAATCCATCTGGATTCTCTCATCCTTAGATTGCAGCATCTGGTTTTCTCCTTTTCTCTTCTTTACTCTTCCTCATTTATGATTTTATCCATTTGATCTTCATCTGCTTCAGACACTTGATCTGTTTTTCCAATGGTTAATGTCTCTGATCCTTGAAGCTCCACACAAATGTTCTTATGTGTACGGCTTCACTCATTGGCCAACCATAGAGGGGCAGGCAGGGGCAAATGCCCCTATAGAAACTCAAAAATAAAGCCTAGAAACGTGAGGGCAATAAATTTATTTTATAAAGAATTGCATCAAATCGTGTTTCATTTTGGTCCAGGTAAGGCTAGATGCTCAGCCGAAGACAAATTCTTTACCTAGCTTTGTGCACTTTCCAGTATCAGCTTGCAGCTGCCCCCTCCACCCTTTACCCCAGATCTAAATTGAGGTGTCCCTCACTTGTTAAAGATTCTGGCTATGCCCTTGGGTTCCCTATTGATTATTACTTTCTTTAAACACTGCATTCATTTTTTCATTCCTGCTATTTTGGCTTAAACCAATCGGAACCGTCTTGACTCGAGCTATTGAACTCAGAGTATGTTAAAACGTACTTAGAGGATATTCATGTTTTATTTCATTAAGCCCAATGCATCTGTCTAAAGTCAGATGCTAAGGAGAGCTTTAATGACAGTTTTGTGGGATATTTTTTCATTCATTATATGTACTGTCAATTCCCCTTACATGATTGAAAATAATAGTTTTTACTACCATATTGTGCATCAAGGCTTTGACTGTGTGAGCCAAAATAAAATCCGAGTATAATTTAATTATAAAAGTGTATTAATACAATCATAGGTAAGTTTTTTAGATTGTTCTCCTCAAAATAAATTTAAAAAAATCAAATTCCTTTCACATATATTCAGGAAGCATGCTGAACATTTCATGTATGCTTTGAAAAATGTTCAGTGTGCAGAATATTTCATTGAATAACTGGAAGTTTCAGGTGTACCTTATTCATTATGAAAATGATGATGACGTTTAATAGTATGTCAAAACCCGGGTCGTGCATATAAAAAGATCATTGTGGAACCAAAAAATTAAAAGTTTTTCATTTCATTGAATGTGTGAACATTTCCATTACTCTTAGTTTTCACACCTGGGCCCTATGAAATTTACCTTGTGTTCGGATTCTTACAACTTCTGGCATTCCAGGACCTGCATCAGTTTATTAATACCATCGCCAACCAAGTACCACAATGCATTATAGTACTTGGGAACATTTTTTATGGGGAATTTCAAAATGATCTTGTGAGAGATATGCAATATCCAATGTTGTATTTTGCATTGTCTCCTGTTTTGTTGGAATAATTGCTCTCTACCATTAAAAATTATTGCGATTAGTTGCTCTATATCTTATCAGCCGATTAAAGAAAGATTATAGAAATATATTGTTGTAGTGAATCACATCGGGAGCAATTGTATGTGAGGTAACTTTTAGGAATCAACACATTACTTATCACGAGGATAAAGAAAATATTTGCCATTTTCAGTACTTTTTTTCCTTAATTATTCAAACCGTAATTTTCTGCCCAAAAAGGTAAGAAAATTGGGAAGTATTTCTTTATCCTTGTGTTAAGTAATGATTCATGTCAGAAATCATTTCACATATATTTCATGTATAGATTGATATTTATTGTTGTTTTCGCTGTCAAAAGTAGGAACGATGGATAAATTAATGGTGTCATCACTTATTTTACAATCAGTGGTTGTATGAAACATAACTGATATGATGGGTGTCATAAGCTGAAAGGTTTTCATCTGGTGGAAATTGTCCCTTTAATGGTGTGTGTTTGCATGTATTTTCTTGATTATCACTTTCCTGTCTCATGTTTTTGTCCATATCTGCATTGCAGTTTGGAAGAACTCCATTTAAGCCTAAATGAGTACTCCACTGTTGAAATTGATGACTGTGGACCACATACACGCCTTCGAAAACTCCACTTTGCGGGGAATCCAGTGAATTCATGGAGAGAGATATCAAAGATGGGAGATAAATTTCCTAGCCTCCAGGCTCTTGTTCTAGCAGATTGCCCAATAGAGTCATTGAACCATGACCATATAACCTGTGATTCCAATTCCAAATTTGCGTGTCTACAGTTGCTAAATCTGAACAATACATTACTCTCAGAGTGGGAAGATGTTGATCGCCTTAGAGAATTTCCTGCACTGCACTGCGTCCGAATACAATCATGCCCACTTGTTGAGGTTAGTTGGGGTGGCTTCCCTTTTTTGAGTGCACAGGAATCACTATTATATTTTGCAGGTGTAATTTACCTTGAATATAAATTGAATCTATGAAAGTACATATATTAATTATCTACTTATTTTCTGTATTGCTGAATAAATATTTTGAATTAAATATATCTGAGTGTCATGTATAAAATCACTTACCTTTTTGTAGGAATTAACGGAACATGAAAGAAGACAGTTGTTAATAGCAAGGCTTCCTAATGTGGAAGTATTGAATGGCGGAGGTGCAATTACAAAGGAGGAGAGAGAAGATGCAGAAAGGGCATTCATTCGATTCTATGTGGTGAAAGATCCTGAAGAGCGCCCAAGAAGGTAAGATGCTTATTTTTATTTCTTAACTATGTTCTGTATTGTGAGTTCTTTACGAAAAAGTGTTTATTGTTGTATGTTTTTACTGGTGTAAATTATTTCTCTTCCATTTTCTTCTTCTGGGATTCTGGTCACGTCATTGTTTATTAAGGCTTTGTCATGATAAACAACGACGAGGCTGGAATCTCAGAAGAAGTAGATGGAATAACTACCCACACATTGCGGAAAAATTCAAGATAATTATTTCACTTGTTAAATGATACATAGAATCCATTGTATCAAATGTATTGTGTGCGGAATACGTATTTATATTTTTCTACACCTTTTACACCAGTATTTCTGTGCAGCTATTTAGTGACTTCTATTAAGTAAACCACTTCTATCCAGGAAATTTATTGTACTCATCAGGTACATTATAATGTGACTGTACCTGATGAAACCATGTGTACATCTTCTTCTAGAGGCTCATGTGGGATTGTACAAGCTTTCCTGTTATTTCTCCTTGTCTGTTGATGCATCCCTTCTGGTTTTATTGGTAGTTTAGTTGAGCAGAAGTTGGGTTTCTTATGATAGGTATCAGGGAAATACAGTATTTTATACACTCGTTCTGTACCCCCTTCATTCATAAGTCCCCTCTTTTGGAAGAGAAAATTATAAAAAGTTTGTAACCTGCTCATATGACAACCACAAAAAATAATAGGACAGTGTGAACAAAATTGTACACATATTTTTAAAACTACAAGCTTAATCGGTCATTATGATTGTTTACTTTTGTTTAGGTTGAAGCCCAAAGATTTGAATAACAGAGAATATGGATGTTTGGTGGAAGATGCTTTATATTATTATATTAAAACATCAATATGCTTTGTAAATATAAAATGCCAGAGTCATTTATTTTGTCATAGCTTATAATTAATTCTATAAAAATTAAAATCCTTATAAGTCTGATTCATCTGATTCATAGCTTCATTGTCCTCGTAAACATTGTCATAATCATCTCTACTCTCTTAGTCTTCATCTCCATCTGTTTCTTCATCCAATTTCACTTTACATGTAGAATAGCATCGTCTTCCAACCCGTCTAGTGTATTGCTGATGCAGCATTTCTTGAATGATTTTTCAATCATATCTGATAGAATTGAATCCCACACGTCCTTGACCCATTTAGCAATGCAATCAATTTCAGGCTTGTGGAGATTGCCCCCCTTTGTCAGTCTACTTGAAGCCTGCCCAGAGCACATCTATTCAGACCACATCTTATGTAGTCTGTCTTTGAATAGTTTATTTTTACAGATACCTAGGGGTTGCAGAACAGAAGTTAAACCTCCTGGTATGACAGCCAGTGTTGTCTTTATCTTCTTGGCAACCCTCTTCACTTCTGTCTTGTGCGCACTGAACATATCCCAAACGAGCATGGAAGGTTTCTTTAGAAGCATTCCTGGTCTTTTATTCCACACCTTCTCCATCCATTCAATAATTCCACTCTCATCCATCCATCCTTTTTGATGTGCACGGACTATGACACCAGCTGAAAACTTCAGTGTTTTTGGCAGCATTTTCCATTTGAAGATAATAAAGGGAGGAAGCTTCGATCCATCTGCTAAGCAAGCTAAGACTAAAGACTACAATAAAGTGAGTCTTTTCAGGTCCTGTTGTTATAATCAGAATGGTTTTCTCTCCAACTCCTGTCACTGTTCTGTTACTTGGGAGATCGAAAGTCATAGGAGTTTCGTTCATATTTCTAATCTGAGACCATTCGAATGGTGACCCTTTCGTATGCTTTATTATAAATCTCTTAAAAGAATCAATTTTGTCTTCAAGATCTTTTGGGAGCTTTTGCGTTGTTTTAGTACGCTTACGTAAACATAAGCCGTGAGGATTCATTAATCTCGTACACCAGCCTGATGATGCAACAAAAGTGAGAGGCATGACTGACCTATATTTCTCTTCTTTCAACATTTGCAGAGCACGTAGACAAATTCCAGTTCTTGTCACTATGTATCCATTTTGTCTACATTCGACAACCCAGTCGTTGACATCTTCCTACAACTCAGGAAATGAAGCACACCTTGGTGGGCACTGTTTCTTGCTTTTTGTTATTTCTTCTATCATTGTTATCTTTTTCCACAACTCATGTACTTGTTTCTCATCAATGCAAAATTCACAAGCAGCAGTGCAATTATTATTTGACTCAGCAACGTTAAATACTTTAGCTTGAATGCTGCATCATAAGCTGATAGTTTTCTCTTGCACTGACTATTCATTTTCAAGAATGGGTTAGTATTTGTAATATTATTATATATTTGTTACAGTCGTAACACGCCTCCAAGTCCCCGGCAAGTTAGGTTTCATTGGGTGCATTCAGGGGACGGAGCGCTCCGGGATCGGTGGAGTGGACCGCTACCTAGCCTGTGCTCAGCTCCCCTGAATGGAAAAAAGACTGAGCGCTACGGTGGAACTTTTGAATCATAGTCTCTCTCCGTCTGCAGATTTCTTATCTGAGATAATTGATGGAAAGGACTCATAGTACTTTAATAAAGCTCGAAATTACCTTCCTATGATTAGTAAGCACAATTGTAGATGTGTTAATCCGCGCTATCATCGTCTAGAATATTTCATATTTCCAAAAAGGATGGAAAATTTTCCTCATAGAGCATGCTCTTTAGTTTATCCTTTCCACGAAAAGAAGCGACGGAAGGAGTTGAATAAATGAACAATAAACCACGCTTGGATGGGCAACTACACTTTGTGAGCTCATTCCATTCTCGTAGATAATTCACCGAGGGAAGACACGAAGACGGTTAATTTTTTGCTGTGCTGCTCTTGCTGTTGTGTGAACTTCCGAGCATCGATTGCAAGTTAACGCTGCTATTAATATATTATAAATGACTCTGTTCAAAGGTGTACTTCAATAATTTCCTTGGGGATGTGCAAACATGTGATGGTGTTTCACAGACCACATTTTTTGTGTTGCGCTACGGTGATATTATATCTTTTATGCATGCTGCATTACAAGACAAGATCCCTCTGTGGTTCCAATCCCTCGTCATGGAAAATGTGGACGTGTTCGAGGTTTTCATTTCTAGAAAGCTCTCCGTTAATGATTTGCGCTCTTGAGCAAAGTATCATTACATATCAAGTATATTAATAATGCCCGATATGCTTGTTTCATAAGCGTATGCTCTCTCGAAACTTGTTAAATTATTCGATCGTTACCTTATATTCCAGTCACTTTATACATCCGACCTTGCAAAAGGTCATGTATTTCTAATTTTTTAATATGTTGTTAGGACCTATGCCAATAGTTAAAAACCAAATTTGCAGCTTCGAAAGACCTGTGCAATCTGCGCAGTGCGCAGAAAACTGCGCATTTTTTGCACTTTTTTTTGTTTTTACTCAATATCTCCTAAAATATTTGACCTACAGAAAATAATTTTCTATAATTATTTAAAGAAGATACGTTATGCTACAATTTAAGCCCAAAACAAACTACGTATGTCGAGAACTTTTTGAGAAACAGCTCTTCAAAAAAAGGAATTTTTTTCCAAAAAGTGAAACTTTTTCATTTTGGTCATGTGTCTTGCCATATATCGGCAAAAGTAATCATCCTACAAGAAAATCTATAAGGACTAAATCTATATTAAATTTATGTAGCTTTAATTTTAGCTGAAAACGACTCTTGTAGGCACAATAGTTTCTCCAAATATGTCATAAAACAAAATTACGGAAAAATGGATTTTGAGAAAAATCAACGTAAACGGTTTTGAGCACCACAGTAATCAATTATGCAGTAAAAAATACTTTAGAGGTATATTTAGCATGTGTTGTGTTATGTTTATGATTATTTTGACCCTACAACGCCGTCCTATGTGCTCTGCACCGCGGTCCAGGGTCGTTTAAATGGCCGCGACCCTTTAAACTTCCCACGGAGCCGTCAAGTGCTGTGCAACGACCTCGTACGCTGTTTTAATGAATTATTTGAGGAAATAAATACTATTTTTACGAAATATCTTCTGACCTGCTTATTAAATATGTTTGCTAGTCTATTTTATACTTTGAGTTTTATTAATTGAGAATTTTTCTCAAAAGATATCGATATTTTGGACATTTTTTATTCCTTCCTCATGAAATAAGTAACGTTTTCTCGTCTAATTATCTCGAATTTGTGAGGAAAAGCTTTTATATTTTGACTTGGAAGAATAGCGTAAACATATTTGGTGCTCGGTTGAAGATAATGCCACTTTTTCCAGCACCGGTCAACATAAACACGTCCCCTCGGTGACTACATTTTTTTCAAGGCAGTGGTTGCAACCAGCTTCATTTAGGATTGGAGTAATGAACACGTCTGGTTTAGAAGGGCAATCAAGAGTTACGATGCTTTCTCTTCCTTTCAATTAACTCCAGTGTATTATCTTGGCTAAACATGAGAACTTTTTCTTCGCTCTTTTGATGACACCAAGGCAGTGGAAGTCAGGGGGAGAGCTCGCACAGACTCAACCGCCTATCTCGAGTGATTATTGAGTCGAAATGGCTGAGTTGGAAAGCCTAATGGGTAAGCAAATTGTGGCGTGATGAACTCACGAATGCTTCCCAGAAGCCCAGCCCATCTCACTATGTCAGAGGCATCTTGAACGAAGTTAATTCTCTGATAGAAGACCCAAGCCTGTAATATTCTGACACATCGTTGCAAGATAGATTTGACACCCTCGCACGTGAGGGGTATACACTATGCATTCTTTCGTCAGTTTTACCATAGAAACCGAAGTGTTCGGACCTATGTGAAATGTGAGTGTATTGGTGAATAACCGTAGCGAAATGTCTGTTCCACCGAAAGAGTGACGAAAATCGTTGGGAATACATTTGGAAAAGTACCCTTCAAACGTAAGGACAAAGTACTCACATTGGCATCCATCAACAGCTCCGTCAAAGTGGCAAACAAGAGAATAGACATCGATCCACTTACAATTTTCCAGAGGGTGTGCATAACAAAACAGTCGGACGAAGATTTAAAAGGTCACTTCAAGTATGAATTAGCACCATTTCCAATGTCATTATTCAATGAACAAGGGGATGCGAAAGGGAACCAAGTGTAGCTTCTACTCTGCTTTTACTCCACTCTCCATCAGCAGGTCAATGGACAACAATACGTTTGTAGTAGTGGATGGTGGATACCTTTTACACAAAGTTGTCCGGAACCGCAAAAATTTCGTAAGGGCCATTGTCTCAGGTTATGTCAGCTATGTGAAAAGCCACTTTGGAAGCAATGTGTCGATTGTTTTCTACGGCTACCCTGAGGAGGCAACCAGCAAAAATACCAAAAGTGCTGAAAGAATGCGACGTTGTGCTGCTCACTCCTGCAGTGATATGCTTTTTGAAGAGTCCTCCATCATCCAATTACCTCAGGAAAACCTATTGGCCAATACTAACAACAAGAGGCGCCTCATCGCACTCCTTCGCAATGCACTTGAGCAGCAGGGTTTTGCAGTGAAAGTATCCGAAGAAGACGCTAATTGGGACATCATTGACACAGCACTATCCAAAAGTCAAATATTTGACCGTGTTAATGTTATTGGAGAAGACGTGGACCTTCTGGTCCTCCTAAATGGTTTGGCTCCGCTGCAATGAACGTCTACCTCCAAAAAAAGTGATAGACGGCAATCTGGGTGTTTCCATTTCTTAAGCTTATCTTACAACCACGGAAGCACACAATACCCGCAAGTGACAATTCTTTTTCTACATGCCTTAAGTGGGTGTGACACCACATCCGCCCCTTTCAGGCAAGGAAAAACAAAGTTGGCCTGCGTCCTTCAGAAAAATCCCCACCTTATGGAACTGGCTACTGTTTTCCTGCAGCCCGATTCCAGTAATGAGGCCATAGCCATGGCTGGGGAGAAATACTTCGTGGTTCTTTACGGGGGTGATATAAAGAGGGACACCTTGAATACCCTCCGCTACCACCTTTTCATAAAGTCGGCATCCAACTCAAAGGTGAAACTTGCTCGTTTGCCTCCAACGACCGATGCTGCGAATCACCATTCTTATAGAACTTACCACCCATTTCAGAAGTGGTTTGGGGCTAATAAAAACCGTACAGAATGGGGTTGGAAGATCGACGATCAGGGCCTTATCCCAGTCACTACCACCATGGATCCCGCTCCTCAGAATCTGTTGCGCTTGATATCTTGAAAATTCTTGATATCTTCAAAATTCGAAAAGCAGGTCTTGATATTTTGTCTGTTTTTCCACCTCCTTCGCATCCATGTTAGTTTCAGCTGGAGCCAAAAACTCGATCACGAACATGGAGCGTGTGAGGTGGTCGAGGAGAACGATATCAGGCTTGGTCGCCTCCAACTTCCTGGTGGTGGAGGAGTAATTCCACCAAATTGTGCATTTATTGTTCTCCACGACGGACTCAATATCTCCAGGGGCATAGGGCTGAACAGGTGTTTCGTTGATGCCATAATGGTGTCGAAGGTGAAAGTATAACACCCGCAGGGCCGCGTTGTGCTGAGCTAAATACGCTGACTTGGCGTAATAACTACAGCCGGAGAGAAGGTGACTCAAAGTCTCCGGTTGGGCTCGGCAAGCCCTGCATCTCATGTCCACGACTTCCACCTTGAATATAATGCGGCGGTACACGAGTGTGTTTATGACACCATCCTAGCACGCAAGAACAAAACCCTCGGTCTCAGACTTCAGACCGGCGGAACGTAGGAAGGCAAACATCAGCTCCTTCGATAACCCATGCTTTTCGATGTTATTGTTGTTCTAATTATTATGATGTGATAATTATAAATGCAAAAAAGAAATATTCCTTACATTACATGGAATTTGGGTTAGGTCTTTGTTGCTCCATAAAATGTAATGTTTGAGATAGTAAAAAATTAAAAAAAACTGAATTCTTGAAATTGTGGGTTAGGCTGTTGTTGCACTATACAGCTCATTGTAGTATATATGTTTTATTAATATAATTTGATAATGATTTTGACTATTTATAAAGCTGTGAATTCTTATCATCAAATTGTCTACCTAGGATAACAAACGACTAAATCTAATCGTTATTGCTCCCCAAACACTGACCACCTGAGCTAGTTATCTGAGAATACTTGTTCTCCTCCTTCAGGTTTCATGAACTGGTTGCTATCCATGGGATGTTGGAACCCCTGGTGCATATTGATCTTAGTCCAGAGAAGAAAGTGAAAGTTATATTTCACTATGGAGAGAAACGAGAAGCACGTAGGATTGATGTCTGCCAGACTGTTTTTGAGCTCAAGCAACGTCTGGAGTCCTTTGCCGATGGTCTTCCACCTCATCGCATGAGGCTATTTTACGCTGACCATGTCATGAGAGCACTCCAGGGTCCAGAGGAGATGAAATTTCCTCAAAAAAGATTGTATAGTTATAATATTTCCAGTGGTGATGAGATAATTGTGGACAGTAAGACATAAAGAGTGAGCCTCCCTAAGTTTTCTGGTGAACATTAACAACTCTCTATCTCTTATGTTTTGATTAAGTATTACAGGTGCTGGAAGAGAGCCAAAGGTCCTTCACCCTGTTTGTTATTTTTAATTTCTTTAAAAATGCCAATTATTTAAAATTAGCTGAAACGGTAGTTTTATGGTAAAAGGCTTAAGCAACTATGGTATGGGGTGATTTTCTAAAGATAGAATAGCTGTTTTTGCATGCAAATATTCTCCTGATGAAATGTAATTGTTTTAGGCCAGGAAGTGACACTAATTTTTCTAGTCCAAACCAGTGATACTTAGATTGCATGTTTTCTATATTAATTTTTTTAAATCTTTGTGTACAAATTATTTGTAAAGGAAGCAACATGACTGGGACTTGATGGATACTTAAAGTGTACATTTTATGTAAAGTGCCTGGGGTGCTATCATTATATACTTTTCAACCTCTACGTTGTGTGGCTTTTTTGAGAGAAGAGGGTGTAATGCTGTACATGGATTCTTTTCTGCTCAAAAGAAAGACTGAAATTTTGCAGCTTATTTTTGCAGCGTATACCTGTATTGATTACTTATAAATTGGAAGGATTGGAGGTTCTTTCTCTCCTGGGCGGTCTAATCATTGACTGACTAAAAAAATAAAATTATCAGAGAAATTAATAAGTACGTGGGTTAACTGATGCATAAAAATGTACCAATGCTCCCAGAAAATTTATTTGATACTAATGGAAAGCATTTGATGCTAACCAACTACTGTACATACATACTGCCATTTTGCTAGTTGGAGGATCTGGTGGACTGGTCCACTATGCATGGTCTTTCATGCCACTTCGGTACAGTGCATTATATTCTGTACTATATGTATACATTGTAAATAAGGATATTAAAACTAAAGTGTAAACCATTACATTGTCCAATTTCTTCTCCCTCCTTATCAGTGGAATAGTTTTGAGTCATACTGCATATCTGTGAGTGTAAGTACAAGTCTTCTTTTCATCCAAAAATATTAACTAAAATCTGCGACTGGTGTGTAAGCCATAATGAAAAAATTGCTTTCTTTCTTCTAATTTTGCCTTTAACAAAGGAACTCGTGAATAAATATTAAAACAAAGAGAAATAAACTTTGAAAAAATTAAGTGGAACTTACTGTAGTGTGTGTACTGTAAAGATCTTTTAATAATCGGATATGTTGATGTGTGAAGCATCCCTCAATACAACTGCAATTGTTATTTGGTGATGAGGCAGTGACATTATCTTATCTTAGAATTTGAGGGTGTCATTGTCTCCTGTGGCATCTTTTTCTAAAGCACCCATGATTTTAACAGTCATTAGAGCTGGAGGTAAAATGATAAGGTGTTAACAAGAGGTCTAGTTCATTCATATGCTTGTGGTTTAATAAGGGACTGTAACCAAACTACCATAAACAAAATCCAGCGTTAAATTGCAATTCAAATAAATAGTAGAAAAAATATAATAAAGTACAACATAACAATAAATAACTAAGGACGCCCAAATAAATCAATATTTACATCGGAGGAGTTCAGGACGACGAAAATAATAAACAAGTAACAATGAGTAACGGGGGACACTTTGAAGAAGGACAGTTAAGAGTCAGCAGAAATAAGTGGAGGAATTAAGATCAAAAAGAGGAACGCTAAGGGGGAAGAAGTACAAAAGTCGGGGAATAAAGATGGCAGGAAGCGCAGACTAGGCAGTATCAAGGTGACGAAAGAGGAACCAGAAATTTATAGAAAGGGCAGGAAGGAATGGGGCAGGAGACCCAAGAGATGAACCATACGGCCCAGAAATCTGAAGATAAGGAAGGAAAGAGACCATGAACCCATACCCGCAGCCGTAGGAGAGAGAGGCAGAAATCCCCAGCGACCAATAAGCGTAGCCTTTAAGCCCGATAAGGGTAGCCTGAAGTAAGGAAGGAGAGAGACCGCGAACCCATACCCGCAGCCGTAGGAGTGAGAGGCAGAAATCCCCAGCGACCGATAAGTGTAGCCTTTAAGGATAGTAAAAGAAAGAAATATAATAACCTCCATAACTAAAATTGTTTCTCTCTGAAAAATAACGCAAATGTATCGAGATTGGAGCAGAAAGATTGATATTGTAAATTGGGCCCAATATATCTTTACAAAGCTCTGAATATTGGTGTTGCTTATACAAAAGTTAATTTCTCATTAAAAGAAAGTGTTATTATATTAAAATGATTGAACAAAGTGTTTTTATTTATGTGTTGTATAATAATAACCATTAATCCCTTCAGCAAGGAGGTAAGCTCTTTGTGTGTTTGTGTAATAGCGAAGGTTTATTGAATTGGATTGAAATAAGTAAGAAAAACGTGACTGGGAGTAGGTTACAGGTCTATGAAATTACATAAGAACTCCAAAGTGTGTTTTTTATAACTACATATCAGATATTGTAATGCCTGGTGAAGGGGATAATGGTACTTTAGTTAAGAAAGAGGAGGTATTATCAATTCTTCCACATTTTTTGCTACATATATAGGCTCTAATAAGATGCCTGTGTTTGACTTCTACTAACTGTAAGATCTGCAATCAGTGATATACCTTGGAGCAGGTGTTTGAGGCATTGTGGATGATTGCCAGAAGAGTTGGACGTTTCCATTTTAAATAATTTAACTTTAACAAAAACACCACTTGAAGAAGTGGTTTTGTAAAAGTTTAATTATTTAAAAATTACAATGATATATCACAAAGTTACTCTAGAACAAGTTAATATTGTTTCCATTCTGCCAGTGACAGACAGAATAACTTCTAAAATGGCATTCATCATGCTAGTGGCAAGTTCAACTTCACTCAGATGTCAGTACTCATGAGTAACTTCTACGAAGTGAAGCCTTCCACGGTCAAGTTTATTCACTCAGGTGGTTGTGTTATAGAAGGCATCACGTAATGCTTCAAGATTTTCCTAAGAAAATTTTGCAATGTTTTCATTTCATCTTTATTATGACTATCAGCATATTCAATGCATTTCATATTAGGCATTTTCAACGGCACCTAAAATAATGCATAGCACATAAATGGAATTATATTTATGGCCCCAGCATCAAATGAAGCAAATGCTGATTCATTGTTTTTTCCTTGTTTTTGCGATATTTACACAATTCACTAGGTCCTGTGAAACGGATTAATATTTTCTTCTGGAGTATCTAGAGTATTTGACTACATGGTAAGTCTTACCCATTTCTTAATGAATATTCTCTATGCCAAGTGAGTTAGGGAGAGGTATAATTCTATGCAGTTATATCCTTAATTGTTGACAATGGCAATTCCACCTAACTTAGTGACTTGATTGTACTCCAAAGTTAGGTTTTCATCTGCTAAAAAAGATTTTTTCAGCTTATACTTGAAGATTCACTGAATGTTTTGGTTTGCCACCTTAAGTAAGCTTGTTTTACTGTGCCAACCTCAGAAGGTAACTGCTTAGTATTCATGAGCAATATTGTGCATATTAAATAGGGGACTACACTCTTTCTGAAAAACTTCCCTCATGCATATGAAGGTTATCTTCGTATGTAGTGATAAAGGATTAGGGCAACGGCCTGCCACGATGGAAACACCGGTTCCCGATCAGTCACCGAAGTTAACCCATTCAATGCTGACCTGTAGACATGACATTTATTCCCACGCTGAAGGGTTTTTTTCGTTTATTTATAAAAAATGAAAACACATCCAGCAAAAAACAAAACTCATCCACGTGTGCCTAGAGCAAGACTAAGACGCTGAAGGAAGTTGCAAGTGTCAGCTCCGACGCTTGGGAACTAGGGAAAATCGAGAAAAGTAACGGGACAGATCCCTTGAATTCAAGGCATCCGCGCCTCTGGCTTGCACGGGATGCCTTGAATTCAAGGCATCCGCATTGAATGGGTTAAGCATAGTTGGGCTCGGCTCGAGTTTGGAGTGGTGATCCTCCAATTCGTCCGAGTGCTGTTGCCCCTGTCTGCATGTGGCAGACAGTAAGTGCGAAATGACCTTAGCCATCGAAGCACGTTAAACAAAAATACTACTACTACGATAAAGGAATATGCAATATTTTCCTGGTGGAGCAAAGTAGGAGGTAGTATTCCCTCCACAAGGGAGGTAGTGGGCCCTTATTACATGAGTTACCCTTTTTCTGTTGGCTGGGGGAAGCAGCCACTATGGTGAAGGAAAAGGATTAAATGCTATAGGGTTAACAATGAATATGAGCAAGTTCTTTTTCCTCAAGACATACAGCTAAATGAAACATTATTCCCTGGGTGGCCTCTGGATTTCAACTCCTAAATGAAGGAAAACTACAAGTTTTTGTTGTAAAATCATGTTTTTCTATGAGGATGTAATGTATTGTTGGATTGGCAGCTGATTCTAAATTATTTATTCGTAATACTTATTATAATAATTCTTGAAATAGTCTTAGCATGGTGTGTCCTGCTCCAACTCTACTGAATATGGTTTGGAAATACATATTAAAACATGAGAAAGGAACTGTGTACATCTTTACTTCTGAGAATTATGTGGAATTTTTATTCTACCCTTGGCAACTATGCATGTTGTTGTGGAATTATTGGCTGCCTCAGGAGAAATGTTTTCTCAACAGGAGTTTAAATACTTGAAATACTAGCATAAGCAAAAATCATATCATTGGTTTTAAAAAAAACATGATGGACCACAAAAACTTTCTATAGGACCAACCGTAATTTTTGTAAAATTACCATATATATTTTTTTAATCAAGGAGGAAGCAATTGCAAGAATTTTTACGTCTTCAATGAGGGTTGGCCACCCTGTTATAATAAACAATTAGTGAAGGCGGGTAAAATATGAATTACCGAAAGAATGCCATATCTAAGGAACATAATTTATTTTGTACAAGAGTAGGCATCCACAATATTTAACATTTATACGGTACAGAACCCTTTCATAGAAAGAGTAAGCAGGTATGCTTTTACCATCACAAAAATTTGTGAGCCTTTTAAGTCTCAAATTACAGTCATAATAATACTTATAATAATTTGTACAGTTGAATCAATTTTAAAAATTGAATTATCTAAACAGCAACTGCATTTCTTATCATTTAAACATTGGTAAAAATATCAAAGAAAAATACATTAACATTGAATGTAACACTATTCTGAGTATTACACACACACACACACATCAGATAGTTTCAAACCTCACATTTAATTTTATCACAAAATATATACAAACATTATTCCTCCAAATATATCTCTTAATATGACGTGCATATTTATGCTATATTATAAGCTGTGGAGCTATTACGTGCCTGCCTAAAATAGCACAAAATATGAGGCGATAATTATTTGATGATCAATATTTAAAATTGCATGTCACTACTTAACAGATAATGAAGATATTAATAATTAATAAAAGTTTTCATATTTTACAGGAAATTATTGAGAAAAATTAAAGAGAACACTCGCATAAGCCTTTTGTGCTTACGAAAGAGTAAGATTCAAAGGATAATAAAAACAGAGATATCTAGAGCATTTAGCTACAACTAGGATTTACAAAAACACCCATCATTACAAAACAACAATGACACCAAAACTAAATGTGAGAAAATTATGAGTTTCTCAGTGAATGTTAACTGATTGCCCAGGGTCACATGTAAAATACATTTGAAGTTGCCCTAATGATTCATTGTGGTCTCAGCATATCATTAACAAAGATAAACTTTGCAAATACATACTCTGATCATTTTAGGAGGGAAATGAGACAGTTACCAAGGATAAAAATTGCAATTGTTCTCACTGGCAACCAGCATTGAATGGATTTCTACATATTTTATACAAGGCATTATCCATGCATTTAAATAATCCACATATTTCATTAATTTTAATCAAAATAACTGTCAATCTTTTATTAGTATGAATTATGAAATAATACATCCTAAATTTCCAGCCCAAAAAATACTATTAATCTCAAATATATTGGACTAGCTTGACAAAGAAGTTAATATTTCAAGATGAAATAATCATGGTATCATTAATTTCGTATTTTCATCTTTTAAGGTAGTAAATTACCATCCTAAATGAAAAGGGCAACTTAAAATTTGAATTGAAATTAGTCCACCCCAAAGAAACGGATAATGAAATTACTAACCAGCAATGACCAAAAATAGTAAAACAATTAGCGCAAGCAGTTGAATTTTGATTGCTATTTTAATTATGCCTGTTCGATGAAATCTCAGACAATATGCAGTGATGAAAGACAGTACCACAACCAATAAAATCTATATTAATTAATCTCCAGAGCTGTGATAGGCATCAGTGTACTTCACTCAGGTAAGTGATCAGAGGATAGCTGTGATCTCCCACTAGACGTTGTGGAAACTTGTACACTTGGAGCAGAAGATGTTGACACGAGAACACTTTCAGCAAGACTGGTGACAGCAGTTGTTGCAGAAGTTCCTTGAACTGCGACCGTCGTTCCTTGGACTAAACTTGCTCCAGTAACATTGGTCACTGGTCTACCAGCTAAGCCTGCAGGTGGACTAATTATTCTGGCATAAACCTGCTGACGCCCTAAAAACAGAGGTCATCACACAGATAGAATAATGACACATGAGGAACTTGAGAGTGGTAACTTTAAAAACTTACATTGCCATTTTAATCCTGCAATGTTATTTTTTCAAGATTCTGCCAAAGTAGGAAGGCAAGCATATATATTAAGATGGGCGGAAAAACATTTGAGCCGGTGGAACGGTCCACAAATCTGGGGATTATTCTGGATGAAAACGGGTATGAGTAAAAAGGAGCTAAAATCAAAGGATTCGGTCAGCAAGGGAAGCTGTTAAGAAAAGACAGGAATTGATGGGAAATGTGATAAAAATTATTAAAAGGCCTGTTAAAACCCTAATACAAAGCATGGTAAGGTATAAATCAGAAACTTAGTCACTGCAGAAGGAAGATGAAATTGAATTGGAAGCTTTTAAAATGTAGATGTGGAGAAGGATGGATAGAGTAAGTTGGGTGAAGAGGAAGTTCTGGATATAGAAGGAGAGGAAAGAAAACTGATTGGAAAAATACAGGGTATCTACACCTTTAAAAATTTCGGATTTCAGGACTTTTCAAGGAGTACATATTCCATGACAAATTTACAAAAATTCAAGGAACTTTTATCATTTTATTTAGCACTAGATTTTTAAAAATTATAACTTTTTATAAAAATTCCTACTTTTTATCTTTTATACTATGTACATAGCACCTATGCATAGTAAAAAAAGAGTAAAATTACAAAAACATATTAATTGTTTCTAATTGTGTGAAATTCACAGTGAAAAAATCATTCGCCTGGACTGGGATTCGAACCCAGACCCCCCCGATCACTGTGAATTTTGAGATTGAGAGATGACGCCTGGGTAGCTTAACTGGTAGAGCACTCAGCGCGAAATCGGTCTGGGTTCGAATCCCAGTCCAGGTGAATGATTTTTTCACTGTGAATTTCACACAATTGTGTGACCACTAGCGGGTGACTCCGTTAAAGTTACTGCGTGGCTAGTTCTGCCGTTCTTTGAATTGTTTCTAAGTTTTTCCTCTAACTTTTTGAGCTCTTTATCATTTGTACTAATTTCTACTTTTTTCACCTAAAGTTTCTATAGCCTATTTTTTTCTCATTTTAAAAATACTAATTTCTTCACAGAACACTCTTTTTCTTTTTTTGTGCTACCTTCAGTTTCCCTTTTTTCTTCAATGCCTCAAATCTATTTTTTGATGAATTTTGGAATGCTGTTATCATATTTTTAGTTATTTGTATATCTGATATTTTACCTACCGACATTTTAAAATCGTGAATGGTTCTTTGAGCTTTTAGACTATCTTCTTGTAAATTTCAACAGAAAAGGTTTATTAAAAGAGAAACTTCTTTCCACGGCTGAATTTAATTAACTTTTCAGAACTTTTAGCTTCTTTAAATAATCCCAATAAAAATAAATCTAGACTGTCCTTCTCCTTATCAAAATTCGGTAATTCTTTTATAATTTTCAATGAATTACATATAAATGTTTTACTATTTTAATAAGTGTTTAACAAGTTACTCTATTAATAAGTGTTCACCTTCAATGGCATTGATGTGATTGTTCTCTTCCAATACATTTAAAGCTATTTATATGCTAATTTTTGCAGTATCGGGTATTTGCATCACGATAGGTGACAAGCAGCTTGCACCTTTTACTGTGTGATTTTGTTAAGGACATGAGTCTTTTAATTTTTTACAAATTTATATAATAAAATTTTGGCAATCCATTCCAAAATTGATGGTATCTGTTTCTTTTACATCTTTCAAATTTTTAAGAACCCTTTTTGCAATGAACCTGATATCCATCTTTGATGGCAAACATAAGTTGTCTTTTTTGTCTTAGACAATTTCAAACAAGTACGTTTCTTATATGTTTTAATGTATCTTTCTTTAAAATACGTGCTATGAAAGATTTATTTAATGTATATTAATCATTAAATAAAAATAGCAAAAGGGTCCATTGTCTTTATAAGTGCAAAAAAATTTCTCTAATTCCAAAGAAACATCAGAAATCCCAATTTGGCATCTAATAAGTTGTCAGTGAAAAGATCTTTGATGATTTGTAAAATTTTGTGACCAGGATTTTTCAATACTGATCATACATAGTAGTTCAAGGAAGGAATCATCTGTCTAACTCTATCCAATATACCTGAATTTTCAGTCCATCTAATAGAACAGAAATTCAAAGGGATTACATTTGACCCAGTAATTTGTACATAAGTTCCTCGGCTGACCGGATAATCTTTAAATATAAAGATCGGAGAAATTTTATTTCCCAGCCCATTTTTTTATGTCCAGCTTTGTGACAGGGTTGCTACAAGATATAGGTTTTCAAATTTCCTGACTTTATCCTGACCAACATTTACATTTTACTGACTTTTGGAACGCAACAAAGAGCCTAAGTCCACAATTCTACATGAGAAGGGGAAAAATATTGAAAAATATGCATGACTAGGAGAGAATTTATTATTAATCTTATAAATAAAAATGCAGGTACAATTTCTCCAAAGTACAGGAGTTAGAGTAATAAATTAAATTAAAACTCAAATAAAATGCCGTAAACTGCACATTCAAATATGTACTGTAGATCAACAATTAAACAAGATCATTCATTACAGGATAATATTCTGCACAAGAAAATGCACATTAACAAAAATAACCCTAATAAAATGTCCTAAATGACCCATAGGACTTATGAAAAAAAAAAGACTAAAACAATTTGGTTGACCTCAGGAACTATTATGGCATAAAAAAATGAACACTAACTAAGGTAGATGAGTAATTGAACATGCACCATAAGTTGAACTTTTAGGGGATAACTGATAAAATAAACCTTTCTCCGGTTAAAATATTGTAAAGTAACAGGAAATTACAGTCCTACCATCATCATCCACGCATTAGAGTGATCTACCAGTTAGAGGTAGGGTATGATGAAAGTCAGAGAATATCCAACGAACTCTTACACGTGCCGTGCCCTATCTACCTCTAATATTTCTTTCTTCATCTCTTCCATAAAACGTAATCTCTTTCTTGCCCTTCCCCGCTTACCCAACATCCTTCCCTCTATTACAGCTTTCAGCAAAGCATTACCACTTCCAGCCACTTACCCTGCCTTCCCCTAATCTCATCTATAAGTTTCCTCTCCTCGTCCACCATGTCAAGCACTTCCTCATTTGTCTTCCTTTCCGTCCAACGCACCTCCATCCTCCTCCACACCCACATCTCGAAAGCCTTCAGCCTATTTTCGTCTTCCTTTCTCAAGGTCCACATTTCTGCCCCATACAACGCCACAGTCCATATCAAGCTCTTCACCAGCCTCTTTTTTACATCCTTACTTAAAGTTCCCGTCATCAGCTCCCTTCTAATATTGAACGCTTCCTTCGCTAGCGCTATTCTCCTCCTAATGTCTTTTCTACTATGTCCTGTTTCTTCTAGGGTACTACCCCAATAATTAAACTGTTCGACTTGCTCTAGTTTGTGACTTCCAACTTTTATCACCAGCCTTGCTTTCTTTGTCCAAGAAAATTTAATTACTTATGTTTTATTATTATTAATCTTCATCCTGTATTTCTCGCACAGCTTTTCCAATGCATCTACTAAAGTTTGCAATCCTTTCGATGACCGACTGACCAATGCCTGGTCATCTGCGAATCTTACCCACTTTATCCGCTGGCCTCCTACTTTCATTCCCACATCTAGCTCCTCCCATGCCTCTCTTACCATGTCCTCAGCATTGATGTTAAAAAGCAAAGGCGACAACGGGCACCCTTGCCGCACCCTGCGACCTATAACTGCTCACCCTGATTCACCGTCAGCTACCTGAGCCCTCTGCCCCATATATAAGTTTCGGATGAGTCTCTTATCATGCCAATCTATTCCTATTTTCCCCAGTATCTGCATTAGTTTCTCCCAGTTTACTCTGTCAAACGCCTTTTTGAAACCCACAAAGCAAGCGAAAACATCCTGATTATACTCTGTTTCATTCTATAAGTGTCCTCATTACTGCAACCTCTGGTGGCCCTCCCCTTCCTGAACCCAAATTGGTCATTGCCTAATTAGTAGTTTGCTCTGCTCTCCAACCTTCTATTTAGTATTATTCTAAGTAGAACTTTTGCTGCATGCAAAATTAAACTGATTGTTCTATACTCCTCGCATTCTGACACCCCAATTTTGTATTCAATACCATGCCTACCCCACGTTGACTCTCATCTCCCCCGCTATAGATTACCCTGTAGCTATCACTCCAATAGTCCCCGCTATCCTTCCATCTTATCTCGCACAATCCCAAAGCATCCTTTTTTCCATTTCCTGCTTAATATTTTCAAGCTTCCCGGCCCTCATCATGGTCCTTACATTCCAAGTTCCTATTTTAACCACTGTTTTCCTCCTCCTCTTTCTCTTTTTCTTCTTCTTCTCCCTCCTATCCCTTGTTTCCGCTGATGATGATACTGTGCAAGGATTAAGTGTGATGACGACTGCAGAGGCCTTACCTCCCCCGCTGCCGGGCACGACACCTGCCCTAGTGGGCGGCGTCCCGTAGTTGCCAGGAATCAATTCTCTGTGAATGACTCTCATATTCTAGGAAGTGATAGTTGAGAGGTATTCCCACGCCACTAAACGGTATTTTTAACGTGACACCATCACGGAACTACCTTACATTTGGTTCTTACCCTTTGACCTATCAGGCATGGGTGGCCCTACCAGGAGCAATAGTACTTGCTCCTGCCAGTCTAGCTCTAGGGGTCATTGGAACGCACAAGCCCTTCCACCACGTCAAGGTCATAGTTCAAGGAAGAGTCCTACTATCTAACTATAAAAAATAAAATGTGACACGCATTGATACTATATTGAAAAAAAAATGACTGACAGTGTTGACCTGCAGTACTACAGTCTTCTTTTCTAAGTTTTCTTCCACAAATTGCTTAACACTAGGAGGACGGGAGTTTCGCACAACCTAGAAGGATGAACAGAGGTCATTTTGACCCATAAAATTTTTCAGCATCGAATAGTTATTTTTTTCTCCTGGTAATTTATTTATTTCCTCAAATGACACTAAGAAGACTTTATCTTTACATTATTAGCAATAAAATTTATTATTACTTATTAATTGTTAAAAAATTAAAATTATCTCAGTAGATCCTCTTCAGGAGTGCTCATATTAGGCTATTCTCAAGCATGACTGTTTGAAAATAACGACACCTGGCTAAAAATAGTGCATATTGGGGACATACATTGGCAGTTTTGTTTGAGCAATATTTAAAAATTTGACAATGTTTTGTTTTCTGACCCTTCGGGGTAGTAGCATGCGTTTCCTGGGAAGATGAGGGTTTAGTTTCAATTGTCATCCCCACTACTTCTTCTACCAGTCTTTGAATATATTTCTTTCTATTATTTGCTCCTCTTATTATTTTGCTAGTCGTCACTTCTTTGTACAACACCCAACGGCTAATGCAAGCCAGGTCCTAAATATTAAAAAAAAACATGGACTGGCCATATTCTTGGTGCTGAGCGCTGTAACTGAGCACAATGACGCTCGCCGCCAGCCAGTACAGTAGGGATCTAGTACACAGTACAACTGCGGTAAAAGGAGACGAGGACACAAGGAAAGCATACGGAAGGTTTGGAGAGTTTTTCGTCGTCGGAAAATGTACCCACTAATCGAATACCTAGGAGGAACAAAAGCAATTGGCTTTTCTGCTCTCATACAAGCCAAAACTCTTTCCTCCTCTTTTGTATCACACGGAGTGATTTCCCCTTTCTGCTAAATAATAGGTGATTCGGAATTGATTTTACAACTTGAGCACGCACATCCCATACCGTGCCGAAGTGCTGACACTTCAGGCGACTAAAAAGGTCTGGTCAAACTTGCGTATTTCTAGTGAGAGGTCAAAACAATTTGGTGAGCAATGGTCAGGACTATCCTTTTCCATTGTCGCACCAGTGGCCCCTGTAACCTCTCGTTCTGAGAATGGAAGCAAGGCTGCTGACATTCCTATCATCTAGCTGTCAGATTTTACGCAACATATTTTAATCATGAATACGATGATAATGCATACAATGGCAGAATGAAAGTGATATGTTTTTAATCCTATTTCACTGGGGAATTCAATTGTAAGTCAAATTCAAAGACGATTTGAAAGTAATGATTTTCCGTAATTTTGGTAAGTCGCAACCAGGAGAGCTCCGCTATTTATGAATGGCATTCAAATGTGCACTGATACATTTTAGTTGATAGAAATAAATATCAATGATCTATAGGAGAAGAAAACGGTGAGAAAACTTGACTCCAATACAGAGAGTAAGTAATGGATCAAAATGGCCCATAGCCATCCTTCTAGGTATAACATCAATTAAAACACTAAGCAACACCAACTACAAAATTTTCTTTCCATTTCGGTAAAATAAAAGTGAAAATGCACCAAGTCACAAAATTTAAAAATAATCTAATCAGAAAAAAGAAGTTTATTTTGATTTCGAACACGTTTGATGGGTCAAAATGACCCATCCCATCCTTATAGTGTTAAGAGACGCTTCAGATATGGCTGAATGGAACTTGTAAGTTCCTTATTTGTATTTCAATCTAAATCTATATACTTCATACTAGGCATGTTTGGTAAGCATAAAAAGTTTTTCATCTGCACATAGTGCTCTTTTTTCCTTAAAAGGTCAATCACTGGTACCATTACCTTAATCAGAAAAAATTATCCTGAAGGTCTGCCAAACATCATAACATAGTTAAAGTCAGTTTAATAATTTGAATTAATGTAAAAAAATTTGAATTTAACCAGAGCCTGTCAAAGATTTTAGCCTTTCATCAATGGCTTCGCAGTTCAGTTGGGCTTCTAACATCAGCTTTGTTCTTTTAGCCTTCAATTCCCTGACTTCACATCTAATACTCATAGCATCTTTTCTGCTCCTTATCCTCTTTCGACCTCTGCTTGAGTGCCTCTTCATACTCTGAATGCGAGCTACGTACCCTGTAGATCATTTATTATGTATAGTAATATTCTCAATACCACCTGCCAGGTTGGCCACATCATATACCTGCCTCTGCGCGACTGGCGGCACATCCAATTGATTTTCAACATTTTCTCGGTTATTTGAAAATCCACACTCAAAAAATTCATTGCCGTGGCTGATTATCCAAAATCACGAAGATAAAGCAACCAACAAATCAGAACAATTCTGACTTTTTAGTACAGTGCACCAATGGTGACCTACATGGGTAACGCCGTGGTCATAATCCTTCATACACTGCACAACATTGGGCTTCTCTATTAGAATTTTAAATTCAACAACAATCTTATCACAAGCTTCAGCTCAGATCCAATTATTCCTCTAGAGAAAACTAAGGCAAATACAGATATGGCCATTATATGACTGGGTCTGTGGACTGGCGGTGGATATGGCTACGTCTGTGGACTTAGCAATCATGCCGGGATCACAAAACGTAATCGCCTTGCACAGTTTGTATTTGAGCAGGGACTTCTCTAAAAGCTTGGCAGTCATTGCCTTCACAAAAGCTACATATTCTTCTTTAAATATTAACATGTCCTTCTTTGGCACACTGGTAACCTTATTCAATGCCTCTTTCACAGAATACATCAGGGATACTACATTGTATGCAGACCCCTTGGCAGACACACCAGTAGCACTGACTCTTATTGCGAGCATTGAGCGGCAGAAATAGGAACTCACGCGGTGCAGCTGACAGCCAGCGAATGTTTTGTTGCAATATTTGAGTATATAAGGTATATATTGAGTATTGGCCGCCATTATTTTCCAATTTACTGACTCCGCATCAAATTTCCATGATTTCCTGACTTTTCCCTGATTTTACTGACCAGTTTTAAATTTCCTGACTTTACTGATTTTACTGACCTGGGGCAACCCTGTGTAAGCACCATTCACAATGTGCAATGAGCAAGTTCAAGTACATAAAATTTTCGGGCCATCTTTTATATCTGTTAAGCAATCTTGAACTATGTATTCTTAAAAATTTCAAGTAGAAATTTGGTCCATCCACTGAGAATTGGATAATTTTCTCCAATTTTAAACCTAATTTTGCTATCTCTGACTTAAATGCTCCGAGAAGATCCGCAGCTATTGTAGCAGTAAGAAAACAAGAACTAAAATATCTTGTTTCAACTTTATTTGAATCATCTTTCCAAAATTGTATAATTAAATCCATTGCTCTTTTTGAGCTATTTTATTAAGGCTCTCATCAAATGAGAAACTAAAATATTCACATTTTCATACTGAATTAGTAAGCTCTTCTTGACAATATGTACCAAAGCCGGAAGTTACAGAATAACATAATTTTTTTTATGAATCTGCATTCTTTTAGCAATTTTGCAATCATGATACATTAACGGGAAACACTCTGATAATTCAAAAAAGTATCTTGAAGATGCTTGTTTTTTATCTTGACAAAAACAATAATATATTTCAGCCCAAGCAACATCAGTAGTGGTAACATATTTATCTAAACTGGTAGCTTTGGCCATTGTACAGTCCTGTTCATTAAAAAATTACCACCTCGGAGCCCTGTTCAAAAAAAAGTTACCACCTCGGAGCCGAAAAAGTTCTAAGTCCGCACTTTGGGGATATGTGTCAACACTGCGCCCCCCCCCCCCTCCGTGAGGGGGGGGGGGCGAGAACGAGAACCCCTCCTCCCCGTAGTCGGGCAAGTAGAAAGGCCGACGGAAGGAAGATTTTGGCCCGCGAAAGGATTTTTGTGAGGGGAGGGGTAGGGTCCGGGCTTCCGTTTGCTTTATGACTGGGCGAGAATGAAAGGGCAATGGCTTGGTTCGGTCGCTCAAAGATCTCTCGCAGTTGACAACTGCTACATGAAGGAAATCCTAACACGGCCCAGCAAGCTACGGCTCGTTTCGTTTTTTAACATACTTTTTTCTTATGCGAAATTATTAGCGTCAAAAATGATTGAAGTGTTGATGTATTTTCGTTATATGTATTTCATTGTGGTGCCTACATTCCTATTATTATTATTTGTTGAGTTTGTTTAACATTTTAGATAGTGCATTTAAGTGCTTCTTCAATCTCGCCTGGTGCATGTATATATGCGGCATCAGTGGCATTTGATGACGCAATTTACTTCACGAATATGTCAAATTTCTAATGAGAATAATCAATTGTCTGGACTAGGATTCGAAACCAGATCCCTTGATTCTGCAGTACTGTAGCTGACGATGTCAGGCTCGAATTGTAATACATCCCATTCTCGCGAAAATTACGGGCAAAATGTTTCTAGCGGCGATGTATAAATGCGCTAGGAATATCCTCTTAATGGTTTCAATAAAAAGCAATTAATTTTTCTTTCATATCCAGTTCTTATTCCTTTGTCGCGTTTGGAATAATGCGACTACGCGTCTTCGATATTTAATTAGATATTTTTCCCTGCGAATAGTAATGAAACTTTCACTTAGGAGATTTATTTACTTCAAATAATGATTAAAATAGCTTAATGCTTATCGAATGCTTTGGACACCAATTTCGAACAACTAAATCTTTGAATTATGCCTGCGCTCAGTTTTTGTATTGAGGTAGAAATTACTGGGGAATAAATTTACTGGTTGCCGGACAGACACATCTTATTGCCATGCAATGTCGAAACTTGGCACCACTACGTCTCACCGGCTTTTATTACACTGCGACCTAATGACCGAATGCTCCATAATTCCTAATGATCTTGTATCGAGAGGCAGAGACTTATCAAAATGATTACCCAGGACACCCTTCAATTATCGACCCTTGCGCTTTTGACAGTCGGACTATGTGTTGCTTACATCGCATTTGAAAAACGTGGCATTAGCTACTGGAGTTTGCATCGCATGTTTTCTCTCGTTTTTGTTTTTTTAACTTGAATCTGCAAGTGACTCTTATGAATTCACCTTAAAATCTCTAATGCTTCTTCATTCCTCTCAATTAGTGAGTTCAGCTTTCACTCAATTATCCAGGATCTTTGCAAAGAGGCAAGACCCTGACGACCCCATCCATTCTTTTCTGGGCGGGCAATAAATATTCCAAACGAAACAACCCTCCCCTCCATCCTGGCTTGAGGAAAGCTGTACCCCTCTAAAAAGTGACCTGAAAGGGGCCTGCGGCTTCTTTTTCGGCTGGAGGCCGAAGGAAGGAAGAAGTGGTGTTTATGCTGATCGCCCCTTCCATTCGATCTGGTCGTTTTAGGCTTCCGTTTGCTTATGAGTGAGGAAGAAAGAGGGAAATATCTGCGAATTTCAGTGGGGTAAATATCCCTCGTTCACAACAGCTTGGCACCACTACGTCTCACCGGCGTATATTACACTGCAACCTAATTCTCCATAATTTTTATTGAACTTGTGTCGAGAGGCAGAGACTATTTTATCAAAATGATTTCCCAGGACACCCTTCAAATATCAACTCTTGCGCTTTTCTCAGTCGGACTATGTGTTATTTACATCGCATTTGAAAAAAGTAGCAAATAGTCTTTATTATTTTTTTACAATGACTATACAAGTGACTCTTCTTAATTAACCGCAATGAAACAAAAGCGCATTCAAACACGCCGAATCATCGCAGCGGAACCATTACGAATACGGTCAATTGCATTTCATATAATACATACTTTCTCTGTAAATAAAAAATTGAAACTATCACGAAACGTATTATAGAAATACTATGTTTCCAAAGGTTTGAAATAGTTTAGAATGGTAAGGAAATAAACCTGGCGTAGTATAGTTTGGAAACGTAAAGAATTAAAAAAAGGTGAAACAAGGGAAAGGTAGGGAAAAGGTATTCACATTTTCACTATGTTACTACCTAGCCTCACTAAGTTCATTATGCCCCCTGTAACTCGATATGGCAATACTGATTGATGGCAAAATGGCATGTGGAATTATCATCGTTCCTCCAACTCCGCAATGGGAAGAGCTGTGGCAGATACGAAATGATCATACGTGTCCCAGTTTCGCGGGTAGGTCGTTGGACTTCCACATTTATTTTGCGAATCTTTTCATATAAAAGCAAGGAAGAGGAGGGACGTGCGGATTTAAAAATGAATTTTCGCACTCTTCCTATGCGTTTGGTGAAATCGACCAATTTGTTTTTCAATGCTTGTTTTGATCAATTTCGAGCGTAAATCTATCGTGGACTAACAACTGGCTGTGCTGGATTCGCACACTCGCCAACTTAAACACCGGGTGGGCAATAAATGCTCAGAAGTGAAAGAAAGCCCCTTCCACCTCCTCAGCTTGTCGGAAAGGGTGGACTTCCCAGCGAGACCTGCGAAGGAATTTGGATGGAATGAGGCGGCGACATTGTATACTGCTGGGAGTGGGAGAGAAGGAGAGGTCCCGTGGTCGGTAGGTCTTTTCAACCGAGTTTCGTGAGGGCGGGGGTTCCCCCACATCCCACAGTTTACTCCTCGGTCTACCTGATTAAAGAAGGGAAAATATGCTATTCCACTTCCTTAAATAGTCTTCTGTGGTATTCATAATACCATTTTCGTTGCATAAAGACTGTCGTGCCTTCATCGTTTTCCAAAGAAAACATTCTACTTCGACATTCTAATCGATATTTCATACATATGTGAGTGTAACGACAACCTAAATTTTCCTCCCTCTTGCATATACTTAGAATTATATTTCCTCTCTCTCGCTTATACTTGCTTAGACTGATTTAACTCAACCATCCTCAACAGCTGTACAGTTTATTGCCCGCCCAGAAAAAAATGGATGGAGTCGTCAGGGTGTTGCCTCTATGCAAAGATCCTGGATAATAGGGTGAAGGCTAAACACAATAATTGAGAGGTTTGAAAAAGCACAAACTCAACAAATAATAATAATAGGAATGTCGGCACCACAATGAATGACTTACAACGAAAATACGTCAAAACGTCAGTCATTTTTAACGCTGATAAATTCGCGTAAGAAAAAAGTATTTAAAAAGAACGAAACGAGCCGTGGGGATATGTTGGGCTTTCCGTCATGTATCAGTCGTCGACTGCGAGAGGTCTTTGTGCGGTCGGTTCGCCCTCTCATAAAGCAAACGGAAGCCCGAACCCTACCCCTCCCCTCACAAAATATCCTTTCGCGGGCCAAAATCTTCCTTCCGTCGGCCTTTCTACTTGCCCGACTACGGGGAGGAGGGGTTCTCGTTCTCGCCCCCCCCCCCTCACGGAGGGGGGGGGGGCGCAGTGTTGACACATATCCCCAAAGTGCGGACTTAGAACTTTTTCGGCTCCGAGGTGGTAACTTTTTTTTGAACAGGGCTCCGAGGTGGTAATTTTTTAATGAACAGGACTGTACTTATGTTATTACGATTGAATCTTTGGTCAACATCAACATTAAAATTAGACTGATTTATTTTATCAGAACTTATCCCACTAACATCTACTGGTGTATAATTTTCAGAAATTTGTGTTAAATTATTATTATTTGAAATAATAGGTAGGTACTACATTTGGACTAGGCTTAGACTTTCAGCTCTTAAAAAAATGGTCGACAGGGAGATCATGGAGGTTTCCCAGCCATGATTCTTAACATCCTTTTTGGAACAACAAATATTCTATGGGCAAGAGACGAAGAACCAGAGAAAGGAATACCATAAGTTAGGTGGGAATAAAAATATCCTAAGTACAGGGTAATGAGGGCATGAAGGTCAACAGCTTTCTTTAAACATCTGTATAAAAAAACAGGTAGACCTTAATTTGTTGGCTATATCCTGTATATGGGTTTTCCATTTGAGTTGGTTATCAACAAAAATCCAAGAAAATTTAAACTTTGAACATTTTTGACAAAATAATAATCAATTTGGCAATGATTAAATCTACTGCTTAGCACTCAAAGTCCATATCACATCACATTTAAGAGGCTATTTCCACACTGTGGGCCTTTAGACCATTCCAAGCCATTCTTTAGATACAATAAGATACCACCACATTTCATAGATTGTCTACAGTATGAGGCAGCAATGAAATAACATTCAATGTTAATACAATAAAGTTTATCTGGAAACAGCCAATGTTCGGTTGTACACACAATATCAGCATCTTGGTTTTTCAAAAATTTGTACCTTCAAATGATCAAATTTGTTCCTAATGCATTGAATGTTCAAAGATAACACTTTTAGATTATGCACTAGTAAATTAAATTAGCACTAAAAAATACTTTTGCACAATATTTATCCCAGCTCTCTTTACAGAATTAATCTCGTTATTAGTTAGGTAATTTTGATTTGATCTGAATTTCTGAATTATTTTATAAGGAAATGTTAGAGAAAACTTCCAGCAGTTGGGAAAATTACTGACAGGATAACATTATCACCAGAAAAAAATACTTCATACATTTCCACACTATGTAAATCTTTATCTAGATACCTTGATACTGGCAAAACTTTTCGAAACCTAGGTCTGTTAAAATATACTTAATGTGGAAATTTACAAAGTTTTTTGTGATAAATGTTATCAGTCACTCATACCACAAGTTGCCACCTGATACTTTAAACTTTATTATAGACAGGACTCTTCATTTATTTGGTAGAATACATCAATGAAATACTGTACAAGCCACCTCCAGGGTGTGAGGCACAGCCATATGCATTTAGATTTTATTTAGAATGTAAAGAGAGTAGCTATGATGATGGTGAATGTTATTTAGCCCTTTCACCACCAGGATACATCACACCACATAATAGAAAAACCTTAAGAGGCTCATGACAGAAGAATCTGTCACAATGGACATGCCATAGTTGAGTGTTTAATGCTACAGTAAATATCAGGGCATTCATACCTTTTCCAGAGGTTGCTTGTGCTATGGGTATTACTTTCAGTCCTTGAAGACCTTGAAGAGTTTTGATGTTCAAGGTTCCACCTTGAAATCCAGGGGGAAGAAGGATTTGCTGAGTGGCACCTTGTTGTAACACAAGAGTTCCCCCCTGAGCTCGAAGTGATTGTGAAGTTAGAATCATATTCTGTAATTGAAAAAGAGTAAGGACACACAAAGAATATGAGAACCAAAATGACATCTTTGTTTTCTTAAGCAGTGATTACAATCACCATTGCCTGACAAAGAGACAGGCTTCCTCAAATACATAGTAATTATTGAGCAGTTCAGAAGAGTCCAGCTGGACTAATTAGAAAGGCTCCTCCCACCAAAACAAAACTCTACAGTACAGTTTATTTTTGCACTCTTTTACCTCTTAGCATTCCGTGAGCTGTGTATCGAAAGGCCAGTACTGTTCCTTTCAAACTTACAGTTGGCAAAATATGCTGTGGCAGTATGAGGAAAATTATTCATTTTGTAGTGAACTAACAGTGCAAACCGTATGATCAAATTCTCAAATAAAAAGATCATGCACAATTTTCTTTCATTCCATTTCTCCCAGTTATGTTCAAAAATGAGGAAGATGATGCTGTCAACCTTTTTCAATGAAAGTGAATCTAGAATTAAAATATTTATCACAAATCTCCTTTACACAGATGCATTCATTGCTATGATGCACGATCAATAATCCTAGTACCAAGTACACAAGAATTTCTGAAATTATAAACACAGGTAGCTGTCCTCAATTTACTCTTCAAGGACAAAATTTCAGAACTAAATGGCTTTCCCCAAGTGTTACTTTACAAGCACTAAGTTGTGAAGATCCCATACACTAGTGGAATTATCAGGAAGCTGAGGCTAAGTACATTTAGAATTGAAGACTTATCGCAGACTACTTTCACATGTGGCTGGCTGCAAGAGAAATAGCATCTTATTTTTGCCACTGGACAAGCACTTGTAGTTTTGGATTTGAATTAATTTATTGGAATGAATTTATTTTAATACTTGCTTCGGTCATAATTGCAAGCATGGGCACTCTGGTATGAATGCAAATTGCAAAAGAAAATTTTTACGATAGGTTTGAAGATGGTAATTTGTTTTACAGCTAAGAGCAGCACAGTTTGGAAAAATTCGGTAATTTACTGTAGGAAAATTCTTCCACAAGGTATGTAATTAACTTACAGTCACATCACAAGAACAAGATGTGCATTTAAAATGCATAGTTATCTAATTAAAGTATGTCTTATTACATTTAAATGGATTACTCAAGTTGCAAGAGTAATGTTCTTTCATTTCGCTCCATATTTTTTTTACTAATATAAGACTACATAATAATAAAGCATGAAGAGATCTGCCCATGATACTAAGAGGGAAGACATCACAATTGTATATGCTAGATGTTACTGTTTAACAACCTTTAAAAGATTACTTGAGATAAGAATACATATAAGGAACGATTACTGGTCAGTTAATGTGGTTAAGTGAAGACAGCATCATGTGGAATGAAATTATCTCAAGTGATATTTTGAGTCCCAAACCTCAACGCCACTGGATATAGAGGGATATTTTGATTAGGCCCCAGCCAATACAAACTGTTAAGTTATTGCCCATAAATTTCATAGTTTATTACCGACACCCATGTATATTTCTGGTCCATTCCAAGATGGATAAAAAATACACTTTCAGGTTGTTTTTTGGATAATTAGGACATATTTTCCAGCAATTCTTTGATAAAAGAAGTGCAAAGAGCATTAGGAATATTTGTGGTGAAGAAAAATCAAAATTTAAGGTTGGGGAGCTATTTTTTCATTAGGCTTTGACCTATGCAGGAAAATAATTATTAAAATGGCTACAGAAGGCAACTGTGTAGAATGTATCAACTTTTGGCAAAGCTTGTATTTTGAGTACCACATACATTTGAATCTACATTCCAGAAGGCCACATTTGGTAAAGTTCCACTATACTTCACTCTTAAAGAAAAAAAATGTGTTACCTGGCCTGCAGCAGCTCCCTGTATCTGAGAAGTTTGAGCTTTGCTGGCAAGAATGACTGGCTTTCCACCTATATGTGCTAAATTCAGTCCACTAGCTGTAGCAGTACCAGGACTAACCATTCGTAGATTTGTAGTACCCGTGCCAGCAACAATTGGTTTTCCAGCAGCAAGTTTGGCAATTGCCTGTGATGTGGCAGCCAAACTGGTCATGGTGGCAGGCTGAATGGAAAAGAGCCAATTGAAAATTATAAAAATTGGTGAGAAAAAAGTACATCACTAGACAAAACATGTAATTAACACGTTCACAATGGCGTTCACCACCGGTGGGTCACGGCCGACTCTTCTCACAGGCTTCGTGACCCTCCAGTGGAGCATGGGATACAGGCCTCAAGGCCATTGTGTCCCACTGGTGGTACACGCTGCCACATCTTAACATGCCGAGCATAGGCACACAAGCCCCTCAGTAAGGATCTATTCTTAACATATATGTGCACAGAGGAGGAAAAAATTGGAGGTTTTATATTTTATGGAAACATACGCAAAGTTATAATTTTCCCGTTCCCTATATTGAGAATCAACGGCATATCACAACGCTACGTCAACAACAGAGTTAATAATCTGTATTACCCTACAAAATACTCAACTAAACAATTTTCTGCCTTTTCACCATTTTCACATGGGTAAAAAAATTACGTTAAAACCAAAATGTAGGTTGCCTAACTTCCAGGGGTGGAAAAATGCAAAGAGGAAGACGATAAATAAAATGTGAAAAATGATAAAAATTATAATGTAACTAGTACTACTGGTGTTATAAACGCACATAGCGAACTTGTAAATCCATTCATTTGTAAAAAATGAAATAAAGAGAACAAGAAATGCAATGCTATGCTAAAGCAAATGGTATATTTTTTACCTTGTGAGAATTGATTTATCATTAGAAGTACAGTTATCAGCCATAAGTTTGATATGCCAATGATGAAAATAGGCATATTAGTAACTCATACATAAAATTCTGAATAAGAAGAAAAATAGGCTCTTTGGAATACTTATGAAAAATGATTTACTCATTTTTTTCGTTTTAGCATCCCAAAAATAATGCTGTCTTCCCCTCACAGTCTTTGCAGAATGTCTTTACTTTTTTCGCACTTGCCCAAGCTTTCACCATTCCCTCTTCCGCACAAATTTTCTCATAGCACCCACGGCATCTTCTGCGGGATTCCCTGGCTGGTCTACCTTTCCCAGCTCATGAATTTTATACCTTCATTGGGAAGGGCCTTGCAGGTCCATTCTACCACCTACAGCAATTTATTTTCTCAGCAGCCCGCCACAATTTCACCTTTTTTCAGTTTTTTTGACCCTTCTTTGGGATTTCCTCACTAGTTACTTCTCAATATACAACAAAAGTAGATCTTCTTTCCCAAAAGATCTTCTGCAAGAGGCACATTTGTCCACATATAGAGTTCTGCCTTCTTGAAGAAGTCCTTCAATAAGCTCAAGCACTACCTGATGGCCCAACCCAATCCTACTCAATCCTGGAATGTATCTTTTGCCAGTGTAAATCTTTCGGCTATAGGTGTAGCAGGCGTACATAATTTGAAGCATTTTATGCCGTATTTATGAGATTTCCCTGGGAGATACTGCTGGAAAATAAGCCTCCCTCTCCAAGGAATCAAAGACTAATCAATCACTATGTTTTCACCAGGAATCAAGGTTTCTTTGAATGTAGTTATGTGCAAGTCCAAAAGTAGTTGTATTTTTGATAGCCTATTTTCAGATCGTATTTCATTATTGCGGAAGTGGAAGCATTTCAACAGCTGCTCTAAGCATTCACGTTTCATTGCTTTGTGGACTAGTTCATTATGGTACATATGGTTGCTAGACCAATAAAGCCTCATCTTAGGAAGATGAGTAATACCCATAACAATTCAATAAGAATTCCCAAAAACCTCTCCATCTCTTCATTACACGTCTGTCTCCACTTTTGCATCATTGATCGCTTGCTAAGAGTTTGAGAAACGATGAACTGTTCGGCATATCTATCCCATGTCGCAGGGTGTAGTAACTGTACGTAATGGCATGACAGCTCGAGCATAGCAAAAGACCCTTCCGCGCGGCTTGGAATCACGTGAGTCGCAGGAAATCCCTTCCCTGTATATGGCCCCAACTTAGAGCATACCCTGTCTGTCGTGTGCGTGTATCTTCGAAGGAAAACGGCCTGCATTGCCTTCTAATCTTTGTGTTCTGGGGAAGGGATCCCTCCTGTGGTGGCCAGCGCTGGTTGTCTATGGGCTTCTGCTCAAGGTCTATTGAGAAAAGAGGATTACTGGGGAAATGGGTGGAGGGAGGGTGGGTGGGAAAGGAAGATGCCTGAGCATGTCTTGTTGGTTTTTGGAAAGTGTTTTAGGGTTGTTCCGCTGCCCTATGGTGGGGGTGGGGGTGAGGAAGGGTGGTGGCTATTTGCCAAGGGATTTCCAGTTCCAGATCGGTCAAGCTGTGGAGTGGGGTGTCCATGGTAAAGTAGCAGTGTTTTTATCAGAACGGTAAGGAGAGTAGTGTGGAATGGAGCGGGATGGTGTGGTCATTAGGAGTGGGATGTTTTCCAGTCTTCGTTGCATGATTTCGAGTTGCTTGAGGGCATCCAGATTTTTTCCCTTCTTCCTGCTCTGCAAGTTGTTATGCTATTGTTTGCATTACTGCATTACTGCAAACAATATCCTAACACTATGTGCAATGATTATATATACGGACAGAAAATAATTTAGCAAGTATCTTCATTTTGATTTATTATTGCACCATATAAAAACCTAATCGTAGGTTAACCCCTTCCCTGATGCGGGCGTAATATCTCGTCCACGCCAGTCTAGCAAATTCTGACGCAGGCATATTATCTCGTCCTCGCTGCTGTTTTCGTTCCATTCCCTGCTCCGGACGAAATATTTCGTCCCCTTCGTAGAGATTCAATATTTACCCAGTAGATGGCATTTGCGGACACACAGGCCCATATCTAGCCAGTTTTTGAGATTTTTTCGATGTATTAGCGAATGTAATTGCATCATAATGTTCGTAATGCTTACCCCGGTGATGCACTAAATCTCACATGTTATCGCGTGAGATTTAGCGCATTCCCTGCTCGTATATAGTATAAATCTATATCAAATTTGATTAATATTTATAGATGTAATATCAACCCATGCATTTTGCATTCAATTATAATAACATTTTAAAAAAATATTGCATTTATTTGTGATCTTTGTGGCTCATAATGCTACTTGCAGTAGATTACAACTATCAGGGGAAATATTGGATGCAAAAATAACAGTTGTGCGATATAATCTCGTAACGGTGATACTTCGTTTTGGGATTAGTAAAAAAATTTCACAGTCACTTCGAAATAACACAATGCGTTCCAGCCCACGAGCTACCCCAAAGGCGTGTGGCAGGGGGTGTTATGCAACCAGACATAAAAAGGACGAATATAGGAACATATCGGTAAAGTGATGACTAATGAATCGTGTTTTTGTAAAATACGTCAACATCTGTTCGAAATATTGTCCAGGAGAAAATAGATAGATGTGGAGGAAGACCCGAAAACCATGTCTCTCCAAGCCGAAGACTCCACGGAAGTCTTCACAGAAATCTGTTCACGTTGTTTGCATAAATTGTGTGGAAAAAGAAGAAATTGTTGAACCTATCCATCACAGCGAATTTATCTTCTCTTTTACCCTATACATGTCCTTTTTCGAAACCAGTGCGACCATACAAATGATGTTACATATGGTCCCAGAAAAAGGCAAGTCCCTCATGGAGTTGAAGGGTCCGCAGAGGGACGGTGTGGGATTCACCGATCCTCTGCGGTCCCCCCATCATAATCCCTTCCGCTTTCACCCATCCCTTTGTATTCTCACACGTTTCCCGGCTTCCTTTCTCATTATTGCCGACCACAATGGTGTTGAGCATTCGGTACCCTTTTCCGTGACCTTCCGAAAATGTTTTCCTCAGTTCCTTGGTTTTCGAACTAGTGCTGTTCCCCACTCTTCCCTATAGTGCATTCTTTTTGCCCATTAAAGGGATTTAACGACACTATGCTACGGAAAGGGAAGGCTTTTCTTTGCCGTCACTGTGTTATCCCGGAAAATGATCTTGGTTCTCCTGTCATTGACCTTTTTCCATGGCCTGTAATTTTGAGAACAAGTTAGTTATTCATCGTACGTCTCAGTGTACACATCTAGCATTTCCCTTCAGTTGTGCATCTCATAACGTCACCTTGGAGCTGATTGAGTTATCTGAGATTCGACCCTTTCGTCATGGAAAGTGATTTAGCTCTTGGCGCTTCTGACGAGGAATTTGAAGAGGATATCGAGCACTCAGGTTCAGATTCAAGCTTCTCAGAGCAGTCGGACGTTGAATCTGAAGATACCGAGGATGAAGTTCCGACAGTAGACAGAAATTGGTGGTCGGTGAACACTTTATGTCCTCGCCCTCCAAGATTCAACTTTGAAGGTAACTCTACCATGAATTTCGAAATTGATACTGATTGTGGTGTGAACTATTTTTTTGCATTGTTTTTACATAACCAAGTGCTGGAACTGATAAGCTCGGAGACAAATCGATATGCTGATCAGTGTTTACGCAATAAGCCTTCAACATCAAAAGATCAATGGCGTGATGTCAGTATTCCTGAAATGCGTATATTCCTCGAGCTGATAATGCTTCAAAGTATTGTTCGTAAACCAGAGCAGGAACACTTTTGGTCTACAAGAAGGGTACTAAATACTCCCTTTTTCGGTGAAACCATGGCTTACAGGCGATTTTCCAGAATCCGTCAATTTTTGCATTTCAGCAATAACGAGGAATATAGACCGGAAATACACCCGAACCCTAAGCTAAACAAAATCTGGCCGATTTTTGATATACTTAGTGAGAAATTCAATCATTTATGTATGCCAGAAAGGGACATAACAACAGACGAAAGCCTTCTTCTGTATAAAGGACGATTGAGTTGGCGTTAGTACATACCCACTAAAAGAGCCAGATTTGGTATAAAGACGTTTGCTCTATGTGAGTCAAAGGGACAATGTACAACACAAAGTGGTACAAAGGGACAAAGTCTACAATAATATACACCGGAAAAGGGACACTACTGGATGCAGAGTTTGATGGCATGCCAATGTCATCAAAAGTTGTTTTCACACTCATGAAGCCGTTAATCGGGAAAGGTTATGGCGTCACAACAGACAATTTTTACACCTCACCACAACTAGCTGCGACTCTTATTTCCAAGTCATGTGACACTTATGGCACAGTGAGAATTACCAGGAAAGGAATGCCGGAAGGAGCGAAGAAAAAAATGAAAAGGGGGGAAATGATTGCGTTCCAGTAGGTAAAAATAATGGTGCTCAGATGGAAACAGAAAAAAAGGGGTGTGCCAGTGCTAAAGCCAAAGGTAGTGCTAGATTATAATGAGACGATGGGGGTGTTGACCGGGTAGATCAACATTTGGCTGACTATCCCATTCGGAGAAAGAGGGGAAATAATATTATGAGAAAATATTTTTCCACTTTCTGGAAATAAGTACCGTATAAACTCGTGTAAGAGGCGCACCTTTTTCCCCAGAAATCGTGGCCGAAAATGAGGGTGCGCCTCTTACACGAATTTTTTATCTGCCTGTCTTCGAGCCTCGGTCACGATTTGAGCGGCAGGATGCGGGCGGCAGAGCAGTATCGCGGCAGTTGCCATGAAACGAGCAGTGATTCAACCTAAGATAATCAGAAATGGCAGTGCATACTGTTATTAGGCAAAACGTTCTCGGCCGACATTTATGAATCGGAATGAGTAGAACGGCAGAGCGGCACAAGAAAAATTTAATATCTGGGATTGGCGGCGAGCGGAACCTATGCCGCTCATGTCTATTATGGCTGGGTTCGAGCGTTTTCTATGTCAAACATTAGAAACATGAAACTCAGTGTTGCCTCTCGGTCGCTCGTCTACAGCCGCGGTCCACCCGCCAGTCGTAACGTGGCTGAGGCATTACTCTCAAGTCCCTGGAGAGCTGAGTGACCTTGGTGCTCAGCGTGAGTCATCAATGGGGAGGGGATCGTTCGCTCGCTTGTTTACGGGGAACACAGTCGCCTAAAAACATGTAAAAACTTGTTGTTTGACAAGGCGAGGGTGTGGGGTGCAATTGGGTGACAACGATTGGCCGCGCGACAAGTGCAAGCACCGGAATTTTCCACCCCCCTAACTTTCTCATTTTCTGTCATCGGACAACTTTGAGTGACTCAACTGTATGCACCTGCCTTAAGCACAACTGAGAGAATTCTGTGAATATTAACATTTGTGAATACACCAACATATGTCAGTGTTGTTCCATAATGAACAAGGGAAAAAAGTTGCGGTATTTCACGGCAGCTGCAAAACATAAAGTCATCAAAGACGCTGAGGAAGTAGGAAACCGCGCTGCCGGACGTAAGCATGATGTGCCGGAATCATGCATTAGAAGATAGAGGAAGGATAAGGTTGCACTCATGGTTGCACTATTCCATACCAATAGGGACAGAAGGTCTTTTCGGGGAAAATCTACGAGCTGTGACAGGACATGCGCGCGTATGCCGCCGTACTGCGACGCCCGTCTTTATGTAAATCATGCAATTTTTTTTATTTTGTCATTCATTGAAGATTTTTGTTGGACCATATTGAAAAAATAAATGCTTTAAATTCCATTGACAGTTATGATTTCTTTCAAAGTTTGATTTTTTCAGGTTTTGATGTCGTATCTACGCCTTATCGTTCGTTTTTGACGCGGCTGACGCCTGGGCATTTTGCATTTAACGTGTTTGCATTCCTGCTCGTCATCGTTTACAGAAAAATATAATTTGTAAAAGTTAACCACATTTTAAAAGGAGACTTACAGCGACTATAACTTGTGCATTAGGAAAACGGTGGGGGAAAACGGACTTAAAAATCAGAGCTCGGTGCGACTGTCCGCACTTACCAACTAAACACAAATTGTAGCGAGGTCGGCTTTGTTTTGTTTTAATGAATATCACTTACTCCACTCATTCCAAAGGACAATAAACAATGTAAGCATTGTAGGGCTAAGGCTACAAGTGAATACTTACCTCCGAGGTCCATATATGCCTATGAAAAATGCCGCGTAAATTATAAGAGAATATCGCAAGCGGCTTTGATAATGGCCGAAAATTCGTAGTTAGGCCCGAAAAACCTCACAATAGGAGAAAAAAAAGCCCCAAAATTTTTTCTTCAACTTCGACGCATAAAAAGAGGGGTGCGCCTCTTACACGGGTGCACCTCTTTCACGCGTTTATACGGTATGGGAATTTCTTTTGTGTTATACACAAAATCAGGTGGCAAAAAATCCCACCTAAATTTCAGGCTGGACCTCATTGAAAAAATCTTGGAAATATATTTTCCCAATGTTCCCTCCCCAAAGGCAGGTAGGCCACACGCAGTAGCCCACCCCCGACGAATCACCGAGAGACATTTCCCCGATATAATCCCTCCTACAGAGAAAAAAACTCATCCATCAAGGAAGTGCGTGGTATGCTCTAGGAAAAGAGATGCACGAGGAAAAGTAATTAGGAGGGAAAGCAGGTACTTTTGCGTGGAGTGCAACGTGGGTCTCTATGTAACTCCCTGTTTCCGATTGTACCACACTAAAGTGAATTTTTTAATGTACAATTTTTTTAGGTCATCCTTGAATGTAATATCTCAACAGAAGGACAGTATAAATTACTTCAGTTATACCTATTTGCATGACGTAAAATTATTAATTGATTGACAAATGGCTAATTGAAAAGTATTTTTTCTATGAACATTGAACATTTCTTAAAACTTTAAATTTGTTACAATTAAAACAGTAAAAACGTTTTGAGCACTAGTGTTGACCTGTTTTACTTTACAGCAACCCATAACTGAACAAAAAATGCAATAAAATAAAATGACATTTTTTTAAACTGTTTATTGAAAAAAAAACTGTCAGGGAAGGGGTTAAATAAAAAAAACGGGTGAAAACCATACGTAATGGCAATTTTTTTGCATCAAATGAGTATTGCATGGTTTCATAACCTCAATCAGAAATTTAAAAAAATTAATGAATTCTGGAAATATGCAAATTACTTATAATAAAATATTGGTAATTATGAATTAGATGGACTCATAGCATTATTTCAAAAAAAAATTTCTAATGGCTTCCAATACGTTCTACGACAATGAAAAATATATTTTTTTGGAGCGCTGATGCCAAATAACCCAGATATTTACGATTTTCAAAGAGTGTATAAAATGAGAGAAAATGACATTTTTTCAAGTTTGTTATTATGACCAATTACGTACCATATTCAAAAATTAATACATGGGTGGGTACAGCACAGCGGCAACCTGAAAGAAATGGTGCATAAGCTCATGGTTGTCCCAACAGAGCATTTTAAATTGCAGCTCTGCCAGATAACTGACAAAGTTCTCTTTTCGCCGACCATATTGTGGCACCATGTCCCGCACTTCCTGCCAGACGCATTCAATTGTGTTCGTGTTAGCACCGGTGCTCGGGTCCACGAAGTGGACTGTGTGGTTCACCGTAAAGTGCTGGAAGCCCTCATCTGCGAGACAGTTGTAGGACTACGAACAGTCACTCATGATTGTGGTACCTGGTAGAATCCACTCTTTAATGACAGACAGGAGCATCGCTGAGTCACGGGATTCCACGGGAACAAGGAAACACCGGCCGGTTCCGCACTCGATTCCGCTGAAGACCCATTGCCCCTGCACAAGGCAGCCTCGGTTATACATACTTCCTCCTCCCCAACTTGGCTTCGTCGATTTCGATGAAGGTCTCGGGACCGCCGATCTTCTTCGACGATTCTAGGATATGCTCGACGAAGACTTCCTGACAGCGGGAATACCAATCCACAACAAAGTGTGCACTGACTTCAAGCTCCCTTTCGATGAGTTCTTGACGAGGGGGCTGCAGCTGCAAGAGGATGTTAACCAGCTTCACGTATTTATCCAGCATCAGTCTTGACCCGTCAAAGAAAGTACCTGCCCTCGCAGATACCTTATAATTACAGCGGCGAGTACGCTGCTTCCTGACAGCGATGCTGCGTTGGCACCTAAACTGGAGAGACTCCCGGTGAAGATGGCACACCGAACCACACTTTTCGCATCGGGTGGACCTTTTTAAAACCCCATGCCAAAGCAAAAAATCCAACCCTTCTTCATGACCCCACGCCCCGCACTCAAACAACTTCACCTTGCACACCGATTCACAAGTATCACTCATGTTGCGTGGACTACACCGAATAATGAACTAAATGCTAAGTATGCTCACTGAAGTCGAAGTGGAAGTAGGTGACTCACAATACTCTATTGAGTGACTAAGACCACGGTATCGCTTCATTTTGTCAAGCATGCTGAAGTCGAAGTGTATCTAGGTGACTCACACTACTTTCTCCAGTAACTCAGACCATTGCCTCGACGTAATCTACAACTCGGGTGGCTCTCGAAGGTCACAAAACTTTTTCTTGAATGCAAAAGTAGTACTTTCGAAAATCGTAAATATCTGGGTTATTTGGCATCAGCTCACCCAAAAAAATATTTTTCATAGTCATAGAATGTATTGGAAGCCATTAGAAAAATTTTTTGAAAAAATACGATGAGTCCGTCTAATTCAAAATTACTAAAATATTATTTAAAACAATTTCCACAGCAAACTCACTGTAACACAAGAGACTGCTCAAAATAAAATCACCAGCCGAGATCGAGTCTTACGGGAGCGCGATCCCCTGCGTTCCCGGCCATCTATCAGTTGGTCCCTAAACTAACTCCGCCACAAGCAACCCCCACCTCCTCCTTCCTGCAAGTGGAATGAGGGGATAACCACGATGGGCGAAAATTTCTAACGGTCAAGTCGGAGAATTTCTAGGAAGTAACGGCGTATTTGTGGTGAGTGAACCCCTACAGCTGCATATAGTTTTAAAATTAGAGAGTGTTTTACACGTGTGACAAACGGACGTAGTTGTCAGCAAGTGACACCCAGTATATTTACAAAGATGGAGAGAAAGAAGTGCTACGTTACGGGGTGAACGACGGTTGGTGGTAAACTCTACCGGATTCCTATCGTCGAGAAAAGGTACGTTGATTAGTCATGTAGGATAATTGTAGTCATGAAAATTCACGTAAATCAACGTAATGGATGTTTATCATCGAGTGTACGTAGTTTAAAAAAAATACTAGCACTTAGAAAAGGAATTTTTTGAACCTGAAACAGAGCTTGCCTGCTGAGTAAATGATTGCTATCCAGTCGATGGCCTACGGAAGTGATATTTAATTCGATGTTATTAATACAGACTTTTCAATAACATTCGACGAGGCCAATCATTCTATCTTTTGGTGTACCTGAACCGAAATCTATTGGTATCAATCGAATAATGCATAACATATGATCACGGTTTGAGAATTACCTTGTATATCGTCTGCTACTTTTAACATTTTTAGATTACCATGGCTCGTACCCATTTGAAGAAAGTTATTTCCAAAAGACCATGCTCTTAATTTATTTATCGATTAACAATGACGTTATACTAATGATATTATGTCGAAATTATAGTTATAAATAATTTTACCTTTGGATTCTGTAAAGCATATGCAGGAAGTTATACCACAGTATACCACTATACTAGGTGACTGAAAAACGGAGTCCTTTCTTAAATGAACTCCTAGTACTATATTATTGTAAAATATAGATGGAAATTACATTTTGTCAACGTTATGACTATGTTGTATAAAATTTGAACTTGTAATTGCTATTGCAAGAACCAATGGTGCTTCATGGATGTTATCTACCATCGATTATAGAGTTGATACTAAGATCAGTCTGCAATTATGAAATGCAATGATGCAAATATTGGTTTGTAATTAAGTGGGGTAGCTATAATGTTCATACTTTTAATATTATAATCAGAATATTCAATGAAATGGAAGTGAAATTATAGGATCTATATTTAAGAAAGAAATGGTATTTACTCACGGAAAGTTATTTTAAAACATTCGAAGCAAAGTTCTCAATCAATTTGGTTTTTAATGAAATGTCCGAATGGAATTGGAATGGACTACCAACTAAAACTAAGCATTGACTCAATAACTATTGACATTTTCTGGCATTGAAAATGACAGAATCCAAAGATCTTAACTATTATTGACTTCATATGACAACTAGTGTGGATGGGTTTCTGAGCCTTTATAACATTTTCTAAAGCTGTTGAAATAAATAGTTGATGCCAGTGATAGCCTCACAGTTTTTAAAAGATTGAAATGCTATAAATACTGCCCGTTTCACTTTTTTGTAGGGCACAGGCATGGAGGAGATTCTGTTTGAATCCTGTCATGGACAGGTATCTATTGAGAGAACTACAATACAGTTTTCAGATTTCCATAAAGCACTTTGCTGAGGATGCTTTTACATTTCCCTTGTCTGAAACTCTTCTCCAATACGCAATGCCCCCTCTTTCACCACCAATAATAGACGTTGCACAGCCTCCACAACCATCCCCTGGCCTACTCTTATCTCAACTTTCTTTTTGCAGATGTCTTAGGAATGGATGGCCTTGCAACAGCTGAGTTCCTGATGGAGTTTGACCAGCTGTTCGATAGTATCTCGACTATTATGGTAGAATGACAATGCAAATGCACGTCCACTCTTTGGCAAGTGTATATGTGCCCATGTATATGTGCATTAATGGTTAGCTGGTTCATACTGTGTCTAACATAAGTGCAAAGGTAATAATTATTTAAATGTACAGGCAAGGTAAAGCCAAAATTTGTATTTCCCTAAAATATGGCTTACATGATTGCTGTACGTTAGTATAATTTTTGCAATATACCTGATTATTCTCTTATGCATTACAAAAACTTTGTAAAAATTTGGAGATAATCCCCAGAAAATTAACCCATAGTGCAAGTGGGACTGGAAATTTCCAAAGTAAACCATTTTCAACACTTCTGTGTCAACAATTTCTGCCAGATTCTGTATTAGATAACAATTTTTTGCAAGTTTAGAACATACTTGGTTAATGTGGACTTTCCATTTCATATATTCATCGATTATAAAACCTAGAAACTTTAAATGCATATACAGTGAAACCTCCCAATAGCGGAAACGTTTGGGCCTGGAAAAATCGTTCGCTATTGAGAGGTGCCTACTATTCAGAGGGGACCGCAGTTTCGACATGCTTCTCTATGCAGTAAATATGCCAGTACATTAAAATGTAAAGGAATTAATATATTTCATTTATCTTTTATGTCTTTATATTGAAAAAATACACATTTAAAAAAAATATGGAATGAAATTGGATAAATTTGATACCAAAAAGTAAGAAATTCCCATTTCTTTTGCGATTTGAAGAGGTTTTTCCTTGACGAATGGTCCAGATACTGGAATATTAAATGATCGAGCCCTACAAAGCCACTCATATGTGAGACTATTGATTATTAAACCATCCAATTTCAGAAACTGCTACTTTATATTGTCACCTTTGTCCTCAGCCTATTCTTTCATTAATTTCTCCTCCATTGCTCCTAATGATGCACTTCGCACGTTTTTCACTTGTTACCTTCTGACGTTCAAGGTGATACTGAGGCTAGAGCAAGCATCAGTGCTAAAATCATTTAAAATGATTGGGGGGAGGGAGGAGAAGAAGGGGAACAATACTGAAGTTTGCAAACGGAGCAAGCTTGACACTATAAGAGGTGTAGAAGCCCTCATTTTGCCAGCAATAAGGTACATCATGGTTAACCATGAGGGGAAAGGGAACAGGCAGGATTAATGACTTTTTGATGGACAATAGATTGTACCTGAATTGTTAAGATAAGCTTCGGTCTGGAAAAGTACCAGAGTTCCTTCAAGAAATGAGGTTTACTGTTCAGGGAAGGAGGCATTTTTAAAGAATAGCTCGTCACGAGTGTCCATTAATGGAGGCAATTGAAGAATTTTTTTTTCTTTTCTGTTGTCTGCGTCTGTCATTGAGAATGTTCGCTATTTGGAGGTATTATTTCCATTAGTTTCCATGTTCTACTGCCGGGGATTGAAAAACTCCGTTTTTAGGAAGTGTCCGCTATTTAGAGGTGTCCATTAAGGGAGGTTTGACTGTAGTACTATGTTTTCATTTTTTAAATTGTTGGGGAAATAATTCATGTGTAATAAATACAATAGGGGCCCAAGGATTTCCCTAGGGAACTGAACTGTTTAGTATTTACTCACTGTGTTGCTGGGTCCTATGCTGTTGATCTCCACCATCTCTTTTCTATCCTTCATATAGGGTTTTAGCCATTTAAGAGCAATGTCTACAGTTCCATATCCTTCTCATTTATTCAAAAGAATGTTGTGGTCCACTGTAGTGAAGGTCCTTGGTAGGTCTTTGAAGATATGCTAACAGAGTATTCATTGGAATCCCACGAGGTCATTATCTCTTTCAGAAAACTTGCTCGAGCCTCATTTGTGCCTTTTCCCTTTTGGAAACCATAGTGCTCCTTGAATTTAAAATGTTTATGAACCTTCCTCGCATGAAAGACTCATGGATTTAAGAAAAACTGGTCAGGACACCAGGCGGTAATTATTTATGTCATCCTCAACCCCTTTTTTGAGAATAAGTTTCATTTTTGAGATTTTTAAGTAGTCTGGGAACTCACCATTTATGAAGGTTTCATTTATAACGAAAGTCAAGGGTTTAATTATTGCAATAGCAATTTCTTTTAAATAGTGATAGGACAGTCATCAACTCCAACTGATAATTTACTTTTGACACCCATAACACACTTCTAGACCTCATTTCCAGCAAAAGGAAAGAGAAACATAGAAGATGTTACATGCCTGTAGTACTGTATATGAAATCCATCCTTACTCCCTATTTTTGTTGTAAATTCTGTGGTACATTCTGAGGGGCGGCTTTAGACCATAAGTTTGGGCTTTAGACCATAGGTTTAGACAATTGGCTCTTGGGGTATACCCCCAGGAAAAGAGGGGGTTCGTGGGTCTCGTCCCGGAAATTCTTAACAAACTATGTGCGAAATGGCACGTTATAACTGGTTTGGAAGCAAAATTTTGCCTTTTTAGAAGATCAACTTTTTACTAAATGCATATTTCCCTTTAAGATTACCCCGAAGTCTTGACTAATTCCAAAATTTCTTTTATTTACACTTGCTTTAGCTTGTGGTTTTAAAAAGTTTTATTTTGCATGAAATTTAACTGGATGTAAAGTAAAATACCCACAACTTCAATAAAAAAAGCAACAAAATAGTTTAGGTTATTAATTTGTCTATGACAGAGAATTAAGTAAAAAATGTAACTAACTGCGTTGCCTTAATCATACATCTATTCAAATCGCGTTACTTTTAGAATTTTCAATGGCACTTAATTAGGAGAAACTAAACTTCTGTTGTGTCATTACCTTGATTTGTGACAGTTATCTATTTTGCTGACATACTATTTTAAATTTTATGTAAGTATTTGTGTTAAAATATTTAGCAATTGTACTTGTGTCATTTAAATGTGAAGTAAATGTGGAACCATAATGTTATAAAAAAATGTTGGCAGTTATATATCCAGATTTATACCAATGTGTTACATTCATTATTTCAGTAATAAAATAATTGCATTTTAAAAATAACTATCGCTCCTCTTATTTCCTTATTGCCAAAAATTAGTTGTTGATAACATAAATTTGCGCCAATTATTTACGTGCGAAGAAATTATTTTCATATTTCCTCCTATTTCGACAAATTAACTTAGGGAAAAATTATTTTCTAATGCTCTTCCTATGGTAATTATTTGTCATTTAAATGTAAAATTTAGCTTGGTTTCAGAGAGGCATGGACTAATGCACAAGATTTTCTTCTTTATTCTATATTGATGATTATCTAGTATATAAATTTACTATGCTGCCTATTGTCAGGTGAAATGTGTACTCATGTGTAATGGTCAGATGTTACTTAATAGGACTGTTAAAGTCTTTGCTTTTCAGCTAACTAATTGCCCTCAATTTTCTGTAAATAACAAATTAATGGATATATCCTATCACTTTGTTGACAATCTATCAACATTTTTGCCTTTATTGCTCTTAGCGTCATTAGACATAGGATTAAAACTATAAACAGATTCAAAAATCCCGGGAGAACGCTGGGTGTTAGCGACACTAGCACCACCTATCAGTTGGTCCCAGAACTACTTCGACACGAAAGGACCATGACCTAGGTCACACCTACAGGTTAAGCTGTTTGTTCAGAAGACGACCGTGGCTGAAAATCACACAGAGGGTCAAACACTTCTCAAATTATAGACCAGTTATCACCAGACAACACCAAGACCTATGATGATTCGTTTGGCATTACAAGTATATTTGCCTAATTAGTACAATATTGCTGGCACAATTAACAGATGAGAAATTTGGATTTATGTACTTGGTTTTAAGATTTTTCCATTTATAAAGCAAAAGCCAAAAAAAATGATAGAATGACTCCATGCATACTTTTCCATTAACACACTCAGTCCCACCTCATTTTCTTATACAGTTATCCTCAGCTGCATTTACCACTCAATTTGTACTGTTTTTTATTCTGTGCAGAAAAAAAATGAGTGGAGCAAGAGCAATACCTTTTCAAACTATGTACATGACTTTACAAGTGCACAACAATGAAACACCCTAGAATTTCTTGGTTTTTCGACAGTTTAAGAAAAATGGCGGTCCAGGAATTTCGCAAGCTTGGAACTAAAAAGAGTTAAAAATGTGAAAAAAGGTATTTTTTGCACAGGAAAGGAAACAAATGTGCTCCAGCATGCCTACAAATTTAACTCACTGAAACAGAAATAGTGGCTTATCTTAAAGATACTTGGTATGATTCTTGACCCCATCATTCACAGGACCTACCCAAACGCTCACCAACATAATCAAAATATGCTCCGCTGCCTGAAGTATTTAGTAATAGCAGAACTTGAATCTATGATAGCAGCTGTGAAGTTACACTCCCTCACCTGTCCAGCCAAGGATGACGCATGGGCTACAACTTGTGGTGCTGCTGTTAGGTGTGCAGCTTGCAAAACTCTTGGCTGCCCAGCCACCGATATGAGGCTTCCCTGAGTGACAACAGCAAAATGTGGTACACCTCCAGGAGTACCACTCGGAAGTTGGATCAAACTTGCTTGACCTGGCTTCCCACTAGCAGCAACACGTACGGTAGCAGCTGCAAGATTGGCAAGGAAATTAGTGATGCATTTTTTATTAGTGATTAATTCATTCATTTCTGATAGCAAGTCTCATCATGAACAAGCTAAAAATTTGGCTTCAATTTAAGTTCAGCACTTCCTCGAAAACAAGTGTCAATATGGATGGAATGAGAACTACATACATTTAGCTACATATACATGCCATTGGCATGGGCAGGGCAGAGAAGTTAATTTCACTCAGTGACTCCTGGCCTCCCAATTTGATTTGCTATTTTTCCCATTTATTCAAGTGTACAGCAGAGAAGTGCATATGCCACCCGCACAACTAGGGTTAGAATAATTTTGGAAGCATTTGATCAAATATCGCATCCTCACTAAATCACTATTATTTATAACTCATTCAGTATTTTTGGACAATGAATAATTTATTTATATTTTTTCATAAGATTTATACCAATTCAACTACTTTCACAGAACTAACCTTGACCAAGGGCACCACTATGCTTCTGGTGAGCAAGAAGACTCTCCATGGAGATCACTTGTCCTTGAGCATTAGTTAACACTTTTGCCACCACTTGCTGTTTCCCTTGAGCTGATTGGCCTTGCTGGGTAACACTCACTGGTTGCTGAGCCTTAGCTCCAGTCACACCCACAGAGAGCCTTTGCTGTGAACCAGCTCCAGTCACTTGAGTAAGTCCATCAGTGCCTTTGATGAAGATTGCTTGCGCAGTACCCAGAGATGCTCCAGCAGTACCTGATGCTATGGTTTTCACTGAAAGGAAATATTTTTAATGGTTAACATCTATGATCAATCTATCTAATCTAACATCTACCATTTTGAATTTCATTATGATCCTCCAGTATATTTTGAAGTTAAATTGGAGATAAATGCACCAGTGACAACAAATAGGAGACTAAAAACATCAATCAACATCAAGGATGGATGAAGCAAGAAAACAATTTGAGCTTTTAGACATTTCAATTTAGGGAAACGGAGCATACAATTAATGGAAAGACATATGAATTAACTCTTTCATATTGGAATAACCCCAGCACCATTAAGAATTAAGTGTTTACCTATTTTTTTCAGATAGCATATTTTTTTGTTGGAAAGTGTTGTGAAGTGCTGTTGCTAGATAATGGCTTTTTTCCAAACTTATTCAAATATCCATTTAAAAATGCTAGTTTGTAAACATCTCTTCAATATGACCCCATCTATGTGAAAGAGCTAAAATTTTGGTCCCTTCAATAGTGAATTACAGAGGTATAACTGTATATGACCATGTTCATGAAATGTATCTCCTTTAATTTCTACTGGAATGATGGAAACATAAATTATATCCTAATTATATAAGTTGAATGAAGTAAGAACATTGCATCATATTTACATTGTTTGAGCGGACAACTTCCTATTTTCCAGGTAGTTTCCAGAATTCAAAGGAGATACTTTTCACAAGCCCATGGCTTAAGTTCAATAAATGGCTGTTATACCAAACCAGCTTACAACAAAACACTTAGGTGACGCATTAGCAAAACAGAAGTCAGCATATCGCAGGGTACCAACCAGGGATGTGATCCGGCACTAAACTTAAAGTTACTAAACTTAACGGTCCGGCACTAAACTTAATGTTTAGTGCCGGACCGGAGGCACGGAATGATTCATTTCGGTAAAGTGCCGGAGGCACGAAAATGTCCCTTTCGGTAAAGTTTCGGATCAGAGGCACGAAATTATTTGTTTAGTTTTGGACCGGAGGCACAGAATGATCCGTTTCGGTAAAGTGCCGGAGGCATGAAATTACCTGTTTAGGTTAAAGTGTTTTGGATTGAAGATGTGCAAATTCAAAAATAATGATTCAGACCGGTGCGAAACGCAGCTCAAGGTAGTTTTATTCCGGTTTTTAGTTCTATCATCAATTTATGTTATTTTCTTCCATACCTTTTCGGGACTTATAAATACTGCTTAGGTTTTTAAATGCTTTTGCAATTTTATTTTCAAAAGCTTACCATAGCCTGTTAATGGTCATCAACAGTGCCGGTAGTTAACAAGGATCGATGGATGGAATTGCTTTCCCCCATTTCTTGGCATTCCCTAAGATATGGTCATCTGTCTTCGTGGGTAATAAGCCGTGGTCCTTCAGAGTTTTCTTGACGAATGAACCGAACTGTTAACCCCAAGGTCATGGACCTTACCGAAAATGGTTTGAAGGGTCGATGAATGGAGCATCCAACAGCAATACGGCAATTCTTTTGAATGTATACTCCGCTTAGAGTTTGCCAGGGTTAAAACAGGGAATTCCGCCTTTCTTCACAGACAAACTAAATACGAATAGCTAGACTCCTGCTTATATAGGAGTCCTCCTTCCACTCCGGCGACCTTGGCACTGCTCCTTTGCTTTCATACGTCACCGACCGCCGACTTCCTCCAGGGTCTTCGCAAATTCTTTGGGGCTCGCGAATGCTCCTATACGCGAACCCGCCGTGTTTCCTGCGTTGTCCGTCCACCATTCGTCAAGCATCTGGAAGTTCTACACCACTGTCAGGCTCCTCAGTCTTATGCTAAACCCAATGACGACGGCACCACGACCAGTTGTGACCATTCTTACAGTGTAAACAGTGAGCAGAAACATGGTGCGACCTACGCTGGAGTTCATTCGACAATATTTCTCCTTCAGATTGGAGAAGTTAACTGAGCCAGAGGGAGGAGATAAAAATTAAATTTCGCCTGGAAAAACACGGTCTCAAGAGAGCAGCGAAGGCGAGGATGAATTGGAATCCCTTATAAGCAGCCAGGAAGCCGAAATCAACGTTAGGTATCAAAGAGGGTAGTGGTTAATGGATGCCACTCATACTATGTATGAGTTCTCCAAAACTTCGGGAGTTAAACTTACGGAATCGTTCAGTGTTCTTAGCTTCTGGGAAGAGCGGAAGCAGTCCAACCTGCAACTATCAGATTTTGATTCCACAGTGTTCACGGTCCCGATGACACAAATCAGTGTTGACCCCCTTTTTTCGCACTTGCGACAGACGTTGTCGACTTTACAATACAATTTAAGCATCAAACTCATTAATGACATTTAACTGGAGAAGTGCAACAGATTGTTTGGTGCTCATTAATCTTTCTTAATGTTATTGTGATTAATTTTTGATGATGTTACATTTTAGTTGATCATTTATTGTTAATATTTACCAGAGGAGATGGCGGAATTTATGCATAGGGGATGTTTTTTAAGATATATTGTTTCAGGCAGGATGTGATGGAACTTCTCAATGTTGAATGAAGACATTGTAGATTTTCCACTTTAAGGATTAATTCACACGATGCGTTTCATTGCATACACACTTGAAAACATATGCCAATTAAAAATGTTGTGTATACAACGAAGCACGTCGTGTAAATTAATCCTTTAAATCTTCAATGTCTTCCTTCAAAATGTTTTTTTTTCTTTGTCAAGCAAAGCATTTTATGCTAGCCAAAATTATTTTTGCAATTCTTCTCAACTGACTAGTATTTTAAAGAAATTCTAATTCTAGAAAAAGTATTTTACTAAACTCTATATATTTTGGCAATTTTGATAGGCTTAACTTTGATTTTATTTAAGGTGACATTGCTTGTTTTACGCTTTCTCTTTTGTTCTATTCTTGTCAAAACGTTTTTACTCAGCCAGGAGGGAATTTTACTTTGTCAATAGGTTTGTGAAGGAAACGAATCAAGCATTTACAAGTATTTTTAAGAAAATAGTACACAAACAGCAAAATTTTGTGGTAAAATTTTATGCTTTTTCTCTTTTGTTCTTTTACTGTCGAAGATTCTGAACTCCATTATCAGGGTCAACTTGAGATCTCCTCTCAGATTCCCTCGTAATACTATTTCGGTGGGTGCATTTCCATCCATGAGCATATTTTCAACTATTACTGTCCCCACCCTTCCTAACTCCCATTCTCCTGTATCTAACTCCCTCACACATACTATCTTACCAACTCGGTCAAAATCCTCGTCTCTCACCCTTTCCCCCTAATTTTCATTTATGGTCAGAGGTAGGGAGCTAGCATTTCTTTCTGAGATGACCATCCTGGTTTCTCTCATGACGCCCTCCGCAATGCACATTCCCAGAAGTCCCGTTGTCTTTTGGCTCGTCTCAACTATTGCCTCCCCATCCCTTTCCTCGCACCATTTTTAAGTGGCATGTGTGCTTGTATACCAATGCCCTTCGAATGATCTTTTTACATTCCTTTTTTGTACCACCATCTGCCCGTCCTCGCCGGTTCAGATGACGTCGACTCGACCTTGGTCATTTGCATGGTATTTTTCCAGAAGAAAAAATCCAAAGGGTTCGAGAGCATGGATAGGGTGGATCGTTCGGGGTTTTCCGTCTTCAAGAAAATGAATGCCAATAATTCCCTTTCTTGCCCACCCTCCCCACTTGCGACCATTGTCCACCTTTCTGGGTTTCCCCAGCCCCACCAAACCGCCCCTCAAAGCGCCACCCACAATTGAGATAATCCTATGCACCTAACTGCACTGAATCCAGTTTCTCGGCTTTGATAGGTAAGGTACGCAACCAGATACACAATTAAGTGCTGACAATAGTGCCTTTTCGGATCATCTGCCATTTCGTGCCGTGCCTTTTCGGACCGAATATGGTTTGGGACTTTCATTTCATGCTTTTCCCGTTGCATACCTTTTAGTGCATGCGGTCCGAAACCTTTGAATTACGAACTTTAAAGTGCCTTTTCATACCGGATCACATCCCTGGTACCAACAGCACAGGAGAGTCCCTTTATTTGAAAACTCTCATTCCTGATTCTAACATGGGATGATAATTGTTTCTTTAAAAAAAAGATACTGTGCAAGCAGTCCCAGAGTTACATAATAGATGCGTTCCGATACTAGCAGTGTAAGTCAAAATTTACGTAAGTCGAAGTTTACAGAAGTCGAAAAAAAAAAGGAGTCGAAAATTACTCCGTAACTGAGTCCGTGCTCTCAAGATTACGGTCGATTCAGAGAAATATAGGGAAGGCCAGATCTTACTAAAACTATGGCACATGCGATCCTTGAAAGTAGGCAACCATCCTTCCAAATCTGTAACTTTCGCAATTCTCGTCTTTTTTTGGGTAAGGTTGCCACTTACGTAAGTACGGATTTACGTAAATCGAGGCTTATGTAACTCGGGGACTGCCTGTACAATGCAAACTTTACCTGTTGAAGGCTGAGTATTGATAAGTTTCACACCAGACACTGCTGAAGTAACCACAGACTTCCCTGTCACCACAGACTTAGGAGAACTTGCTTGAGGGCTTCTGGAACCAACTAACTGAACCTGGTATGATAAAGTAAAAAATATATGTAGTACATGCACACATAAATACAGCAATGCTAAGAAAGACAAGACAAAATTTAAGCAAATACAGAAAATTAGAGCATAAAGCTATCAGAATACACAATACTGATTTTTATATACATGATGGTTTCTCGGGTTTGACACCGGGTAAGATTATTGAAGTTAATTATTATTAAGATTATTCACTAATCTTACCCGGTGTCAAACCCGAGAAACCTTCACGCACAAATAATTTGCCGGGAAAACCTTAAATCCTTTATACATATTGATTATTATGTTTGAACGTCATAATTGAAACCACTACATTAAAAGATTGACAGCACACATTGTAAGAAAATACCTCTTTAACTACCCTTAACTTTTTTGCTGCTATGTAGTGGATTTATTAACCCTCTAAGATGAAACTACAGTCAAAATTCCACTTTCTTTTCTTATATTCTGATATAATCCTTAGCTTTTATTACAGCTGCGAGGACTTTAGGACACTTAGTTGAATTCAGTGAACTTAGTCACCTTTAATTTCCATGGAAGTCATAATGTTCGAGACAAAGCATAAATATAGTCATAGAAAACAAAGTATTTATTCTCCAACAAATAACTACGAATGACAAATGATGTTGCAGAGGAAATACTTTTTCTCAAACCTCTGTTCATAGGTCAGGGTTAGTCATATGTTGGGTTCAAACAGAGATTAGATAGGCATGAAATGCATAAATTGACGAGTAGCACATTTACAGACTGCCCTCATATCCTCCTAACACCATTTTCAAAGAGCCACACAATTATGCTTGACCTTTTTTGTAATTTTTTCTGGAAGAATCACAAATTTTATTTTGTTTTTGAAAGAAAATTTTTTGAACTGTTGAAAAATATATATCTCAACCTCACTTTTCTCATGCCACAAAAGTTGAAAAATTTTGACCTTTCTGTAGCTGTTCCATCATTGTGCTTTGGTTGCGAACCACAAATATGTAAAAGATTATGTATTGTACATATAGTCCTGCATCATGACTGTTCAGCGAAATTCATGCTGGACCTTTCTGAGAATTATTAAAGGAGTTATTAGGCCATAAATGTGGAACAACTTTGAAAATTTGGCAAAATTAAACTTGTCTAAGAACTCAGAATGGAGGCCTATATGGCCATGTTCAAAGAAAACTCAAGATTGATGTCTCCTTAATACGAAAATGTCAATGAATTCAAAATCAGACAATTAGATCAACATGCATTGGAGTCACAATTCAGAGCAGCGGGGCAACATTTTGCGCAAACTTAGATAATTAAAGTGCTTTATCATTGACAGTTATTGATATTAAGGTCTAATATTTTGCGAAACATCTTTTTTTATCATTTATCTTTCTTTGTGTCAAAGATGGTAAGAATCAAAGTTGGTTAAGCCACAGCCACAGTTGGTTAAGAGTTTGTGAGGAATCACCCATTACAATAGCACTCATACAGTTTCAAAGCATTCGACAGAATCTTGGGAGGAAAATTATTTATTACATATTGCATAATTCTCCATGCAGTTTTATGCAGGGGGGAGAGAGGCAGTTAATTTCCCAATGATGCCTGTGGTTATTTAAAATATCAGCTACCAAGAAAATCACACAGCCTTGGTTTTGCTGGATGTACCCAAAAACCTCTTCTAGATGTGAACCAGGGTCCTCCAGTCAGCAGCTCAGAGACCCATCATTGGCTACCACACCATCATCAAGGTTTTACTGCATATTATTTATAATTCATGTGTTAGTACACTCCACCCTTTCCAATCACTCCATTCTTTCCATTTCCACTCCACCCACTCCATTTCACTCATTGCCCTTTCTCCCTTTCAATTCCTTTCCCCAGATTCTCTCCCTTCTTCAGGGCAAGAGCCCTAACACCCCATTGCAGCATATTGTAGAGTATAATGTAATTAATTCTGAATAATAAAAGAACATCACCTGAGAAACAATTTGTGCATTTGATCCAACTGAAGCCACCATGGTCTTAGGCCCTTGAAGCGTTCCAGTAGTTGCTGTGCGACTAGTAGTGGTGGCTGATTGTAAAACAAGGGATGTAGCAGGTACAACAGTAGTAGAACTAGAAACTGAGGATGAAGTTGATGATGCTATACTTAGGGCTCCAGCAGCATTTGCCCTTAATTCCTTTGCCACCTTAAATGAGATATCCATACAAGTGGGTTTATAAGATATTTAATGACAGATCTAGCAGATTAGAGAGGAGATAATAGTGTATACAAAATGCACTAATTAACTGATAAGGGAGCAGTGAAAGGAAATGAAGTTTACTCAAACCACATATTCCATGATGACTTACGACTGATGAAGCACAGAAAAAAGTTACGTCATTTACTCCATAATGATCATTAGATAAAGACTAAACATCAATCAATAGTAAAATCTATCACTAAAAAATTAATTTCTGCCACAATAATATGAATTTCTTCATTTAATTATTAATAGAATCTCTTTCCAAAGAGTAATCACATGCATATAAAATAGGTATGTTATACGATATTCCCACAATTGGTAGCACTGAAACTAAATTTATCAGTAACATTTTTATTAATTCCATAAAACTTTAAACATGAGTCCTTCAGTCGATAATTATGAGTAAGTACTCATACATCAACACTGAAGTGTTGTCACTGAACACAAAATATTTGGTGGGCTGAATTGAACTCTGCCTCATGATTGAATCATTTCCAGCATGGCCAACAGCTACAACATTTTATATTCACACTTAGATTGCTTTGCAATCTCTCATGATAAGAATAAGTTTAATTGTATTGGCTATAAATGAATCAATATTACTTTAAATGAACATAAACTACATTATTGATGGTTTTTATTCCTTGAGTGAATTCCATTAAGTTCTGTGTCTGCTTGAGTTTGGAGGTTTTAGGAGAAAGCCAAGGGTGAAATTTGTTCAACTTTGAGCCATTGGTACTTGTGAATGAGTGAGAACAATTGAAACTAATAGAAGAGTTCCTTTCTGTTTTGTAACATAAAATTTTATAATTTTATCTTTCACAAGCTCTCAGTACATATTTATTATTTTTTTCCTCCAAGCAGCCTTCAAACCTGGCCACAAGGATATCAGCTCAATTCAACCTTTTATAAGTTCTGGAATGGGTATCAAAGACTGTAGTTCAAGCCTAAACATGCTCATTTCTAGATTTGACGCATTATTTCTAGATTTTAAGAAAGCTTTCGACACGGTACCTCATAACAAACTTTTATACAAATTACAGTCATGCAGCCTAAACGAAACAGTAGTAAACTGGATACGCGACTTTCTGAGTGATCGTAAGCAAAAGGTAGTTCTTGACGGAATTAGCTCTGATGTCGTTAAAGTGACACCACGTGTCCCGCAAGGAAGCGTGATCGGACCCCTTTTGTTCATTATATACATAAATGATCTATGCTCTCGAATTAGCAGTAAAATACATTTATTTGCCGACGACGCTGTCATCTATCGTGAAATTAGTGATCACTCTGACTTTGAAACCTTATCATCGGATTTAAACAACGTTCATGAGTGGAGCCAAGAGTGGGGACTCAAACTTAATCTAAGCAAATGCACGGCGGTACAATTCTTGCGAAGGTCGTCCAACTATTCCCATGTATATGCTGTGGATGGTGTTAACATAAAGGCGACAGATGAAGTGAAGTATCTAGGAGTTACGATAACTTCGGACCTATCGTGGGGAGCACATATAAGAAATATTTGTGGCAGAGCTCTGAAGAAGCTAGGATTCGTCAAGCGTATTGTGGGAAGATTTTCGGATGAAAGAGTAAAAGAGAGGTGCTATTTCGCACTCGTCCGGCCACACCTTGAATATGCAGCGAGCATATGGGATCTAGTGCAGAAAGACTTAGTCCGGGAACTTAATAAAATACAAAGGAAAGCTGCGCGATTCGTCAAAAATAGCTACGGGCGTACTGACAGCGTTACACAGATGTTAAACGAATTAGGCTGGGAACCGCTAGAGACTCGGAGGCTACGCGCTAGGCTTAGATTGCTTGAACAATTGAGAATAGATATCTTTCAGAGCAACACGGAGAACATCATATTAGAACCCCACTATATTTCCAGGTCCGACAGAAACGATAAATTAAGAGAGATATTTTGCCGAACGGATAGGTATGGGAATTCGTTTTTCCCCCGAACAATAAGGGACTATAATAAATGCTAGGCGTAATTTCATTAGAGCGTTTCCTTTTTATCTTTAAACGGCTGGTGTCCTAACACCCCCCGCCACACGCCTATTGAGGCGGCTTGCGGGGTAATATGTAGATGTAGATTTCCTGATCTAAGCCACCAAACCAATTACCACCCTGATTCAGAATTACAAAATTGTAACACAGTTAAGTCTCTTTATAGTGAAACTCGATATAGTGAAGTTTTTCCATATAGTAAAAATGAACCTGGTCAGTCAATACCATAGGCTTTTATGTGTAAAAAGTTTGATACATTGAAATAGTGAAAGATTCGATACAGTGAAATCAGTTTTCAGTTCCAAACATCAGATAGTATTCAGTATAGTGAATTTTGAGCTTACAAGGAGACATCGCGTGACTGATGCTTGGGATCCAAACGAGGCAATTATTTTCTGAAACTATAGAGAGAATGCGGGAAAAGTGTCACGGCTTTCTTCCACATAGGCCCGGGTTCGAGAGAAAAACGTTTTTAAAGAATCTTCCTCCGTATAAATCCTTAGCAACTGCATGCCTAGCTCAGCAGTCGTCGTAGCCAAGTGGGTTGAGGCGCAGAACCGGTCATCCTCATATTTAATTAGCAACGATGTACTCGCTTAAATTTTCAAAAGAGCCGGGTTCGAGGAATGAATTCTGTAACTCTATTTATTGTTCAATAGTGAACATGATATAGGTAGACAAGAGATGGTAACTGTTTCTGAGGTAATGTAAAAAATATTTGCTATGACCTTTTTGCAGAGCAACATATTATATTGAAGCGAAGCCTGTATCTTGGGGGAGAGGTAGATATTCCAGCACAAAAAAATATCACTTAATGATAACACTATTAGTTTTCCCACCTAATTTTTATTTCAATTGAAGGAATTTAACTTTTCATGCATGGCGTGGAATTCCATACTTTCAGATGACAAACGTCATTACTCGAGCGTGGCTCCTGGGAAATTTTAAGTGAGTACATCGTTGCCAATTAAGAAGTAATAATCCGTTCATTGTTTACGGCCTTGAGAAAGACCCACGACCAATCAAAGTCCATCCTATTCACGGAAGTATCTTTGTATTTTCAAAATCTAAACATATTAGGTCTGTCAGCATGTGTAGCCTCTTTTCGGCCAAACAAGAATCCCGAAATTAGCTTCGAAAGTCACCCAAGGGGATTGATTGAAAATCCAACAAATAGGCTGAAAATTTTAAAAAATTTGTTGCTACTGCCGTAAATGTATGGGAGTGGGCAATTTACAGTAATTCCGTAAAATATTCGAAAGAAAAAAAATGCCCCAACCTGGTATCGAACCCCAGCCACCATACAAGGATAACAGGCTCAGCACCTCAACCCACTGGGCTACAACGTCTGTTGAGCAAGATGTGCACTTGCAAATGATTTATACGGAGGAAGATTCTTCAATAACGTTTTTCTCTCGAACCCGGGCCTATGTGCAAGAAAGCTGTGACACTTTTCCCGCATTCTCTCCATAGTTTCAGAAAATAATTGCCTCGTTTGGATCCCGAACATCAGTCGCGCGATGTCTCCTTGTTAGAATTTTTCTTGGTTTTCTAAAATGGCAGAGTTTGCTAATCATTTGGTTCACATTGTATATGTCCAAAGATAAGCCCTACATTTCTGGTAAAATATCAGTAGTCCATAGTGTGAGGGTTTGAGCTATTTTCAGGCATGAAGAGAGAAAAATCGCTCAAATTCCATGGCTAATGGTGCAAAATAACAGAAAAAAGGCAATATTGTGCTAACTTTACTTCTAACAGTAAATAAATCCACATTTTAACAATAAAGGAAAAGTTTTAATAATTTTATTAATCTTTGTTCATGGTGATGTTGAAACAGCCATTTGGCACCACCTTAAAAACATCATGCAACCCACAATACAACAGTGCCATATGTACATATTTTAGACCTTATGAAAACAGCTCAGGTACCCTTTGAAAATAGACAAACAACTTTCCACATGTGTTCAGTAATACTTCCAAGAATTTGTTAACTTTATTTATTATCGCATTAATTTCCTTCTTGACGATGTCGTAACAGTCCTATAACGCTGTGGAAAATACCATATGCAACCCGCTATACAATTACATAGTGAATATTTTTCCATGGATTTGATCTCAAAATATATTGAAAAAAGACGACCAACATATTTTATATGTTTGTATTTGAAGCGGATTAACACAAAGGAAAGTCGTGATATGAGATGAAATATTATTGGCTGACGATATCTTCATACCATTAATTAAAATTTTAAGGTATTTTCATCAATTTATATTAACAATGTCATCAATGTTTGAGCCTGATTCATTTAAGGGCCATGTTACTGATGCTATGAAAAAATATACCTTTATAGTGATACATATTCCATATAATGAAATGGAAAAATTTACGATCTAATCAATCCCAGTACAGTGTGTCCTCGTTTAACGTTGTCCCTTTTAACGTTGTTTCGCGATAACGTTGTCCAACAATTAAAACCCTTAATCGTTCAACGTCATCAGTGCTTCGCGATAACGTTGTTCAAATTTTGCGCAACCAAAAAAAATGAATAAGGAATAGGAATTCGGCGCATCAGATGCGTAATTTCCAAACGGCGGAAAAGTTTGACATTAACTCCTCATAGCGTGTGTCAAAAGTTCACCTGAGCGCATAATTATTGCGTTATTTTGTTTCATAACTGTATGTTTGCTTATTATTTACTACGCTGTTATTGGGGGGCAATGCATCGGGTGATTTAAAACTCAAACCAACGTTAGTGTACCTTCTTGAATCGTATGGTATTAATAATACCATGTCCGAATGGTAGATCCAGGGGCAGATATCTACGGGAAAAAATACCTGAAAATCCCATGCCGCCATTAGGTAGAACTGGTGGAAGAAAAAGTTGATTTACTGCTGTTTGAGGTGAATCGAAAACGCGTTTTTCGTGTTGAATTAGTGTGTAAGAGGAAGTTTTCTAAACCCTCCATGATGCAGTAAATCGTCGAGGGTGATACTATTCCTAAAACATTGTCACGAAATAACAAAAATTTTGTACACAGCACCGAGTTTCCCTAGTTCACTCACTATTTTAATTGATATCCTACGTCTTCGCGATCGCAGCGAGCGAAATTTTTGCCCTTCACTGCATTCGCATGCTCCCGCAGTGATGAACAAAATTTTCTATTTACTCAGAGGGAAGCCGGTGCTAACAGCACTAAATATCAGAAATATAGGAGGGAAACTTGGTGCTTATTGTTTTAAAAATGCCTTTTCAGTTTGTTTCATCTAAGATATGAAGATCTCTGACTAGTGAAATCATCTGTTCGACTGCCCGCGTAATTAAAATACGCCGTGGTATTTGTATCATAGCGGCCAATCTGGGAGAAAATTAATTTCACCTGCTTCCCGATCACCTTATACCACCTATTTCACTTATATTGCTACGCTACATATGCGTATTTACCTTTCTTTTGCTTCATAAATCCTTTTTCTTTCGTTAACTATTCGCTTAAACCTATGATGTGAATCTACTTCTGGACGCCATATTGGAAATACTTACCTTTTCCTCCTAGTTCCACCAGATGGAGCAGCGGTCGAGCAGTGTCTTCATTTTCTATACCCACCGCCCATGACTTTTCCCGCCTTCAACTTAAAACTATTCCCGCTTTTCGACGGTTTTATCACACTCAGGAGGGACAAGTAACCTCTCGGAGCTACCCTATAATCTTTGGAGGTACTTCATTCCACTGCCTCCATACGGAACTTTCATCACCAACTCGCCTCTCGCCGTAATTTTACGCAAACCAATCACCATTGGGGTGGGTTAGTTCAAAAGGGTATTCGTGAAAATAAATCGTAACTATCCGCCAAATAACCTATTTTTCTGTTCCGTTGGCCTTCTCGACGCCGCGTACTGTCCCACCTTAGCACCCTTGTTTCACTCCACAGACACGCACTCAGAGTAAGGATAGGGACACGCACTCATATATTTACTCTGAGGACACGCAACGTTGTTGGGGGGGTTGGGTAAGGACATATTTCAGACTTGAAATTAGTCCGTATCCCTCTACCGGGACTTCCAAAAATCTCGCAATATGGCGTCAAAATGTGACAAAAAATACGCGAATTTGGTCATTTTCAAACTTTATTTTCTCCAAAACTAAGAATCTCACGCCTTTTTTTCTTACATTTAATAAATGCACATTCCTTTCACTTTCCTTTCCCATTCATCGAATACCCCTTAATTTTCTACTATTCTCACACAAGAAATCGTTATTGTTATGAAATGAAGAATTGGTGAGTTTGGAACCGATTTTAATTTTTTACATTGTTTCTTATGGAAAATACTGCTTCGTTTAACGTTGTTTCGCTTAACGTCTACTTTTTCAGGAACGAATTAACAACGTTAAACGAGGACACACTGTATAAGGAGACTTTATTGTACTGTCAATCTTGAATTGGGATACAGCCCTTTGGGTTAAAAATATATAATAATAATTAATCTATTCATCCAACATACACAGTGCACAGTAATAATACTGGCAAGTGCATAGGACATGTCATATACAAGTAATATTACAGTTTGTAAAAAAAAGAAAACATTAAAAATTTGGCCTCAAGTGTTCTTTGATGCTATAAAAACACTTATGAATCAGGTATTCACAGACCATTTTCTTAAATACTGATATGTATTCTCTTTTCTTTCTTAAGACATTCAGATAAGTTATTATATAATTGTACACACATAGACCTAGGGCCATTTGATGCCATGGATAAATTACTTGGCTTTACATGTAAGTTTGTTGTTTTTGTATTGTCTGGTATTGTACATACAAGTGGATGCTACTGTTCATTTCAAAATCAGCACTATTACGTTTCACAATTACAGTAAAACCTCGTTAATTCGAAATTCAAGGGACCAAAAAAATTGGACTTTGAATTATCCGGGTACGAACTAAACGTACATTCCAAAAATTAACGAAAAAGGTCCCGTATTTTCCAGAATAATTACCGTACTGCTATATTTTTTTATAAAAAGGCAAAGAATATGCACTAAAATGAGGAGTTAATGGAAAAAATTCTTCAAGTTTATCACATCCAAGTTAAAGTTGGAGAAGTATGCACTATCTGACGTGATCACATGGAAAATAAAAAAGCAAATTGAATGATTTTGGGCATATTTCCAGTAATATCACATAAGGTGTATTTTCCAGGTTACCAAAATTTTCACTGTGGTCCTTTAAATTTACCGACCAGCTCTCAGCTCCTTTCCCCCTAGATCTTTCTATGATGAAGAACTGCTGCATCATCATCCTTGCCCGCCAGAAGTCCCTTATCAGTTACGACTACGAACCAAAAGTATCACATTTCACTCATCCCTTCCCCACGCCCTATCTTCTCATTGTCAGGTCGCTTCCAATAGGGGAGGGGCTTGGAAGACGGGAGAGAAGGGTAGGGGAGGAGTAGCACGTCAAGGTCGGCAACTACCCCAGAATCCCTTAGCCCTCCAAAAGAAGCTCGAGGGAACCCAAGAAAAAAATCGCTGATGCAATGTTGGACAGACACCACACAGAAGTAGTCCCTATATAAATGTCATGCTTGACTTTGTGGATGTTATAGATATCCATTTTGAATGAAAAATAAAAAAAAGTTCTTTGTTCAAAATGGATACTCCATATATCTTCTGCCATCCATACCTCGTGATTCACATTCAAGTTTGGGGAGATGGGACAAGAGTAGATGGGAAAAGCGTAAACAAAGCTGAGAACCATGACTCGTCATCGATTCTGGGCAAACAAAAGAATCTGGGGAAGCACGCGAAGCGAGATGGGAGGAGTGGCTACCAAATGATGAAAGTGCTCACGCAGGGAAAATGAGTAAATGATATCACACGATCTGGAAAATACTACTCTACCATGCCTGATGATCCTACAATCATCACTCGAGGAGGGGAGGCTTGGAAGGAAGAGTGGGGTAAGCACTACTAATACAAGCATTGTAGTCATGGTGCAAAAGCCCCGAAAAAAAAACCCAAGGACGGAGCGGACGAGATGTGTATCGAGGGATATTTGATTGAGGGTCAACAGCTACTGGTGCACAGCACACCATAAGCATAAGTTCAAAATAACTTGGCAAGACTTAAAAGTAACTTATGCTCAAGAAGGCGATACCAAAATCACAATGACTTTGAAATAAGTACTACTATTGGTGCAAAAAAGGTAGAACGCTGAACTTAATTTGAGGCGCATGCGGCCAGGAGTTTCACAATTACCAACTGTGCAAACTGGTAGTGTACATTGCCATGGAGCGATTTTCTTTTTTTGTGGTTTATTTTAAGTAAGAGAAAGAATATCAACATTTCCTTGCATGAAAAGTTTTGCGATATTTTTTCCATAAAGCATACGTAAATTCGATTTCAATATACTTTTCTAATCTCGGAAATTGAAAACTAGCTTTCGGCTATTTTAAAAATCAAAGAATGGGTAAATTTTAATTCAAACAATATTTAAAATGCGGAGATGTCATTCTCTTCATAAAAAAAAATGCAGTGCACCAATCAAATATTTTGGCCGTGACGAGATGAAGAAGACAACAATTTCACCATTCTCCTAGTTTTTGTCATGCTTTTCTTCACCCTTTCAACCATAGAAGCTAAACGTTTATATTTAAACACTTTCAATGAATGTATTTTGTAGTCAAATATACAAGGAGTATAACAATTTATTACATGACGCTAAGGAACTCCGGTGGAATTTCATATAAATGCTATGCAAATGTTCAGCATTCTACCTTTTTTGCACCGATAGTAACTGACTATCGAAGTGCGCTGCCCTGGTGTATCGTTTCAAAATAAACGATATGGGGCACGAATGTTGGGGCATCACGGGACGAAATTCAACTTCGAGTTACATATTAAGCTTATTTCGAATTATCCGTACCATCAAGTACGCAATTTCCTATTCCGTTTGCCGGGGACTGCTCACAACTTCGAATTAATCGATATTTTGAATTAGGAGGGTTCAAACTAACGGAGATTTACTGTAATACAGAATGATAAATATATACACAAGGAGCAGATAACAGTTTAAATTTTGAGAAGAGAACAATTGGCATGATCATTTTGGTTACACATCAATCTTACCATTATTTTTTGAATCTTCAATACACTGTGAAGGTGAGACAGTCCCCACAACACTATACCATATGAAATTCTTGAGTAAAATAATCCATAATATAGGTTATCAAAATCTTTTGGCTTACTGTATTGTGAACCCACAATCTAGAATAAAGCTATGGCAACTGTTTTAGTAAAAAAATTACAAGAATTCTATTAATATAAAATGATGGTACCTGGTTCACTACATAACTGTTTCAGGGGACAACTCGACAAAAAATTCAAAACCAAGTACATAAAGGCATTTGATATTAGACGATAATTCTATAAAAGAACAAGGCTTCCAAAAATAATGAATGAAAAATGATCACCTCAGCAGAAACCACAACACGAGCAGTTGTTCCAGGAGCTATTCCACTTGCTCCACTAGTGGCCACCAATGAGCCCCCTTTGCGAGCCATTAAATGCCCGGCAGATATTGTTTGGCCACCACCAGCTCTGACAGCAGCAGCAGCCGCAGCAGCAGCCTTAACAGCTTGGCCTAGTGATGTCGCCAGGAGAGAGGTGGCTCCACCGAGAGGGGGATTAGAACCTGGAGAGCCTGTTGTTGTAACCTGAAAGAAAAGTTTCAAATGTTAAAAATTTAGTTTCAGTCACCGCTAAGGAATAAATACATTAACAGTATAATTTTATCAAGGGTAGGTTGTAAGTTTAAAAAAATCCCTTAAGTCCAGCCTAGAGGCACAGGTAGATTTAAGTCCAGCCTAGAGGCACAGGTAGATTTCAAAGGCTTTTTAGTCTTAAGAAGTGTAATAAATTTAAATGAATGCAATATACATATTTCATATTAAGCGAGATATAGCGAGTTTTCAGTTTTTCAAAAAACCTTCCCAATTTCCACCCCCTTCGTCCAATTGTGATCATTAACAAACTTCTCCACCAAAACCTGTGAGCGTCCTTTTATGTGTTCCTGTCCCTTTCCCATTTTCTATGCCCGAATGTATTTATTTGCACCTTTGAGCATCATATTTTCAAGTGACTTGAGTGTTTTTGGCCACGTTGGTTCTCTTCTTCTTCGGCTTTGCATGCCATTAAATGAACAGTTCACCTACATATTTTTTGTAGGCCTGTATTCGTCTTTAACTTTTTTCTTTACACTTTTCCTTTCTCCTCCTGATACCTTGGGTTGTCTATAACTCGGGTGTACCTACTTCCCCCAAGACCCGCATTATAACCCGATTTTACTGTAAATCTACAAAAGTTTGCTAGAGGACTAATGCAGATTTTTTAAAATATTGTCATTGCTCACCCTTCACTTTGCATCACCCTTCACGGCTACTCCCTTACATTTTTAAATATGTAGTATGAAAACCACATGACCCACATGTGGTTCACGTTCACAGCGTATGCTAATTTTGCTGTTATTTTCCTTGTGGGCATAAATTAAAACAAAAATAATTTGTTTCTTAGAGATTTTTTAGCAATGAATAATGCTGTGGAAAGGTTTAAAATGATATTTTGATTAATTTTGGCTCATAAGAAGCACCAATAAATAGTTGTAAATAATTAGTTATGTATGTGGTGTATGCAACCAAATCTTGCACTGAAACTTTGTTATCATTTTTTTATTATATTCATCCAAACAGATGGGATTTGAATTACAGTAGAAACTCAAAAATACAAAACTCGAAATTACGAAATTTTGATTTTACGAAGCAAAATCTTCGGTCCCGATCAATAGGGTATCTAAGTGCATGTAACAGAATGCGATATTATAAAAAAACGAAGATTTGAAATTACAAGCCTAGGGTCTGGGTCCTGACGTGTAAAAGTTACTCGTTTTTACAAAAAATGACGGATCACAGCAACGTTTTTGGGTGCTCCTTGTCAGAGTAAGACATCTAATTAATCATCGTTGCCGAATACATTATACACTGAATGTGAATTGCTTGAACAATAACTTTTTTTTCAATGCTACAATAGTAAAGGTGTGGTTTTACTGGGGCATCCCGCGGCTGAATCTGGCGTCCTCGTCCCACAGTCGGAAGTCACTGCCGTACTCATCTAATGTATATCAAATGAGCACAGTTTCGCTGGGACATCTTGGCCGTAGCATTCGACTGCTGATGCCCAACGTCTTCATCTCGAAGCAGTCGAGACGCAGACGCCTAGCCTGGCAGTCCCAATTTTCAGTGATTTTTCTGCTCTCCTCTCTCCGCGTTTTATATAGTGTCGTTTCCAGCTCTTTCTGTAATACTACTCGCAGCATTTGGTCGTCCTCTTCTTCGTCTTCCAACAAAAGCAACAAAACTAAATCGTCACCATCCATTTCAGCACAAAATCAACTCACTCTCAGGAAACACAAACCGATAATAAATTCGTAATTAAATTAAATACACATTCTCCAACATCGCCAAGCCACGAAATCGAGACGTAGATGCCTGAATGAAACCACCCGGCTTCGTTGTCCAGCTGCGACGTCCAGATGCGGTGGTTGAACGTGGCCACTGGATGCCCCAATGTAACCAAACTTTAAAAATGCACTCGGCTTTGTTACCATGGGGTTGCAGAGTTACCAACGAGTAAAAAAACTTAAATAAGTCGCGAACGGATATACTCGCCAGCGAGAGACTAATTGCTACAACCAGCATTTTCCTGTCATGATCCCTGGCATTTTTTGCATCCAGTTTTTTTCCAAACATAAATCCATGATGTGTATTCCTAATATAGAAACAGTTTGATGCGCACCTGTGCTCAAAAACTTTGGCATATATCGGAGATGGTGCAATGTTGTTCGAGCGGTAGATTCAGTCATGAATATAATCCAGGGAAGCCTTTTTTCTCACTATTTCATACTGTTTACACTCAACCTTGCTCCAGGGCATAATTGTTCCAGCTGGCAATAGCTATCATCGAAAGAATCTGGTTTAATTTACCGCCCTAATTGAGCATTTTGATGAAAACATCAAGCAAGGTATTGCCCTTTCCTTCTTCCCTCGCCAACAGCCAAGATAACCGGAAAAAATACAAGTTTGCTTGGTCCATACATCCAATTACTTTGACGCATATTAATTCAAAGGTATGACTATTTCTGGGCGCATGCATAATCAACGGGAAAAAATACTCAAGCACTTATATCGTATATTATCTTATGTTCTTTTATTATTCGTACATATCTATTTTATATTATCGTATATATATTTGTATCGGAAAATGGTTTCGTTCCAACCCAGTAATTGAAAAAATATCCTAAAAGAGAGATCAGCTACGTTCCTGCAGATTGATAATGAATCAGATAAGGGTTTTGCAATTTAATCCTTATTAGAGATATAAACAAGAAGAGGATAAGTGGAAACATTCTATGAGATAGCGAAAGTCACACAGTTGAAGACGGAGCAGAAAAACCTTGTCAGCATCGTTGCCCAATTGGAAGCACTTTCATCTCTTCCATGGGTTATCAGATGATACCCCCCGGAGGACATCGGGGGTGGGAGTTAGTTGTTACCTACCCAGTGCGGAAGCAGGCCACTGGATTGGCCGGGATCTTTGGATAGGGGCGTCGAGGCATTACTTGTTGCAAGTTGGCAGTTCATTGGCTGTAACCACCAGGATCACGATTTCCAAGCTTGTGAAGATGGAATGCTGGAGCTGGCGACGGTAGAGCCAGTTGCAGGGCCAATAAAAGAAAGCAGTGACGAAGACGAAAATGACCAAGTCCTGATTTCTCCTAATAAGAATGAAGTTTTGCTCACTCTCAATACATTACACCGATTCCAAATTGTTAATGATGTCGACTCCCAATTTGGTTTGCATTTATCCAAATAAGAGGCCACGGTGGGAGTGACGATGGAGTGAAGAAAAGTGCAAAAACAAATAACTGATTTTTTTGCTAAATGAGTGATTATTTCGACAGAAGAGCTGAAGTATTTTTTATAAAATACATTCATTTGTTTGTCGTATTTCTTCTTGAATTATTATTCACTGATTCCATTTTGAGACTGCCCGAATGCATCGGAAATTAAGGAAAAGCGAAAAGCCCGCACATTCCAATATTTTTTCCCCCACCCGGTATTCCCCACCAGGAAAATTCACCCAGCTTTCCATCTCTGTTGCTCCAAAACCTCAGCTTACTCTCCTCCATCATCTTCTTTCTCACTTCCTGTGAGCCTATCTAACACTTCCCTTCTCTCCCATAATGGTCATATCTCCCCCTCAAGTGACCCTCCTTGTCGCCCCTCCCCGCTCTATGGGTGGGCACGAGCCATCATCTTCACACCCCATGCTAGCCTTCCAGATCAGGCCCCTTCATGTGCCCCCTCCGTCCCACCCCCTCAACACTGGGTGTAAAAGCCCCCTCTCTCCAGCGACATGTCCTCCCTCTCCGCTGACGCAGCCGGTTGAGGTAAGGGAGGAGGAAGATAAGATGTGACAGGAAGATGACTAATGACGATGATGTGACTAGTCGGCATAAAGCCGATGTTTATTCCTCACGCTCATCCCTTGGCCTTGACTCCCAGGTACATCTACCTCCCTAGTGATGCACAATACTCCGAGACCAGTGGTCTCGGAGTATCGTGCATCGTCGCGACGTTACGTCTGAGTATCGTCTGGACGTCGCGGCTGGACGACGCGGCCGGGTGGTTTCATTCAGGCAACTACATCCCGTTTCTGCGGCTGGGCGATGTGGGAGAATGTGGATTTAGTTTAATTATGAATTTGCTACCGCTTTGTGTTTCCTAAGAGTGAGTTGATTTTAAGCTGAAATGGATGGTGACGATTTAGTTTTGTTGGAAGACGAAGAAGAGGACGACCAATGTTGCAAGTAGTTTTTCAAAAAAGAGCTGGAAAGGAGGTGTAATATAAAATGCGGAGAGAGGAGAGCAGAAAAAATCACCGAAAATTGGGACTGCTCGACTAGGCGTCTGCGTCTCAACTGCTCTCGAAGCAGTCGAGACGTAGACGTCGGGCATCAGCCATCGAACTCAACAACCGAGACGTATCAGCGAAATCGAGCCCATTTTATGTACATTGGATGAGTACAGCAGTGACTTCCGACTGCTGGACGTGGACGCCCCAGCAAAACGACACCTTTACTATTGTAGCATTGAAAAATGAGATATCGTTCAGGTAATACATTCAGTGCATAATGTATTCGGCGACGATCATTAATTAGATGTTTAACTCTGAAAAGGAGCGCCGTTACTGTGATCCATTACTATTCGTATAAACAAGTAACTTTTTCACGTCGGGACCAAGATCCGAGGTTCGTAATTTTAAAACTTTGTTATTTCGTAATATCGCGTACTGTTACATACACTTAGATACCCTTTTGGTCGGGACCGAAGATTTTGCTTCGTAAAATCAAAATTTCGTAATTTCGAGTATCGTATTTTCGAGTTTCTACTGTATACAATCGATAGATCTACCACTGCACATTCCATCTGCGCAGAAAATTCACTGAATTAATTCGGCGTGTAAAACGTTAACTTTTCAGGTCATCAGTGAAATTAATTTGCAAATTAATGCTTGAATGAACATGTGCAAGATCATTCACCAAGTAAAACGGCCTTTCGGAAATAATATAGAAAAATGCACTATGAAGCTTCATAGGCTTAGTCCAAACTGCACATAATTTGTGCAAAGACGCTTCATTGCCTAATCATTCATTGGAAAAAAGAACGACAAGTTAGTTGTCATGATGTAAATTTCCGTGGGGCTTGGATGTAGGTTGATTCTTCCGATTTCCTGGATTTCCAACCGGAAAAGCTGGAACCACACGATGGAAATTCCAGAAATCAGAAGAATCAACCTCCTGACAAATTAGTTGTGTTCAACTTTGTGCACCCTGTGGGCATGAATACACATTTAAATATGCTTTCATGAATTATAACTTCGTAAATCATGCAAGTACGCCGCGAGAGTATATCTTAATTTAAGGAAAAAAAAAGAGCTTCATTGCGATGTTTTTGAAAGATACTCGTTCATACAAAATTTGATATTATGAAGTGCTGATTTTTCCGGTCCTGTCGACTCCGTAATTTTGAGTTTCTACTGTATTTCTAAAGAATATTCCGTGGATTCAAGATGAAAAATATGTGAATTCATTTATTATGGTACTATATTTCTGTTCAAAAAAATTTTTCATCGTATTTTGTAACCACCGTCTTTCAATTTTCTCTTGGAATCTTCACTAGACCCTTCCTACTTCCAAGTGTTGCCAGCTTTGGTTTTACAGCTAAGCTAACAAGAGGCATTTGAGGACATGTGGCCCTCACTTTTGATGGGGAAGGGAACAATAGCAGAGAACTCCAGGCAGTTGGGAAATCTGATTGTCCCTTTCACAGACCAAGACATCTTCCAGGCTTGTGACGTAGACACCACACAGCCCACACTGGGTCTTCTGCATGGTGGTCTGGTTTTTCTCAGGGGAGGGAGATGGAAGGGTTTCTTGGGATTTCCTGGGATAGAGGAGGGAAGAGTGGGGGGCCACCGACCACTCCGTAGGTGCCATTCCCTTGTGTGTGTGCTGGTCTCTAATGAGTTGATTCGCAGTGGTTATAACCTAGGTAGAACATTTGAAAGAAGGTTTTTCTTCCTTGGCACCTTAGAACTCCAGCTTCTGGAAAATTTTCATTCACAAGTATTGCTTTTAGCTTTTTGACAAGCAGACTTTTTTTCTCAGTCAGCATTCGTGTGATGGTACATTTTCTTATATTTGGGTGCTTTGGTCACCTACAATTTTTTCCCACATGCCATGGGCTTCATTGGTTATTGCTGACAGACTACTTACCCACAATTACAGTTGAAAAATATAAATTCTTTTCCCTGCATTAGCCATGGGTGGGTAAGCTATTTGACGCTTAATTTTGTTATGCCATGGAAAATAGCTTTTTCGAGATTATTTTGAAGACTTCCAAATGTGCAACTATACGATTCCTTGTTCATCCCTAACTCTTTGTACCCATTTTCTTACTTCTCATTGATCAAATTTTTTCTCTCCCTCCCACTAGCCCTTCAAATATTATTTTGGAAAATTTTAGCGGGAATACAGATCTGACAGCAACGTAAATGACACATGAGATACAAATGTTAATTTTCTGATGTTCAATATTGGATGGTGACTATGCCCTAGTAGCTCATCCAAGATGGCCAAGTAAGGGGAAGGAGGAAACTTCTAAGATGCCACAACACACAAGGTTACATATTTTATCTCCATAATTCGGTAGATATGAATACATAATACACAGAGATTAGTGTGTTCCAAAAAAATCGAAGTCGTTTTTTTGGAACGCATACCCTCTTAATTTATTTATACGATGTCAAAACAATTTTAAATAAAATTTTAAAAACGTAGGACCTCGGAAACCCATGCCGACTTGTATTGAAACATGTCAGTACTTCCAAAGTAAGGCGCCACAGAAAACCTTCCATATGATAACCCTCCGGTGACTGATGCAGCAGTTTAACCTGAATATTAATTTTTTTAAGCAATGGTAAACTAATATATGATGTTTGACATGGTCTGGTGACTGGTATGATGGCTGGTTTTTTTTTATAACCAAGAAATTCAAAGTATGCCGCACAGAGTGTGGCGGCGCGCCCACCGAAGTGTCCCACCGCAAGGAACGCACCAAAACCCGACACCTCAAGTTTGAACGCCCGAACGGAACTGACAATTAGATGGTAAGCACACAATAACTGCCACAATGTGCACAAATAAGACGAAGTACAAATGGCAAGACTTACAGGTAGCGTACCCTACAGTTTTTTTGATAACCAAGAAATACAAAGTATACCACACGGAGTATGCCCACCGGTTAATGCGAATTTAGTGCAAAATGTACTACGTTGTACAATTGTACATTGTACAAGGTGTGTAAATAAAGTAATGAGACTGATAGCTTAGTGTTAGATCGGGCAATACTGGTGACGCGGGACTTGGAGGGGAGCGAGGGGAGGCAGGTGAACATGTGATACGCTATCAGTGCGAGCTGGAACTTGCTAGAGTCACGTTGGTTGTCTGTAATGATTGTTTAGGGAAGCAGGTTTTGCTTCTGCGTTGTGAAAGCGTGTTAACGCGTCGAAGCCGTCGATGTGTTTGTGATCACTTGATATTTTGTTAGTAAAAGTATTGTTTTCAATCAGTGAACAATGAACATGTCAGTGGAATTACGTAGTTCTAAAAAGGGTATATTTTTAATAGGGTGCGTAAAGCATCAAATAAAAGGTTCAAAACTGCCCTCTAATGAACAAGTTCTGGCAGTTTTATTTTATAATATCCGTGAAGTGAATTTAACTGTCAATGAAAGTGCTAATCTCACTATTCGCGAATGTATTATCTTTTGGGAAAAGGTGCGTGTACCTACCAAATCTTTCCCTAATTGTGTGAAGAAACTAGTGAATCTATATCAATTTTGGAGGGAGTTACAAAAAAATGCACAAAAAATCCAAAACGTATTTAAGCAGCGCCAACAAGAGTTTGTCAACAACTTATATAATTTGTTTGACATTGCACACGCCGATGCGCTTCAATTAATGAAAATAAATCAAGACAGAATCTTCTTACAGCGACAGAGAGAGCCAGGCCGGCCTGGTCACTTAGCTGGAGTGGACAAAAAACTGGCTAATAAAGAGGAAAGGGCGCGCCTCAGAACTATTGAAGAAGAAAAGTGACGTGCTACATATTTTTCCACGCCAACTCCTTCGACATCATCTTATGAACCGTTACAAAACGACTCATCTTCTGATTCTAATGAAAATTACATGCATTTAAAAGAAGATTTTCCAACTCTGATCGAGAACATACAACCCGGAACCAGTAAAACAACTATGCGGAAAAATTTCATTACTCCAAAATTAGTAGCAGTGCTAGATAGGTGTCAGTTAAGTATGAGAGATTCAGTGTTTATTCTTGAAGCTAACATTGAGGCATTTGGATATAATACTGATGAATTTCCTATAAGTCCTCGATTCAAAGAATTAGTATGGAAAAACGGAAAGAGCGTGCGGAAGCTATAAAAGCTAGTTTTGAAAACGAGGTACCAGATGTTGTGACTGTTCACTGGGATGGTAAACTGTTGCCTGCTTTAGATGCTCAAAAATCAAAATAAGAACGTCTTCCAATAGTTATTTCATATGCAAATAAAGAACAACTTATTAATGTTCCAAGGTTGGAAAGCTCTTCAGGAAGCGGACAGGCGCAGGCTGTTTGGAACGCTATTGTAGACTGGAATCTCGAAGATAATTCTTTGTTGTGATACTACGGCTTCAAATACAGGTCATATCAATGGTGCCTGTGTGCTTCTTGAAAAAAAACTTAACAGAGATATGAAGTAAGATTTAGTGTAAGATTTAATAGAGATATGCTTATTTTTGCTTGCCGCCATCAAGTGTATGAATTGGTGTTAAAAAGAGTGTTCGAAGTAAAAATCAGTCAAGTGACAGCAAATCCCGACATTTCACTCTTCAAAAAGTTCCGAGATAACTGGAATGGTGTTGATCCAGATAACGTACAGTGCTATAAAGAAAAGCTTGCATTGCACCTGTTTCTGAAATTGACAATCTCCTTGAGTTGTACCAAACTGAACTGGCCAAAGAAATAGTCAGAAATGACTATCGAGAGTTGATAGATTTTCCTGTGATATTTTTAGGTGGAGATACACACAGAAAATTTAAAATTCGACCTCCTGGTGTCATGCACCAAGCTCGATGGATGGCGAGAGCAATTTATTCCCTAAGAATATCATTACTTAGTGATCAATTCAAAATTACGATCAAAGATAAGACAGTGCTGTTAGACGTTTGCCTGTTCATCGTGACATCCTATGTCAAGCCATGGCTCCAATGTATTTTGGCAGTAAAAGCACCTTACCAAGATTTGTGCTTTTTGAAGTCGATGAAGGCTTACGAAAAAATTATTAAAAGCATCTCAAAAGCAGTTTTACAGAATATAATCCAGCATTTATGGTATTTGACTGATCTTGTCACTGTTTGACGATGATAAGGATCAAGAAACCTAAGTAAAAATGGTTGAAAATTTAACCAAAGAGAATTTATCAACTCATGGCAAACGTTACATCCCATCGAAGGAAGAACTTTGTGGTCCATTATATGGTAAGTTAAATAAGTAAATATAGTAGTTGTTTCTTTAGTTTTCTGTTTAGATCACAATTTTTTTAACTGGCTTTCTCTTGCTATATTTCAGGGAAAAACATCTACGACTTCATTTCAGTCAGAAGCAAGTCATTGTTCGATCGCCTCAAAATTGATGACAGTTTTCTCCACGAGTCCTACTATGTGGTCAAGTAATGCTTCGTTTCAAGAAGCCAGAAAGAAGGTTTCAACGCTGAGGGCAGTCAACGATGCAGCTGAAAGAGTGGTCAAGTTGATCCAAGACTTTCACGGTGTAATCACGGTGGAGGAGGAACAAAAGCAATTTTTGTTACGTTGCGTACAAGAACACCGGAAGATTTATCCTGACTGCAAAAAGCAAACTTTAAAAAGAAAATTTAAAGAATAATTTTTTTACTTGTTAAACAGTAAACACGATTTGGGCATATTGTTGTTTTATTTAGTCAAGAAACATTAAGTTCTGGAATACTTCCATATTAACCCAGGACAAATTTTCATTTCTCATGCTTGGGATCAAGTCAATCAGATCAAGTGTTATCATAATTCAATTGCAATAATATTTATTATGTGAGTTATTAAGGTCAAACAGAAAAAAAACAGAGGGTATGCGTATTTGATTTCGCGAAAAAAAAATTTCCATTATATCTTGGGACACCCTAACGGAGATGTATGGCATGAGTGCTGTAGCTTTCACCTCCATTTAAAAATTTATTTTGATAATTGTAACCAATTTAATGAACACAGGCACTGCCAGACTGCAGGAGTTACCTAACATTGAAGCAATAATGCAAGCGCTGAAGCAATGGAGGCCCAATCAATATATCAAATTGAGATGCTGATAGAAATTTTGCATTACCTAACATGAAAGTTACATTTTTAAATTCAGAATAATTCCATCAATGATTAAAGCGGCAAAACTCATACAACTGACATTAAAGTATGGTATCTAAGGCCTATATCTACATAGAATACAATTTTTAGATATGAAATTACCTGAATTGTCTGTAGTCCAGATGCAGTGGAGACCTGTAAATTGTGGACAGATGGCCCAGCCAAAGAGAATGTGCGAGATATTTTTGAGGCAGTGGGCATTGCAGTTGCCCTGATTGGAGGTACTGTAGTTTGTGTGAGCCCAGGAGTAGTAGAAGTGACCACACTTGAAGTAACAGACTGCACAGCAGCAGAAACCTCTGTTTTAATTAGAGCTTCCCCAGCTTCCTTCTGAGAATCCTTTTGTTTGCTTCGACTAGGCTTCCTGGGAGTTGAAGACTTCTTAGTTTTTGTCATGAAGCACTGCTGCTGATGTAGTTTTTCTGTACCACAATAAAAAAATTGATATTGTAAAAAAATACTCATAATTTTCTAATTTTCAGAAAAGACTGTACACCAAGCATATCCACATTTCTCAAAATTTAAAAAGCAAATCAGCACAAAGTTGAAAAAAATAATAAAATTAAGTGTATTTTTTAAATTCAAATCTTGAGTGATTTTACAAACACTAACAACAATATTTACCAAATAATAATCAAAACAACATTCACATGAATAAATATTATGACTAGATTGAATCTCATTAACTCTTGGAAGCCCATGGGTTTTAGTAAATGCCTGGGCATAGAACCCCAGGGGTGTATGAGTATTTACAAAATATCACACGATAATCATCTAGTTCTATTAAGCTTGAGGTGGCAACTTCATTGCAAAAAAAGAAAGGAAGATAAATAGCCTTGGCAACAGTCTTGGGAGCTCAAGCACAAGAAAAATAAACTCAAAATCATTCAGGGTGTTTCTAAATGAATATCGGGATTTCCATGCGATATAGTATTTATACTAGGGATGAGTCGATTCCAAATGTTGATTCTCGGGCACGGAATCGAGAATCGATCGCCTAAAGTCGATTCCGATTCCATCGATTCCAGGAAGATAAATGTTTTGAGCATAGACTATAAGCTTGGGGCATAAAGGCCGCCACACACCAAAGCGGCCGCGGTGTCAGCCTTGCCCGCGCGGAGGATACGCCCGGCACGCGGGTGCTGCGACGAACATACCTAAGAGGCCTCGGAAACATGAAAATGTTGGCAAGAGCGACAAACCGACGAACCCTGAAATGGCGCGTGTTCATGAGCAACTCTCAGAGAAAAAAAATTGGAAACCACGGGATCGGGAAGCAATGCATGCGTTTTTTGTTCTTTTATTAACCGCTGGTCACGGCAAATCAAATTATTGCGATTATGAATCACCATCGGAGAATTCATCTGGACCACCAATTTTAACGTATAATAGATCGAAATATATATTTTTTATTTTCGAATGATATTTGAAGTCTGATGATAATAAAAACGTGCAGATGATAATAACGTTTTTTTGCAGGCAGCGCGTAAAATGCATTAGTGCGTTGCGGGTTGCCTACCACACAACAGCGCTTTCGGGGGCACCGTAAAAGGTCATCTGCTCGATAATTAAGTGCAATATAGTTGGCGCATTTGCGCTTAAATGTCAATTACAGTCCTAAGTTTTATCTCATTACCAAAAAGGTGTGCTCGCTCAAACCAAATTTAAATTATTGACAATTTTAGCATTTTTCGTCGAAATTTTCGAAACTTTAAGGCAAAGTAGCGAGCAGGATTTGGAAAAAAAATCATATCTGCAATATCCATCCGGGTACGCAACTTTTGCCGGGTATTGCGATTCGCTCCTAGAAAAAAGTGGCAAAACGAGGCACCCTAATGTACAGTGAGGTGCACCAAAATGTTAAGGAAGAGTTGCATTTGGCCAGATATGTGGCTATTACAACAGATATGTGGACATCTATTGCAAATGAGGACTATACGGCTGTTACAGCACACTTCTATTCCGGAGCAAAGTATACCCTCAGAATGACACACAGGTGCCTGGAAGTAGTGCCTTTTACTGAAGTATCCCATACTGCTGTCAACCTCAAGAGTTTCTTATTGAAAGTTTTCAGTGACTGGAGCATATCCTCTAAAGTTGTTGCTATCATAAGGGACAATGGAACAGACATAACCGCGGCTCTGAACCGATCACAGTTTGAAGCAATATCATGTGTAGCGCATACACTTCAACTGGTAATTAAAGATGGCTTGATGAACAACCAAAAAATTACGACTCTACTGAAGAAAACAAAGAAACTTGTGGGAAGTTTCAAACACTCTGCAAAAAACTCAAAGTTATTAAAAACCTGTCAAATTCAGCTAAGACTGCCGCAGCATAGGATGATACAGGATGAACCAACCCGCTGGAATAGCTCCCTCCACATGCTTCGGAGAGTAATTGAGCAGAAAGAAGCGATAATTTTAGTTTCGAGTAAGAGTGACATCAAACTTTCTGTGGACATGGTTGCTGATAATTGGATGACAATGCAATTTGCTGTAAGCATTCTTGAGATTTTTGAGCAAGCAACTCTTCAAGTGAGCAAATCATCTTCAACTATTTCGGAGGTAGGTTTATTGTAAATTACTATTTGTTACCACCACCATTTGTTTGCATCTGTAACCATTGTTTTAGTTGAATTTAGGTTCTTAAGCTTGAGCTGCAAATTAAATATTATTAATCAGATTTGTTGATTCATATAGCCTAGTGGCTACTATTTTACAGGGTATCTCAATCCAACTACCGTACTAACATATTTATTAGTGGATATTACAATTTTCTTATGCTTTTTTTCAATAGACCTCCTTAAAATAACATTTTTTGCTAAACATTTTGCTTCATGGGCAGTATAAATAGTAAATTTTATAGGCTAAAGGTTACCAGAAAACAAGAGGGTAAATAAATCTGAATGAGGTTAAGCATTTTATACTATATAATCAAGAAAAGAGACAGGATGATTTTTATATAATTTTCCTCAGGTGATTCCACTTATACATACAGTAAAAAATGTTGTGGAGAACTCGAATTGCCTAGGTTCTGGACTTCAAGGACTGAAGAATGATTTGATATCATCCCTGAAACGCCGCTACCCTAATGTGGAAGCAAATTTGACCTATGCTTGTGCAACAATATTGGATCCTCGCTTTAAAGCTACACCTTTTCAAAACCCTGATGCTATTGAAGCCGCAAAGGTGAAAATAATCAAAGAAATGGTGGCCTTGACACAGACGGATTCAACCTCACTTAATGAACCAGCAGTTGGAAATGCAACCTCCACCTTAGACTCTCCTGGTGATAAGTCTAGTAAGGGGCTGTAGTTTCATTATAAAGACTACTTTTGCAAAAGTGTTGAGCAAGTTGATTGCAGTGCTTCTTCTTGCAAAAATGAACTGCTGCAGTACCTAGGAGAAAAAAACCTTGATCCAAAAGACGGTGAAAAAGTTTCCCATTACTGGGCTAACAGTGTCTTTCTGAGACTTAAAAATATTGTATTCAAGTATCCGTGTGTTCCTCCTAGCACTGTGTTTAGTGAAAGACTATTCAGTACAGCAGGGAATATATGCGATGCAAAAAGAAATAGACTCGATCCTGACAGAGTAAAAATGCTTGTTTTCCTTAGCAAAAATATTGAATAGATTGTCATTTTCATTGAATATTTGTCATTTTAACTCGCACGTGTAACAGGTTTTATATTTGTGTTTTTTTATAGTGTATATGGGTGAGCATCCTTAAGCGTATTACTTTGGTGGTTAAATAAAATACTAATTTAATGCATAATATATTATGTAAAACATCAGAACGGCATAAGTAATGCTGGATAGTCATCTAAATTTAATTACATAGTGCACGGTACATTATTAAGTTCACAATGTTTGTCTAAAACAGTCAGTGTTTATTATTTTATTTAACCTAAGGATATATTGCTATCATACTATTTTGCTATTTTTAGTAAATATACTTATTGGGCCACTTAATTGTTTTGTTATTTTATTCCATTTCAATTCTTAAATTTTAATGACAGCAATGCTACAGATAAATCAATATCCCACCTGTTAGAAGGAATAAGAATCGATGGAATCGGAATCGAGAATAGGGAATCGATTTGAAGGAATCGGAATTGGAATCGGAATCGAAAAAAAGTGGAATCGACTCATCCCTAATTTATACCATTTGACTTATAATTATAAATTATAATTCAAATGAAAGAACAACTCAAACAGTTTCATTGCACACTTGTACGCATGCACTTGCAGTGTTTCCTCTATCTTCCGTTAGAAAGCACTAGTAGTAAAGATTGGTTAAATGACATTATACCCAACCGCTGGATTGGCCGCCAGGGCCCAGATGACAGGGTTTGTTTTGCATGGCCTCCACGTTCACCCAATATGATGCCATGCGATTTTTATCTTTGGGGGTTCATAAAGGAACACTGTATGTGCCTCCACTACCAGCTGACCTACCCAACTGAAGAAACAGGATTGAATCAGTTGTCGCACCAATTACTCCAGACACACTGATCAAGGTATGGAAAGAACTCGCCTATTGAACGGATGTGTGCCATGTGAAGAATGGTGCTCACATTGAACACTTACAGATAAAACAAAAAGTTTGAGTTGCTCTTTCATTTGATATATCATTTATTATTGTAAGTCAAATGGTATATATACTACAAAGCCTTAAAACCCCGAAATTCATTTTGAAACACCTGGTACATTGGTAATAGAATCAAAGGCCGAGCAAAGCTGGAACTTAGAATGTGAAGTGTAATCATTCAGCCTGGCATGTGCACCTAAGTGTTAATTATGGACCTGCCATATTACTCACCAAATTCCTCTTCAGAACGCCCACGATGTAAATATATCCACATTTTACGCTTTGTGTCATACCTGACACAGGGATCTGGGTCGTAGTGCAATCTGTCTAAGGCTCCACTAACAACTGATTGAAGGTAACTTTCTTGATGGCCAACTGGAGCCAGAAATTGAGAATCACGAAGCAATTCACAAACTTCTGAACGTGTACCTTCCCCATTAGGTAATCGAGCAGTTGCATCTCGAACTTTAGGAAAAAAATAATTATTTAGTTAGACATTCAATTCTATGGTTATTACAAATGATAACTGTATACCTAGACAGATGCCACAAAAGGCATCGTGAATACCCACCTAGAGACAGAATAGTAACAAAGTTGGGTCGATCTGCTGCCAATAGTGAATGGCCTCTTGGTTTATTTACTGGTCCTCCTTGAGAATATGCACCTTTCACAGGACCCACCACTGATTCATACCCGTGCATTCGGAATGTAAAAGCTTTGTGAGGATTTTCATAACGAAGAAGTTCCTTTAAAGAAGAAATAACATTTTCACAGGGGAATAACTTGCATATGTGACAATCAGTTATTAAGTAATTTGATGGCACCCAAATTTCATGCCATTGATACATCTAAGTTACATTTATTACATATCTAATCTCCACACAATATCATATGATCATACACCAATGTAAAGTAGAAGATCGATAATCCGGAACTCTAGATAACGGAAGATCTAAATAACGGAAGGTTTTCCAGAATTTCGCACTTTTTTCCAGAATTTTTTATTTTTTAAGTCGCACCACTGAAAATACGGCTGTTTAAGTGGTTAAAGTGTCGCCTCAGAGCCTGTTTGGCTTCCTGTCAATCTTACGAGTGCTAACCAATGAAATACAGTGAACTAGGATGCACGGATAATCAGGAAACATGGAAAATGCAAACTTTCACTTTCATTTACAATAATTTTCATAATATATGTAAAAACACAATGTATGTACAGTTCTGTTTAAAAATCTCATACCACCTCGGTGCCGAAAAATTTCTTTGTCCAGAGTTGACGACGATATGACAACGCAGCCTCACCACGCCCACCTGAGCAGGGGAGCAATGAACTCTCCAAGCGGAGCAAGGACCCTCCCTCTCCGTAGTTGGGCTAGGGGAAAGACCCATGGGGGGAACTTTTGACCTGCGAAAGGGATTATTTAGGGGAGGGGTAGGGTTCCTTTTCTTGTGGTGTGTGAGCATGAAGGAAAGGGAGATCTGCGAAGTTCGGACGTGCCAGGATCCCTCATTCAAGACAACTGCAAGCAGCTGCAGAAAACAAAGCCGTATTTTAGGTGTCTATCCCTGGAGCTTCTTTAGTTTCTTATGATTATTTTATTTTATACGCATAATCATTAACATAAAAACTTATCTAATTTTTAACATTTTCGTTATCTGGAATTCACTGTGATGTCGCAATCCAAATTATATTTGAAATGGTGCAATCGGGATCGAAATCTAATCTGGATCGAAACTGGATCACTCTATTTCGCTCTGAAGTAACCGATAATGTCAGGCTCGAATTTTAGCCCACAACTGTCCTTGCAAAGTATTGTGGGAAAAAATTTTCTTGGGGCGATGTATTGATGCACAAACAATTGCTTCATTTTATAATGATGGCCATTGAATTTCACGTTATTTTGGCAAATACATATGTTCTTGATAATTCGAGGCTCAGAAAGAGGGACGTGCGAATTGAAAAATGCACCTTTCGTACTCTTCCCATGCTTTTAGTGTTTTCGGTCGTTTTATTCTCCAATGTGGAACTTCAAATATGTGTATATTATGCGTCCACTAATGACATTATACCATATATGAATGACTTGAGCGGGCTGACATCTTAGATTAATGGCTGTATCACGTTCAAGTTTGTCCCCCTCTAGCTTCCCCGCCATTACTGCGTTTTCCATTTGCCAAAGGCCAGATTTTTCTCATGCGAGATCTATAGAAAAAAAATTCATGATAGGACTTTCTACAATGCATTTTGTGGCTTTTTTCCTAACTTTATTCCTGAAGCAGCTAATATTTCATAACAACGTAAAGGAAATTGAACCAATGTCCTGTAAGAAGCATTAGAATTGATCATGACGTTTTGAAAGTAATAGGGATTTTGATACGGTAAGGACTCCCAGACATAGAAAATCTACATGCTATATATTTAGGATCAACATATTGTAAGCTTATAAAGCTACTTAATACGAGCAAAAAAATAATAAAAATAAACTAGTAAAAAAAGCAGGGGGGATGTAAACCATTTGGGCATTTCGTTTCTGCACTTCCTAGCTGCTGTGAATGAGAGAAAATCTACTCCCATGTATGGGTCGCTTCCACACATCCACATAATGCGCGGAAACAGCTCGGCTGACCACAACGCTGCTTCTTCACTCCCAGTCGAATAAGAAGCCACTGCCTCCTTCCATTATAACTTTAGGGCCTTTCCTCGACCGAGGGTGATGGAAGGGGCTTCCTTTGGTTCAGAATGTTTATTGCTCTCCCAAGAAAGATTGAAAGGGCCAAAGGGTGGTGCATCTATGCAAAGGTCCTTGATAATAGAGTAAACTCACTAACTGAGTAGATTGAAAGAGGCATTTAAGAGACTAGAAAAGTGAAATTATTGGCACCAGGTTATTTTTATGGCAACAAAGAAATTTAATCCAATTTCCACCACGAAACAATAATTGAGAACTGGAGGAAGTTTATGATTGAGTGGATCGAAAGCATTTTCCTAGGCATTCTAATATTGGAACAAAATTGCATCGAGGTACTTTAATCCGAAAATATTTTAAGTGAATACAGCTTTCCTTGTTTATCAAAAAAAAAATGATAATTAAAGAAGCGCAGTCGTATAGTTTCAAGCATAGCGAAAGTAGTTGATATGATATTGGATACTAAGGAAACTTTCAATATTTCAAAATTAAACCATTAATTAGTAGTTTGCATATAAATACATCGCCCCTGAAATTTTCTTTCCCCGAATACTTTGGGGTGATAGGTGTGCATTAAAATTCGAGCCTGACATATGGGTTACTAAAGAGTGAAATAGAGTGATCCAGTTTTAAATCCCATCCACACTATTGTTTTTTATTGTGAATATTGCATTTCCTTGTAGCTAATTTTGTATTGCAATTACACCTACACCAGATTTATCTACGCACCTGATTAGATCAAAGAAAACCTTGTAAGCGCTCTTCTTAAGATGCGTTCCCTGGCTAACTTTCATAAATTACTTTCGGAAAGAGTATGCAGAAATTACATGAAAGTGTGAAACAAACTAAATGACTAAGAGCAGTTTGCGGTATTTCAAATATAAAAGGGGTTGCACTGCCACAAAGAATACGAGATATCGAAAATAAGTAAAAAGAGCAATAATTTTTAGCGTTAATTAATACACGTGTAAATTAAAATAATCATAAAAAACGAGTCCATATCATTTCCAAGATGCCAAAATAAATTCTGGTAGTTTTACCCTATATAGATTCAGTTTTTTCCCTGCTATCATTTACTTACTGTTTCCAGAATTAAGTTTGGAAAAAATCCACACCACACATCGTAGGAGTTGCTTTTACGAGTGTTTTTTTTTCAATTAATCGTGCATAGTGCGCAATAAAATCTGGCTTAAGGGGAATTAGGAAATGCAGAAATGGCAGTGAAGTAAAAGGGAGACAAACCTTACACGATGCAGGGCCTTATACAATCGCTATAGGTAAGAGGCGTTTGAAATTATTAGGATCTCGGAGACAAAACTCAGTCAATCATGGATAACAACTAAACTTAGTTTAAATAGTCAAGAAATGAAGTGCTTTCCTCGAAAATATATGAATATTGTTGCCTTCAGACGTAGACTTAGAGTAAAACAGAATCACAGAAAAAGCATTTGATGTTGTTATTGAGCAAAGTGATCTTTATTTTGAAGTCAGCAATTCATCAGGTGATCTTCAGCTCCCTTACGTGAACAAAATATGTATTGCAATAGCCGAACAGACTTTTATCTTCTCTTAAAATATATTCTGTTTAGGGACTGTCCCTGTTGTGAATTGTGAACTAAGGAAAGATGTAAAAAAAGGCCGCACTCATAGGAATCCTGAATTGAAGGTGGGCACAATCAAAATATCAGCCTGCAATGATCGAACGATATTCAAAATCTAAACATATAAGGTCTGTCAGCATGTGTAGCCTCTTTTTGGCCAAACAAGAATCCTGAAATTAGCTTCGAAAGTCTCCCAAAAAGGTTGATTGAAAATCCAGCAAATAGGCGGAAAATTTAAAAAAAATTTGTTGCTACTGCTGTAAATGTAAATGTATGGGAGTGGGCAATTTACAGTAATTCCATAAAATATTCGAAAGAATAAAGAATGCTGCAATCTGGGATCGAACCCCAGCCACCATATGAGGATAACCGGCTCAGTGACTCAACCCACTGGGCTAAGACCTCTGTTGAGAGAGGCGTTTACCATAAAGGATTTATACTGAGGAAAATTCTTTATTAGCGTTTTTCTCTCGAACCCGGGCGTATGTGGAAGAAAGCCGTGATACTTTTCCCGCATTCTTTCTATAGTTTCAGAAAATAATTGCCTCGTTTGGATCCCGAACATCAGTCACACGATGTCTTCTTGTGAGGAGGAAGAATAAGATGCTTCTAGATCTCAATCTACTAAACCATCTACGTCGGGCAGGAGCCTCTGCTAAAGAAAAATCATTTCCAAGTTCGCTTTCGGAATCTGAAGATAGCTCAGATGAAGACAATTTACTGCCTTGTGTAGGCTTCCGCGAGTTGATAGATGCGAAGATACAGGTCTTCTGGGTTTTACTTCGCGTTGGTCCATCTTCTTCGGACGATAGTTTTGCCGGTGTTGCAGTCAAAATTCGGCATAGAGTCGAAAAAGACCGCTTTATGAGCGTGTCAGAAAATATGAGCCCTGCAAAATATTGATTTTCTCCTCAGATTATATTATTAAGTGCCATTTTTTCCCATTTACAGGTGACCTCATCTAGATTGTCTTCACGATTCGTCATTTACGAATAAGAAACTTTGTAAAATGTTTTTCGTCACATAAATCTTATGATAATGTTTGTTTTTCTCATTTCTTGCCTCCTCAATGTTCATAGCATCATATCTGAGGAGCCGCCATTGCTCTTTCCGTAAAATTGCCTACCGTGTTGCAGTGTTGCCTACTTAAAGGAATGTGATCTATACACCGGAAATATCATAATTCTGGAACGCATCTGGTCCCGCGCATTCCGGATTATCGATCTTCTACTTCAGTTCCAATTTAACTGGCAATGAATGAATACATTTAGTAAATCTTAAGTTTTGGAGCAAGAGATATGGTTTGTTGTGCTTACAACCAGACAAGATCCCTTGAACCCTTCCATCTATGTTCAACTAAAGTTGAACTAGATTGAATAAATGCATGAGCTTCTAGTGGCCTGATATGGAATTGATCCTGGAGTGGGTGTTTGAAATTGGTGGGCTGGCCCTTGAATTGTTGGATTGTACTCTGTTTTTTTGGTGAAATATGCCTATTTCTTTTAGTCATTGATTGAGAATACTTGTTTCATGCTAATTTTCTCATTTTTGTCACCCAAGCTTGGAAATAGTTTAGTTCTGGATGGGTGTTAAAAGTGAGAAAATAATTTCCTCTCCAGTTGCACTTAAACATACTCAAAGTATCTAGATACATCATAACTCTTGATAGAGTAACAGCATGAGAAATTAGCTGCACCTAGATATTATTTCACAATTAATATGGATTTGACACAAAAACAGTGTCACCAAGGCTTATTTCAGCCCAGTAACCCCTGGTGCATGGTTTTTAACTTCAAAGTCATTCAGTTTGCTCTCTTGATAAGTGAAAGTATGAACTTTTACTGCGCTGTGTGGGAATAAATACTTTGAGAGGCAATAGTGTGCATACATTCTGAAAACTATAACATTTAGATGAACATATTCACTATGATTATGACTCATCATGCTTACCTGCTCTCTGTAAGATTGACGTTCTGCATCAGTGCTTGGCCTCACAGTCCATGTCGTTGGACATCGTGGTGGTGGTGGAGACAAAGGCCCCTCTTCACCCTCCTCCATTATGCTGCTCATGCTTGCTAAAGCTGAGGGTGCCTCTTCACGCTCACTCACAGCCACTGAGGTTCTATTCTGTGACTGTGATGCCTCATCCCTCCTGTCCAACCAATGCTGGCACAAAGGCATAAGGTGAGCATCTGAATCTCGTCCAGCTCCAATCCACTGGTATAACTTTGACTGAGTTTTGAATTCCAAGTATGGCACATAGTCTTCAGGTTGAATATCTAAAAATCAATCAATGGTAATTAACTATAGGAACCTAGGATAGAGAGGTGACATTTTAAAGTTGAAAATTTGTACCAAGTATTGAAATATGCAGCACAGAATTAATGCAGTTTGAGTAAATAGACTTTAAATAGACTAGAATAAGAGGAGACAACCTTAATTATACCAAAAATGTCAAATTTTTTAAATCAGCAAACGATCATATTAAATTTCTTAGAAATGTGTGCTCTTTAGCAGGAATTACCAGGTATTTCTGATTAATTATAGGGGGCATGATATGAGATATGAATATGGCATGCTGATAGTTTATTTATTTTAAATATTTCATGGGCTACAGAGACTGAAAATAGGAATGTTTAAAGGTAGGGGCTTGATTTAACTAGCACTATGGCCACTAACCAACAATAACATTTGATGGGTCATGGGCAGGGTCAGGTAGAAAAGCACTATTTGTAGCGTGCTACTGTAGCCGCCACTTTTTTGAGTAGCTGTAGCACGTTACTTCTTTTGAATAGTAGTTGTCTGTTATGTTTACAAAAATTTATGTAGCTGTTTTCAACAGCTACAAGCTACTTTTCTTGATCACTAGGTTAACAACGGGATTGAATTGAACTTGGTAAACTACAGGAAACCAGGGTGTGTTGCAGAGTGGCAAATTATTCATCCCATCCCATCCATGCATCGTATAAAAATCTAATTGTAAGTTAGATAAAAAAAGGGTGAAAACCATACATAATGACAAATTTTTTTCTTATCAAATTAATATTGTGTAGTTGCATAGCCTCAACCGGAAATTAAAAAATTATCGAATTCTGGATACATATATTTAAAACATTTATGGTGAAAAAATTATTTAAAATAACTATCAAACAAGTCTAGTCGAAAATTTGTCAAAAAAAATTTAGTTTCTTTTCTTCAAAAATTACGCTCCTGAAGATGTCCATCAATTTATGCCTCTGTCACGAATGTGTTAAATTCTAGAGCACAAGGAAACAATATGAGAGAGCAAATGTATTTTACAAAATATGTACCTACCTTTTGGCTTTGCTACATTAAGAGATACAATTCCAGACACAATTATTTATCAAATGAAGGAAACACAACTGAAGAAATGTCAGTGGGCATCATTGGTCATTCAATCCTAAGATTAGCTGACTGCAATCCTCTAATCTTTCCCATCTAGTTTCATAATACTAGTTCCCTTACTCCCTGGTAGTGCTTCTAACATACTTTAAAGTTTAAAGGAAGTTCAGTGGGCATAATCTTTGAAATACCTTTTTATAAAAAACTTCCTAATCAGAAAATGAATAAATTTCTCACTTTGTACATTACACACTTTTTATTTTTAGCATCCATGATATCAACAAACAATGCCATTTTCATTTTCTTGAAGTGTGGAATGCACAAAGCAGGAAATTACTTCATGAGCTGTGTTTCCACAAAGTTAAAACTGAAACTTATATTCCTTATCAGCTTTAATGCTAACTTTAATATCATGGTTTCAATGCTAATTTATCAATGCTACATTTCAATTTGAGAAAATATATGTGCAGCCAATGTAGTGAATTACAGCTCATTGGCACTTACATATCAGGCTAGTTTTTGAGGAAACCGGGACTAGCCACGGTAGTAACCTTTACGGAGTCACCCGCAAGTGCACATAAGTGCAATATTCCACAGGAGAAAAATCATTCGCCTTGAATAATCCACAGGGGAGGAGGACACCTTGGTAGCTTAACTGGTTAAAACACTCGGCGCGAAATCAAGGGATCCGGGTTCGAATCCCGGTCAAGGCGAATGATTTTTCTCCTGTGGAATATTGAACTTATCACGCTAGCCCACTTTTAGCAGTAATGTACTCGTTTAATAAGTATGAAAATAGCTCTACTGAATTGAATTTACAAATATTATCATTTTGGAGTAGACTTGAGGCCCATTCCTAGGTCAATGATGCAATAAACTTATCCAATTAATACTTGAAAATACATAGCTAATAATGACGAAAGGAACTTTGGAGTATGAGACTGACCTGGAGAGTCACCCAAAAGAAATCGAATGGCTGATCCCAACTGCTGAACCCAACTTTGTGCACCAGCATACCAGTCATTCAGGGGAGAAATTGGGCTCTCTTGCCATGACCGAAGACTTTCTTCCATTGTTGACATACCCATTCGTTGTTCTGGAGTTGAACAAATAATATCTCTGACTAATGAAAAGAAACATGCATGTGTTTCTTGCATAAGTTCTGGAGTGTGCCTGCAAGAAAAGAATATTTTAGTAGAACAATTGTGAATAACTTAACTATGAATGTCATATAGGTGGAAGTAACAGGAGAAATGATGATGAAACAAACACAAACTACATAAAAGTTAGTGTTGACAACCTGAACAAGAATTATAAACTAAAAGACAATGCAAGAAACCTCAGATAATGGAACACAATATCTACATCGTGTTGGAACTACGTAAGCAAACCAATGACATACTCATAGTTGGTATTTTCGATTGTCTTTTTTTTTGTCCTTCATTTTTGTAATAAAGCGTGTGCTGTACCAGTCTTACAATGCACGTTGAACTGATCACGTCTGAGTCCTTTTATTTCTCACGTCCACCCGGTAATTCCCAACACATCGATACATCCATAGAAAATAACTTTATTGATCTGACTGACATAGAGAAACTTAAACATATAGTAGAGCCTTCGTATCTGTGGTTCACTAGGCTCAGAAATTAGAAGTGAAATTTCCTTGAAATAATCGACCCTATACTCAAATGTGTATGTACCATTTTGGGAGTTGAAATCTCATCCCCGAGTCATTGGTGTATAGCTCTTAGCACTCTACCCTCAATTACCCATCCAAACTCACAAAATAGAAACCAGTAGGCTTGCCTATTGCCAGTTATCATGATGTATGTATTTGTTGCCGAGTCATGTAAGTATCATTGTGATGGCTACTGTTTATTTTTTTATGATGGCTCCCATACGTAAGAGATGTGACAGCAGTTCATAAATAGTGAAAGGAAGGTGTGAAGGGCTTGTTATCAAGGAGAAAACAAATTATCGATTCAATTAAGTAAGAAAAATAAAACAACAGCCAGAGTCATTAAAATAATGACAAAGACACATCCATTGGTGTGGTGGGTGGGAATGACAACGAAATCTGAAATCGATATTTTGATGAAATAAACTCAAACAATGCCTATTTTCGCAATAATTGTGTAATAAATATTTTTTACTTACTATGCTGGAGGACGACAGCAATTAATCCTCGATAAGTAAGAAAGCATCTCACCTCATGAAAGGGAGGGTTAGGATGGCAGTGCTCAGCCCAATGATTGAGGGGCTCACAGCTTTTCTTGGCGCAGACATTTCCAAAGGGAGTAGGATTTGAGTTTGAGGGTGTTGAAAGTAGGTAAATGACTCATTTAATAACCTCTGCCATCCCTAACCATGCAAATCTTGGGTCACCAGACTTTGAATTCAGTTGGATTAGATGGAACGAAGGGGCTCTGTGGGTCCCATTTACTGGTTTCGAGTGGCCCATACTTGTTCACAGGGAAAATCTCTGAGGAGGGAGAGTACGAGAAGGAAGGAATGACAGAATGAGAAAGGAAAGTGAAATCTTTGGCCCCTGTGACTTTGTGAAGTACAAGGAAAAGTCGGTGTGTAGAATTGTGAGACTGTGATATTGAGGTGCCTTAAATTTTTTATAGTTATTCTTTTCTGTAACTGATTCTTTGGCAAATAAATAAATAAATTGGAAAGTTATTTCCCTAGTATGGTAACCTGACAGCATTTAGGTAATGTAGAAATGACTAGTACATTGCATACTTAGTTATCCACGGAAGGTCTTGGAATGTATCTAATGTGGATATGGGGTTTCTCCTCCAATTTCTTCCATCACAAGACCAATGATAAAAATTTGATGTAAATTCATATTCTAATACATTGAGACATTACTATGGTATGGAAATTGTAATTTTAAGAGATTAGAAAAATAGTATATCATGGCCCAGTAAATCTTGACAACCACATAACCCTAATAGCCCCATTTGTAATGTTTTTTAACAGGTTGTCAGGGGGCATCACTAAACACCAGGATGAAAAATTGCATCACAAAGAAAAGGCATTTAGGTTTAACTAATCATGGATACAAACATAAAAATTCTACTACCTTATACAAGTTTCTTCAAATGCGATAGACTTAGAACTAGGATAATAAACCTATTAATTAATTTTTCCTAGTTTTCCACATATAAAAAATGGCAGTGATTATACTCACACAATTATTATCATTGTGTGACACAGACTTGACACATGGGTGAATCACCTAAGGAATATCCCAGTGAAAAATAAAATGTAAGCATTACAATTTTGAAAAATATTTTTGGATAAACATACCTACATGTTCAATGTGACCATTTTAAAATTTTATCCCTCACATGGCACAAGCATATACAGTGAAACCTTGTATGTATTTGCATTGTCGGAAATTACGTTTTCCCGCAATTTACGCCGTTTTTGCAAAGTCCCATTCAATTTCCTATATTCCCAACGTATGCAGAACCCCGAATTTAGACAATACATTTTTCAGTTTTCCCACAACTTGCACCACAACGCACTCTTTAAAAAAATGAAATTCACGTCTAAAGTACATTACTCATGCATATCATCCTTTGTATAACACTTTTTGACTTTGTCTTGTACATATATGCAGAAAAAACATGAAAGAGAGTATCACTAGGACCTGTTTTAAGGAAGAATTTGAATGTGGCGGGAATAGTATACAGCACCACTAGTAGCAGAAATTTGAACTACATCAACTCGTAATCTGCCAGATATGATTCAAGCTATGAAATGAAGCGGTCTTTTTTTATGCATGGCATTTTCATTCCAGTTAGTGATAATTCTATAATATCATTCTTTTACCATTTCTATGCATAAAAGTGATAAAAAAATATCTGGTTTTAACTTCATAAATCGCTGAAAGATAATACTTTTCCGCCAAATCTGTTGACGCCCCTGACGACGAGGGCCATGTCAGACATCGAAATGCCAGAATACATGGAACCTTTCGCCCGTTTGGACACACCAAAAGCTTTAATTCACAAATAACCATATTTAGAAAAAAATATATCTGTTAATATAATGAGGAAAATTTGAGCATACTGAAATAAAAATGAAAACTACGAAACATTTTCATGACGCAACACTCCTTGCTGCGGCTGATTGAGTAATGCGATTGATGATCAGTTGTTTCATCGTTTTTGATGCTACCGTCGCGTCGGGAGTTAAGAAATTAAGGTTAATTTCAATGGAGCAGTTTAGTTTGCTTCATCCACATTGCTGTTTCAGGAAGCTGGTGAGGATAAACTTCTACTTTTTCTGCAACCGATATTTTTGTGCCATTGCGTCACGCCGCTGGCATCGCTCCGCCAGCTTAGAACTGACAAGGTCATAATAACTGTGCGTGCGTAGCAAAGAATTTTAATGAAGTTTCTTGCACCTTACAGCCAGAGAATAAGCAATAAAGCATTATATTTAAGCATGGCTAAATGTGTGTGCCATGAAGTAGCGTAGCCACACCAAGTCAATAAACCATTATAGGGGTTTCTAAGCCAACGGTGAGGACTTCAAACTGCAATGTGTGTAACTTAATCATATAATTCGTTTAGATTGCGTGTAAAATTACTTTTAATGAAATTACCTCAAAATACTTATAAGTTACATGGAAATTCCAGCAATTAAAGGAAATATTTTTATTTAGTGCAGAGTCAAAATCTCTTAAAACAACGTGTATGGTAAGATTCTTTGATTTCTCGGAATATGTATGAGGTTGTTTTCGCAACACTGCCGGACTATAGCGTGCTCCTGGATTACCGGAGGATGGGTGCTCGGCTGTAATTGAACCTGCGGGGGAGTATTAATTTTTTACCTAAGTAGAAACTATGAAGAATAAAAATGGATTCTTAACCAGATATGATGAAAAATTAAAGAACTCATGGTGGACAACTGAGATCATTTGCACTGCCCCGATTCCCGAGCTATAACTATGATAGGCAAGACACAGTGTGTGCTGTTCAAACTCTAAGAAATGACTTAGTAGGTAGTGACTGCTGTGAGCAAATGCTTGAGGAACTGCAGAAAATTGAAAATAAAGTGCTAAAAATTATTAATAGGCAGAGGAAGTCCAAGCAGTTGAAAACATCAAATTTCTAAAAATAATCATGCTATATTCATTAGTTAGTTTCAATGGTTGCTAATAACAAATATAATGTAAATCGCCCTGTCATCTACATCCTTTCTTAATTTTCAATTTATCTAAGATGTTTAATGAATTTTTTACATCAAATATAAATAAATGAGAAGTGTTAGTTCAAGGAATAAATTATGACACTGCTCTTTTTCAGTTTATCAGTGTTTCTAATTTTTACTCTTACTCCAGTAAAATAACATGAATGTATAAGTGAAAATTCTACTTTTCCAGCAATTTGCATTTACCCGCAATTTACACTTTTTTTCTAGGGTCCCTGGAAAAGTGTAACTCAGGGGTTTTACTGTATTTGAGAATTTTTACATTTACTCTATCCTTAATTTATCAAGAACTAATTATGATCAAGGATAGACACTGAATATACGACAATTAACATTTTCTCAAGGTGAAACAATGGCAAATACAATTTAAGGGCAAGGTAAGTCAATTAGAAAGGGCATAAATGCATGCAAAATGGCTAGTTTAGTAAGGGAATTGAAGATGTCTTTTGCCCACTTACTTTATATCATCAAGATTAACACTGATTCCATGACTTTCTCCAAGATCCATAGGTAAACTCATCATGTCCAACCCATCAAACTCAGTATGCTGAAAATTCCCAAAGTCATTGGAAGAGAAATCGTTTCCCCTTGCACTGCTATCATCTTCTCCTCCCTCTTCGTCCTCTTCTTCTTCAACTTTAATCTGAGATTTTGGGACATTACTTGGGAGATTAACAGTCTTGCCTCTCTTACCACCTCGTATGCATGGCTGCCCTCTTTGTACCCTAGGAGGTTGTGATGGTGTGTGACTCTCCTATAAATTATTTGTTTGCATACAAGAATAAGTCACTTGAAATAAACATTTGCAATAGCACAATTCATTAAGCAAGTACAAAATCAAATTCACACTCATCTACTCATTCTTAAGCAAAATTTAGCCAGTTTTAAGTTATTTTTTTCAATAGTTCCAGGCTACACTTCGTGAAACCTCATGATAGATAACGTAAATGAAAACTGTAACTTTCACGGAATTATTTTCAGAATGACTGGTTAGTCAAATAATCTATTTCATTGGGACCAGTTATTCTGAATAAAAATTCTGTTAAAATTATAGTGTTTACTTATATTATTTAATTTATTAATCCACCTACATACTTCTCACATACCACAATTTTCATAGAGTAATGCACATGTACAAGTAATGATGCCTTTTCAAAAATATATTCTGGAATATTTCTTTCTCATTCTAAGAAGTCATTTTTTTCACACAAGTTCCAAATATTACCATTCTGATTATTGATGCAATATTTCTATTCAGGAAAAAACCTCTTGGTGATTTATATGCAGGAAGGCAATGTAAAAAATGAAAATTAAGATTGATCACTCATCATCAAGAATTGTTTGAACCACCAAATTAATGCTATATTTTGCATCTTAAGTGTCATATTCACTATTTTGGTGTTGATGCAACAAAAGAATAACAATATAAATTATTATTTCTCAAACCTTAGTGAATGATGAATCATGAGTTTCTCTAAGAGGAGTGCTCACTAAAGGTTCACCAACACCAATGGATTCAGAGTCCGAGGCAGCAGGTGAGCAGCTGTCAGCACCTCCTTTAACCACTACTGGGCTTGGACTTGGCCTCTTCACCTTCGATGAGCGCGAGCGTTTACGAACTTTAGATCCAATAGGAGCTGCTGAGTGAACAGGAGTTTCCTTGTTGTTACTATGAATAGATGACCCAGCAGGTCGCACAAGTTGACGTTTAGTAGTCTGGCATCTTTGAGCAACATCCTGTATCATAATGCCTCTTGTATTCAATTCAGGGTGGTCCTGCATCAAGAAAGAAGCCACATATTTATCAGCATTGTGACATTTGAATATTTAAATTAAAATCACTTATCAGACCGGGGATGGATTAAGGTCATTGTTTAGGGGAAGCAGATAGCTTCTTTATGGGGGTCTGGGGGGATTTGACTACCTTATGAATACCATTTTATCTATTTTCACAGGAATAACAGGAAAGGGGGAGGGGTATATCCCTTTTCTCACTTTATAGACATCTCAAGATGACGAAAAAGGCATGCATCTTTTCTCTTTCTTTAGGAAAATAACATTACAAAGAATGAAAATTAAGATGTATACACATATGGGGAAATCCACGTAACTTGAGCTACCTATGTTACTCTGATTTATTTTTTGACTAATCCATAAATTTCAAGCTGAGACCATATGTAATTTAAAATTCTATAATTTTATAAGCGTACAACAATTTATAAAGTTTTTCGTTGCTAAGTAACTGAATTATGGTACATTATACTAGAAAAATCTCCTAATTAGTCAATTTTAACATTGTTACTGGAAAAAAATAAACTAATATTTTCACTGTAACTTTTTCAGCATTTCATGAATCGATCTGATTTTTTCTGTAATAATATTTCATAGTTTCAGGTATTATTTGCATCTAATTTCATTGATGTGCCTCAAAAAATTAAGGCCATATTTGAGTAAGAATTAGCATTACTGCATTTGCATCGATTGGAAAATCTTTCGGTTTTATCAGTCTAAATTTTTCAGCATTGATATTTTTACGCTGCTTATGAATGATTGGTGTATAAGCCATTCAAAGTAAGAATTTGAAACCTTTTAAAGAAGTGTGCCTCATTATTGAAGCATCATTTTTGGCTAATTTTTGAAATACCTCTATGCGTAACTCGGAATTATTATTGACTATTTACGCTGGCACAATCACATAATATGTGTAAATGATGTATAAACTTAAGTAATTGTTAGTGTCTGTACTACTACACATGTAAGGAAAGTGCTAAGTATGGGTATAAAATATTAGTGTAACTGTCAATCATGCAAAAATCTGTAAAATATCTATTCAAATACATTTATTAGACAAAAACAAATTTATGTATATAAGTTACATTAACTTTACAAAAAACAATGTAACTAATCATTTCCATATTCTTTGGACCTATATGAAGATCTGACTGATCTAATTAATTGATTGAATTGAGTTAAAAGCCTGTGATAATTGTTCTTGTGGTAAAAAATTGCATAAACATGTAATTTTCACAATTTTTTTTCTTTTTCGAACCAAGCTATATTATATACGAGGGGGGACCCAAAAATAACCGGACACAATTTTTTTTTAATACCAGAATTTATTTTTTTGAGTTAAAAACGTTAGCCACCTTCGAAGTGCTCTCCATTAACGCTAATGCATTGGTTCAAACGTTTTTTCCACTGCGCGAAACACCTTTGGTACTCGTTTTTTCCAATGCCTTGCAGCGCCGCCTTCGATTTTCTTTTCACCTCCGGAATGTCTGCAAAATGTTTCCATTTCAGCTCTTTATTCATTCGGGAGAACAATAAGAAATCACAAAGTGCTACATCTGGTGATTAGGGTGGCTTACAAAGCGGTGTCATGCAGTTTTTCGCTAAAAAATCACGCACAGAAATGGCTGTGTGAGCTGGTGCGCTGTCATAGTGGAAGAACCAGTCCTCACTCCGCCACAAATCGCGCCGTTTCAATTCGTCTCATTTGCAATTCTTCAGCTGAAATGCGCTGCACTGAATTCCAAGAAAGACCAGATGGTTCTGCGAGTTCATCAATAGTACGCCTTCTATCCTGGTACACAAGCGCATGAATTTTTTCGCGAATACCACTCATAAACTTGAGTTCTTTTCAAGGCGTGTTCTTTATAAGCTGTAGACAACATATCAACCACATCCGACGCACTTTTACCGAGCAGAAAACAAAATTTCAACGCTGCACGCTGTTCTCGAATATCAGCCATTTCCAAAATCGAAGAGGTCGATAAACTCGTCGAATGAAAACTGTCACAGGGGCTCGCTAAAACCGTCTAAAAGGACGCCGCTTGCAACAATGACTCAGGAGAGGTTACTTAACACCCACCCAGTGGTAGAAGCCCGAACTACAAGAATGACGCACGCAGCGAATTCCGTCCGGTTATTTTTGGGTCCCCCCACGTATAGGGTGTTTCATGGGGAAATGTACATATTTCAGGAGAAGGTAGGGAAGACGATCTTAAGTATTTTTTGTCTTATGAACATGAGGTCACAAATCCTTAGTTATCAAGCTATGGCAACGCAAGCATTTTGTGAGAATCATCTTACAGTTTCCATGATAACGCTAAAAAGCAGTGGATTACACCTATGATTTTGAATTAAAATTGTCTATGTTATTTTTTAAGATCTTCATATTTCTTTTCCTGCCAACAGGTATGCTAATTGCTTCAAACTGTTAATTTGGTAACCAAAATAAAAAAAATTATTCTTTAAATAATTACTTTTTGGGATAACTTTTTTACTATGGGAGATACGATAAATGTATTAGACACATAAAAGTTAGTAATTTGTATCTCTTTCTGAAACTGGTAGTTTGATTATTCTATCACATTTATTAGTGGAGATATGGCATCACAAGTGATACTGTTGCACGAGCTCGACGGCTCTCTCCCCATTATGGAACTGACATTCATTTAATTAAACGAAAATATAACAATCGAGAGTAATGGAATTCTTAAACTATTTGGATGATTAATAATCAGGGCCAATTTATAAACAATTTTGATTATTAAATGGGGAAAAGATTATAGATAACATTATATTTAGTCACCACTGGGTAATTGGAAGTATTCTTGTTGCAGTTGTTTGAAAATAATCCTTTCAAGAATCTAATTTTAATGCGTGAATGTGCTGAGGGTACATATCTGCGATTTATAAAAAGCAATACAAATTTATGCCAAACCCTCGATTCAAGTTACATATTCTCAAGAAAAAAACGCTATCGTTAGTTACCCTTTTGGTTGCAGAGGGTGGTTGGATAATAGTACAAAAGTACATTTGCCATTTATATGATGCTTCGAAAGCAGCATATAAATGGTAAATATATTAATTAAGATAATCTGATTGAACTAATTAATCATTATAATCTTAATCAATCAATTGCAATGATAATTATTGAGTATACAGTCGATGAGATGAAAGATAACATCCAGTGCCATTGCAACAAACTCACTCTAACTACAGAGGCAAAAGTAAAACTCGAAGAATTTAGACTCAGAGACCTCGGACAACAATTCTATGCTTAGCCATACCCAATCCAACCCCAGAGCACAATTCATATTGTTGAGTGAAGACGGAGGGGGAACGATGAGGATGGCACCGTAATTTTGACAGGATATCAGTTGCCTCACATTCTATGGAAAATCTTACTTACGAAAATAAGGCTTACAGTTGAAAATACAAAAAACTTATTAATCTTTTTATTAATGCAACAACGCTGCAAACAAAAATGAAAACGCATGGAGAAATCACTGATGAAGTTTGCAATTTACAATGTCAAATAATTTACAACAGTTCAAAGTAAATTTTCAAAAACCCTACCACCGAATTCAATGCAATTTTCAGCTCACTATACAACAGCATGTGTAGCTCGTTAGAGTTTGTCTTTACGTTCTTCTATACGAGAAAAAATGTCCCAAATTCAAGCAACCTACCCTTTTCGTGTTTATGTGTAATGGCAAAGAAAGGCAGCAGCCATGAGATACAATTTGGAAATTGAATGAAAAAAGAGATAAAACCATCAGAAGTGAATGGAACACAAATTATCAAAAAAAATTAAAGTTGCTGGGTAATGTTTTATAAAGCAATGAAAAAAACGAAAAATGCCAGGATTAAAAAGAAAACAGCGAAAAGTGCCAGGAGACAAAAAGTAAAGTATCCAAAAATTAAATCCAAAGCTAATCTGAGAAAAAAATGTGAATAAGTGCAAAGTGAATAAGAAATGATAACAAATTATGATGCATTCTACAAATTAAATTTAGGTTAATTTTATGTATTTCAAATTATTTAAATTCATAAGTTATATAAATGAGTAGTAGTAGTATTTATGTTTAACGTGCTTAGACGGCTAAGGTCATTTCGCACACACTGTCTGCCACGTGCAGACAGGGGCAACACCACTCGGACGAATTGGAGGATCACCCCTCCAAACTCGACAATGTTTAACTTCAGTGACTGATCGGGAACCGGTGTTTCCATCATGGCAGGCCATTGCCCGTTTTTTTAATGAATACTACATATAAGCGTTATACGTTTATGTTACAAGATATTATATTATTATGGTACAAGACATATTATATTATCTTGTTGCAAGACATGCATCATAATACATTATTGTCTGACATTATTATGGTTGCTGATGTAAATAAATCCAATCTTATGTATATTTATGTTATTTTTGTTAAAATTAATAACTGAATGAATAAAAAAATATTTCTTGGTCTAGTTTACTCAAGGTACTATTGATTTGAGTTAAAAAATAAATTTTTTTAAATTAAAATTTATTTAAAATGAAAATTTTTAAATTTTTTTAAATTTTTACAAATTTCTCTATATATATTTCAGAAATTTCCAAAACTGAGTTAACATCGCTCACTCAAACTCACATCAAACTCACAAAATGCACATGTTAATCAACCTTAGACAGAAGTATACAAGTAAGGAAAAAGTTTCAGAAATGTGCCTTTAAAATAAAAAAATATAAGAAGTTATTTTAAGAGCTCAAGTTAGGCGGAGATCCCCATATATCAGATGGGAAGTTTTAATCAAATACAGGCAATGGAAACCAGTCTTCCTGGCTCAAACCTAAGTCTGCGGGAGAGCCCAAGGAACTTAAAAATGATACTCTAAAAAAACACTCCCTGTGGACAGATTAAAAACTTCAATTTTCAGATAAAATACTTACATCTCCTGCACTTCTTCTCTTCTTATGCTTCAATAACATAGATTTGTAAAACTCATCAGTGATTTCATAGGGGTTGTAGTTACTGGTGACATTAGATTCAAGGTCAAATCCTGAGGGCTTTGTTGCTAATGTAGATGTGACGAGTTTCATATCAGGGCTAAATGATGACTCCAAAGCCACCAACTGCTTTTTCTGCTTTTTACTGAGTTTTGGAGGAGGCCCATCTAAAATATTATTTCCAATATATTAGGTAATTTACAAAACATCACTTGTCATAGAACTCACAATTACATAACCCATTATCTGGAATTTCAACAAGGAAATACGTATGCACTATTCAAAAGCATACACAGGCATCTCAAAACACATAGGACTGAATTAACAGTAATACATCAGAAGATTATACATATCACAAAAAATTTAGAAACAAATTGAATTTTGAAAGTCAAATTTTGGGGTTAGGTTTATATTTTTATTTGCTTTCCCTTGACATTTAAGAACTTCATTCACAACTTAACTCCATTTTAATGGACTCCAAAATGAGTTTCTAGATCTACTCTTCATCAACTGCATTAAGAATTATATAGAAGATGATGGATGCTTAATAAAGTCCACCATGATTAAGAATCCTATCCACCACTATGATTCTGACTGAAAGAGGAAATATTCAAATTCAGTTAAAGAAATCAACTAATTAACTACCCAAACTGACCTGGATAATTTTCATCTTCAGAACTTTGACTGCTTTCACCAACTTCTTCTCGTATTGAGGCTAGCTCTCGGAAATAACGCCTTCTGGTTTTCCAAGCCACAGGAAAAGATTTAGGAGGGGGTGGGATGCGCTCAGCACGAGGTGATGTGTCAGGTGGAAGCCTAAACGCAGCTTCAAGAAGCCTTCTCCGTGAAACCAACAGTTCTTTCATCACTCGGAAGTAGTAGCGGCGCTGTTTATACCTGAGATAAACAGAGAGAAAAAAACATGTGTGAAGAGCAAACCACATAATCATAATAATAATAATAATAAACTTTATTCATCCATTGCACATATACATTGTGTTAGATGTCGTCAAAAAAACAAATTTATCAATGAGAGATACAGAATTACAGACACAGACAGTACTATTACAGAATTAAAATCGAACAGTAGTAAAGTCAAGCTCAAAGTATTCCTCCAACGAGTACAAAGCATTAGCTATGAGCCATTTCTGTAGGACAGAACGGAACACTTTATTTTCAACAGTGTTGGCTGTGTTAGGTAACATATTAAAGCACTTAATAGCCAGGTTTACATGGTTATAAGACTTGGTAAGTCTACAGTAAGGCATATTTAGTTTATGGTTGGCTCTGGTGGAATGAGTATGTATATCACTCCTGGTAGAATACATATCCAAATTTTCTTTAATGTCTAACAATATGTTAAATATATACAAGCTATATACAGTCATAATACCTAAACTAACGAACAGTGGTTTACAGTGTGCATGATAGTCTGCACTGGTGATAACTCTAACCACCTTCTTCTGAAGCAACAAAATCAATTTTACATCAGTTGCATGTCCCCAAAGTCTAATACCGTATAAAAGATGAGATTGAAAAAAAGCATGGTATGCATTGCGAATAAGTTTAGTTTTTTTTTATTCATCGTGAACACAATTATTCGCAGTAATTTTTTTATATTTAAGCTTCATAATGTTCTACAAACATAATACTACTCAAATTCACTTTTATAAACCAATTGGCTATTTAAATCTCTTTTAAATACTGTGGTCTCAAGTTCAGTGGCACTTCCACTGCCCTCTTATTTGCTTAGTGTTTTTCTTTGAATTTTTTCATGGGAAAATGCTCATAATTCACGAATATTGCGTGTCAATATCTTTTTCTTTTTGTATTATCTTCTACAAGGATCTCCACAACATTATTTTATGGGTACTGGGAAAAAATAGATAGGTAATCATTCCTGGATACGTAGTGTTTTTGAGACGAATGCTTTCTTCCCGGGCGTGCATTCCCCGCCTTCGTATGACTGAGATGATGCCACTCTTGTTACTTTTGCAGCACAAAAGATTCTGACAATGAGGGTCATTGCAAGCGTAAACAAAGTTGCCACCGGCCTGACCCAGAGAGATTAGGCCAGCGGCTACTTTTTTTATGACTTGGAGGGTCTTAGTCATGCCTTTTGGTCGACAATTACATAGGTAGTGATTTCGGTGATGGGCAAAGTGGAGGGTTCCGTTTGGGAGATTTATTTATGACTTGGAGTGTCTGAGCACGGCCATCTGGTCTAAGTCATGCGTTTGGGTTAACAATTACAATGAAAGCTCTTTCGGTGATGGGAAAAGTGGAGGATGCCGTAGAAAGCAGTTGCATTTCGGAAAGAGCAAGAGACGCAAGCTAACTAGGTTTCTTATTTCCTACCGAAATTTGTGTGTGATACGAATGAAAGTTTTTTATTTACGACGATAGTTTATTTTCTCTATGATGAGTGAAGTGCGGTAAAGAAAGAAAAAGTCGACAAATATTGGTAAAGGTGAGCTTTCGTCTCGCCAGTGAAAACGCAATTTTCACCCACTTTCAACAGATGTATCGACTAGGGATGGGCGATTACGATATCGATTAATCGATTATTTTTGTCAATTAATTGAAATTTTTGAATCGATTAATGCAACAGCCGATATGGATGATATCGATTATGTATACCCAATTAATTTGACCGATTATTACGCAATCTTGTGTCTTGTGAACTGTGATGGATAGAGCGGTTCATATTCGTCTTCAGTTCGAAAATTTGACTGTGGCTGAACTCTGCGCAATGACGCCGTAGAGGTATCAAAATAGAATGCGCATGAAGTAACCACGTAACACTACGCGCACCACATTTGGCCGGGCACTCACGTGTCTTTATGTCAGATGTTGCACAGCCTTGTCTTACGTTCGCTTGTTATTTTGATAATAAAATTGGTTACAATGAGGATTTATTTCTTTTTATCGGTTAGAATGTGTTTATTGGTATCCTCTCCATGCTATCAAAAATGCTTTTACAAAGGTCGCTACAAGGAAATATTTTTTCTACACTGTTGGCGGCTTCCCGAAAAACGTTACTTTGTGCTGCGTACTGAGCTTTACGATCAGCCCATATGGTGGAAAACCGCCCAATCTTGTCACACTGGGCATGGCGAGCATAAAGCTCTTGATAGGAGAGTACGATCAACGTTTGATCTCGACATATGCCGACAATCGAGGCTACTGAGTGGTTCCTTACATGTTTGGCCTAAGCGAGTTTTTTGTTGGCATCAGTTGCCTGTTAGAAAGAATGGTTGTGTTTTTCCTGAAGCAGCATAGCGTTTTTTTAATATTTGGTTGTCAATATGCCTCAGTGTTGTGAAGTTGGTTGTTCAACGCAGGCGAAGAAAGGGACGAAGTTACATGTTATCCCTTCGGAAACAGGGAATGAAATAAGAAGAAGAAAATGACTGAAAAGCATATCCAGAGCCAGGAGTCGCAACATCAGTTCCGTCAGAGAGAGACTTTTCCGAGATGAGTTTAATACAATCTGATCTGAGAAGCCACCTTACCAGTACCCATTTATCAAAATTGCAATTTTTAGCTTCAGCTCCCGTAAACATTTGGCAATCGTCCAAAATTTAAATTGAATTGAGAAATTTTTCACAACTCTGTTCCCTGACACGCCTCCTGGAAGTTTACCTAAATTTTAGAATTTGTACTTCTGATAACATTAACCTTATATAATGTAAATGAAACTATTTTACTTTGTTTATGGAGGGACCAAAACCTTGCAAGGTATGTTTTGGATGTTGTCATAATCGAATCGATTAATCGATGTATCGTTTAGTAAAAGCAATTAATCGGGTGCGATTAATCAGCTGCTTGCGATTAATCGATTTACAAAGTATCTATTATTTTTTAATAATCGCCCATCCCAAGTATCGACATCAAAAGCACCTCACATATTTTGCAAACCTCTTACATTTTACAAATGCACATTCTTTCCTCTACCATTAGGTATCATAGTCCATTTCTCCATATACGTAGCTTTTTCATAAAAAAATCACTGGGTAGACGAAAACTCATCTTTACTGTTTTTTATTTCCTTGTGGTATGAACGAAAGTTTTTTTATTTACAACGAAAGTTTTTTTTCTCTATGATGAATAAAGTGCGGAAAAGAAAGAAAAATATCTACGATTTGATCTGTGAAATATCAAGTGACAGTGATTTCCTAATAAGTTCATCTGATTGTAGTGAATCAGTGGAGGAAGAAGACATTAGTGATTCTTAAACTTCATCATAGGAAACCGACGAGAGTGAAGACGACTGGAGTGAAAGAGATGGGGAAGACTGCACCGTGTCAGCAGTATGCCTAAGTTCTAGGTTAGAATCAAGCTCCACTCCATGATTATGCGCCAATAGTGTAATTTCCTCTTTTTTTCACCAATACTCTCCTGAGGATAATGGTCACTGAAATAAATAGATATTCAGAGCAGTACCTCCACTCACACAAGATCCTCTCCCCGAATTCAAGAGCAAGACTTTGGAAGCCGGCAACTGTGACAAGAAATGAAAGCATTTATTGCTTGCATTTTGAATATGGGGATAGTAACTAAGCCCAGCATTTCTAGTTACTCGTCCAACAGTAAATGCTTGGAGACATCATGTTCAGAAACATGTTTTCCTGTAACCGATTTCAAATTTTGTGCAAATGTTTTCCATCCTGTTGTAAATTCGAAAGTTCCCCGTAGTGTGACCCATGATCTACGTACCAGCCCATTGTGGGCCATGCCAATAAAATATTTAGGCATTACCTACTACATCCCTCACCAGTAACTGTATAAAGATAAAAGTTTAGTTGGACCAAATCCCACAGCAGGTTATTGTAGTATGTATCTCAATAAGCATCATCATCATTGGGGAATTAGTTTTTGATGTGTGACTCTGTATCTCACTAAAGCGTAAAGTGTGAAAATTGCTTGCAATCCAAATGCATTATCAAGCAAAATTTGTTGAATATACATTGTAAATTACTTTTGAGTGGAACGGATCATTGTAAAATTAAAAAAAATGCATGCTAAAAGCAGTGGAAGTTTTTCTCTTTATCTCTTTGTACTTGGAAATTTGACGTGATTTCTGTGTGAATTTGGACACATGATTTTGTTATATTTTTTTTTGATAAAATCCAAATTTGATTATGATAATAGTTTATTTGCTAAGCAAATCTAAAACGCTTGCATTTTCACAAAAATGTGAACAAATCAGTTGTGATCGTAATTTCAGTATACACTCAGTAATTGTTATAAAAATTATAACATTGCATAATTGTTATTAACAATTAATTTATGTTTTCAAAAACAATTCTGATCATTTAGATAATAAAATTTTAGCTAGTATGTATTCAATATCTGATTAACATTTGTTTGATTTTTGATATTCATTTTTCAAACGTTTGGGGTTGAATCTTGAATGGATCATAAATTTGGCTCTGCTGATAATCATCGATTTAAACAAATAATATTGAAAATGCAATTGAAAATTTTGGTATTTGATAAAATCAATAAGCATTCTTTGAAAATATGTATAAATCTTAATAAATCGTACATGTAAAATTTTACGACATCGCTTTTAAATAATGGCAATAAAATTTACAATAACAACTACAATGTTTAATTAATTTAATATTTTTTCCATGGATAATAAATTTTAAAAACGGTCAACAATATCATATAGGGATATGTTATCTATACACTGTCCAAATTTGACTAATTTATCATAAAAATTATTCTTTTAAATGACATTTTATTTAAAGTCTGCAATTTTCATGAAAATCCCTTGGCACTTTTAAGACACCTTCATGGAGTTTCGGCTGGCACTCAAAGGGTTAACAGAAGCCATGGCCGAGAGGTTAGAGGCGCTGGAACTGTTATCCACGTAATGTGGCGCGGGTTCGAATCCCTGTGCGGTCGGTTTTTTTCTTTCTTATATTTTACGGAGTCACTGTAAATTGAACAATCCCATACATTTATGGCATTAACAACAATATTTTTTAATTTTCAGCCTATTTTCTGGATTTTCAATCATCCCCCTTTGGAGAGTTTCGAAGTAAATTTCGGGATTCTTGTTCAGCCGATAAAGAGGTTTCATATGCCGACAGACCTAGTATGTTTAGATTTTGAAAATACAAAGATACTTCCGTGAATAGGATGGGCTTTGATTGTTTGTGGGTCTTTCTCAAGGTGGTAAACAATGAATGGATTATTACTTTTTAATATACAGAGATGCATGCACTTCCTAGTGTCAAGCTCCGTTTGCCAACTTCTATTTTTCTGCATTTTTCCCGTTCTGCTCCCCCCCCCCCCCCCTAATCCTTTTAAATTATTTTAGCACTGACGCTTGCTCTAGTCTCAGTATGTACCTCCTTAAATGTCATGAGGTAACAAGTGAAAACACGAGCAAGTGCTTGGAAGCCTTCCATCAAAAAGTGTTTTTTGCATAGAAAAATGGCCGGCAAAAGAAAAAGGCTGTGTTTAAGAGAGAAAATTGACATTTGCCCATGTCGGAGATTGGAAAGTTAAGTGTTCATGCAATTGGTGAAAATCTTGGAATTGGGAAGACACAACTGAATGGCATCATTAACCCTTGTCCTCACGACGTGGTACCCGGGTACCATTTTCATTTTCTTCTTGATTTTTTTTTATTTTCTGCGCTATGTATTTGGATGAAACTTTCTCACATCTTAGAATATTTAATAATAAGGCAGTTTTAAAAGGTTTTATGTTTGTTTTATTTGTAATTCTTGAGATACTGAAATTTAAAATTTTTTATACCTAGTCTTAATGAAGAGGTACCCGTGTACCACTATGAACTTAAAGTTTATTTTACTAAAATATTCTATCTATATTCTAACTATATTGATAAAATTGTTAATTTGAAGGAAAAATAAGGTTAATTATGATAGTTTATGATAATTTTTCATAAATATCTATTTTCAAAGAGCTAAGCATATGAATCACACTTCTTTTTTCTGCGTTTGGTGATCACAAATTGGTCTTTGGCTCATGCTGCATATGTTTCTTGTTTTTCGCTGTTTTTTTGTTGTTATACGGCAGAGATAGCATTTACCTACAACTTCTAGCCTTCCATATGAATCTCTTTTTAGGTTTCTCTCTGTTGAGGATCGAAATCTTTGATTGGAGCCCCAAGCATGCATTCAATCCCGGTCCTGGTACTGAGGTGTTGGCTTGTCCTTGGACATCGTGAACGTGACTCAATGGCTAGCACGGATAGTTGTTTCCCCAGTTCTTGTAGAATCCTTCGCCTGAGGTCATGTTTATTATTTTGCAATCGATTATTACTATCATAAATTATGTACGAGACTAAGCATGTGACATCAGCTATATTGCTACTGGCCATCTGTTCGTCCTGCGCTTGACGCTGTAGTGGCACAACATTTTTCCATGTTGCCAACACCCCCTTAGTAGAGTTAGAGTAATCAATTATTATGGTTTCTTCTTTTGCCCACATAGGTATGTGGTATGATGCATCGTTGACAGGAGTATCACTGCTTTCCCCAGCTTAGGCACATAGGAAACCATGGTGACCTCGTCATCAGTGAATCCAAAGGGGGATGACAATGGCTCCCTCGACCTGTGGGCCTGCATTTTTGGTGGTATATATGGCTTAATCATCTTCGAAGTGCCAACTTATGACATCTTCCAAGACATTAAAAAAAGGGCCAAAGGAAGCGCCGTGAAAAAGTTATCCATCACAATTTTCCGGCCAGAGTTTTTATACCGGATGCATAATTCTTTGGCGACTCGCTCTCCTTGGCTTATTTCACGTCCAGTGGGTGATTTTCCAGCATATATTTGCTCATGTAGGGGATAGGAATTTGTTGCATCACACAGCCACCCAAATTTAATACCATACTTTGTTGGCATGTATTGGGTGAATCTGGTTCTTCCTCGAAATTGGAAATAATTGTTCGTCAACTGTAAGATTCTCTGAAGGCACATGGTGGGAGTGCAAAGTTCTCGTTCAATAAAGGCCACAATTCAGAAATGCTTTGTCTCTCTTCAATCTATCAGTTTTAGTGCTTCGGTTGTCAAACATGATAAATCGTTGAATGAAATTAAACCTATTTACAGCCATTGTGGCCCGGTAGAGTGAATATGGGTGTCACATTACCACAACTCATGGATATCTTCCTTAGTTGAATGGCGTACTCCTGCTGTAATAATTATGCCAAGGTAGCCATCTAACTCTTCCGGGGATATTTCTTTCCAAGGTTTAGATGACTTGTTTGGATTTGCACGGTTTCATTCTTCATAGGAATACTCTGGGCCTTATGGTTTGTTTCTCTTATTATAATTTCACACATCCTAAGTGTAAACATTTTAAAAAATGTATCCTTCACTATTAGATAGACCCATTTCTGAACCGTATGATATTGTGTCTAAATGTTTGTGACACTACACGAGGTATAATTTTTCCGGAAGGTATCGTCTTCACACTGCAAACCTGGGTCAGTGGATGTGCTGGCACGAACTCCATTTTCAGCTCCGGTGTATTCCTTCTCTTCATCATCTATGTCATCCACTTCCATTTGACTAGTGGAATCGGCGTGAATGTCATCAATATCTGAATCTTTATTTCGATCCGCTTGTCTTTTTGGAAGTACCACTCATCGTCCGATTCGATGTTTCATAATGGCTCATTTTCCTTCTATATACCAGAGTCTCCGTTGACTAGCTGCGATAGATAAGGTGCTTGTTGTTCATAGCTCATCCTAGTAAGTGAAATATATAAATGAGTCGTTTGCACATAATTTTTATAGTGACACGTGATATCATAATATACATGAAGTCATAAAAACAATTCTGTCTGAATTGATCCCTTGAAACTTCTTCGACCATCACATCAACCACCAGAACGCAGTTCACAAAAAAATCTCGTGCAGTTAAATGATAATAAAAAGGTTGAAAGCACATTTCTTGCAACTTAGAAAATTGATGGCATTGGGTAAAGACAGGAATGCTACCGCAAGTGACTAAAAGAAAAACCCACGAGTAGACTCTAAAGATAGTGTAACCAGCGCTATTTGAACACGAGAATATGCAATAAGCTGCTAAAGGTAAAGAGCAGAACTAAAATATAAAAGGCACCATGAACTTGTCTCAAAAACTTACACATTTTGGACTTGGAAGAGCTTTTGCCACAAAGTAACTGATGCATGTGAATCAAAAAGCGGACAGGTTGTATAAATGCATGGCTGAATGGAATTTATGAAGTATGAAAGTACGAAATGAACTATGGAAAGTAAAAGTCATCATCAAGATAAGACTTTTCAATTTTAAGGTTTTATCTGGTACGTTTATAACGTATGAGTCAGGTGAGTTTAGACTTTTTAAAGTCCTAATAAAATGGTGTATGTGATTTTTTTCACATACTACAAAGTAGCACATGCTTCATATTGAAAGTTTGGTTGTGGAGAGCCGATATTATTTAAGGTGATGGTTTTGACTCAATTGTTTCGCTCTATCACTCTCGTACGATTTTAGAAAGAAAGAGACAGATGCGTTTCCTTTGCTAATTATTTTTATCATCACATAACGCTCATCAGACAAAGCTGAGGTTTAGGCTGAAATAATAATGACAATTTCAAAAGTCAGTGTAACATTACTGGCATTGAAAAATAATTAATATTTTGTAATTCTATCATTCAAAATTTTAATTACCTCGAATTCACTCATAGATAAACGAAAATTCAACTGAGGAGTTCAAACAATGAAGTCATGCTGCATAAAACCTTAAATACTAAATGTCTTCAAAAGTTAATCCATGAAAAGGAATGAAATATCTACAATAAAACATTTTCACAATCTAATAGCTCAAATATATTATAAGTAAAATTATGACATTTTTACAATTCGTGTCTTCAAATTTTGAATCAATAAAATTCGATAATTGGATCAGATAATCGATATTTATGTATATTTTTATCACAAATAATACTTAAACTATGAGTAGAAAACATTATTAATACGAATTAAACGTCTTAGACTTACTATTCTGCAAATTAATTAAATATAAAAGGATGAAAAACGTATTTATACATAAAAGCATCCAGTGGGTACCCGGGTACCACCGTCGTACAGACTAAGGGCAATTTCTACCCGTGAGGACAAGGGTTAAGAACATGAAGAGGTTGCTGAAAGAAAGGGACAAAGGTGAAGGTTGTTGCTATGATGAAAACCCAGTTGCCTTGAGAGCTCTGGCTGTGAAGAGTTGGAAACACTAATAAAAAACATGGGGGGAGAAGTGGTTGGAGATTATGCTGACAGAGATGAGTGTCTATGCACATAAGACGAATCCCTCTGGAGAGAAGACCTGATTTGAAATGCAAAATCGAATTCAAAACTGGAGAATATTGAAACTGATGAAGATAATATCGACGGATCACTGGAATGCCAGATTAAAATTCTTACTGTGAAAGAGACTTTGAGGAGTATTGAAGATATAAAACAAGTTTTTTATCAAAGGAGATACCACAGGACTGCAGTTGATTTCGCAGATGGAATCGCACATAGAGAAACAACTGAGTGATTCTGATTACTGATTTCTTCATGTAGTAGCTGAAGTATCATGAAAATTTTGCAGCGTGATATTTTTTGCAATGGGAAAAGTATTCCGAGTATGTAATTTTGCATTTTCTTTTTTCTCTTTGAGACTTAGTTGATGGAGATGGATTTGATGGATGGACTAATGGGATGCAGAAGAAAATAAAATGCTGTTGACAACCGTGAGTGACGCATAATTCTTATCTTATTTAAATAAAAATCAGGTCAATTTTTCCATATTTCTCTGTGAAAATGAGGAAATAGGGCAAAAGGAAAGACATTCTTCCTAACTGATATTATTTGACCTGTTTCATAAACTATGTACTGATAATATTTGACCTGTTTCATAAACTATGTATGTGCATATAATTATTTCCATTGCTGTGATTAATCTATTTGAAACTCTAAAAGGCATTTATAGTCTCTTTTCTAGGGGTCATGTTTTCGACTTTTGTTTTCATGATGATGTGTTACTAGCTGCTCTATGGAAAATATGCATAATCATTTCATTTCATATTTTTTGATGAAATGTGTAATTTGTCAATATTAAGACATAAAAGATAAATGAAATATATTAATGCCTTTATATTTAATGTACCGGCATTGTTACTGCATAGAGAACCATGTCGTAATTTCTGTCCCCTCTGAATAGCGCATGATTTTTCCAGGTCCAAACGTATTGGGAGGTTTAACTGTAATACATTCAGATGTCGTGCAACAGGAATTATTACCAGCAGGTGGGGCCAAGTATACGGTTTCTTTTGCAGATGATTTCTCTAGGTTTACCTCCATAATTCTATTGAGGGATAATGCAGAGGTATTTGAAAAGTTGGTCATCTACAAAGAAAGATCTGAAGCCAGGCTGGGAGTGATGATGCTTGCTTTTCAGTCCGATAATAGTGTATAGTACAAAAGCAATCAATTGAAGAGATACTATGAAGAAAATGGTATACTCCATCGACAAACCATCCCAGAAACTTCCCAACAGAATGGGAATGAACACTTAATGCTGCAACTACATGTCTTTTAATTTAATCAGGCCTACCACCAAAGTATTAGGGTGATACTATTATGGTAGCATGTAAAATGAGCAATTTATGGCCATTCAAAGTCATTGAAGGAGAGATCCCATTTGAGAGATGGTTTGAAAGGAAATTGATAGAAGATGATGTTAACTACCTTCGTGTATTTGGACGTAGAGTATGGGCAGCCACAGACAACAAGTCTAATTCAAAGAAAGAGGAGTTGAATGTGTACTACGGATATCAAGAAGGGGTAAAAGGGTAGGAAGTTAGTATTGTATTGTTTATTTGCCCAAAGGATCACAGTACAATATGTAATTACACTTGTACATGATATGAGGCACGAAAAATATTCACAATTTAAAAACAAGGAAAAATTACATTTCATAAGATTCAGTGGAAAAAAATGATTAATGCATAACTAAATTTTTTTCTGAATGGCTACTTGGATCAATAAAAATTTTAAATTTTTTAGACTTTAATGAGAATAACATTATAATGTGTAGAGTTGTGATCATGGAATAGATTTTCAGACAAGGAAAAATAGAAATGAGAAGATGCAGGAAAAAAAGAAGATAAGATAGAATTAGCAGATGACTCAGATACAGATGCACCTAAGAACAATCAAGAGGAAGAAGGGAAGGGAGACTTCGTACATGTCCAAGAGGAAATCATACATATTTCAGATTCAGAGGAACCAGAGGAAGAGATACTACCAGTTCAAGAAATAAAGCATTCAGCCAGGACGAGGATTTAGAAAAAATGTTACTGTGATAAAGATGTGTATGTATGTCTTGTCAACTCTAACAAACTATAAAATTCATGGGAAGACATTGAAGATGTATTTATTTCGAGGAATTTTGAAGGATCCATGCAAAGTTCCTATGCAAAGGAGTGGAGAAAAGCCATGCTAATAGAGTACACAAACATAATGAAGAATGATTTCCTGTTGAATGATAGTGACAAACTGTAAAGGCTTATCTAAATTTGCATCGAAATTCACACCCCTTATCACTTCCCATCATGACACCGTGAACATCTGCATCGCACTGCCATCTAGGTCGCTGATGCACTCAACTGTTACATGAATATCAGTCTTCCATGCAAAGTGATATTGTTTATGAAGGGCGTAGTTTGAACTGTGTTGTTTTCCAACCGCATTAACCATTCAATAGCAAAACTTGAGGGAAGTTTATGCAGTGACCATGTGATGCTATAAGTACAGCTCAAGCAGAAAATAACAAATAAAATCAAGCAGGAGATAGTAATGACACAATGAGGGTGCTCGAGTTAGAACTTTGTCTTCAGGGCTCTTCTTACCTGATTTGCGTTTTCTTCCTCGCTTTATGGATGCCTGTAAGAAGGTTGTGGGTCCCTAAAGTAAACAACCAACCCCCAATAACTCTCCCAGCCCGGAAGAGTCAGGTCAGCAGTTCCGAGAAAGAAGCTTTGAGTGAAGGTTCTCCTCTCCGATGCTATCTCTTTTGTTATTCAGCTATTCAATCTCCAAGGGATGACCTTGACTGGGAGAATGATATCAATGCTGCTGGTTTGGGCCAAGGAGAAGGAAGATCTTCGGAAGTAGAGACAGGGGAGCGACGACAGCGATGCGCATGTAAATTATTATTTTTGGAAAGGTTACCGGCTGATCCATCTGTTGCCTATGCATGACTATATGCTACTTCTCACTCATACTTGGCCTATTTCTGACATAAGTTGATGCCTAACCTTGTGCACATAACTTTAGTAAGCTCACGATTTAGAGTAATTGCGATGTAGACATGATGGTGTGAGACCAAAAGAAAGATGCCTACTTGCTGGTGCCGAGTAGTAAGTAGAGGTATAATGAGAGTTGAATAATTTCTATTCCATGTTTTCTTTCCATTGCTTGAAAATGTGGTTAAATAGTAAGTCGCTGAGATTGGCTAGCAGTTAGACGCCGAATATGGAGGCGATCTTTCGTATTCATGTAATGATATTCGATGTGGTGACAATTTACAACACCTTGTTTAAGTTCAAATATTGGTTATATACAGGGGTGGCATGGCCAGGGCAGGGATTCCCACCCGGGCCCCGCACTAGGTTTTGGGCTCGGGTCTGAAGGGCCAGGCCAGGGGAAGTGCCCCAAACTTTGAACAGCCAGCAGACCAAACATCTCTGAGTGAAAGTACAATTTTGTCATACTGAACATAAATACCTATGAAATTGTAGTTTAACACGTTTTTAACGCACACATTTTTTCAGAAGGGGGGTCACAAAAACCAGGCCCTTCTGGACGTGCAGCGGCCCGGGCCCCTGAGCATCCACACTGCCCCTGGTAATATAACATTTTAAATAATTTCATTCCAGCATATTTCATACCTGTACTGTATAGTGTATCACTGAATGCACTGGCGATGATGTAGTTAAACCAATCCCTAATCTAATATACAAATATTCACTTTACTAAGGAATTCACATTACGATCAGTCCTATGGAACAGATTACCATCGTAAAGCGGAGATATACTGTATTGAAATCTGGAGACGTATGACCCATATATTTACAGGAAGGAAATAGGTAGGTAGTTGTATTCGAGAACATCAACAAGACCAGAGCCATCATTTACAGTGTGTTTGAAGAGTCAAAGTTGTAAAGACCCATGTGGCTCAGATTCCTAATAATAGAAACATGTAAAGTATTATCTAAAAGGGACCAGTAATGCCAAATTAGTGTATAAGAAAACTGTCCAATCCTTTGAAGAAATCCTTTAGTGGTTGGTTAATTACTAGGCATGGAGTGGTAGTGAGCTGTCAAACTAGAAAACATAAGTCTGTAGCTACATCAACAACAGAAGCTGAATATTATTACATGTGTGAGTGTGCTGAGGAAGTGTTGTGGATGAGAAATTTCCTAACTGATGTAAACCATCAAAAATATATTGCTGACCTCTGGACATTCTTCTGTGATAACCAAGGGGCAATATTGTTCACAAGAAATTTTAATATATCTGAACGAATGAGAATGTTGGATTTTTCCTGTTATTTTTTTATTAGATAGGATAGAAGAACGACCCATTAAACTGTGTTATTCGCCATCACAAGATAACCCAGCACATATGATGACTAAATTACTTTCAGCACCAAACATTAGGGAAACGTCCAAAGTTATTGGTCTGCATTTCTAAATGTTTTTTGTTTGTGTCTATGATGAATTATTGTCCGAGTAGACAATTAGTTTAAAGAAACGTCAACATTTTCACTTGTTAATTGCTGATGTTTATGTAAGTATGTCATATATGTATTTTGTCAAGGGGGAGTGTAAGAAAGTGACAAATTATTTTCATATGCTGATGTTACGTCACTATGTATCCTAAAAGAAAAAAAAATGGTTCTTTCAGCAAAATATAATCAATTTGAAAATAATGGTATTCTATCTCTACATAATAATTTTAATGTTGCGAATAACTTAAGATTTCTTGGAGTATGCATTGAAAAACATCTACAGTGGGATTTTCATGTCTCAAATCTATCTAAAAAACTTCACTTAATTTTTTATTTGCTATCTGTTTTAAAACATACTGTAAGCCTTGATGTTCTGAAAACACTGTACTATGGCCTTTTCTCCACCAGAATTTCATATGGGATTATATTGCAGGGAACTTCTTCCTCATTGAATGGTGTATTTTTAATACAAAAGAAGTTATTGAGAATTATGTGCTGTAAACCTTACCGTACTCACTGTCAGCCTCTTGTCAGGGGGCTGAAGATTTTAACTGTGCCCTCAATATATATTTATAATTCTTTTCTCTATGTAAAAAAAACATTAATCTGAGTTTACTCCAAATAACAATTACCACTATGGAACAAAAAGATGTAATGACATGCATGTGTTTCCATCTGCTCTTGCCATAACTTCTAAGGGACCTCGCCCTAAAAATGTATAATCACCTACTACAATTTATAAAAAAAGATTGGCTGCATTTAACACTTTAGTTCATAACTACCTTCTGTGTCATTGTTTCCAAACTGTAAATGACTACTTAAACCATTATTAAATAACTGTATAAATGTTTTGCGCACATAACAAATGTATGTGAGTATATATATTTGTGATATATAAATATTCATTTTTACAAGAATGTATTGACGTGCCTTATATACTTGCAGCTTGTTACTACAATGTATTTCATGGGCAAATAAAATTATTAATTATTATTATTATGAGACGATGTGTATAGTTTTTTATGTCATGTAAACGAATAAAAGACGTGATGGCATTGTTTCAAGTCGTTGGGTCATTTACACCATCATTAGACCACTAAATTAACCCTTTTAGTGCTGCCTTCTGCCAGCGGTACTTGTGAGAAATGCAAAGGGTAATTTAATAAAATGCATCACGTTAGGAAAAAAAACCATGAAGTTATAGTTTTAGATATCCATAGGTGGTTTTTAAATCTTATACAAATTGAAGAAATTAATATTGATACTATTCTTTTACATCACCTGAACAATAAATGTAATAATTTCAAATTTATAAGTTGAACAATATATTATTTTCGAGCCGATACATCGGCCTGCCGCACTTTTCACCCAAGATGCAAAAGCCGATATGTTGACCCATCATACTAAGAGCCCTGGTGTAGAAAATCATAGCTATTTCATATTTGCTACATCAAACCTAAGCCTTTTCAAGCCAAATAATGAATGTTATAGCCACAACAAAAGGCCTGTAGACAAGATAAAAGAACATGTTCTCCCTCTTGTAGCTCAAAGGGGCCTCATAATTCAATTCCAGCATTATATAATGACCTATCTAATAATATCAGATTTATAACTTACTTCCACTTATGCACACAGAGAAAACGAGATGGATATCATGATGGATAAGGCATATATTCCTCTGGAGAATTTCTGTTGTATGACTTAAGACTGAACCTTTTTAACTTGTGCACATGTTATCCAAAGGCCTGTTTACATGATGCATGAACCCACATATGTTCATGCATCAGGCATACAATAACACATTCAGATCAAGCTATTTTTAGATATATATTCATGCAAGCTATGTTTACCCCATGAATTTTTGAAGGGAGATACATTCATGCATAACTCATAAAGGCTCATGCATCATGTAAACAGGCCATAATAACTGTTTTTGTCCATTGACTCGCCTAATATGACATATACCACGGCCAAAAGAAAGCAATTAATGTATAAATACTACTATTATTTATGGTCATTCCTTTCATTCACTAATTCTACAATAGTTCTCCTCTCCTCCAGAACCAAGTTTAGACACCCCTTAATGAACTTCTGTTATATTGACCCAGGATTTACATGAAATCTTGCAGGCAATCAATCATTGAAAGTCACTGCATAGTTCTACAGATATTGACCGGCTAAAGGATAAGCATAGAGAATTAGGGAGGAGAAATCTTTCATATATTTCCATCACCACCCATTATGGTAAGTAGTTGGCTGCATAATCACCTGTATTCTCTCTGTTGCACCTTTTTCATTATTGACCTCATCTTTGCAATATCAGGCCTAAAATGACCATTTTGAAGTTGTGAGTGTATATCTATCAGGGGGCTTGAGAATCTGAACGTTTCACCACCAAGCAACTTCTTAACGGTCTTCTCCTTTTCGATGGCGTCATTCTGGGGGAATACTGGTAAAAATTTCTGTAAGTACAAGGAGAGCACATTATTCTTCATGATAAACGACCTAAAACAACACACACTGCTGTGTGATAAAATACCGGCAACTGAGGCATTTATCAAATAAATCATAACAAAATAAAGCCTCAAACAATTGAAAATAATGAATTTGAGAACTTCAATACAAAATCAAGAGATGTTACCCTCAGATGTTCTTTCTGTTCAGCAGTGAAGCAGTTTTGCCAATTCCGATGAGACAATAAGTCTATAAATACTTCCTTACTTTCACACAGGCCTTGCGGCAGTTTAAGATTCACTTTCCCGAATCTACAATTTTCCAGGCGGTCGGAGAAAAACTCTGGCTGTTCTGTATTAACTGACGACTCTTCCGAGGAATGTGTGGAATACTCTATATCCATTTTGTAGGACCTGATGTTTAACGAAGTTACTTAACATTATTTTTATAACTTGTCGAGAAGATGCTTAACCGCTACATTCATAGCGCTACATCAAAAATTAAGATGGCAAGGAAATAATAACTTCATTTGTATTTTGATAAGCAGCAAGAGCTTACGGGAGAATATAGAAAGATTTTATTCTTTGAATAACATGCGAAATTTAATGAATTTCGGCATATTTACTTAGAACATGTTCACGTAACATATGGGAGAGCAACCAAAGGGAAGCTCATATATTCAGCCGTAATATGCCTACAAATGCAAAGGAAAAGTGAAATTAATTGCCCTGAATGACTTGTATTTGTGAGAATCAGATTTCTGTATTTGTTAATCAGTGATAAAGCAGACAGTGTTTTGTCACCATTGGCTACTTAATATAATAAAAATATTCAATTACGGATTGACACTCAAATATCTAAGCAAAATCGAACCTTGAAACAAATATACAATTAGGTTTTCCCTAATTTCAGTTTCCACCACGCTTCGTCTCCCCGTCCTGCAATGCAGATATTACAGAATTCAACGGAGGACATGGCGGACGGAACAGGAACCATCTTTGAATTGGAATTAGGAACAGGAACCATGGTTGCCAAATTGTGTTGAAGCTCTTCTTTCCTGTCGCTATACCGCTATACGTTCGCGATTGGTACTAGACAGGTATGGGATACTCCTGACAACAGTGTATTTCGCGAGTTCAGTCCACATTGGCCAAAATGGCGTTGAATCTTGTGGTGAAGATCCACCCGGTGGTTTTATTCCAGATTGTGGATGCATATGAAAGAAGAACCGTGGAGGCCCACCGAGTGATCGGAACCTTACTTGGTAAGTTTTCATAAATTTCAGAAAATTAAGAGTATGGGAATTGCAATAACTTAAATTCAACCATACTATACTGCCTGACATACTGAACTTGTTATTTCTGCTCGTGTATATTATGAAGTATTGCTATACAGCAGTCTAATCGTGGTATTACATCATTAGGAACGGCTGAAAAGGGAGTGGTTGAAGTCTCAAACTGCTTTTGTGTGCCTCACAAGGAGCTTGAGGATCAGGTATGTTGTAGTTCTGATAGGCTTCGTATTCATTGCATGAAATGTGTTTAATCGTTTTCACGTTTTTATAGGTTGAGGCGGAATTAACATATGGCATGGATATGTACGAATTGAATAGGCGAGTAAATGCCCAGGAAGCGATTGTTGGTTGGTGGGCTACTGGTAATGCAGTGACTAATCATTCCTCTCTTATACATGAGTATTATGCCAGAGAATGTAAAAATCCTGTACACGTTACGGTCGATACCACTTTGATGGGAGCACGAATGGGTATAAAGGCATACATTTCGTAAGTTGCTCATTATAAGTACTTTCCTTTTGGTGTCTCTTGCTAAGATAATACCTTCTAGAAAGTCATTAGTTGTGAACATAATGAGGTAACTTTGATTTCTATTTTCCTTGCTAAGAGTACCATTTGGTGTACCAGGAGGTACGACTGGTTGCATGTTTACTCCTGTCTCAGTTGAAATCACCTGTTATGAGCCGGAAGTTGTTGGTCGTAAGTAATTTTATCATACCAGGGTATCATTTGTAATATTAACTGGCAATGGTACTAATATGGTGCTCATGTAACCTGTTTGGTTTATTTCACAGTTCAACTATGTCAAAAGACTCAGTACACCAAACGCCAGGTGGAACCTATGCCTGATTTAGCTCAGGTAGCTGATGCTACCCAAAATTTGAGCAATCTTCTCGATGGGGTTCTTGCGTACGTCGAGGACGTACTTGCTAGTCGAGCACCACCGGATAATGCCGTGGGTAGGGCTCTTCTAGACATGGTAAACTCTGTGCCAAAAATGACAGCTGAGGAATTCGAAGCTATGTTCAATTCAAATGTTAAGGTAGGTACCATCTAGTGACAAAAAAAATAATGAGATTCTCATTGCATTCGAAGTACTCCCTTTAACGAGTATCATTGCCTTTCAGGATCTCCTCATGGTCATCTGTCTGTCTCAGCTTATTAAAACTCAGTTGCAACTTAATGAAAAATTAACTTTGCTGACAACATTGTAAATGCAAGTATAAATAAAATAATTTCTATGAAAAACATTTATTGACATTTTTGTAGTGCTCAAAGCGCTGTACAAATAAACCTTCATTTAACCAAATAGTTGTCCATAGGAATCAACTTCTCTGCATCATGGCAATCCCAGATCCACTTCATTCTCACAATGCTGATGTCTTTAATGCCAAATGGTAACTGTAATAGTAAAATTTAGAGGGACCAGTTTATACATGTACACATTTCATTAAGTGTTATTACCTATTTTAACAATAGCATTATAATAAGTGCACTCTGAATTGAATACCTAATGAAAGTAATATGGGGTAGATAGGATCCAAATTGGATTTACCAGAAGCCCCTGTGCAGTTTCCCTCCCCATGTAATTACTATAAATGGGCACCCAGAGCCATCTTCATTGCTTTTGGAATGAGTGCACATTTTTCATTTGGTTAAAACTCACCCAAGTCACTTTTATTTGCATAATTACATGTGCCAGTAACAGACAACAGCTAATTCAAGTCATAGAAATGTCTGATTTCATTATTACAATTTCCTAATGTATTATTGGGATAACAACATATGTTTCTCCTACAAAAGAAGAAGCAATTCCAGGCAAGGGACATTCAGAAATGGACATGAGAAGACAGTACCTTATATGCACACTAAAGAAATCATCCTAGGTTCATTCAGGGCTATCTTAATAGCTTCAGGGGCCTCTGGGAAAAGTAATCCACCAGGGTCCAACCACTTATTTCATTAATTTAATAACAATATAGTAATAATTTATTTGTAATAAAATCTCTTACAAAGAAAAATAAAAAAGGCTAAAAATTTTCAAATATGGATAGAGCAAAAAAGGTTATGGTTCAGCTAATCTGCTGTTCTTCCACCATACCTCCCAAATCTATCCAAATCAAACTAATATAATTCAAAACAATATCACAACACATTTTATCAAAAGGGTTAAATATGTATATACAATTGTGCATCTCATTTTTTACAATTTTTCAATAGGCTGATTGCCCTCCGATGCACTTGGGCCTCCAGGCAGTGATCAAGTTAATATATTAAGCCAAATATCATTCAGAATTTTGCAACTCTTACCTGTAAAGAATCAGCCATCTCTTCTTCAGCTAAAACATGAGTCACTTCCTCCGTGAAGATTCTCACAAGTTTCCTGAAATGAAATGGGAATAAATACCATGTAATGCTGCACAAACTTCACCCACTTGATGAGTGGCTCAGAAAGTTGTACATCCTGTTTCTCAACAAAATTGGCCCTTTACATTACTGATATACCATTAACAGTAGTTTTTACACTGATAATACCCATCATCTTATTCCTGGACAGCCTCCCTTTTTTCCAGATGCCACTGTATTTTAGCTCTTTTGGTCCAACATGTCCACCTTACTTATTGGCTATTAAAAAAATAATAAATCTCTTTTATTCAGCCTTCATCCAATCCCTGAAGTTAAGCATTGCAATGCTAGGTTCAATTTTTTAAGTGTTATCCTCATATTCACACTGAGTGCCATTACTCCTGTCAGCAAGTGGCAGAGTGTAAGCTGCACATCTAACTGAAGAAGTACTACTCAAAAATCTTGTTTGTTTACATTTTAACAACCAAAACCAGCAAGATATCATATCAGGGTTGCAATAAGTAAAATGAGTAAATTTTCATCCATGCCCCAGTCACACAGAGCATCATCTTGGTCATGTTCAAATCATAGTTGAATACCATATTGAACAAGAAAATAATTATTTCAATTGTTTCATTAGTCATGAAGTTATGGTATCATAAATATTTAATAAACGCATTGCCACAGCAAGTAATGTCAGCAAAGCAGCATGGAATGCTATAAATGAACAAACAATTAGTGAAGTCAATCACAAAAATCCTCTCTTTATTACCTTCAATTATATTCCAGAATCTAATCCTGCTGATAAGCAGATTGTTTCAACAATCAGTTCTGTCAATTTAAAACAAATTTAACTCCATCGATTTTGAATGGGTTATACTGTCCTTAATCAATTTTTCTCATGCTATCAGACCTAAATGAAGTTGAAGAAACAATTCGGACTTTCGACAATAATTGGTCCATTGGATGTGATGGAGTACCAATGCCAATCATAAAACTTGCAACTAAGTTAATCTCCCAGCCCCTTTGTGATATTTTCAATATGTCAATTTCTAAGGGTCATACAGTGAATCAGAAAACTATGGACCCATTTCTATCCTCTCTGTGTTTTCCAAAATCTTTGAAAAACTTTTTTATAACCGAGTCATTAACTATTTATGTCATTTTGACCTTCCACACCATTCTCAACATGGATTTATCTTGGGAAAGTTGACCACAACTGCAGCGTTTCAGCTTATAAATAAAATTATTTGGAGACTTTCCAGTCAGAAAGACTGGGAAATTTTAAGTGAGTACATCATTGCTAATTAAAAAGTAATAATCTGTTCATCGTTTACGGCCTTGAGAAAGACCCACGACCAACCGAAGCCCATCCTATTCATGGAAGTATCCTTGTATTTTTCAAAATCTAAACATATTAGGTCTGTCAGCATGTGTAGTCTCTTTTCGGCCAAACAAGAATCCCAAAATTAGCTTCGAAAGCCTCCCTAGGGGATTGATTGAAAATCCAGCAAATAGGCTGAAAATTAAAAAAATTTGTTGCTACTACTGTAAATGTATGGGAGTGTGCAATTTAAAGTAATTCCGTAAAATATTCAAAAGAAAAAAAAATGCCGCAACCTTGGATCAAAACCCAGCCACCGTATGAGCATAACCGGCTCAGCGTCTCAACCCACTGGGCTGCGAGCTCTATTGAGAGTGGCGTGAACTTTAAAGGATTTATACTGAGGAAGATTCTTTAATAGCGTTTTTCTCTCGAACCCCAGCCTATGTGGAAGAAAGCTGTGACACTTTTCCCGCATTCTCTCTATAGTTTCAGAAAATAATTGCCTGTTTGGATCCCGAACATAAGTCACGCAATGTCTCCTTGTTAAGGCCGTTTTACACGGTACATTCGTTTGTATAAACTCTTCCGTGAACTCTTGCATGAGGCAAAATGTATCGTGTAAAGCGGCAAATTGTATGAACGCTTGTGCGAATGTCTCAATGCCTGCACGGGAAATAGAACCTGTTCTAATTTCGTTGAGACAAACGTACAATCTCACGTACATTCGTTTGTACAATATCTTTCATTGTGTAAAACGGCCTTTAAAGTGGATGCAAGTAAACCTATAAAGAAGTCTAGCTCGGTAAAATTCTTGGGAATATCTTTGACTGAAAACCTTGATTGGTATCCTCACATTGATGATATAATCAGGGTGTCCGGTGACCTGGAAAACTCAGGGAAATATTTTGTCCTGGAAAACTCAGGGAATTTTTGTTTTTCCAAAAAAAACCCTGGAAAATGCATGGCAGCCAAATTCTATTAACACATTCAATGCAGAGCACGTCAATAGACGTGCTCCTGGCTACTCCAATTAAAAGTTTACTTCTACAAGGGTCCTATTATTCTTTGGATGAATACTTTTGTGCGTAAAGGAAGGACTTGAAGTTTTTTCAATGTGTTTTTTGTGTATTTTTCTATATTGGATGTAAACTATTTGTGATTTATGTTTTTACTGAAATTGACAGATTTAATATGTATTTTTAATGTAACTTCTGTTTATGATTGACGTGCCTGATATCATCGGACAAATGTACCTTGGTCGTTGGGCAAATAAAAACCATTATTATTATTACCCGACCCACCTCTCCCTTCACACAGTCCAGGGGGCCAATTACATATTACATCTACATACTACCCCGCAAGCCGCCTCAATAGGCTTGTGGCAGGGGGTGTTAGGACACCAGCCGTTTACATATAAAAAGGAAACGCTCTAATGAAATTACGCCTAGCATTTATTAAAGTCCCTTATTGTTCGGGGGAAACACGAATTCCCATACCTATCCCTTGCATCGCTCCGTTCACGTCTACTCCTGTCGATGACTCATCATTGATGATGTGAATCAGTAGACCGGTGACAGTTGATACAATTAGTGCAGTTGTCAGTTTCGTTTAAATACAGTTCGATCCACATGTGTTACTGCGCACTGAATAAGATTTTATTATTGTGTTCAGTTGCATTATGTAAACTAAAAAAGGCTAACACGTCATGCTGTCTTTAGCGGAGAAACTAAATGTACTCGAAAGGTTAGACAGCGGCGAGTCCGTACAAAAAGTTGCAAGTGAACAAGGTAAGTTGCAAGTAACAACAATTAAGGAAAGGCGAAAGAACTGGAAACATATTGAAAGTCATTCAACAACAATTGATGATGAGAAAGGACTGAAAGATCGAAAAATTTTGAAGAAGCCAAAATGTGATATTTAAGACAGTGCTTTGTGGGTATGGTTTGAGCAGGAGAGAATAAAAGGAACTCCATTGTATGGACCAATCATAAAAGAGAAAGCACTTATTTTGTATAATAAATTGGGAAGAAACAATAACAACGAAAAATTCACAGCAAGTGAAGGCTGGCTGCATCACTGGAAACAACGACACGGGATTCGGAATGTAATCATTTCTGGCGAGAAGCTGTCTGCTGATGAGGTAGCTTCTAGTGAATTTATTCAGAGATTCAAAAACATAATTTAAGAACATGAGTTGACACCTGGCCAAGTGTGCAACATTGATGAATCTGGATTGAACTATTTGCTATGTAGTCTGATTCTAGTTTATTGTGTTCAAAATTCACCAGACTCAAAATTTTGTTGTCAGTTAACCATTTTGTTTATTTGTCGGTTGAAATAAAACCTGTAATATTCCACATTCGTTGCATACTCAATTGTTTGGTTTTACTCAAAGTAGGAAAATTTCTTGTATTTAATGTTCGCAAAATATGCCGATTTTATTAGAAATTCATTAAAAATAAAAAAAAGAAGTGCAACAAGACCATGAACAATGAGAACATTTGTCTGGAAAACTCAGGGAAAAAAGAAATTGAGATTCACCGGACACCCTGTATAATTTTAAAAATGGCCACTGGGACATTTATGATCAGGAAACTTGTCACTACTACTTCCGTGGAAATTTTGAAACTAGTATACTAAGCTAAAGTTCACCCTCACTTGACCGATGGAGTTGTCTTATGGGGTAACTCCAGTGCAGCAAGGAAGGCATTTTCTATTTCTTCTGAGGCTCCTTCTTCCAAATAGCTGTACACATCATCCTTATGTATTTCATCTGCTTCGCAATCAGAACAATCATTGTCGACGGCATCATCTTCCTTTACCTCTTCGTCGGATTCCAACAGAAGTCTCGAGTTGATAGTTCCTCGGCCTCAATTTGGAACACTAATCATTTGATTCAGGCGAAAATTACTGCCATATAAAAATATGAATACATAGATAATCAGTAACTTGCGATATTGGTCGCCTACTATTTTTAACAATAAGAAAGTCAATATCTTATAGAATAACAAAAAATGTACGAACAGACCTCAATTGTTCATTGATTCAACGGGCCTCACAGCACACAACGTACAGACTTCACGACGCATTTAGCTTTCTTATTGCCCAAAAACTGCTTCTAAGAAAACAATTTCTGTGCACCATGAAGGCTATTTGTACAAAGGAGGAATAGAAAAGGGTCCCAAGTAGGTCTCATTACGGTAAAATGGATTAAAATGCCGAAAACCGACCGCCGTGCACTCAGTACACGTATGCGCCTGCTGGAAGGTTAATAAAAATGCATATTTCCGTTCAATATAAAAAGGTTAACCTATTTCAAGGATGACAGTGATATAGAGATGCAAGCCCACAGGCAGAAGATTCTCCATGAACAGTACATGACAGCATGGCTAAATTGCATACATTAAATGTGGCATGAAATGAGGATTCCTTATGCACCTCCCTCAATTTCACTGCAAGTCTGATTGGCTATGAAAGGGTCACGTAAGAAAGATATGCAAAAAATTCTACCCTGATTTCTTGGCTTCATCTTTCACCCCTGCATCAATATAGCACATAATATGGTCCTCCAATCAAAAACTTGAAGGAATGTAACTTCATGGCATTCAAAAATGAAGCTTTCATGATTTTCTTTTAAGTTAATATTAACATTTACTCCTATGATATTCACTACATGAAATATTTTAATTGTTTCACTTACCCTTTGTTAGCCACTATATGCCTGTTCAGTTCATGTCTTGTCTCCGAATCCACTTTTGGATGAACATAAAACACATAACCACTAAAAAAGTCAGGGAAATGTGGAACATTTAACTTGCCATTTTTTGAAGTTGCTTCCAAAATACAGTCCTCACTTTCATCTTCAGTCTCACAGTTAAAACACTCACTTTTCACACTACTAGGTCTTAGATCTGCTGAGTCATCATGTGCTACAGAACTACTTAGGCACCTGTTGAGAGTGTTCATTGAAAAGTGCTTTAAAGACAATTCATTAAAATATAAATAAACGTAGTTCCTAATGAAAAACATGTTTTACTACACAAAAATACTCAAATATTTAGAGTATTATAATTAAAAAGTAGCTAATAGCATACTGAAAGACTATGATCATACAGTAAGCGTAGATGAAGGCAAGATGAGGGGAGCGGGGGAAGGAGAGGAAATAAGACTTTGACTCTCAGGGGGACAATTGCAGTCCTTATTATTGCTCTCAACTCCTTAGCCATCTAGCAGCTTTGTGGGAATTAAAAAAGTCATAACAGTTTAAGCTTATGTGGTGAGACCACTAGAATGCTAAGATTCAATTTTATAAGGTCTTAAATTTTTAATGGACTGATAACTCAAAGAAGCTAATGAATGACATCAGGCTTCCCCAGTGAAAACGGTTAAAGATCGTTCCAGTTTCCATTCATGTCACCAGTCCATGACATGTTTTGACAGCTTATTATGTTGACAAAACGTTGGACATGGAGCCAATAAATAATAAAATAAATGGAATGGAAACTAGAGAGGCTTTAAAGAAAATCGCCAATTTTCTTTAACTATGATGTTCCACCATATAACACCTGAAACAACTCTTTTTATGGAGAGGCTTTCATCAATTATAAATAGCTGATTGCTCCAGCTTGTACTCAGAAAAAGATCCCAAAAGATTTTTTGAAAATTTTCACCTGTTAATTTCATCATCTGTATCACTCCCAGAAGGAGCTCCTCGGTCAGCACTGGAATAGTTTTCTGGTAAGGCACAGCCTTCATCAACATCTGAACCTATGAAAATGCAAATTACTCTTCATTACTATGAGCTATGGATGATTAAATATAAGTAATCTCAATATTATAGCAACAATCCTATATGCTAGATTTTACCATTAATGACAACTGCACACTTATGTTACTACAGATATGTTTTGAAAGTTTGCCCCTAATTTTGTACATGACTGAAGAGACATTCTCCTCTAATACCGAAGTTTACTCCAGACATAAGGTAATTTCCTGATAAAATTGAATTATGCAAAATGGGGTAACATATCAATTAAGTAAGCCATCCCTATTTCATTACCAGAGAACACAGCTGTGCATAAGGATCAGCCTTAAGTTGTTAGGGGGAAAATTAAATAGAACATTATCTTTAACAAAACAAGAAACAGGTCAATTTTAAGTCTAATTTTTGAGCAGGTACATATTTACGGAGTATGGAATGATTAAAACCTATAGCACACACACATATTTCCAAAGCTACCATCTTATCTAGGTCTCTTAGCATGCATGTATTTCAATTCACTGTTATTGTGCACTGTTGCATCATCATGTTCAGCCTGTTTCTGTGGCTTCCTTTACTTAGGAGCAAAGGAAAATGAGATATTAGTTGAAGCTTTGCTTTTATAATACAGAACTTTCAATAAAGAAGAGAAAGAGGATTAAGTATTCAATATAAAAATGCAACCAATGCTCAGGCATTGTCTCTCATTCTGCATATCAATTTAATTAGTCCCCTCCTAATCCGCTTTTATAAAGATATATAGGTGGTGTCTCTAAAGCATTAACGCAGGTAAGCCAATGACATAACGAGACATAGTTTCCAAAAAAACTGTACAGTATATCAAAAGATACACCACTTGTATAAATTCATGGGAAGAAAATTATAAAACATTCTTTGAAGCCTGAAGTACAATAATTGATAGAATAACAAATTGTAGACAAGTGCAACAATAATAAAAAGTATCTTTGATAAATATTTAAAATATGTTTACCTGTGTCTTCAAGAATTTCTTCCTCACTCTCTTCCTTCCCCTGTTCATGCTTGGCCATTGCATACCTGAAATTATGTATATAACATGAGAGAAATTCAACAAATCAATGTCCAATGTCATACCTAAAACCCTTCGCAAAGAACCCTGAAGGTACCTTCGCCATGGAAGTCTTTGTCTTTGACTGTAACCATCCTCTATCCAGCGGCTGTTGACAATGTGACCACTTCCAAGGACTTGCATGAACTTTGGTGTGTTAGGAAAAGCACAACTAAAAAAGAAAAAATATATTACTGATGATGTCTGAAAAAACAAAGATCATGGCATGGCAGAGATGGAAATTATAACCGGTTATTAAGCCACAATTAAAATAATGTGACTATCAATAGTCATATCTGGATAAAAATATTTATTTTACCACTATTACTAATTTTTATTTAAAACAGATCTAAAACAGGTTACATAGGTTTATCTGCCTGGTAGGCAGTTTTTTGCAACAGATCTGAGTGCCCATATCATACCCAGGAGCAGCCTGACCTTATATAAGATATGGGGTTTGTAACTTTGGAATCAGAACATTTTAGAGTAATTAGAAGTTTAAAAAAAGTAATTTTTACTTAAAATGCACACAGGACTTGAAAAGACATCAAGTTTACTTACATCAAGTGAGTGCATGAGTCATTCCAATCTGGTTTATACTTTGCCCCCATTTCCAAGGCTTTGGAACGTAACTCCCCTCTAAGAGGATTTTGGAAACCACTTATCACAAAAACAACATCGTCCATTAATTTGTTGAAGGGTTTTCTCTTAAGTTTGTTTGAATCAATGGCCACAGTTTTTTCTTTCTTTTCGGGTAAGTCCAAGGCCTGTGGCGACCTCTGTCTCTTTCGAGACTGTATTTCAGAACTTGGAGAGTCTTTTCTAATATTATTTCTATTAGTGGTAACTGGTTTTGGCAGATCCTTGTGTCTGGTTGACATTGATGTATCTTCATCATCATCCGGCTTTTCTGAGGCAATGTTTTTCTTGCCATTGGAGTTGGACCCTAAAAATGTAGTTGCACAAATATTAGAAAACCCTCCAAGGGTTCTTGGACACTTGAGGAGACCCTTGATAAAGATGCTGTAGCATTGAAACCAGTTGGATTTACAGTAAAAAATTCATGGAATATTACAAAGTCAGCATCAGTTGATGTTATATTAAAATAAGTTATAATATTGAATGATTAATTTATTTTTGTTAGCATTGAGATGATCTATCAGCTATTGCTGCAAGTGCAAAAACTAGCAGCAGCTGATTTATCAGCCAGCATTTTCATACAAATCAAGAAAATGTTATAAGTTTCCAGTAACTGCAATAATATATGCAATCTAAATGCATTTCCAATTAATTCCCAAAAGAATACCTAGTCATTGAAAAAACTAACCCAAGTAGAATAGATGAACAGCGATTATTGATATTCTAAAAGTAAAACAATGAAAATAACACTTAAGTGTCCTCGGAAGTCTAAGCACACCCTGCCTGCAATTTTATGTGTATGTATTTAGTGAAAGGGGAGAGTAACAGCGTGGGACTTTAAAAAAAATAACACCACAGATAACAATACATACATTTCTTTTTTTTTAATCAGATAAACCTTAGGACTATGCAAAATGGGCTAAGCAACATGATATGAAGGTTAAAATAAACAATTAAAATTTATATCATGAGAAAAAGATCCATTGCTTGATCCATCTCAAATACATCAATGATGTACCATTCAAGCCACCTTTAGGGTGTGTGGTACTGGGTGATTCCACACCAGGCATACATTACTCATCCCAGTTTAAAGTCGAACCACACATGCTCCTCTGGCTGCTGGGTGTGGCAAAAAAGTAGTCAGGAATACAATGTATGGCCCAACCAGAAACTAGGAGGGTGCTACATTGGTTAACATGCAGTTCACAGGTTAAGATACTACTAATGATTAGTCTTACTAATACTATTACATAATTCATGAATACTACAATATATGTATATAATATAAGTACTAATTCATGAAGAAGCATGAGGGACATTTCATGTGGGGTGAGGCATTAGCTATAATGATGTCATTTAACACAAGTGCAAAGTCTACTTTACCTAGAGTGGGTGAGAATTTCATAAAAATTGTTTATGTATTTCAATTATCATAGTCCCTTATTTTAATGCCTGTGGAAAAAATGGCATTTTAAATCTATCAGTAAATAAGATCACTTAGTAAAATGTTACAGTATTTTCTTGTACACACTACCCTGCATCCATCACAGGGGCATGTGGTAAGCAATGCTAGGATACAATCAATGAAGAAGAGAGGGAATTGAAAAAAAGGAAATGTGTTTTGATGGATGGTCTTTGTGGAGGGTTCTATTTTTTAATTTGGGAAATTTGTAAAATTTTTGTCAAAAACCTGGGACATTCAGTAAAAAAATAGGACTTGTTCAAAGTCAAGAAATAAAAAAAATACAACTATTATCTATGTTGTAATTTGTATGAAATACTTCCAAAAACACATTTTAACATTAGCTTCACTCAAAAAATTAATTGTTAATAAACATCAGTATATATGTACAAGGGCATGCACATATGCTTGCTCATAAACATATATACTGAGCCTGACCAGGCACGAAACCGCGGCCCCTCTGCATGAATATACATCAGTAGTAAACAAAATTCACCACATTCATGGATCTGCTCAACATTGCAACACAAATTGATAGTAAAAACAGGATCAAATCTATCAATCCATTTTTTCCCTATAAATACTTAAATAAAAGAGAGGGGTTCTGGCAATGAATCAGTGTTTTTCATAAATAACAAGACTGTCTCATGAAATCTGGACAATTGAGAACCACATATTAGTCTCAGTCTTTTTTGTCGTTGTCACAAATGATACGTGGGTAGAAGGAATTTTTGCACCAATCTGTCAAATGGAGTATCTGTGTTATCTTCACACGTCTGTCAGTTCCAGAAATACATTTTGAAGTTAAAATAATGTCCTCCATATTATGTACCTAGAAATTTATGACCTAAATTTTTAAAACAATCTTATTTTTGCATGTACTCTATGAGTCTTGAGTGTTCCCAGCATAATACATCCATAAACAATGTTACAATAACCGTTCGAGAGTTGGGAGTTTTTAATAAATCACACAGATTCCTTTTGTATTATGTTTATTTCATTCTATCCTGGGCAGTGGCAGATTTAGGGGGGGGGGGTCACAGGGGTCATGACCCCCCCCAAAATTTTATCAAAAGTTTTTAATTTTTATTAGTTTATTTATGTATCCTTTTAAAGGAGTAAAGGGAGTGTATATGCGAATGCATGGCTACAAGTCCCAAACGTGAGAGAAGTTTGAGTATGGAATACCCCCCGGGAGAACGCCCCTCTCTCCCGGGGGGTATTCCATACTCCCCGGACCCAGGTCATGCCCCCCCCCCCAAAATTGATGCTGAATCCACCCCTGATCCTGGGTCCCAAATATATGTCACAGACTCGAGATGTAGCCTAATGATTTGGCATTTTATTGAGAACCAACCATTTAGTCCTCTTCAAAGTGCTGTAAACCATTGTTTTTGATTTGTAAAATAGCATGAAATTGAGTAAATTGGTTTCATTCCAGATAAATAAAAGTCAATTTCACCAAGTTATGCCCAAAACCCTTCTTCATTTTTGCTGGGACTGTGTTCATTAACATCAAGCAGAAAACTTAAGATTCAAATTTTACATCTCCATAGCAAATGGGTTAGTGATACTTGCATGCACTGAACCCAGAATACTTTTGTGCTCACTATGTAAATGTTGCATCAAACCAGTGCCTTCTAAGAAGGTATGTGCAGAGAGTAAATCAATAAGATTCGACAAGGAGTACAGTTCCACGTAAGCTGTAAGTACTTCATGCAAGATAAGGTTTGAAAATACCTTTAAAGACAGAAGTACACAATGATACATGTTCAAAAATCAGGTTCAAACCTTGTGTGGATGACTCAGTACAAGTCAAGCTAATTTGTAATGGTGTTTATTTTTGTTATTTCACCCACAGAAATACCCTTGGGAAAATAACTCCGCATTGGTTGGCTTAGGGCAAGGAGAGATATAAATGGAAAAGGTTTAAAAAATTACCCATGGGTTTTTTTTGAGCCACTCGATCAACATTTGCTTCTGTTTTCCTTTTATTTTCAATTTCTTTCAGTCGAGTTTTAGTTTCACTCTGTGCTTCACTGACAGAAAATCCTTCTGACGCTTCTCGTATTGCAGCTGCACCTGAAAATTATTTTCCTGTTATTGGAACCATTATTAAAATAAGATTGGAGCAAAAGATTATCACAGTAAAACACTCGAGTTTTACCTCAGATAAATCAAATCAATAGTCAATATGAAATTGGCACCGAGTATATAAAAATCACTGAAATTGTGTTTTGCTTATTCATAGGCATATCTAGAAGCGTCTAAAGGGGGGTCACCACCTGAAGGGGTGTCTGAAGGGGATGGCTATGGGGGGTATGGAATACCCCCCATGTAAAACGGAGGGTCCAGGAATTTTGAAAAATATACATCATAAAATGACGTTTTGAAGGTGTTCTATTATGTTATGGAAGGTGATCTATATGTTTAGAATTAGCATGTTTTAAACACATCATTTTTACATTTTTTATCAATGGGGGGGGGGTTTACAATCCCGAAACCCCCCCCCCCCTGGATATGCCTATGGCTCCTCACAATGTTGCCCACTCCTACTCTATCAATAACAACCACTTGTTTCAAATGTATGAAACTAAATGGTGATTACATCAGGGCTGGTGAATTAATAAGGGCTGATTGCACCTTATTTTACAAACTTGCTTATCACAAATAATGATATTCATAAATATGCCACAAGAGCAAAGTATGACTTACACATTCCCTATGTGTGTAGATGTATGATGCAAAACTGTATTTTCAAAGGAATAGTTTTATATAATACTTTGGACACGGATATAAAACTATTCAATGTATGAACAGATTTACAGGCAGTCCCCGAGTTATGTAATACATGCGTTCTGACACTAGCGGCGTAAGTCGAAATTTATGGAAGTCGAAAGAAAAGGAGTCGAAAATTACTCTGTAACTGAGTTTGTGCTCTCAAGATTACGGTCGATTCGGAGAAATACGAGGAAGGCCAGACTAAAAGGCCGATCTTACTAAAACTATGGCACATGCGCTCCTTGAAATTAGGTAACTATCCTTCCAAATCCGTAACTTTCGTCTATTTTGGGGTAAGGTTGCCACTTGCGTAAGTACGGATTTACATAACAAGACGGGTGTGGTCTCGGTCATATTCTTTCAAGCACACAGAGACAGCAGGTTTGTTAATTAAAGTCTTGAACTCAGCTTCTATCGAGTCGAATTCTAAAGCAGAGAACTGCAGCAATGAGAGGCAGTTCCGGAAGCGAGCAAGAGCTGCATCTTCGGATTTCACTATCAACTCTAGATCACAAAACATGATAGCCTTTCAAATCTTGTACTGAAGTGGAGACTTTTTTAATATCTTGGCCACCAATGCTTAAAAAAAAAAAATTCTAGCAACGCTCCTCAGCACGGCGGAAAGACAGGCTAGTTCGGCACCCGGCAGACCCAGGCCAGCTCAGCCAGCCGACAGTGCGGCGGTTCTTTTGAATCGCGTATCATGACATACATTTTCCCTGATACCATGGACGAGATTCCCTGACTTTTCCCTGACCTGTAACAACCCTGTTTTAGTGAATAGTAATCTAAATATCATTTTATGATGATGCACATAAATATTAATGACATCCCCCCCCCAGAAGTCAATTCTGTGTACGACACTGGATATATTACGTGATATATCCAATATGTATTTAAGTTCCAAATACATTTTTAATACAGCAATGGTATCATGTTCATAGTAATCAGTACATTTAAGTGATTCTATTTTCTTGTGATTGTTAGCATTAAAACCAAATTAATTGGGAAAGTTTTGATAAATGCTGTAAGACCTTAAATATACATACTATGTGCCATTCCGGAATACTATCTCAATTATAACAAAAACCTTGAAATAATGGACAGTTCTCAATTAATAATGAATCCTGGCAACTACGGGACTCGGCCCAGAGAGCCGGGTGTCTTGCCCGGCAGCGGTGGGAGCAAGGCCCCTGCGGTCGTCATCACACGAAAACCTTGCTCAGACGTAGCAGCAGCAGAGGAAAAGAAGATAAAGAAGAGGAACGAAACAATCAGAATAGGCACGTGGAATGTTAGAACAATGCTGAGGGCGGGGAAGCTAGAGAATATAAAGCAAGAAATGGAGAGAGTGGGTGTAGACATCATGGGTCTGGGTGAAGTAAGATGTAAGGATGACGGGGATTACTGGAGCGACAATTATAGAGTAATTTATAGTGGAGGGAATGAAAGTCAGCACGGGGTTGCAATCGTAATGAATAGGAAATAGGTAGAAAAGTAGTGTATGCAGAACATGTGAGTGATAGGTTTATAGTCGTGGAACTAAAAGCAGAACCAACGAATTTAGTCATAATCCAGGTTTATATGCCTACCTCTAATCATAAAGAGGAGGAGATAGATGAGGTATACGATCAGCTAGAGGAAATAATTGGTAGGATACCTGGGAGTAAGCACTTGGTAGTAATGGGGGATTGGAACGCGGTGGTGGGCGAAGGAAGAGATGGGAGGGAGGTGGGCGATTACGGGCTAGGAAGGAGAAACAACCGGGACGAGAAAGCTGTGGAGTTTTGCCGTAGAATTAACCTAGTGATTACATATACATGGTTCAGACATCATCCTCGATGTAGGTACACTTGGAAGAAGCCGGGAGACACAGATAGGTTCCAGATAGATTATATAATGGTTCGACACAGACACAGGAATAGTGTTAAAAACTTGCATACTTATGCAGGAGCTGATGCAGACACAGACCACAACTTATTAGTCATGAAATGTCAGGTAAAACTGATAAAGATAAGAATGGGAAGGAGGGTACGAAAGTGGAATACGGAGGCATCAACTGGGGCAATGAAGAAGAAGTATTGAGAGAAGGTGGATGAGACAATGAGTGAGGATCATGGAGTTAGATCAGTGGAAGATGAATGGGGAAGTTTGAAAAATGGAATTGTAGAAGCGGCGAAAGCAACGGTAGGCGTAGTGAGTGCAACTAAAATTAGAAAACCGTGGATCACGAAGGAGATGATCAGGGAGATGGAGGAGAGAAGGAAATGGAAGAGCGTAAACTCAAAACTAGGTAAGAGAAAATACCGAGAATTTAATAACAGGCTTAGAAGAGAAACAAAGAAAGCAAGAGAGGCGTGGTGGAGAGAACAGATCGACACGTTGGAGAAATACCAAAAAAGAGGGAAGAGCAGATGCATTATATAGGAAAATAAAGGAACTGACAGGTGGTAATAAGGGAAGGGGAATTATGACAATAACAGACGAGACAGGAAAGGTAATCATAGAACCGAAAAAAATCCAGGAGAGGTGGAAGGAGCATGTTGAGAGCTGTAAGGTAAAGAAATAAAGCCCAATAGGTTAGATATAGAAAGGGAAGACGATATCGACAGAGATGGCATCGGACCAAGTATCCTAGATAACAAAATCGAAAGAGCTCTAAGAGACATGAAAAGGAATAAGGCAGTGGGAATAGATGACATACCTGCAGAGTTTTTAAAAAACATGGGGAAAAATGGAAGAGGAAAACTTTTTGCGCTTATTCGTAGGATTTATGAGGATGGAGTGTGGCCGGAAGACTTCACGAAGACTGTACTAATTCCTATACCAAAGAAGAGTAAGGCAAAAACGTGCGAAGACTATAGGACAATAAGCTTAATATCTCACGCGGCCAAAGTAGTTCTGAGAATTATAAACAGAAGGCTGGAGAAGAAGGCAAATGAATACCTGGGTAACGACCAGTTCGGGTTTAGGAGAGGGATGGGAACGCGAGACGCTATAGAGGTGATGAGGACGCTAGTAGAAATAAACCTAGAGTATGGGCAGGATGTTTTTGCATGCTTCGTAGACTTCGAGAAGGCATTTGATCGGGTGGAATGGACGAAATTAATGGGAATGTTGAAGAAATTAGGGGTCAATTGGAGGGACAGGCGTCTGATTCGGAATTTGTATATGAACCAGACGGCGCAGGTTAGGGTAGCCAATGGAGAATCGGGATGGGCCACGATAGGACGGGGAGTGCAGCAACGGTTCCCACTATCGCCGTTGCTTTTTAACGTGTATTCAGAAGAAATGGTAAGGGAGGCATGGGGGGAGGAGGAGGTAGGAATAAAGGTAGGAGGGGAGCTGATAAAATCAGTGAGATTTGCAGATAATCAAGCATTGGTTAGTCAGTCGGCCAAGGGGTTGCAGTCAATGGTGAATGCATTAGAGGTGCAGTGCGAAAAGTATGGGATGAAGATCAATCACAAGAAAACGAAAGTAATGAGATTTTCTAGAAATAAGAAGGCGGAGCTGAATATAAGGGTGGGAGGGCAGAAGATAGAAGGTCGAGCATTTTATGTATCTGGGTAGTATTTTGGAGGATAATGGGTTTAGTGGTAAGGACATCAGATGCAGAATTGCGCTAGCTAAAGAAGCATTTTCGAAGAGAAGGGAATTGATGAAGGGGGGTCTGAGAAGAGACGTAAAGAAGAGGCTGGTGAAAACGTTAATATGGAGCGTGGCGCTATATGGGTCGGAAACTTGGTCATTGCGAAGGGAGGATGTGCGTGGACTTGAGGCATTTGAGATGTGGGTTTGGAGAAGGATGGAGAAGGTTAGCTGAATGGCGAGAAAGACGAACGAGGAGGTATTGGATATGGTTGGAGAGGAGAGGAAGCTTGTGGCAGAGGTTCGGATAAGGCAGAAGAGATGGATGGAGGAGGTTTTGAGAGGAGAGGGCATGTTGAAGAGAGTGATAGAGGGGAGAACACTGGGGAAGCGTGGAAGAGGAAGGAAGAGGATAGGAATTCTAGACGAAATAAGAGGAGGTAGAAGATATGAAGAATTGAAGAGGGATCTAATAACGGGCCATTAGGAGGGAAAGCAAGACAATGTTTATGAGGTTGGGATGCAGAATGGAGACAGTCCAAGAACCTACCAATCAGCTGGTAGAATACTTGTATGAATGAATGTGACATTCAGTCCAATACTAGTAGTGTATCAACACTCTGGTCATGTCACAGTACGCTGAACTGATGGTGGGCATTATGTGGAATCCTCCACGTAATCAAAAATTCAATTCCATTTTTGACTAATCTATCTTATAAATCTTCTATTTATGATGAAACTAAAGGCTATGATATGCATTGAAATTTGTAAATGATATGAAGAAGTTCCATTTGGACCGGGAATCCAACCACAGACCTTTGGCTTGATGGGCCAATTCCCAGGCTACTATGCTACCCAGGTTTCTTAATTATCAAAGCATTTTTGGAGGATATTAACAGGACAAGATACACTCCAAAGTCTCATTCATAGAGTCTCATGATATGAATAGCTTTTCTTAGAGCACCCTAAAAATGAACTTATTTACTGTATCATGTAAAAAATTGACTATAAAAAGCATCTTCCATTTTGCTATAAAACTAATACAAATGTTACTCAAAATAAACATATCACTCAATGTATGGTCAATAAATTATTTTATATAATGAAATAGTTTTACTGACTGAGTGAACTCCAATACTGCAAGAGCTTAAACCCTCAGGATTCAATGAAAATTAAATGTGGACATTTTTGTGATTTGTTGAACTAAGAGCCATTCCTACTTCTTCATGAGAGATAACAATAGAAAATGACATGGAATGTAACATGCAGCAATCAGTTAATGAAGAAATTGTGAAGTTTCTACTTCTGCATGGAGAAAGACATTTTCGGATAACTGTCAGATTTATGTAATTCCAGCCTATTGTGAGTGTGGCCGAAATTCATGTAGGGAAAAATTAAATAATGTGACACTGGAGCATAGAAGCCATGGCAAATGCTAATCATTAGATGCAGCAAATGCAATTCAGTTGGTTTAATGTAGTTTCTCTCATCCCAATATAAAAAAGGGTGAAATTGGTAATGCCTCTGAATTACATCAGCTAAGTAGGTATTATTTAAAGTGTATTAAAAACTTTTTAAAATATATGTATATCATTCATTGCTATTGGGATGAAGACAATGAAGCACTAATGTAAGAAATGCACAATTGGAATTAGTACTCCCGACAATATCCTGATTGAATTTTGCTCCCAAATTATACACTGGTGGCCATGTTTGTCGACATTTACCACAAAAAAGCATTGATAGTAAAATCAAGTATGAATAAGGCATTATATTTTAGTGATAATCCAATCACATCAATGGATAAATTTGTTAAGGAAATAATTTTGGATCATGCATCACGGATGCCACCTCACAATAAACCACTCATACAATATGCCAGAGGCCTGTCTGAATTATGCGGGGTTCCGATTACCCAGGTTGATTAGTGGTCTACAGTAGTTCCTGTGAAACTTGAAAAAAATGGCCTATACTTATGTCTTGTAGAACAAACTATGATAGGTAATTCATTTTCCATAAGTATAAACTAAAAATGTAGGCATGTAAGCGTGGAGGGATCACAGTTTCACCGTCTGCACACAATATTAAAAAGAATAAATATTTATATACGACTGATATGGTTAAAAGTGATTAGACGTTGCCATGCATAGTTAAAGAGAGGATAGATTTTATTAAGGGTAGGTTACATTATTCCAGTATATATATAATAATATGAAATGAAGGAAATTTGGTCTTGCCTACAATACTACTTTGTTTCACTGCCTGTCCAAGACTTCGGCCTACGAAGACATTATCAAGGCCTTAATTTTTATTTTTTATTATTATTTCTAACGTCGCTTGTCAACCAATGTTTCAACTTATGAAGTCAATGCCTTGAAAATGATAAGTGTTTGGGGATCACCATTAGGTATCCATATATATTTCACTGACAGTATTCAACATTTATAACTTACATATATATAACTACGACCTATCGTTAATGGTTAGACATCGCCTTCATTTTTCAAAGGGGGGATATTTTAATATTTGGGACGTGGACCCTTTAATCAAGTATCTATACATGATCGATAATAATATGAAATTTGAGAAATGTTGTGTACTTAGTCCAGAATAGAATTAATTCTTTCATATGCCGAACTAGGTTTCGATTTATGAAGTTATTATCAAGGCCTTTATTTTTTAATTAGATGCATATTATTATTTATAATTTTTATTTCGCTTGTCGGCCGAGATTTAAAATTATTAACTCAATACCAAGCCCTTGAAAATGACTTAACAAGTCGAAACCTTAGTCGGCACGCAAAATGAAAATTTTTGTGGAATAATCAAAGGTTCCTTCATTTCGTATGGACAATAGGGTACCACAGTCTGAAAACAATGTATATTTTGCTAATGTTTTTGTTCCCGATAATGGTAGACGAATTATCAATTCGCTAAAATTTAATATGGGCTGAAAATCTGATGAAGAAGAGCAGAAGATTAAGGCGTCCAGAAAAGCAAGTGTTCAAAAGATGAATTCATATTCTTATAAATCCTTATATTATTTAGATTGTACTACAATTGTTTAAGTTTACCAATAAATCTTAAGGTTGATGCTTTACAGGTGCATGTATAGAACGAGATTAAGTGTTGAAAAACATAATTGTAATGATAATAATGATAACAAGGAGTCTACTGAGTATGTAGTATCCCTGAATCAAGGAGTCTATATTAATATAATGTAATATTCATACCCTGAATGATAACATATGTTTCTGGTAAAGGCGAGAAGTCGTACGCTTTTAAATTTCGTTCATCAATTGTCCTTAAAACTAGTATTGCTATGTCACAAAATGATGCTTTACTAGGGTTAGAAGTAGCTAATTGGAACGCACGTAGGTTATGACGGCTGAAATAACCGTGGTAGAATGTTAGTAATGGAAACGGGGCCTAAGAGTTAAAACCTGGTTAACTTCCATCAACTATCAACCTGGAATAATATGGTACACACTGACCAGAAAAAATAAATTGGAGGTAATATATAGTTATATACAGCAGATCAGAAGATAACTAACACAGGAGCATTCAACATTTTGCATGGCATATGAATAGTCTTTTAGGAGGCCATTGTTCATATTTGTTTGTAAATTTTTTTGGGAAATTTGGAAGAGGTAAATTTAGTAGCAGAGAAAACATTGTTGGAATGTAATTAAGGAAAATTATATAAATACCTTTTAAAACACCAAGCCCTTTTTTTTCTCTAAACCCTGCAAATAAACTTCCAGCTTTAAATTCGTCTTCCTTCTTATCTTCTTTTAGGGCAAAGCCACCAAATAATAGCTTTGGTTTTTGCTCATCATCCTCTGATTCCGTGTGAAATGTTATAAAAGAAAGGCCATACTGAATATGTTTATTATAGGGTTGAGTGCAAACAACTTTAATCTTATCCCACTTTTCCTTCTGCACTGTTTTATCAAGTTTATCAGCCGCAAACATTCGTACACGATTTGTATTTGTCGCATTTCTAGATTCCATGGGAGTCATGAAAGATGATGTAAGAAGTAAAACCTGGAAAGAAATTACTTTAAAAGTGGTACAAGGTAATACCTAGCAAGCCCAAAAAATTTGAATATACACCAAAATATTTGAATTAATCATAAAATATGGTTTTTGATCACACTCAGGCTGGAATTGTCCAGCAAGCACATTCCTTGATTTTAGCACACAATTCTCAAGTAAGGAGAGAGATAAAAACTAACTACATATGAATGTAGATTCCACTAAAATTGATTTATTCCTCATTTCCCTTAAACTTAATCTCAAATCATTCACTAAGTTACTAACTTTAAAATCATCGGTGGGCTGGCTTGATTTCCCAACCAATACTTCAACAAAAGCTGAGCTCTCATTGCCTATGTCGATTGAAGAAATTCTCTCAGCTTTTTCCAGCTGTAGAATGACTGATGCCTCCTTTTCTCCAGGATCCTTGCATTTCCACTTCCGGTAATTCTCACTCTTCAACAGATTACTGACTGGAAATTTCTATAATGTAAAAATCAATTATAATGGTGGTTTTTAGCATCATAAAATAAACACTATAAAATTGTCAGTTTACGCAAAATAAATGCAAACAAGCAAAAATAACACTTTGATGAAGAACAATAGTATTACACTGAGGGAAATGTGCAAAAAAAACTGCTCATTACAAAGAATAATACACGGAAAAGTCCAGTCAACAACACACAAAATTCAAATAAAGAGACCAGAAAGGCCTGGGGTGAATGGAGCTATTTCTAAGTGTAGATGCGTTTGAGGTGGATGTTTCCAAGGGGTCATTTAAACCATTGAGGATAGGTAGGTAGAAAGATATGGGAAGGATTGATTATGGAATGGAAGAAGGGTGGAAAGAAAGCTGGTGTCAGCGTTCGTCTGCTCTTGATGACATGTTCAAAGGAGTCCTAAGGTGGACAATCTATCTGACTATTGCACATGAGGTGCTCTCAGCATGGCACCCCAGTATGGACCAGGATAACTTAAAAACTTTTGAAATTTGTGCCAATTGGCCACAAATATATAAAATAAGACTTACAGGAGGTAGGAGAAGGATGTATAAATAAAGAATTTGTTCTTACGGGAACATTTCGGACCAGTTGGTCCTTCCTCAGCTTTAGATTTCTAAAGGTCGGTGATATAGTGGTAGATATATATATACATCTACCACTGTGCAGATTGGAACCCAGTGCTTCTTGGAGAAAAACAAGCACTCAAATCCACACACTAAAAGCTGAATATTATTACACAATCATCTTTCAGATCTGAACCCTTCCCCAAGCTGTCAGCAAAATGAATGTTTTACACTTCCCAAGCCTGATTTAACATATGAAATTAAATATAAGCTATAATAAATGTTAAAATAATACAATTAAGGGCTAAATTTTGAGGATACCAGGACTAGCCTCAATATTACCTTGACAGACTCACCTGCAAGTGTATATAGGTGAGAATGAAATTCCACAGAGGAAAAATTATTTGTACAGCACCAAGTGCTTTAGCCATTTAAGCTAAATTAAACAAAAATCCCTTAATTCCTTAAAATGCCTTAGTAGCTTAATTGGCTAAAGTACTCGGCATGATATTGAGTGATCTGGGTTTGAGTCCCAGCCAAGGCGAATGAATTTTCCTCAGCAGAATTTCGCACTCAATTAAGTGCCCTCATCTTATGCACATCATTAGTACATTTGGCTATTCCAATCATGAGCTCACATTTACTCCAGTGGCGGATACATATGGGGGGCGCACACTCCCCCCTTGCGGGGCCGCCTGCATTGCCGCCCCCGCCAGTCAGCCCGCATGCTATTCGTTCGTGTCTTTCGTCAGTCGACTCTGAGTCGAGTTATCGAGTAGTTGTACTTTCTTATGTAGCACGCGCGCGCGTCATCGTATTTTATACGTTTCTGTCTGGCACATAGATAGCTAACCTATGAGAAAAGTCGCGGCCATTCTAGTGATCACAATACGCTATTCTGTCTGGCATTTGTTAGAGAAGAGTCGCGAATATTCTGTTTGAATTTGTTCACACTCCTTAAAAGTCTGGAAGTGAACATTCTGGCACCGAATGTTCTCAAAACAACCGAGCTACATATATAAGGGAAGCAGAGTTGCTGCCAGGCAGTCAGTTTGAAAGCTACAATCGTCGTGGTAACTTGCGCCCCCCCCTTGAGTTTTTTCTGTATCTGCCACTGATTTATTCTCCTAATTATAGTTTTCGCACTGCCCTGTAAACCACAATTGAGAAAATCAAGATCATTTTATTTCAAGTCAAAATATGGTGTTGAAATTTATGATTGCATGTTTGTATATTACAAATTATGGTTTTCCATCCTAGTGAGCCAATAATGGCTCATCATAAAGGAAAGATGTTTGTTTCAACGGCGGAAAAATCATTCGCCTTGACCGGGATTTGATCCCGGATCCCTCGATTTCGCGCTGATTGTGAGTGCTTTAACCAGAGAGCGAACACCTCAAAGTGTTTTATGCATGGCTTTATCCTCGCGGACTGTGGCACTTAGCACACGATTTGGACTGCTAATGGCATCTTATGTCTAGCAGTTCTGACCACCATTCTCCTATAAAGCCACCAAATAATCCACAGGGGAGAAGGACGCCTCGGTAGCTTAACTGGTTAAAGCACTCGGTGCAAAATTGAGGGATCCGGGTTCGAATCCCGGTTAAGGCGAATGCTTTTTCCTCTGAAGAATATCGCACTTATGTGCACTTGTGGGTGACTCCGTAAAGCTACCATGGCTAGTCCTGGTATCCTCAAAATTATGTTTATTATTGCTGTTCTCTGTCCCCTGCCTTTACCTTTGGTATGCTGTCAAGTTCAAGTTCATTAAAAGTGCTTTTCCAATTACAAGAGTTCTTACCACAATAATTCAGCCTCTGCCAACATATGATAAAGCAAAATTTCCTAGTTTTTATTACATGGCTGAGGTGCTTACATAATAAATTAAGCAGGACGTGGAAAATTCAATTCATGAAGGACAAAATATTTGACAATTAGTGATGACACACTCACATTGGTGAACTTTAACGGTATAAAGTAGATGAGTTTAACACGGTTGCTACAGACCTGAGATTACGAAGTTCCAGGATTTCAAAGCCAAAGTTTTTATTTTTACAGTTGAAAATCTATGTTCTTTGGTAAGTGTGCATGTTAAATAATGCACAAGAATAGGATACAGTATATAAATGCATGTATGTACTATGGGGAAATAAGGTTTCCCAATAAATGAAGTACCGCCAATCGGCTTCCCTTCAGCTGGCATATTATTCAAAGGTCTCATTCAAAACGAGTGTAATTCCATTACAGTAAGGTGGTGAACTCATCGTGCAATTTGGCAATGGGTTACTGGCTGCTTGCCGGCCCTGAGCGTTATTCACGCCAGCCACCTAACAGAGGCACTTTGGATAACCTTGTATACATTTGTAATGTCCTATTTACCTTTCTCATTCTCGCCATACTTCTGGGTATAATTAATTGTTTAACACCAAATAAGAGCTCCACTGCCTAATCCAGGCAAGGTATCAAAAACCCAATGCCCACACACCAAGAGACAGTGCCTAAAATAGTACTCCTCAACCATTGAAAACTATCAGATTTGAATTGACTAGGAAAAGCAAATTTCCACGCTTATTTCATGACTTATACTCAGTGGCGTAGCCAGATTTTGGGTCTAGGGGGCAGCGGGGAAGGTAGGGGCAAAATTCTTAGGGGGCGCCGACTTATAAATTCACCAGTTCACTGAACTTAACACACTGTTATATACTTTGACTGTATTATTTTGTTTGAAATATACTATGATCCAAACTTGTACACCTTATAGAATTTATTGTTGGTAATTAGGTTATGACATTGATTCACGTACATATTTGGGACTTTAGAATGGAAACATTCACAGGCTTAGGGGTGCCAGAACACAGGGGGTGAGGGGGACATTCACCCATCCTGGCCCCGCTACACTACTGCTTATACTGGCCCATTTTCACTCTCCATGACTTTTCCAGCTATACTCGCCGACGAACCAGTAATGATAGGTTAATTGGATGAGATGGGAAGAGGTTGAAATAATGGTAAGTAGTTGGGAGCAAAAGAGCTAGGAAGTGGAGATTGAGACAAGATATGGTCCCACCAAATTGGAGCAGACTGGTTGAACACCAATTATTCGGAGGAAAGGGTGATAGATACACGTACAGATATGTTTGGAGTAATAAGTGGAGGAGTAAATACATAAGTTCCAAATGCAGAGGAAGTGGATCTTTAAACAACTTTTTCAAGGCAACAGTATGAAAGTAACTGAGGACGAAAGCATGGAAAAATGCAGTAATAATGTATGACAATACAAACTGGAAAATTGCCAGCATGACAGGAGAGGACAGCGAAACAATTGTACAAGAACATAATTTTTGGTGGCCAAATGTTTGCAACGCATCGTAAGATATATGAGATGAAGATAGTGAGGCTTGAATGTTACAGTAATAGGCAAGCAAAAACGGATTGCTATATTTAGAGAACCGATTAGATGAATCATCAGATTTATCATACAAAAAAGAATGAGATGATGAAGTACAACGAAAAATTCATCGGTGAACGTGGTAGAAGAGAGTTTTCAAAGGCAGGCAAACACAGTTCCAGGAGTGGGAAATTCATCATGAATCCTTAAAATATCTTTTTAATCCCAATAACTTATCGTAACCGTACCCACAGCCTAAAGTGCATTGCTGAAATACTTGTACCTATTTCGTTCAGTTTGGATAGGCATTAAAGGCAAAAATCTGTTTTGCAGAAGTAAGTGGGGACTTAAGGGTACTTACTCATACCTAAGACTTCGACAATGATTATCCATTACTTCCTCGCACAAATTAGCCTTTTCTTATGACTCTTATTATTAACTCATAATTTCCTATCCTAAACCATAATAAGACAAGAGTACAACGACAAAGTTTTGTCTGGAATTTCCACACCTTAAAGCTATGTCAACCACAAGGACACATATTAGGCATAAAAACAAATGAGGCTGGCTCATATACTAGCTTATAAACAGCTTAATGCATCAATTAATCATTTTACAGAATAACTGAACGATGACAACTGGGGTTCCAGCACACTAAGTATATGCTGAACAATACACACACTGGATAAGACATTGCAGCAACACCGACTTTAACAACTCTATCGTAGAACGTGTCGGGACTCACCATAAACCTTTTCGAACCGGCAGAGAATAAATTCACGAAGACGTGAACAACTGAAAACTATAAACACCAAGATTGCACTTCGGAATTGGGAAAAAATAAGTTAGGTATTATATAAGAGCGAAAGTTGAAAATTACCAGATCTTCACTGTTGAAGCTAACGATGTGGCTTACTTTGACTTTAGGCATATTAAGAAAAAAAACAACTACTATTTACACAAATACAAAATTCACATCACATCGGTTCCTCATACCCGCGTTCTTTTTTAATATAATCGATTCTTCGATCGATCGAAAGGATCGAAAGATATCGAAAATATCAAGCTATTTCACAAATGACTGTCAATTACCAGTAAACATGGCTGCTCTCAAAGAAGTAATGTCATTGTATCAACATTTGTCGGCGGAATGGACAAAGAAGCCGCAGAAACTTGAAAGATGCGGTGAACTACTTTCAAAATTAAAGGTTGGTCATCTGCATAGAAATATTGCGTTTAGTGGTTTAAAAGTGACTCCGTCAAAAGGCTCTGTTTACTTCAGTTCTATAGTGGTTATTTGTTGCTTTCGAGTGTATTCTTCGGCGATGAAAATTGAAATAAATTATTTCTGAAATTTTCTTTCCTTAGATTGCACTTGAGAGTTAGTTCTTGTTTCTCATTCTGCATTTTTATGACACTTAGAGCCGGAAGCCGCAATTAGCAGTGCTAAGTCTTGAGCTGATTGTACTGATTATATTTAATTGTTTAGTTTTCAGTGGGTATTATAATCGCCATCGAAGCGTTTTTTATAAACTTTGATCGAAACCACTTATCTTGTATGTAGTGATAAAGTCCAGCCTGTAATGTATTTGCGATTTGGCCCCCCGCATGACGTTTTGGTCCCTCTCATGGGGTTGCACTGGGTATCTCGCTGGAAAGTAACAGCTCCTAAATTTTAAGTCTAGGCTAAGGTGAAGTTTGTCAAATTTACCCTGGAAATTGATAACCGTGAGGGAAAGGTTTGGGTGGCAGTAATCTCCCAGAGTGATGATGTCTAGTATCAAACTCCCGAGTTTTGTTTTTATAAGCAAGCTTAATATGAGCTGGAAAAATTGACATGATGATCTTCGTGCATGGTATAGGTTGGACTGACTCATCTGATGTTTCTACCCACCTCTAACTCCATTGCTTCACCTCAGGAACTTCTACTTGCAAGTAAGTTGTGGGTTAATTGCCTTCTCGTCATAACGATGCATGTCATGTTCCAACTGTTGCACTAACCATTTGGTTACTTAAAATAGGGGACGTTCTTGAAATTGGAGCACAGTGGAGTATTGCAATGAAAGATATACCTTCTTTTGAAAGGTATATGGCCCAGCTAAAATGCTATTACTTGGATTATAGGTGAGATAATTGATTCTTTTACCCATGTCATGAAATTATGACAACTATGTGTGTGTAGCCATGATGGTGCGGTTATTCAAACAAATATTTAATTTTATTATTTTTGTGTTTCAGGGATCAGTTGCCTGAATCTGCTTACAAATATCAGTTACTGGGGCTTAATCTTTTATTTTTGCTCTCTCAAAATCGTGTAGCTGAATTTCACACTGAGCTGGAACTTCTGCCCCCAGATCAGATACAAAGTAACATCTATATACGCCATCCCTTATCTTTGGAGCAGTATCTAATTGAAGGAAGTTATAACAAGGTAGGAATTAACATTGATTGTCATAATTTTAATTACTGAGGATAGAGTCGAGAATCAATTTGTTTGAAATAATGAATACCTAAATGACTAAATAAGGCTGGGCTCGTGTTTTGTTATCTAACCACTTCAGAAGTATATCAACAAATCTTGAATGCTGATATCTGTTGTAAATTTAGTTCTGTTTAAATCTTTTTGCTTACTTAGAAATCAAGGGATGGCTACAAAATTTTAAGTTCGTATTTAAGAATCACTGACAGAATTTCATTATCATCAGAAATAAATTAACTCCCCATCCCTAGCACAATATCTGAACTGCCACAATTTATGGCAAAAAATATGTTGAAAATTCATTGGGCTGAATAGCCAAAGGTCATTACTTGATTCCTGGTCCAGGAAATCCTCTTTCTTGATGCAATCTTCGTCCTATTCTTCATGATGTATAATGGTAGTTACACCAGTCTTGTGTTGGTCATCATGTTGTTGAGTTGTGGGAGTTAATTGTATATTTTCTTGTGGACATGGCTTAGGTGAAACTGTACTTTGCCTGCAAGTACTATCTTAAATAGGGCCATGATGGCATGTAAGAGCTTTTTTTCATTTCAAATATCATGGGGGAGAGAGGTAAGACTAATATGTGTGGAGAGAGAAATTTGCTTAGCTCGTGACTTTACAAGAGCCAACTAGGATACAGAAGCCTTGGCTTTCATGAATTCAGTCACTCTTGAACCTCTGTAGAGTGAACTTTGTGAATATGCTTAATTTGTTGCCAAATTTCTTGAGAAAGCTGGGCCTCTATTACTGTGGGCCATATGGATTTTTTTCAACTGAAGGGGTTAGGGATAGTCTCAGCTTTGTCAAGCTCAAGTTTCTCCTACCTGAGGCAGTTTCTCCCCCCCCCCCCACACCACCCCTCCGACAGCAGAGACATTTGAGCTGTTCACGGCTTCCCACCACCCCCCATGAATTTAAGGCCTGCCCCTCTGCCCCTATATACATTTTAAAAATATGTAGTTCCTTCTACAAAATTTGTATTAGGAATTGCGAACTCTGGGTAATGCAGTGATATGCATGTTGGCCTAAAAGCTAAAAATCCGTGATTAGATTCCTGGGGCCTGATCACGGTTCTCCATAACTAGTGCACTTGTGTTGTTGTTATTTTTAAAGGCGCTCATGAGAGTCAAAATGTGATGACCATTCTTCAAATTTGGTCGGGTGTTTTAGAGCACCCATTTAATTCAAGGAGTGCATTCTTAGATCAGTTACTGAATTGGCATTCTAGAAGGATTTGTGTTGTGTATTAAGATAACAAAGCAAAAGAAAGAATCATGATCCCACTCCTGGTCAGGGAAACCCCACCTGTTCTAATTTTCTACCGTAACAGTATTCTAAAGTTTACTTGCCAAGGGTTCAACTCCTTTATGTACACCTATCTCGGTTTTACGTTTAGTAGTATTATTATACTTCTATTAGAGTAAAATTGAGCTGCATTTAGAACTAATTATGAAGTTTTTCCTGTTTCAAATGTTAACCAATGGACAATCAGTGGATGCTTGGTAACTCATTAAATTTTGTTTAATAATGTTGGATTTTATTCTCAAACATCCAGATATTCCTTGCCAAGGGAAATGTTCCTGCAGAGAGTTATGATTTCTTCATTGATATTCTCCTGGACACAATAAGAGATGAAATTGCTGCATGCATGGAAAAGGCATATGAGAAAATGTCTCTCAGTGAAGCTGCCCGTATGCTTAATTTACCAAATTTGAAGGCCATTATTGATTATGCAGCTAAGGTGAGATTATGGTGTCTCTTTCTTTAATGTAATGTCATCAGCGATGTGTCAGGAGTTATTGTTGGGGTAAACATTTTAAATGATGTTATTTGTGTTTAGTCAGTGACAAGAAGTCGCTTAGGTGCCTTTTGTTGCAGGAAAGGAATTATTAATTCATGGTGTCTCTGTGATTTTTATTTGGAAGCTATCTACTGTATCCATGGTTGATACCATCCGAGTTGTTGAATTAATTCAGGGTGGCTACTGATATCCAATTTTTAAATTCCCTGAATTTTCCCTGAGGGATGTACAGTAGAAACTTGAAATTACGAAGTCGACGGGTCCGGAAAAATCGGCACTTCGTAATATCAAATTTCATATGAACGAATATCTTTTAAAAACATCGCGATGAAGCTCTTTTTTGTTTCCTTAAATTAAGATGTACTCTCGCGACGTACTTGTATGATTTACGAAGTTATAATTCATGAAAGTATATTTAAATGTGTATTCATGCCCACAGGGTGTACACAGTTGAACACAACTAATTTTTTGGAGTTTTATTTCTTCTGATTTTTGGGATTTCCACCGCGACGTTCAAGCTTTTCGCGGCAGAAATCCCAAAAATCGGATGAATCAACCTCCATCCGAGCCCCACAGAAATTTACATCACGACAACTAACTTATTCTATTTTCCAATGAATGGGCTTTTCCAATTTCCAATGGGCTTCGTCAATGAACCGTCTTAGCACAGTTTTCGTGCAGTTTGGATGTAGCCTATGAAGCTTCTTAGCAGATTTTTTATATAATTTCCTAACTGGAGAACTCATAACTTTAGCGTGAGCGATGTATAACCATCAATAATAATGATTTACTCACTAAGGAAGTGTGCGACTTGCGTGATCATTTGCACCGGATATTGAAGACAGTAAAAATAGTTCTCTCGCGGATGCTATGCAATGGATGCATGATATGTATTTTGTACAAATACTGATATGCCCGTTAATCTCGCAAAATAACAATCTTTATTCTCCCTTGGATTCATTGTTTGTGCGTGGTTATTTCCGATACGATGGAGCCTATAGAAGAGTCCAGCTAAATAGGGACCTCCTTTCAAAATTAGATTGTACATACAAGCCACGCACTTCAACGGTGAAGCGATATAACTCCTTTTACACTTCATCAGCTACTAACGATGCTATCACTGCAAATCAATAATTTTCTTTTTCCACTCTACTATGCAAAAGCTTCATTTGTGGCTCTATTCAGATTAGGTTGCCTACTCTTCATTCATTAAATCTCAGGATTCATTTAAAGATTCGATATTGAACTAAAATGTGGGATATTTTTGGTTGTTGTTTTCCCTCTGCTTTCGATCAAGCAAGGAGATTTTCGTCTGAGCATTGCAGCTCCAAGTCAGGCCACGCACCAGGCTGGAATCGGCTGTCTGTTCCTCCTTTCCACATCATTGTGGGGGTTGCTCCATTCATCCTCTCACAAAAACAGCTACGGGACCCATCTTCTCGGAGTATTGTGTGTCACTTGGGAGGTTGAACTACCTGGGAGTCAAGGCCAAGGGATGCGCACAAGGAATAAACATCGAATGAATTATCGAATTACGCCGAATAGTCACGTCTTATCTTCCTCCTCCCTTTCCTCAACCAGGTGCATCAGCGGAGAGGGAGGATATTGGAGAGTTGGGGACAAGAGTTGGCATGGGGGGCCGGCAGAGTCAGCGTGGGACATCACATCCTGACCTAGTGTTGAGGGGGTGGGACGTCTCCGGGAGGGCCGGAACGGGGGCTTGGGTGCGAAGGTGATGGCGCTTGCCTACCCTTTGAGCGGGGAGGGGGGCACGGAGGGTCACTTGAGGGGGAAATTTGACCAGTATGGGAGAGTAGAGAAGCGTTTGATAGGTTCGTCTGAAGTGTGAAAGAAGTTGATAAGTAAGCCGAGGTTTTGGAACAACGGAGATGGAAAGCTGGATGAATTTTCCTGGTGGGGATTGCCGGGTGGGGGAAAAAGAATATGGGAATGTGCGGGCATTTCCATTTTGAATTTTCTAAATTTCCGATCCATTCGGGCAGATTCTTTATCTATCTGAAGGAATGCAGCTGAGCTCTCTTTTAGGATATCTCTTCAATCAATGGGTTGGAGCGAAATGGGAGAAAGGTACACCATTTTCCGATACAAATATATATGGGTGCTGGAGTATTTTTTCCCTTTGATTATGCATTCGCCCAGGGCTAGTCATACTTTAGAATTAATGTGCGTTATTGTAATTGGTCGTATGAACCAAGTGAACTCGTATTTTCTCTGGGTTTCTTCTTGGAAGAAGGAAAGGGGCTAGGGACCTTGCTCGATGTCTACATCAAAACGCTCAATTAGGGCGGGAAATTAAACCTGATTCCTCCGGTGATAGCTATTGCCAGCCGGAATAATTATTCCGTGGAGCAAGGTTGTTTTCTTACAAAATTCAAAGTATAATCAGTCTGAAATAGTGAGAGAAAAAGCTTCCTTAGGTTATATTCGCAACTGAATCTCTTGCTCGAACAACCTAGCACCATCTCCGATGTATGTCATAGTTTTTGTGCTCACGCGTGCAGCAAACGGTTTCTGTACCGGGAATACTCATCATGAATTATGTTTGGGAAAACCGGTAACAAAAAGTGGCTGGGATCATGAGAGGAAAATGTTGGTTGTAGCAATTATTGTCTCACGGGCTAGTATATCCGTACATGACTAATTTAATTTTTTTTTACTCGTTGGAAACTCTGTGGACTCCTTTTTTGTCCGATTGGTTTCATATTTTATGTGCTACAATGCCTACAATTCAAATTCGTCCAAGGTCTGGTTTCACAGGGGCGTCCAGCGGCTACGTCCAACCACCGCATCTGGACAACGCGGCTGGGTGGTTACATTCAGGCGTATACGTCCCGATTCCGCGGCTGTGCAATGTGGAAGAATGTGTATTTCGTTTAATTATGAATTTATTATCGGTTTGTGTTTCCTGAGAGCGAGTTGATTTTGAGATGAAATGGATGGTGACAATTTAGTTTTGTTGCTTTTGTTGGAAGATGAAGAAGAGGAAGTAGTTTTACAGAAAGAGCTGGAAACGACACTTTATATAAAACGCAGAGAAAGGAGAGCAGAAAAATAACCGAAAATTGGGACTGCCTTACTTGGCATCTGTGTCTCGACTGCTTCGAGACGAAGACGTCAGGCATCAGCAGTTGAATGAGACGGCCGAGACGTCCCAGTGAAACTGTGTTTATTTGATATATATTGGATGAGTACGGCAGTGACTTCCGACTGTGTTACGAGGACTTCCCGACTAGGGTTCTGCGTCTCGACTGCTCTCAAAGCAGTCGAGACGCAGACAAAGGGCGTCAGCAGTCGAACTCAGTGGACGAGACGTCTCAGCAAAATCGAGCCCATTTGATACATATTGGATGAAAATGGCAGTGACTTCCGACTGCTGGATATGCCGGACGCGGGAAGCCCCAGCGAAACCACGCATTTACTATTGTAGCATTAAAAATGAGTTATCATTCAGGTAATTCACATTCAATGCATAATGTAGTCGGCGACGATGATTAATTAGCTGTTTAACATCGACAAGGAGTGCCTAAAAAAGTTGCTGTGATCCGTCACTATTCGTATGAACGAGTTACTTTTTCACCTCTGGACCAAGACCCGAGGTTGTTATTTCATAATATCACGTACTGTTACATACACTAAGATACCCTTTTGGTTGGGACCGAAGATTTTGCGTCATAAAATCAAAATTTCGTAACTTCGAGTTTCTACTGTACCAATTTCCCTGACCGATTGCCAAAAGGTCACCTATTATTGGAACATTTTATTGCTGCTGAATTAAATTTTTGTCAAATTTCAGAAAAGGTTCAAAAAAGTAGGGGCGACCTAGGCAAGTGACCTTATATTGCTTCCGTGGCCATGTATGTTTCCTTTGGTAAAATTACAAATTGACAATATCTAATTCTTCAAGAAAGAGGTAGTACATCGTAGTAGTCCTGAGAAGTTGAGGATTACTGAAAATGCATCAAAGGGAAAGTTGATGGCCAATTTACTGGCGGACTCAGGCATAGGTATCGCTAAAGTGTGCAAAAAATACAAACCAAAGCCAAGTTGTAGGACTGGATCAAAATCGGATGGTGTTAGTGACCTTCAGAAGCAAATAACAATTTAGTCTCATGAAGGGGGGTATGGGAATCGAAGATGATCTTGCGTAAGGTTTTGTTTACACGTGAGATCATACTCGTACATATTACCATTTTAATATTCATCATCTCATTTTTAGAACTGCAAGCATGTATTTACTACGAGCTAGTGTGCTCCAGATACCTCTCAACTTGAGTCTCTGAAGTTAAAAAAAATGCAAGGTAAAATTTTCCAAACAACATAGCCTTGGATTTCTTGTATTGAGTGTAATACATTGTAATCATGAATTTTATCACTACTAGGCAAATATTGCAATAAGGATATCCAAAAGGGATACATTGTATGTCTGATTCACAACTAAATAACTAAGATTCACAACTAATAAGACTCACAACTGAATGTTCCATGAATTGATAGGGTTTATTCCATGCAAGTCAGAGACGGACATTAATTTTTGTTGGTGAAATAAAAGGTGGGAAAGACTGGCCAATAAACGTAATGGTAGAAAAATAACGACAATTTCCTATCCCAGTTTCTCCTTGACTTTTCCAGAAATCCAAAATTCCCTGACAATTCCACATTTTCCTGGTTTTCCCTGACAATCGCCACCCTGTAACTGAAATTGGAAGTATTTTAAACTGATTTTTTCATGTTTACAGTAATATTTTAAAAATAATTTGAATACAGTTAATGTTGGTTGGCCTATCTTACACCAATAATAGTAATAATAATATTTATTGATTGGTCAGCCAACATTTTGTGGTATACATAGATCTTGTCAATTGTACAAAAATGCACTTTTACACAGAGAAATGTAATACCTACAAGTACAAAGTAAACAATCTATGCTCTTTCCTACTACACTGAAGTGATTTTTTTTCACCCGAGTTAGGTTGTTTTTCAGTTTTTTCTCCTATTTCGACTTCCTAACCACAATACCCTCTTGGCTTTCTGAAAAACACAAATTTATAAATATCAATTTCTTATACATCTTATTGTCATCATATCTAAATATATTATTTTATCATAAAATGTTGCAATTTATTACCATGAAAATTTGGCTCCACGGCTGAGCTGACACTTGTCTTATATCGATGGATAAACGTCTTTATTGGGGCAGGATTGATACTATATAAGTCCCTTCTTCCATCTAACCCCTCGTCAGTATATGAGTATGAGTGAATATGACAAATATATAAATCAAAGAAATAATACTAAAAATAATAGAAGTAGAATATTAACGCAACATAATGAAGAGTCAGAAATAACAAGGTTGCTACAGACCTGGAAAAGTCAGGGAAAATGAAATCTTACCTGGAAATTTGCTTTCCCAAGTCCAAATTCTTTGTTTTCAATAAGTGAGCTGTACCATTTTAGGTACTTTCTGTGTGTGTGTGTTGGCTTAGTGTTTTTAGTGCCTCACTTAAATGAGGCATTGGAACTCTTATTTGGTCTTTATCAATTAATTATATGAACCTAAAATTGAATTTCAGGCCATAATTTATGCAATCATTCTGAGGATGATGGAATATTTGTTTCTCCTCAAATTGTGTACGTACAGGTAATTCCGTGCTAGTCACTCCCAAGTCATAATGACCTCCAGCATGAGTCGAGCGATAGAATTTCTGGTCCATTGAGTGCCATTATTTCCCTTTTTGTGAGTGTTAGGTCTCGAATGACTGAAGAAACATGATTTTACCTTCGAAAGCCAAACTTCACATATTAAATAAATTCTTAATTTAGAGGTCAAAGTACACAGGAAATTCAGGAGTTGTATAAATGGAGGTAGTAGGACTCAGGTTGTTTTTGTGCATACCTCAGAATATGTATCATTCTTTGTGAAATGTCTATTCTAAATGTGCTCTTAAGGCCGTTTTACAGGATGAAAGATATTGTACAAACAAATGTATGTGAGATTGTATGTTTGTCTCAACTAAATTAGAACAGGTTCTGTTTTCAATTCAGGCACTGAGACATTCGCTCAAGCGTCATACAATGTTCCGCTTTGCACGATACATTTTGCCTCATGCAAGAGTTCATGGAAGAGTTTGTACAAACAAATGCATCGTGTGAAACGGCCTTTATACCTACTGGCTTACTTCCCGTTAAATCACAATTGTGCCTATGTCATCATCATCATCATTACCGGTCATCAACCCTAAGTTTGGTTTGACATGGCTTTCCACTCTATGCTTCTTTCAGCTAGTCTCTTCACCTCTACATATAATTCTTTGTTTCCTCATCATTCATACTTTTCTCCATGTATCTCAGTCGAGGTCTTAGTGTGCTTCTGGCTGTCTTCATTAGACACTTGTATCTTAAAATATTCTGAAGTAGGTTGTCCCTCCTTTTCTTTCGAGTTCTTATGAGATTACAATCATCTCCCACTCATCTCAGTGCCTCTTTGTTAATCGATCGATCAATCCACTTCTATGTCCAATTGTATATCCTTCCATGCATAAATTTCTTGTGGCTTATTTTTTAAACAGCTGCTATTAATTTGTTTGAAATTCTAAGTGTGGTTCTCCTCATTAATATTATCCTAATATATCTCCTCATATTATCCTAATCCATATTTACCTTTAGTTCTTCCTTCTTGGCTTTGTGTGACAATGACATACCATTGTCCAAGCATTATTCTTCCACAGATTTCAAAGTATCCGGTGAAAGTTTGTGGAATTGTGTCACAGGCTGCATTATAACAGAAACACTTTGTAATAATTTTCACACCCATTTTTATTCTTCTGACCTAGGTTTCGACAAAAATACCCATTATCAAGGAGAAGTAACAAATAAGTGAGATATATATATATATAGGTATGGGATGGAGGAGGGGGTGGGAGAGGAGAGGCGACTGAAGTGGGGAAGGAGGGGGAAGTCATAACGCAACGGGAAGGAGAATAGAGAGTAATGGGGAGGAGTGAGATGGGAACAATTGGTCATAAACAACAAAGACATTATTGTTTTGACATGAGAAGCATATTTGAAATTGTGCCAAAAAGTCATGTTTTTTCCCTTTACATTTGGTATGGAGAACAAGAGTTGTAAAATCTAGACAATTTCATAGATTTGTTGAATACTCTACATGAATCAATTTCACCAAGGAAATTGGAGGTAAAATTTTGAATTTTCTTGATTTGACAGTCTATATTTCTTTTGGGACGCATAATTTCTCAATTTATAGGAAAAAGTCCTTTACCAACGCTATAATCCCAAACGATTCTTGCCACCACCACATGCATAAAATGTCAACATTCCACTCTTTAATACACCGTCTGATTTCTATTCCTATGTCCAAATTTAATTTTGACATAGAGTTATCAATAATTAAATCCATTGCAGTTCCCAATGGGTATAAAACTGTTACTATTGATAACATTCTTGATAGGAAGTAGAAAAAATGTACTTTAAAATCCATTACAACTATGTCCTCTAAGGCTAATAGGAAAGCTAAATCCTGGCGCAAGATACCCATTTCTTGGCCCTCTATCCTATCGTGTAGTCGAAGCGTTCCCAAAAGAGAGGGTAAAAATCTCTTTTGGGAACTCTAAGAGAGTGTTCGCGCCCGTGGCCATGATGTCCCCAGACAAAGTAAAGAACCCCACATAGGATAAAATAAAAGAATTGAGGCTGGCCTTTAACAGAACACAAAATAATAAACTAAATAAATACTGTAATAAAAGGTGAAATGGAAAATTAATAATAAGTAAGGGAAGGAAATTGCAGAGCGTGTGCTTCGCATACCTGCATTGCTGATGTCTTCCGGAGGTCTTCAATACTCATTCACTTGCACACCAAACACACACATCATGCCTGCAGCCCACTTCTATTGTCTTGTCATCTCTGAACTCGTCTGCTTCCCCAGGTAACTAGCTCTCCAGTCTCTCTCCCTCCCGCGAGCGCCATCAACGGGCAAAATCATAATTACAGAACAAAACAGGCGCGCGAACTCTCGCCGCAGCATCAGAGGGAGGAAATTCAAAGAAACAAAAAAGGTGGCCAGTCCTCGTGCAAACATCCCGCCCGCCGTGAATCACTCAGAATCACAAAACAAGTAGGAAAAAGCAAAAAAAAAATAATAAAGAAATAAAAATAAATTATAAAAAATCAAATAAGCCTCTGTGGGTTCACTGGGGTGAGATAGGTAATGGTTACAATCGCACCACGGGCCGCACTAGTGTACCCGACCCCGTCTTTAATTCGGCCACTCTTGCCTCCACAAGGGAGCCTGGAAACAAGCGAGTGATACAACCCATGGTCCACTGAGACGGTGAAGAGTTGCAGTCCTTAATCAATACAAGTTCCCCGATTGAAATTGTGGATCCATCCTTGGTCCACTTGCTTCTCTGCTGAAGAGTATGCAAATACTCCCAAGACCATCTTCGCCATTATTGGCGGGCAATTTGCCTTATCAACTTATATCGCTGGGGAAGTGGTATCATTTCATCATTTGCTGGTATAGGCAAGGTTAACACGGGCTTACCGATGGAATCCCCAAGCTCGGCAGGAAATAGATAGCGGACAAAAGAAAGGCCAAGAAATACAAGCGAGTGCCATGTGACAGCCAGGATAACTTCTATGAATTATGTAAAACCCACCTGAGTTCGTCAGAGCAATCGTCAACATAAAATGTCTCTCAAACAACGCAGAGAAGTGAAAACTCACCGGGCGTCTTGTCTTTCGCACGGTGGGCACGAAAACCACAGGTTGCGTTTATGCACCCACAGCACACGGGGTACGTCGGTGGTGGTGGCGTTAACACGCCCGCAACAGCAAAAGGGTTACATACAATTACTCTTACTGTAGTAATTTACAATAATTGTTTATGCATGTCTTTTCTTACAGATTGAATCACTCTTATTATCGTGATTTATTTAACTATGTAGGCATAAAAGTTTTTTTAATTAACACTTTGAAGCCTGAGGGTATCGTAACCATACGGATCCAGAAACCCAGGAGTTTTTGGATTTTTTTTTTCAAAATATCACAATATTTTTAATATATGCATTATGATGAAAAGATCACTCGCATGTATACTACCAAGGTTTGCTTTTTTAACATGAAAAGATTGGAGTAATACATTTCATACCCTTTAATTTACTAGTCCTTTACTTTCCCTTTCTACAATAGTTAGCTTTTGTGTGGTATAATTTGAAACATTCAGGCATGCATAAGCCAACGCAGCAACATTGACCCCACCAGGTTGTTTCTTTTCTAACTGCTTTTCCAGTCTTGTATTTCCCTTTGTCAGCACACACTTTACATGTCCTAGTCAGCTGTGGATTTTTTCCTGATGCTGGCACTTTTTCACCTGGAAAATGCCAGCCCAGAAGCCTGTTTGAGGATGAGTTATCAGAGCATTCTTTTACTGCTATTTGAGCTCCTTTCTCCAACAACCCTTCACCAATCATCTGCATGAAGCTTGCTAAATGGCAATTTTTCTTTTGGTCCCAAACTCTGGTTCTCCAGGACTGTTCAAAAGAATTTGTTATTGACATTATGAATAAATGGAAAATGAGGTTTTTCCACCACTTCATCTGCCTGCGTTTGAAGGGGTAATAATAGGGGCTATAATTTGGTCACTCTTATCAACTCCCACCTTATTCACATTATAGTCTAAAATGGTATCTGGTTTTTGTTTAGGCTGAATTCCCTTCTTGGTTTGGACTTGGGCAACACTAGAAGTCATTTTATGCCTTGTGGATAGCAGCAGAACATGATGAGTGTATCTTCACTTCAGACACAGCAAATTTTTTTCTCATGTACGCTGTTTTAACTTTCTTTAGCTTCTTTATTATTATATTACAGTAAGCCTCTGGAAATCTTTGCTGTTCGTCATGCAGGTTCCCACAGCTTTAGTCTTTCTCTTCCACAAAAAATCCAATAGCGTAGGTGATGTGTAGAACCTATTAGAAAACACAGTGTGCCCCTTATCTAAATAGTTATGCAAAAGTGTTTGGAGTAGAGGAATGATAGAATTATAAGCACTGCCTTTACCGCAGTAAACCTCCATTTTCAAGACCTAACCAGATGCAGTATCACAAACAACAAAAACTGCATGATGCCATATTTTTCAGGTTTATTTTTCATATACACACGAAAATGTATACAACCTCGGAATCCACATACTCCCTCATCTAATATCAAATTTTTCAATGGTTTGTAAGAAGACTCGAATTTTTTCGTCTAGTGGTCGAAGAAAGGGCGAACTTTGTGCTGTGGGTCATGGTTCACATTATATCGAGGAATGTAGGTTGTGTTGTTATATACAAATTCAAAAGAATTGCTACAAATCGATTCCTGCTCATGAATGATGACAGAAATGGAGTTGAAATAAATTTGATTGTGGACCAGTAATCTCTTAGCTTGGTTTTTTTCACGAGGAAAGTGTGAATAATAATTAAAAAATACAAATACACTTCATGGATATTGACGGGCTGCCAAGAATTCAAAAGGATGTTCTTTTTCAGGTTGTTGCGACACCTAAATTTTTTGATTAGGGATGATGCATGCCTGTTTGTTTCCAGTTTGATATGCTTCAGCATGGCTGCTGGAAAGAATATATCGAAACAATCGAATGGAGGTGATGTCTTATCAATAGGGGCAGTTACACCACTTTGTTCATCAAACACAGGAACCTCCGGTTGAAAGTCTTCTTGTGACCAGCCAAAATCTACATTGCAACGTGTGTTATTTTTGTCTCGGGAAACTCGTTGCCGCTTTCTTCCAGGTGAAAAATCTTTGGCTGGGGAAGAAGATGATTCTGCCTGGGTGCACTGGGTTGTAGGAGATTGACTTGATCTTGACTCATCTGAGCTGTCGTTATTATCATCTTTTGTAAACATAGGAGTGAAAATGATTGAAATTACTTGAGACAAATAACACTCTGTGGTAAATATCATTAGCAAGGCATAGGATATCAAAATGAACCAACCAAATTGATAGAAAACTCTTAAATTAGGACAAAAATGAAACTACAACCGAGTTGACGAATTAGATTCAATTGACTTACCAGCAGCAATAAAATCAGGATCTTCTTCAATGTCATCTACTTAACTTCAGTTCCTGAATCAAACAAAGGCTCTTCCAAGGCCTCCAAAATATCACATTCATCGAGAGGTTTTGCCATATTCTTGCTTCAAAGGTCACAGTGATTTACGACTTGCTCACGCAGCTGCAAAACCACCAAAACGGAGGACAAGTGGACTTTCTCATTGTAATGACCAAAGAGTTCATTTATGAGCTACCTGCAGCAGCACCGTCCAACTGGAGAAAGGGTAGGTGTCCTAGGTAATGGCCAAAGAGCCTAAGCATAAGTAAAATGCAGTGGCAAATATGTACGGGCATAAACACAGGAGCCCGAGCTACACTCGGGCTTGGGTTGTTGACTGAAAGTATGCAACCCGAGACATACTTGGGCATGAGCTTCAAAGTGTTAACGTTTGTATTTATTGTTCACTATTCCACTTATCGTAATGTGGATCCTTTCTCCTTCCCTCTTCAGTCGGCTGGGGTGGTGCGTCGTCCTCACATTACCGGATCCTGCCATAAATATATCTGCCGCTACTTCTGCAGTCTTTCTAAGATACTTGGTTGAATACCCCTTTTTTGGGAATACTTTTATATTGAAATCTGCCCACTGCACGCTGCTTTCTCTCCAGATCTCTTACGCTCAGTCTTCTGCCTTCTGCCTCCAGATCTCTTACGTTCAGCCTTCTGCGTCCTTCTCCTACAGTGGACTCTCACTCTCCCCCACAAGTCCCTAGTTTCCCTCTCTTGCCTGTTTATTTTCTCCTCGTGTTCTTAGTTTTTCTCTGTCGAGTATTGATTTTATCTGTGTGTCCTTAGTTTCTGTTTTGGTAAATGTTGACCTTTCCTTCGTGTCCTTGGTTTCGTATTGTTAACTTATAACTGATCATCTTATTTTACTATTTTCTTTAATTATAATAAATTCCCGGGCCTCAGGATAGCTGTTTGGTTACATCTATTTACTTATAAATTGGTGCAAAGGATTTTCAGATAGTAAGCCTGTCTAACAATGATGTATTGATGAGCAATATGCTATATTTTGTATTCATTGTATTGCTCATTTTGATTTTAATCTCATTACTGAAAATCAAAGTATTTATGTATTTGCTGGAATGGAAGAAGTTAGTGGGTCTTTCTGATGCTGTTAGTAGCCATAGGTGTCATTTACCCCTAATGAATAAAAAGATAATTTGAAGTAAATTTTAAAGAAGAGGAAAAAAGCAGACCAGACCGGTTGCAGTTTTTTAACTCTAATAAAGGAACATAAAATGTGTTACACATTAGGGAACACCACTTCCGTTTTCGCGGAACATCATATTGAAATGAATCACACCTCTGACTTTGATTAAAGTGTTACACAGGGTGAAAAAGACCAGAAAGTTAGATGCTTTGGAGCAGCTGGAAATTACCCAGCAATCAAAAAAGAAGACAGACCTCCTCAACGATATGCAGTTTCTCTCTTCCCCCTCCACTCTTCTGTCCATTACTTTCCCCTAGTGCCCAGCGCTCTGTTAAAAATTGTTCCCTTGCAACCCTATCCCACTGCCCCCCCCCTCCCCCCCACGTGTGTGCCATTTGGGCACACCCTCCAGTTTCCTCGGTGTTCGAGGATGAGTGGAAATGCCCCACCCCACCCCCTTAGTTCCCAGCAAACCCTTCCTCAATGATACCTATCTGTGACTATGCCTTAACTCCCTACCGAAACCGGTCTATGCCCAACCTATGCTTAATGTCTTGTGTTATTTTTGTATTTTTTGTGTGCTTAATGGTGACTCGCCTTTTTTGATATGTTTGATTCTTCCTTTCAACCTTATGTTGTGTTTTTCCTTATTACTCCTCCCCTTTCCCCCCCCCCCCCTCCCCCTCCCCGTAAACCTCCTTAGCTAGCCTTCCCCATTTTCCCTCCCTTACTTCACTTTGAATAACCTTCTCCTCCCCAACTGCCTCCAACCTCACACCTACCCTCCCCTCCTCCTCCCTATCCCACCTCCTCCTCGTCTGCAAATTTTGTACATATGTATACCCGATTTGTTTTTGTGTATGTACCTGGTGATGGTGCAGTGCATCGAAACCATGGTCATTTTAAATCTTATCTAGTGGAAAATTGCCACTTCTGTGATTCATTTAAAGAAGAAATTCTGGCTCATCTGGAGAAATGAGCTTAGTGTAGGTTGACTGAGGGGATATGTAATGTTTTTTGGCTTTTAAAGCTATTTTATGTGCTATTAATATTGGCCTCTGAGACAGTTGGTAGTTAAGTCACAATCTAAACATCTCTCTTGTTCTTTTGTATTTAGCACCATAAAATGAACCTTTGTATGCATTTTCATAATTACATTGTTTTTTCTATTGCAGAGGAAATGGGTCATTAACCATGACAACTTCTGTTATTTTAGTTCTGACCAAAAGACTACAGAAGACACTATATTGCCTTCCAGTGAACTAGCAGCACAAACTATTGAATATGCAAGAGAATTGGAAATGATTGTTTAATTTTTTTAAGTATAATTTTTTGATCATTGATGTCCAATAACAATGTCATATTTAAATTTTACTACAAAATAAAATGTTAATTAATAAAAATAGCAGTGGTACAGTCTGTTTGTGTTAATTATTTGTTGTGATTCCTACTAGTAAAGAGGTATTCCCATATAATGCAATGCTAAAGTGTTGAGAAATGCATTAGTTATAGAATGGCGTTTCATCTTATTACATTTGGGTGGCTACTATGGAGAGAGAAGGAAAATTTTGTTGAGTTTTCCTATTGGTACGGAGGCTTTCATGGTGATTTGATGAATTTCTCTTATTTGGGATTCTCCCACGTTGATTCATTTTATGGACAGCCGTTTCACTTGCATTCGAGCTAGCGTCGTCAGGTCCTGGACGCTAGCTGGAATGCAAGTGAAACAGTTTTCTATAAAATGAATCAACGTGGGAGACACCTGAATAAAAGAAATTTGAGTTTTCCTATTATCCTATGCACTTATCATTATTGAGTATGTATTCTAAGAGCTGATTGACAGGTTTTTGGACAGTCCATACATATGCCTCTATGGGGCCATATTTTAACTTTCATATTACTTGCCTGCAACCAAGTCTGTTGTAAGTTCTGCATACCATCTATTTCTCTCATTTTATCCGAAAGTCCTCTCCTCTGTGGCTTCCCAGTGTTCTCACCTCCATCATCCATTTTGACATGCCCTCACCTCTCACTAAATCTTCTATCTACTTAAGCTGCTGTCCTATATAAAAAATTGTAATTTTTCACCATTCAGCAGACCACCTCACTTATGGTACTGCATTAAGTAGGTAGCTACTCAGTGGTTTTCAAAAAGCATTGCCATGTAAACTCATTGCAAACTACAGACCTATAGAAATCTTGTTGTATTCTCAGAAATGATATTTGCCATGGGATATTTCCAAGATGTACATCTTGTCCAGCTGTTCCAGATATTCTACTTGAACTGTTCCTTCATATAATTCTCTAATTCCAAGTTAAATAATCTGAAAAAATGAAACACTTTTTTTTATCATGAGCAGGTTGCAACACATAGCATTATTATCTGGTGAAAATACAGGAAATTTTTTAACTTAAATGCCCTTCTTGAATGGGGGAGAGTTCAAGAAAGATGCTGAGGAATTGGTGCAGGAGAGGTTGGTGGAGAGGATATTATGAAGTCAGTGGAAAGGGAAGGATCAGCCAGGTAAAGGTTTCGGGGATCCTGTTGCGCTATATGACCCTTTGAGGGGAGTAGCAGGGATGAGAGGTTGGGGATGGGTGAGTTATATGAGAACATACCACTAAATATTTCACTATTGGAATGCAAGTGTTTCCAGATTTTCAACTGCTCTAGTGCATGCAGTGGAGGCCCCTTCTTGAAATGTACAATTCCAGGAACGGGAACCAATAATCTCATTTCGCGTAGCATCTTTTGAATAACCACTCCAGTGAAAGAACAGTATTTAAGCTGAAAAAATTTCTTATATTTTCACTTAATGATTATGCTATACATTGAAGTCTGGTGGAGATTAAATTTTACAAGTTGAGTTTCAAAGTGTTGCGTTTAATCATGAATTGCTTCCACCAAATAATGCAGGAAACCATGACCTTGTCATCATCTGTTGATTATTTTTCACTTCCTTTTGGAGTTTCATTAGCTGTTCGAGACAGCTTATCCTCTTCAGAATCGCATCAGTGTTTGCGGTTCATTATCTTTGGCTCATAAAAAGAGTCGTTTCAGGTGGAATATCATAATTAAAGAAAATTAGCACTTTTCCACAACATAAATCTTTGGCCAAATTTGTTGTGATTTATACATGAGCTGTAATGTTAAAATATAAATGGGAAGACAATTCTATTCTAGAAGCGGCCACCCCTAAGTAATTCCTGGTAAAATAGGAAAAATGGTGGTTATAATATATAATGGTGGTGGTTCCATACCCCCCAGGCCCCTTGAAAGTAGCAATCCCCCCCTACATTAACAACCTTAATCCGCCCGTTCTATTCCACGTGCCACCTCTAAGTTTTTTATATCTAATCTTAAAAAATTACACAGCGGTGTTGATAATAAAGTTTATTTTTTTACTCTGGCATAAATGTCACCTCGTTCAAAACCCGGAGTCTCTGCTTTGATTCTCAAAAGGAGCACATACCAAAAAAACTGATCATTGTTCTCTAAGAAAAATCATAAACGGACGAGTCCTTGAGTGTTGAGACCGCAGGAAAGTATACCCTTGGGACCACTGGGGGATCATTCTGTATTTCGGCTGTATTTGTATCAGCTGCCAAGGGGGTGGTGGCTGTATGTATCAGTAATAGAGGATGGTGCAATAAAACCACCATGCCTGTGGTATTCACATTCAAATACAGGTTTAACTATTATCATAGAGAGAATTAAGTCGTGTAATAAAAACATGTACGCAACTCATGGGACCATGAACATATAATATATATGTTCATGCATGGGACCGTCATGGGACATACGTGTACGTTAAAGTCGAAACTCGCGGTTGACTGTTGAGTAAAATACAAAGAGTTGAAAAGCGGTTGGCGCGAGAAGTTCTGGGGGAGGAAATTTTTGTTGTGGTTTCGGCTCTGTCCCTTCGAAGTATCAGACTAAGTAGTTGTGCTGGGGAAATCGTTATTCGGTGTTCATATTATGGTCATGCTGTGAGGGTTCGCTTGGTTCAGTGTTTCTTCGGGCGGTGTTTTTTACTCTATAATATGAATCAGGCTGATGTTACCAAGTTGGTATCTAGACTTCGTATTCCTCTGAGGCCAACTCACAGGAATCTTAAACAACCCGAAGGACCATTAGGCAGGCTAAATAAGCTACGTAAGACTGTTACAGGCTTATTCAAATATGAGCGAATCGAATTAAATTATAATCGAGCTGACGAAGCAAGAGGATACGCCGAACGGGTAGGAAAGATTCTGTTTGGTATACCAGAGAGTATAATATGTGAATAAGATTTCATAAATTCATTATTTTATAGTTGATATCCGAAGCAGTTCGTCATGGGGATCGTCACCGAGAGACGATGGAGATGGCAGATTATTGGCTTATGGAGAAGCAGCTTGTCCATAAACTTTTTCAAGTATTTGTCCCAAGGTTTCAGAATTCAAATCAGTCTTACACACGCATGTTGAGCGCCCCAAGGCCGTATCCTGGAGAAAGATACAGAAAATCTGTCCTAGAACTGAGGGGTAAGTTATATCTCAAGAATGTTCCTTTATCTCTATGCATACCCTTGTACAGGGTTCAGCTAACGAAATTTAATTGCATTACAGGGAACCCTTTCCCGCCTTTAACACCCGAGTTGGGGTATAACAAAAATTTAATTCATAATGTGCTGTTGGAAGAGGCAAGGAAGGAGTTCAGAGCCACAAAATATCCAGTGAATGCGGCTGAACCATCGAGTGAGAAAGAAAGCAGTTGAATTTAAATTTTTCAAAAAACATTTGTAGAACTATTGTATTAAATATTTATAATATGTTGAATCGGTTGTTGAATTTTGTGACCCCAATTATCGTTGTAATATAATTATTTTTCTATTTATTTTCGTGATTGGGAACTACATGGCGTGGCACCCTGGTGAAAATAAACCGTGGCAGACAGTGTGACCATATGTTCTGCACACTATACAAGGGTATTAGACAGTGTGCGCACACTGTGATCCCTTCAAAGCATGAAGGACAGTGTGACCACAATGTAGTGCACACTGTACGAGAATTTTAGTCACAGTGTATGCTCACTGTGCGCTGTGTCCTCACACTTCATGCATTGTACAAAACTGCTCTATGTCCACACACCGTACGGTCACACTATCACGTTTTCTGCAAGCTGTTGAGTCCCAATTAACACTTTTGGCACACTGGGGTCACACTGATCACACTCTTGTCACAATCTAAGCACACTGTTCATGCTCCTGTCACGGTTTAGTTACACTAGGGCAGTAATATATCTAAGATCATTCCTTTGTGCTCTTTTGTAGTTCTTTAAAGATAAGCAAAAATTAGACTTAAAGTTGCTCTTCCGACTCACCCAGATCTTGTTTAATAAGTTACAACTCCTAAAAGACACTTCCCATTTGCTTATGAGTTTCAAATTTAATAAACTGATGCAATTGAAAATGTATTTACTCACTAAATGCTAGTCTTGACCAGTGCATATACATATGCTGCTGAAATAAACCTTTTTTGTTAGTTCCTGTTTAACCTCAGAATAACTCGAGCACACATTTCCAAAAGGTGAAGAACTCACCCGCATGGAACTTGAGCCTGTAACCTAGGGAATGAGCTTCCTAATAAACATTTTGGTGTGTTGATGATAGGGGATTTTGAGCTAAATGAGGGTCACATAACAATTAGACGTTTATTGGCCTCAGTAAAATGCACAAAATTCACTACAATGCTCGCCTCAACACATGCTCCAGGACTGGTTTGACTCATTATGATTCAGAACATCAACACTGTCTTTTTTCTTGCCACTGCCAAGGTCCGGAAGACTAGCCAGGTGAAGGAATTCTATGGATTGAACCTCCTACTATGTACATGGTGAAATGTCTTCATCGGTAGAAGAATTTCCAAACTTAGCTTCCATTCTTGCAGGGAAGCTCTCCCTCAATGTGTGCTTTTGGCACACCCAGATGTTTCCCTCCTTCTTGGCCTATTTACAGATGTCACGATCAGTGCAGCCCTCCGTCAGCTCACTCCTTACGGATGGCAGCCTCTGGGCTTCTGAACCAAAACACTTTATGAAGCAGAAAAAAGGTATAGCACATATTACAGGGAGCTTTTGGCAGCATATAAGGCAGCCTTGCAATTCTGGTACATGGTGGAAGGACGGACCTTCACCATTTTCATGGACCCCTCACTGATGCATTCTCGCAGAAACATGACAAGTGTTCTCCCCAGCACTTGGCCAGTTCACCACCAACATCCGATATGTTTCTGGCAGGGAAAACATTGTTGCTGATGCCATGTCCTGCATTAAAGTAATGTCCTCCAGAAATTTTTCCTCAGGAGAGTGATGAGGATTTGGTAGCAAGACTTCATGACTCTGTTCTAACTTGGAAAAGAATTGCTTTTCCTGAGTCAACCAAGCCATTATGATGTGATGTGTCCACTCTTGTCACAGAGTCCTGCTGTAGGAAGGCCTGTGCCTTCATCCACAACATGTTGCAACAGTGCTCTGCCACCAACATCCATGTTGGTGGCAGAGCACTTCGTTTGGCCATCAATGAAGGACTGCCGGACTTGTGCAATCTCCTGTTTGCAGTGCTGGAGGAACAAGGTGATACGTAATGTTTCATCACCAGTGGGCGATTTTCCCTGATTAAGACCTAATTCTGCCATATATCGATCTGGTTGGCTCACTTTCAAGCAGCCATGGGTTTGCTTCATTATGACCAGTGTTGACCAATTCAGCTGCTGGTCTGAAGCATATCCGCTTGGGGATGAAACAGCTGAAACCACTCAGAAAGTTTTTTTTCAGGAATGGATTGCCCATTTTGGCACCCCACTTACCATTACAACTGACCATGGGAGGCAATTTCATAGCGATCCCTTTCATCTGATGATGAAACTCACCAATGTCAAACACATGAGGACGACAATCTATAACCCAGCTAACAATGGGATGGTGAAATTCCTACACTGGCAGCTGAATGAAGGAATGATGTAAATCAATAAATCATCATCAGGATATTAAAAAAATCAATACATGCATGAGTCAACTCTAGAAATCATTTAGTATTAGCCACCAGCTGATGAAAATATTGATGCTTCAATGCTATACTGGGGATTAAGGGATTATATTGGCTATTTGATCAGTGATGTCCTATCATCTCATTTTGTGTAAAGAACATCACATCACTGGCTTACGGAATCACAAATACGGTAATGGGTGGTGTCATATCACTAAAGAGTTACAGAATACCCACCTGCCTACCGAGGCTGGCTGGCAACAAATGTCCTTTCTATTGGCTGTCAAATTGCTGCCATGGCAGTCTACTAACCCAAGGCTAATCTCCTTTTGGTGGCTTTTCTTAATGTCGTCTAATGTTGCATTGGTGGTTCTTTGTTATCTATGATGAAATTGGATTCAGTTTCAAACTAATGATGGTAATCCATGGGATTGCTTACTATCTTTTGTTTGCTGGTTGAAATTTACTTTATGTACAGTGGTTGGCTATTCAACAGACATGGAAATTGGTGGAAAGTCCACTCTGTGAACTATGCTGTGTATCCGGTCACAATAGCCAACTGCTTCAACGGAAAATTTAGTAGTTTCAACAACTCTAAATGTAGTCCTTCCCATCTTAAACCGAAGTATCCTACACATTCAATTTTTCTTTACCCTTCATCTCCAGCCGAAATTATGAAAGTGATCAACTCCTTTGCTAACAAGTGGTCAGTGGGATATGATGAAATCCCAATCCCCATAGTTAAATTTGCTGCCAAATGGATTTCTGAACCATTATCTGACATCTTTAACTTATCCATTTTGGAAGGACATTTTCCATCCTGTCTGAAAACAGCAATAGTTTCACCCATACATAAAAGAGGTCCAAAGCATGACTCAGAAAACTATAGACCGATTTCTGTTCTGTCAACTTTCTCAAAAATATTTGAGAAGCTGATGTTTAATCGTATTGTAAATTACTTACAACATTATAACCTCTTGAATCCAAATCAACACGGCTTTCGTGAAGGTTGATCAACTACTTTAGCTGCATTCCAGCTAATTCAAAGCATTTGTCAATCAATAAACAACCACCATCAGGTTATCGGTACCTTTTACGACTTAAGTAAAGCATTCGACAGTATCGACCATTCTATATTATTTATAAATTGTTTGGCATGGGTATTTCTGGCGTAGCTCATTCTTGGCTTATGTCATATATGTCAAATCGCCAACAAATTGTCCAATGGAAAAGTAAATCGGTAATGGGAATAAAAATCTTTAGATCCACACCACTTGCAGTTAGTTGTGGAGTCCCTCAGGGTTCAATCCTTGGACCCTTACTGTTTATAATATTCATCAATGATCTACCTCTCTCTCTACCAAACAGTAATGTGGTATTATATGCGGACGATACCTCCTCCTTAAATTCTGCAGTTACTTCTGAAGTTACTTTGAAGTTCTGAAATTATATCTCAAACACAAAAAACTCAATAATGCATATGTCCCAATGGTGTCATGAAAACAATCTGTCATTGAATATCAATAAAACGTCTTTCATGCAGTTTCACTGCAAAATATCTCCTCCTACAAGTAGTCCATGGCTAACTTTAAACAACCACACAATTCAACGTTCCTGTTCAGTTAAATTCTTGGGCCTTCACCTAACAGAAGATCTTGACTGGACTACACATATCGAACATCTATCCAACAAAGCTGCTACTGGTATTTATATGATTAGGAAACTAAGACCAATTACCACTGCTACCACACTAAAAATGGTGTACTATGCCAATGTCCACTCCCACTTAATATATGGTTTAATTTTCTGGGGAAATACAAGGGCAGCTGCTAGAGCTTTCTCATTGCAAAAAAAATCTGTGAAAGCCATTTTGGGTGTGTCAGTTAGGACTCCAGGAAGGCCAATATTTGAAGCTCTTGGTATTCTTCCACTCCCATGTATGTACATTTTATAATGCTCTATGCTGGTTAAAACCAATCCCTCTCTATTCCCAACAAACAGTGACTACCATGCGTACGTGACACGTGGTAGAGGTAATATTCATGCCTTTGGGCACAATCTGGAGTATTTTAGGCGAGGTCCTCTCTACCCAGCTTCACAAATATTCAATAAGCTCCAGAGTTTTCTGAAATCTGTCACTTCTCCAGCCATTTTCAAGAGATGATTATGCAAAATACTTCATAGCAAACTATATTACAGCTTGAATGAATACTTGGATGATAATCTCAAATTGTGATTCTTTATTATTGTTGTGATTATATGAATCTGATACTCATATTATGTTATAATTATGTTTATTTATTTTTTCTTCGGAATTACTTTTCGTGCATATGTACTATGTATTGTCTATGATGTAGCCTATGAATGTATTTGCCAATGGTGAACGTAAAAAAAAATAAATAAAAAGGTAATTTATATGGTTCTTAACTTAGAAAATCCAGATGTCACTCTGATCTCTCCCAGTTGGGCCCTTGTTTTGAAGATTTTCAGCAGGGTAAATGTGTTTTCAGTCAACTTAAGTGTCTAATTAGTTAGGTATGTCTTCATCGTTTGTTAAGCCTGTACCAGAGTTTTTGATGTGATTGTTTTATTGTGACTCTACGAACTGTACCTACTCTACATGCAAATGTAAAATATACACTATAAAACTGAATCATACCCTGCCAACCACCCCTAGGACATGATGAGGTTGGCAGCTCTTAGAGATACATATGAGGATTTCAGGATCATTTATACTTTTCCAGTACATTGGAAATGCTTTCATGGTATATATATATGATATGTTGTTAACCTTTTTACGAGTGATACGTTTTTAGTCCATGCCACCTACATGTTGGAAACTACTTAAAAATTTATTTTGCTAAAAAGATTACAATTGGCAACAAAATCCTCAATGTCCTTAGTTATTAGGGCAACCACATCAAAGACCTTGCCCTCACTTTTATCGTCACCATACCATGGTACCCACCATGTAGGTTTTCCCACACCCATTTTTGCAGGGATGAAGGGACAACCACCCTATCATCCAGCATCAGACACTCCTCAACAGACAACACTTAGCACACATCTAAGTAAACTACATCTATCCCTACATGTTTCAGGCCAAACTTAGATAGCAAAATCCTTCACAACTGAGGGTCAACTTCAGTCTTCAACATAATATCTGCCTCCACTCAGGCACCATAGCCAGGGCCGTCTGAGGACATGCCGGGGCCCCTGGGCACACAACAATTTGGGACCCCGTTGGAAAGTAAAAAAAGGGAATAACAAGAAAAAAATCTTTCTCTTATGATTTAATATTTATTATGCTTATGGCGCAGAACTGATCTGATGAAACTGATTAACTTTAATCAGTTTCACCAAATAGCAAATAATAGGTATTTATTATTTAATCCAATCAATAGGTATTTTTACTTACTCTAATTCTATAGTGGATGAAATGTGCTCAGGGGTGTGGAGGTGGGCATGAAATTACCCTCCTCCCCCATGTGCGTTCGACTCAAGATTATGGGCGGTTGCTAAATATGTAGTGATTGTTTATAGGGTGCCGAAATGACTGTTTTGTTATTTCAATAAATAATGAATTTCCAAAAAATGTTTAGACAAGAGTTGTGGGTAATCGAAAAACCTTTAATTTGAGTCATCGTACGTCGAATTAGATGAATTAGTTATTGCAAAAAAGGCAAACAACCGGTGAAAATGGGCAATTTTTAATTAAATATTTATTGCAAAAATGATGTTTTCACTATTTTTACTGCTTAGAAGGAAAGCGCTTGTGATTCTGAATTCAACAATATTTTTTATAAGGTGATTGTTGGATTATTTACTGAGATATGGTTTATTGTTTATCTAGTGACAGTTTTTTAAAGTTAATAATTGCTATCTTTTCTCGGAATTATTGAGTCAAATCCAACAGGATTCTACTCTTAAAGACTTATATTACATGTACTATTAAAACCAATTCAAAAAATCATTAAAAAGTCATAGAAATGAACGTTTAAAAAGCATCATTTTTTAGACTAGCCTTTTTTATAAACAAATAGAGCTACAGCATAGGCTGTTGGTCGCACGAGTTTCTAACTTAGATATTCTGAAATCTGATTTAATTGCGCAGATTTATGATGAACAAAAAGTCCTTATGACCAATAGGAGCTGAGATACGATTTTTTTTCTTTAAATCGCAGAGGCTTTATTTATAAAATGTAAGAAACCATTTTACATGTGTTACACAGACAAAGGCTTATATTTGCTTATTGCAATTACTTTTTTCATAAAACTTATCTTTGATTATAAAATTGCATGCACAAAGTGGAGCCTATTCACGGCGGATGTGGCAACCAACATGGGGACGTTTGGAGGGGATAGAGAGTGGCGGTGAATCACGGAGCTGCCGTGCACCTGAAAAACTGAATTGGAAACTTGAAATGGTGGAGCGCGTACAAATTCGCTCTATCTCCGCTATTTATCGACCAATCTCGACGCTTATTCTTTTAAATTTCGGGTACCTTGGAAAAGAATTAACAGCTACGCTATCAGCTTAAAGATATAAATGTATATTCAATTGTTTTTTTTTTAATTTTTATTATTACTGTGATTCGCTGCACAGTTACTGTAATTACTTATTAATAACTATTTAATATATGCTTCTATTTATTAAAATGGAAGAAACATATACACATTTTTCATTACATAATAATAATTTAATTATGTAGACACTTTTTTTATAAGATTGACATTTGTCGTTACTCTCCTCCAAGACATTTTCAATACATTTATCATAGATGTTTATATTTTTCTCATATTAAACATGAGGTATGATTGAAGGACATTCTTTATCGTCATTGAATATATTGTTCAAAATATCATTCTCATTAGTCTCTTCGATCTCCTCATGTTCATAATATGGAACATTAGTGCAGCTTTCACCATTACAGTTTAGACATAACAGAGTTTTTTAAACAATGTATCATATCATAATATGATAACATCTATAATTTTCAATCTGTGCACTGAATGCGTACATGTATGCATTGATAATTTAAACAATATATTTAATGACGATAGTGAATGTCCTTCAGTTACTCCCTGTAGTTCAAAGAGAAACAGTCATTCAAATTCATACATTTTTACTCGCTTACATATAATGTGTGATTGTGGCTGATGATACTTCAATGCAACAATGTTTCCCATTATTGCTATGAGTGACCCTGGATGTGAAAGACCTTGCAGTAGTACACATTTGTGCTATCAAAATATTTTTGTTTCATCTAGACATCAAAATAATGTGAATTTTCTTGCCCATCATTTCCCTAAAGCATGAAATGTTGGTGAAGGAATCAAGCAATGCATGTTCATGTTAATTTATCTTATTGGCCTCAGATATACCATAAATTATCAAATAATGGACATTTTGGAAGGTAATTTAATAAGTAACCATGTAAAAATGTGACATCTAAACATTGATTTACAGCATTATTTATAATCAACAATATTTCTTGCATGAATATCATACCCATGACTACATGATCGCTGCTTGCAAGAAAGTCTTCTCCCATTGCAATGTACACACAGATATTGGTATGTACATTGGCCACCAGGATATGAGTCACTTGAAATAGGCCTAGCACAGTGGTGGAATGTGTTTAATTCAGTCTATGAACCAGAACCATCCATGAAACACAACACTATCATTGAGTCAACTCTGAACCCAGTTTTAATTGGAAAATTGCACAACTCTACTCTGGTGCAATACACAGCTTTCACCAGAAATATTAAAGGCACTGCACAGTGACTCTTCTTATGGTGGAGATTAAAACGTTTCTACAGTTTGAATGCTTCAGGAGGAATGGTTCCTTCCTTGTATAACTCCATGAAAATTATAAGAGCTTCCTGAAAATCCCATTCTGTTTCAACTAAACACCTAGAAGATAAGATATAAGAGGAAAAACAAATATCAAGAGAATGAGCAGTATATTACACACTTCAACTAAATTAATCCTAAGAGTAAAAGAATGAAGCATATGCCTTTTTCTAGTGCTTGAAAGACAGGGACTTTCAGCAGAATTTTAGAAGGCCCCTGAATGTTAGCATTATCAGCTTACATGCTCTTTGTTGCACAGGATAGGCCATTAGATGTGTTAAACCATTGTGAGCATACTTGATATGCAGGACTCTAGGAGGTATGACAAAATACAGTCAAAGAGCCATCCTTATCCGTTTCATCCCACATTATTGATTGGATAGTAGAGGACACTCATTGGAATTCAATAGGAAGCAGATAACTTATTGAAAATTTTGCTTTAGACAACAAAGAGAACTAAGTACATGCTAATTAAAATGGATGAAATAATAAATGGACTAAATGTTACTTCATTACTGTTCCAAAAAAGGCAGCAGATATTTTGGAAAGTTAGTTTCCACGCCGATCTTCATTTTTATATTGCTGAATTAAATCTATGAATTATCTTCTTGTTGAAATCCCAACATAATAAATTCAGTGCATTTGGCTTAAGGATTCAGGTTTTTCATTCCAACATGCAACAGGGATGATTTCAAATTATTTTTTACTAATAAATGAAGTCAAGTATGCAGTTTTCACTGCATTGTAAAAAAATTTATAAATTATTCTTAATTGTTAACAAGTTGCTAATTCTGTGCATAAAACCATCATTAAATTTTTAATTAATGGTTGACAATGACCAATCTATAATTATTATTAATTACAGATTGGGCATATCATACTATCTTATCAATTACTCGGTTTCGTATGGTTTATATGTATCCATTGAACACAAATTCATTTAGAATGCATCTCTTGTGTTAAGTGGTGTATGACTGTACAGACAAATGCTACTGATTACTATCTCTCAGGAACCACTGAGTGCACTGCAATGAAATGTGCCTTGAGCCCCTGGTGTACTATGGGGGAAAAAAGTTTCCCAACAAACGGAGCGTCGCCACTAGTGCTCTGGAGAAAAATCGGCCTTCTCTCTTATGGCATACTATTCCAAGGCAATGACGAGGGAAATTCGAACACAGTAATGTGATGGACTCATCGTCGAAGCCAGTGACGGATTACTGGCTGCTTGCCTTCCCCGAGTGTTATTCGCGCTGACTTCCAAATTGAGGCGCATTAGACAGCCATGTATGCATTTCAAACGTATCATTGAACCCATTGAACGCTCTCGTTATCGCCATAGCTTCCTCTGCATTCTTTCTCTTTCCTCTCCTTTTCTTCTTGGCTTCGCTCCAATTCTCGCACTATAGCAAGGTCCTGGGATTCACCCGCTGTCTACTATTCTTACAACCTGCGATATTGAAATAACACCGCATTGAATAAGAGTTTCTTCTTTTAATCGTGAATACAAACGTATGTTCAATGCACATTTCAAGCATGGCGGTAGATTTTCAATGAATAGGCAAATAAATAAGCTTTTTATGCGCAAATATGTATTAATGAATTAATAAATACGCAAATAAAAAGACAAAAAACAGTAAGTAAGATAGATATTACATTTTGCTTATGATTGATTGCCTTTTTTAAATGTTGAACTATTTAAGCTTCTAGATGGAGTACGAAACCACTTTAGATTATGTAACTGGAGTCATCATATTATATTCCAGCATATCAAAAAAAATATTGAAGGCATTTATTCAAGATGGAAGTTACTTTTTTTAATACCGTAGTATTCGTAAATTAATATTTTTACAGTTTTTAAAGTAACTCATTTTAAATAAACGCAAAGAGAATAAATAAACTCTTGGTAGATGCACTGTTGGTCAAATTATCTGTCAACTTCATAAAGAAATGCAAAAGAAACAAATTTTCCGACCACTCAAAATGGAGATACATAGCAGAAGTCCTGACGAAGGGTTTAGCTCATACTTTACTATTAAACAGTATTTAATTTCACCCCCATCACAATCAATGACTCCTTGAAGTCTTTGACGCTATTTAATATTGACGCTATTTAATATTGAAATAATGTAGGGCGCCAACCCAAAGATGCCCATACCTCCCAGACGTGACCTTTCAGTGTCTCTTGGTTCTTTCCTTTGCAATTCTGCCATTCCTTGACCATTAAGTCGCAAATATTTTGTATTGAATTCAGGTACTGTGAGTTTGGAGGGAAGGGTTACGCTGTGCTGTGCGAATGCTCCTCGAAAAATCTCCTGAGTTTCGCGCACTGTGGATGGGACAGGTGTCCTGAACAAATAGTATTTCTTCACATTATGGTACTGCGTCGTGTATGTAAGGAAGTGAGAAAATACGAAAGATTCGGGCGTAGGTAATCCTTAGACGTCACTCTAGGTGGTGTTCTCAACAGAAATCCTGGCCCGACTGCAGAAATAACTCTCCAAAAACGCAGACATTTATGCCCAGTTGTTTTTTGGGTGATACGTGACAAACAGGAGGAATATAACTTTTTTTTCCAAATAAGTAAATGTTCTAAAAAGTACTATCAATTAATAAAGTTATATTTACGAACAATTGCATGTTCTCAATTTCTAAATATGTCCACAATCAACACTTCTATTTTTTAATAATTGATGAAAGTTACGATATTCTAATATGATCCCGTTACGAATGACCGAATTCTAACCTCGCCGTTTAATTAGTTTCGCTAATTTCTGGCTTTCTTCCTGGACTGGAACTTCTCATACCGGCTCCATGGAGGCGAGGCGGCTTCTAATCATACAGGTGCTTTTAAGTTTAATGTCCTCTTTATCACGGCCACCCCGCCAATAGTAAGAGAGTTGTCAGCAGGATGCTAACGAATGCTGCCATCATCATCTCGAGACGTGCATCTTGGTCTTCGCTTCTTTGTCGTATTGTCATCATCTCATCCCCTCCCTCTAGCATTTTAGCCAGCAATATACTGCCTTTCTATTCCAATCCATTGCCCTCGATATTTGAGCGAAGTTGAGACTACCTCAACTGTCTCATCGATTTATCCCCTCTCTCCTGGACTTAATGGAATGTTTTGAATATCCCTGGAAGTTATCACAGAGAAATAGTGTTTTCAAAAGCAAATGCTTTCAAATCCACATTCCACATAACCTACCGATCAACTGCCATTCGTCTTTTAGCGATAAGCTTCCGGTGGTCTTACCTTTATCACTACCTGGTTTTAGTTGAGCCGTACGAGAGAATTCAAAGGAACGTTTCAAATGCATTCAAGGTTATCTAATGAACCTCCGTTCTTGGGGCCAGCGCGAAACCCACTCGGGTAATGCGAGCAGCCGGGAATTCATCACCGATTCGGACGATTAGTCCATCACCTTACTGTGTTTGAATTTCCCTCGACCTAAGAATAATATGCCATCAGAAAGGAAAGCGATTTTCCCCCAAGAGCGAAAGTGGCGACGCTCCATTTGTTGGGAAACTTTTTTCCCCCATAGTACATCAAAATTTTCAATGCAGATATAATTTTCACAGGGATTACATGTGATGGCGTGCATCAAAATTACTAAGTGGCACAAAAACAAAATATGGCAAAAAACTTTTTAAAAACATGAAAGTTGAAATGAATGCTATCATTTTGATATGAAGTCCCTGCCAATCCACAAGAGGGAGAAAGTGTAGAACTAGACGCCCTCAGTGCTACCTAGCGGCATACTTAACTATGGGAGATCCATGATCAGTGGAATTATTCTCTCCATGGCTGATGATCAGTGAAATAAGCTCTAATGACATGCATATATATATGTCATCCACAATGAAAGTGTTAAGAAATCTTTTTAAAATGTAACAACCCTAACAGGACTTCAAAAAATAAAATATTGAGTGTGACTGGCATGCATTGCCCGAGGAAAATTACAGAGCCAAGCTATTTTCTCAAATAAATTGCATTTCTTTTGTTCCATACAAGGTTTTAATAGTTACGATCTAAAAATGTTTCACATCCTTGGGAATTTGTCTTCCATCGCTGATACAGCCATAGATACATTTTTTCCATACCCCTCATTAGGGTGGGCCAAAATTTCAAAGTGCCAAAAATTTGAGATCTTAAAGCTGAATTTTTTTTTCATTTTGATGCAAATATATACTATACGAAATTTGGAGTCAATTGACCCCCGACAACCTGTGCCACAGGGGAACCAAATTTGTAATTTTGAAGAGTGAGAAATGTTATTATTTCTTTGTATTCCAATATAAAGAGTAGATGTCCAAATACTTTCCCCATAAAAGGTGTATCCTTCTATTATGCAAATTTTTTCAGGCCTAAATATTAGTAAATTGCCATTATCATTAGCTAAATAATGTTTATAAAAAAAGGCTGGCCCCTGATGGCTAGGCAACACACATGGCACGATTTTCGTGTTTCTTAACTTCTGCACATTTTTTCCTAACTAATTCATAATCCTTTGAGTTCTCCATCTTGTAAATAAACAGTAAAATAAATTTAAATGCAATAATTCATTTTATCAACGTCTCATTATCAATACATTTCTTAGCACATTAAAGATTAACCAAAGGATAATACAAAAAAGTCATTATGGTAAGTTCACCATAGATTTGCTTGCTTCAGGATGCTTTATCTGTAATCATCAATAACCAGACAGCAGTACTGCTTTTATTCCTTATTGTTTGATAGTTTGTTTAATGAATGTAACTCAGTGACTAACTAAATGAAATAACAGTCTAGGGTGACTGTTATTTCAGCAACATAATTTACTGCAGTCAAAGATTCAAGAAGAAAATGTGTCTTGTGTGTTGCCTAGTATGTTTGCATCAAAAGGAAAAAATTTAAGCTTTAAGACATTGTAACGATACCGTTGGTACCCTGTTAGTTACATGCCAAAGGGTTGGCAGTACACCCGGCGAAACAATGGGGACCAACAATGGAAAAAGGAAGGGAGGTAGCGAGGAGAAGTGCGGCAGTTGTTGTGGGGAGTGAGTGACGAGAAGACGCATTACGAAAACGGAAAAAGGGTGAAGAAGAAGAGAAAGTGTATAAATAAGAAAAAGGTGTACGTGAAGAAGAGGAGGAGCGGGGAAGCAACAGGGGAAGACGACCCAACCAACGGTGGGCAGAAAGTGGACGATCGAACGGGGGAAAGACAACCCAGAGCGGCCATCCACCACTTGGCGTCGGCCCCAGCAGTGGACGATCGCTGGGGGAAATGCCGGATTTGTGATCACCCAAGTGTAAAGCAGGACCACGGGTCTTAAATGAGAGAAAGGTAGGTTACATATTGGCACCCAACGTGAAGGGCACGACTACTCGTCCAGATAGAGACTATGGGAAACCTGAGATAGAGTTGCGTAAATATAGGAACTCTGAAAATGGTAGGAGTGACTAAAAAAGTTTACGAATTAAAAAAGGCAGATTTGCAAAATATATTGAGGGATCGAGGATCAACAACACAGGGGGCAAAATTCGAATTGAAGGATCGTTTGAAATTGCTGTTAGAAAAGGAAGGCTTGGGCGTAGAAACGTATGAATTTAGGATGGAGACGGAAGACTATAAAGAAAGTGAAATGCAGGCGCTGTTTAGACAATGGAGAGAAGAACAGGAGATGCGTGATAAGCAATTGATGAAAGAAAAAGAAGAGCAGGAAAAGAGAAATGAGGCATGGAAGGAAGAACAGAGAAAGAGAGACCAAGAACGAGAGGAGGAGAGAAAAAGGGAGAAGGAAAAGGAGAAAATAGACGAAGGGGAGAAAATAGACGAAGGGAACTACAGGAGCTTACAGAAGTACTGGCGCAGAGGGAAGAAAATATGAGGTTAGAGTGGAACATAGCCCTTGTAACACACAAAACAATTATCGAAAAGGAACAGAACAAGGCACGCAGAGAAGTACAAGAGCTAAAGGAGAGGATAGACGAAAGCGAACACAGAGTAGAGCAGCTGGAGGCAGGACAAAATAACTTGAGATGCAGCATACAAACGTCGGAAGAGAAAAGGGCGAGAGAGGAATGTGTGAGGAGACATGGTCAAGGGGTGACAGCGGGAATGATACAGCTAAGTACTCCGATGTTCGACGGAAGGAAGAACTCAAGGCCGATGCATTACATGGAGGAGTTGGGGGAATATAGACGAATGTACCAGCTGTCTGACGTGGAAACACAGAGGGTAGTCAGGCAAGGGATGACGGGGCTGGCAAGCGAGTGTTTCACTGCGACGTCACACCTGTACGAAACCTTTTGAGTCGTTCGCAGACACATTTTTAGGACACTATTGGAGCGAGGAAAAGTGAGAAGAGCATTAGACACTGGAACATTTAATGATAAGGGAAAGTTGAGCTGAGTGGAATACGCCATAGCGAAGATCAGTGCTGCAAAAGAGTTAACTCCACCCATGGGAGATGCAGAAGTTATCCACCGCATCCGAATGCATTTTGGATCTGAAGTTAGCGCGGGAATCATCTCGCATCATGTGAAGGCTCTGCCAGAATTCCTAGCGTTATTAGCACGATATGACGATGTCGCTAAGGAGGCGAGGCTGCCTAGGGAGCCGTTGATAAGGCGAGAAGTATATGGCAACCGAGCGGAGCGCGAGACACCGCCATGGCAAAGGCGACAGGATGGTAATGCATACCAAGGACGTGGGTATTATCCACAGCCGGGAAGTAGAAACGGCCACGCACAAGGACCGAACCGAGGATCGCCGATTAACTCCATGGTGATCGAGAGGGAGGACAGAGACCAGACAGAAAACTGTTAGCGGCATGGCACCACCGTCCCATAGTGCCAGTGGCCAAAAGCGGTAAAAAGGGGGACGAACCCAGGATCAAAAGGAAGAGGAAAAGAAAATATAGATGGAAAGTGGGACCGACAAGAAGGCAGGAGGAAGAGATCCAAGAGGGGGAGTATCTGGCTGAAGAAAAGGCAATCCTGAACGTATTTGAATTGCCAAGAGATTTTTTAATGGAAGGAGAAGGAGCCTGACGAGATGAAATGCCCGGAGATAGGAGTCTTAATTGAGGGGATACAGGCAACAGCACTGATAGACACGGGTTCAGAATTTACCTGCATTAGTGAACAATTCTATCAAGAAAACCATCGAGTATTTAAGAATACATTGGAATTACAAGTCAAAGGGATTCAGATTATTGGGGCCCTTGGGAAAAGAAGTGGACGCATAAGGAAACAAATATGCCCATGCATTAAAATAGGGGAAATCGAGGTAAATGTGGCTTGCACGGTGGTTCCCAACTTAGTTAAACCCGTCATAATTGGGACGGACTCATTAATCATACTATCAGCGAGAATCGATTACGACCGTCGGAGAGTGACAGTAAAAGAAGGAAAAAAAGAGAGCGTATGTATTTTCAAGGGGGCGAACATTGGATCGCAACATTTTGGGTTGTTTATTAAGGAAGATCGGAAGCAAAGAGACGAACACGACGACAACGAGACGAAGGAGCGCGCCATCGACGAGCGGGTTTGGGAGAAAATTCTGGGAGTGGAAGACGTACCTGACGAGGAGAGGCGGAAACTAGCGGCAGTGGTTTCCCAGTATAAGGATATCTTCAGCGATTTGCCCGGGTTAATAAAAGGGTATGAATACAGAATCGATATCAAGGAAGAAGAGTTCTGCCACCGGGGGTATGGGATCCCACTACACTTCCAAAGACAGGCGTGGGAGGCGATAGAGGAGATGTTGTCAAAAGGGATCGTTGAAGGAAGCTCATCTAAGTACATTTCGCCCCTAGTGTGCGTGATCAAGAAGGATGGATCAGTACGGCTATGCATTGATGCAAGGTCAGTCAACAAGTTGATAAGACCTGACTACGCGATGTCACGAACTGCCGAGGAAATATTCCAGCAGTGCGCCAGTGCAAAACATATGTCGTCATTAGACTTGACGCAAAGTTTTTATCAAATAAAATTACATCGAGAGTCTTGACAATATTGTGCTTTCTCTTTCGAAGGACGCATATACCAATTCACTCGTGTTCCTTTCGGGTGCTGTATCAGCAGCAGCGCACTAGTAAGGGCACTGACATTTGTCCTAGGTAACGAGGTGGAGGACTTATGCCTGAATTTCATGGATGACTTGTTAATCGTCTCGAGATCTTTTGAAGGGCATATCCGACACTTGGAAATTGTAATGAAGAGATAAGAGGATTCCGGCATAACAATATATTTTAAAAAGTCTGTTTTGTCGGCAAAAGATACAGTTCTTAGGGCATGAAATTTCGACCGTGGGAGTAACGATTGCAGGAGAGAAGTATGCACCAATCAGAGAATACGCCTGACCGCGCAATAGAAAGCAGATGAAGTCATTCCTGGGCTTAATAAATTATTACTCCAAGTTCCACCAACGACACGCGGAGCTCACCACTGTTTTAAATCACTTGACGAGGAAGGATCGAGCATGGGAATGGACAGATCGCCACGAAAGCGCATTTCAGGAGACTAAGGAGGAATTCTGTAAAACAGTTATGCTTCACCACCCGGACCCGAAACGAACATACTACATTCAGACCGATGCGAGCGGGTTCACCATCTCGAGTCGCTTATATCAGCTGATGGATGAAGGGGAAGAACGAGTAATTTATTTTGCCAGCAGGAGTCTACGGGGCGCGGAAATAACGTATAGCACCACACTGAAGGAGTTGATTGCAATAATATATGACCTTAAGAAGTACCGAATTTTCATTTTGGGGTCGAAGATAGTGGTAATCACGGACCATAAGGCGCTATCCTTTATATTTAGATCTCGCTTACTAAATACAACGTTATCTCGTTGGATTCTCTATATCCAAGAATATAACTTCGAAATAAGATAATGCCAAGGGAAAAGAAACGTCGTGGCAGATATATTAAGCCGAAATCCTTGCGATACACCAGAAACGGGCCAATTCCCATAGGAGGAGCCGCTGATAGGCGTGATCCTGGCGAGCAAGCCATCGGAAGAATTAGCCGAGGGATTGAAGAATTTGGAATACCATCAAAGGAGAAACCCTGAGCTAAAACAAATAATGAAACGACTCACAGAAGGGCGTGGGGATAATCGAAGGTATCGGATGACCCAGATAGGATTAGCGAAGATCACAAAGGATGGGGAAATATTTTGCATTCCCAGCGGATTAATATCGAGAATGATAAATTAAGTGCACCTAATGTATGGACATCTGGGCGCTGACAAATTGCACCGTATGCTGAGGGAGGAGTTTGCTTACCCGAAATTGTACCGGGAAATTAGAAAGATGACCGCATCGTGTATGACCTGTCAGCTATTAAAAGCACCCAATCAACCGGCCTACACAGAAATGCAGAATGTGACCCAGAAAGGAAAAAATGACCTGATGTGCGTAGACATGGTGGGCCCATTACCCATGGGACAGTATGGATGTAAATACATTTTGTCGACGATAGACACCTTCACCAAGTATGTGAAACTATACCCACTCCGCAGGGCGACGACAAGATCAATTATGAAAATGATATTTGATCGCCACGTACCACTGCTAGGACCATACGAGAGGATTCTTAGAGATCGGGGAACCCAATTTACGAGCCAGGTGTGGCTAAATCACTTAAAGCAAGAGGATATCAAACCTATTTTATGCAGTATCAGACACCCCCAAGGGAATATGGTGGAGAGATACCACCGAACAATAAAAACGCTCCTGAGGATTTTCTGCCAAACAACACACTTGTAGTGGGTAAAACATCTAAAGGTAGTTGAGGCCTGCATGAATGACTCCCATAATACCACTATGGAAGTGACACCAACTGAGGCTCAATTTGGGCATAAACCGGTGAGGGTTTGGGAAAAATGGCTGAGGAAAGACAAGGACAAAGAGCACGAGGATACAGCAATTACCTCAGAGAGGATCAAGAACAACATCATCAAAAAAGGAAGATGGAGGGTGGAGAAGGACCACAGAAAATAAATCAGGAAGAGAATAGAATACCGTGTTGGAGACAGGATTGTAATACGCACGTGCAGGATGTCTGACAAAGAGAAAGGGGTATTCCATGATTTCCTCCCGATTTTTGAAGGGCCATACACGATCACAGAGTTTAAGGGGCCGGCCACCTGCGTCGTGAAGAACCCACACACCGGGGAAATACGTGGGACATTCCACATATCACATTTTAAGCTGTACCATCACACACCACAGCCCATTACAGCGTAAGATCAGAGTGTCAACAGAGTGTCGAAATGAAGTGTTAAAAAAAAGGAGCTTGTGGGAGTGAATGTGTGTGAGTGGAGAGATGAACGGGTTTTAAGTTTAAAGAGGGAATATTAGAATCGAAGGCTTTGGGGCTTCGAGCAAAATTAAAAGAAAAAAAAAATAGGTGAGCGTGACTTTAGAAGGCTTTTAAAAGGAAATTTTTTCAGCCGATTCGCTAAGAAACCTTTCTTTTAAATGGGGCTGATGTAACGATACCGTTGGTACCCCGATAGTTACACGCCAAAGGGTTGGCAGTACACCCGGCGAAACAATGGGGACCAACAATGGAAAAAGGAAGGGAGGTAGCGAGGAGAAGTGCGGCAGTTGTTGTGGGGAGTGAGTAACGAGAAGACGCTTTACGAAAACGGAAAAAGGGTGAAGAAGAAGAGAAAGTGTACAAATAAGAAAAAGGTGTACGTGAAGAAGAGGAGGAGCGGGGAAGCAACAGGGGAAGACGACCCAACCGACGGTGGGCAGAAAGTGGACGATCGAATGGGGGAAAGACAACCCAGAGCGGCCATCCATCACTTGGCGTCGGCCGCAACAGTGGACGATCACCAGGGGAAACGTCGGATTTGTGATCACCCAAGTGTAAAGCAGGACCAAATGAGAGAAAGGTAGGTTACAACATATTAAATTCGAAAAAAAAAACTAAATATCTGTTAATTTTGGCTCACCCTACCCTATGCTAAAAATGTCTGCTGTCAAAAGAAAAAGCACTGTAAAAATTTCCATTTACAAAATAAGTGAAAACAACGATTCACTAAGCTTGTTTCTCATCCGGCTATGCCACAACCCAATGGGCTTAGTTGAATTTACTCTTTTTCCACTGGTCAACTAACCCTGGGTGTTTTTTTAAATGCATGATGCATAAAAAAATGAAAACAACAATTCACCCAGCTTTGCTGCAAACTGCTTGGCCCACATTATTACACTGCTTTCTATGATTAATTGTCTCAGGGTGATTTTATATGTCATCTGTTGTATCATAGTAAATTATTTACAGATGTAAATACATATTTGGCTTGAATACCTTTTTTCCAATGCATATAATGAATAAAGTAATGTTAAAGGCAAATATGCTGACTGATCATGATACATATCTCAATAACAATACTAAGTCAAAGCCTATACCCAGAGAGTGAGGGGGACAAGTGGTGAGTGAAATGTAAGTGACAAAGTATGTACATAGTTTAGTATAATAGCACATAATGAATGTGTGTGAGTGGAGAGATGATAGATGTAGATAATTATAAGGTGAAAGAAGAAGCACATAATGGCTATTCATCAAATATCGAGGAGAAAAATTTAGTACTTACTTTCTGGACCACCTGAGATTCATCTCTGTGGCCTTGGCTAGTTCTTCGACCATATTTTGTTTTATTTCATAGTTTTTATCATCAAGATTTGGTTGCATGTCAGCTTCATTTCCAGGGTTGGCAGAAAGGGGTGGTAAAGATTTCAATGATGCCTAAAAGAAGTAAAAGTAATTTTTAAAAAATGTATTGTTTTCGTTTAGTTTCCCAACGTACACAAGGCATGTTACTGGGATATATAGTAAAACTTTGATAAACTGAGTCATGGCCAGAGATACATATTGGCCAACATTTATAATTCATTGAATCAGGGTATCCAATATTTCTGCAAATGTGATGGTGTTTTGCATTTTTAGGAAGAAGTGAAGAATTACCTATACATACACTTTCATGAAAAATGAGCATTGGCGTATGGATTGGGGGGGGGGGGGGGGAATTTAGGGTTTAAACCACCCCTCCCCCAAAACATGTTTACCTGAACTAGCGTTTAGAATTTTGCATCTGATAATTTATCAGTCAATGGAAAATTTACATTAGAATATTTCTTTCAGGTAAATGTAAAAAGTGAACAGGGGAGGTGAAATTTATAAGGTTATTCAATTGATATCCAAACTTGTTTATAATTATACTTGTGTTTAAAAAGTTTATACTGATTGAAAAATCAATACATGCATTATAAACATTTTAGTGCATCTAATGTGGCAGTGCATATATGCATATCTAAAGAAAATGCATTGCATATATTGCAACCAAAAGTCACTGATTTGCTAATAACTGAAATAGATTTAATGAACCACAATTTCTGCTTCGTTTTAAAGCATAATGATTATTGATAAAAGCTGGTTATTCCTAACCAAACCCTCAATAACCAGCTTTATCAATGGATTTTACTATGGTCGAAAACTATGATGACATAATGATTATGTTGTATTCAACCTGTCAAATTTTAATAACATGTATTTTCATTTTCACAAAATACAAAATAATGTTTCAGAGATTGAAGTGCATGTATGCCCAGGAATGGTAACTTACCTCAGCCTGTTGTTCCGTTGCATTAGTGATAAACAGCATATCATTTATAACAAAGTAATGATTACCGTTCCGCCAGAATACAAACACTCGGCTAAAAGAACACAGAGAATTCTCCGAGTTATCAAGTTCTCTGAAGATTCCATGAATAGTCAGTATTGCATGATTAGCCTGTATTCAAATAAAGTATGAGAACAAATACGTCAAACTTAATAAGAATAATTAAAAGCACAGTTTGTGCTTTCTTCTTTGCTCTCATTTGCAAATTAAAGCATGCAATGTAAAATACTAGAAATTTTATTGATAAAGTTCCAATAATATATTACTTTAAATCTCAAAACCAAAGGAAGCATTTTGCAGCTATGTTAAAAAAGGTGATTAAGAAGAAAATAAAAGAACATTTATTTTTTTACTCACTTCAAATGCAGTCAGATCAATGTTAAATGATCCTCTATCATGCTCTGTGAGTGGAAGGTCACCTAAAAACTTCACAATACGCTCTCTGCCATGAATCAAAGACCTGTGTGTCTTGATGTAATCAGACATTTTTAGGAGATTCCTACTTTCTGAGAAATACTTATTAAGCCTGAAAAAGATTACATATTGATGAAAAATTTCATTTAAAATCAGAGGAGAACTCTTCAGACAACTTTTTAGTAATACCTACTCATGGTTTAACAAAGAGTAGACCAGCCATTGAGATGTGAATGTTTGACCAATGGAAAATAATAAATTATGTATTTGCTATTAAATAATTTTAAAAAATCATTTCAATTTCACTTCATCAATTTAGCATGATATCCAACAAGGTACATCCACATCTGTCAAGATATGGATGATGTGGATACAAGACTAGCATATTAAGCTTTTGAGTCAAAATATGTACCATCTACAGTAGAAGCCCTATTTAGCGAGAGCTCTCGGGATCTGAAAAATCACTCGCTAAATGGAACTCTCGTTAATACTGAAGATGATTAATAATCACTCCACAGCCACAACTGTATAATTCCTACAACTGTAATGCTAATTTAGCCATTATTGTGGGAATTTTTGGTGAGTGGCGAAAACATTCTATTGAGATAGCTATTAAAAATCATATTTTCGAACACTTCAATTACTTATGATCTTATTCACTTTCAATTACATCAAATCCCATGTTAAATGTCATACACTGGAATATTAAAAGTCCAATTTTGACACTTAAGGACACGTGTACTGTACTGCACATTACTGTATTGCTATTGCCCTGATGTTTTGGGTGCACCAAATATGTCGCGGCTGCAAATAATAGCAATGCAACGGACTATAAACGGCAAACACTTCAGAAACAAGAAAAAATTTCAATCCTCCTACCTCTCTAAAAAGTGTATTAAAACGGATAATTGTCTCGGAGAAAGTTCTATTAATTGAAATTTGCAAATATGCTAGACAACTTGAAGACCAAGATATAACCTACAGGGATTTTGTTCCACTCAAGCACCGGTCTGCTATCTTCTCCAGTTAAATAGTGGAAATAAAGGAGAGGACTTTAACATCTGTTCGTTCGCCTCAGAAAACAGCTGACTTCGGCTTTTTGGAATCATAGAGCCCAATATCACCAGCATTTACGATTAGCCCTTAATAGTATACTATCGTTTGTGTTATTATTACAATAGTTACGCGTGGAATACTCTCTTGAATCTATGGAAACATAATTGGTGAACACAACACGGACTTTCATGGATGGACTTCATTTAGATAACATGTGAAACTTATTACCACTAGCAAATACTGTATCGGCTCACGCGAAACACATATTTTTCAAGCGATAGTGCACACTGCAGCCGCTAGGTGGCAGGGCACATCAACATTTTTATGATTCACTATTTTTTAGGTATTCCATGGTACATATACGTGATTTGCTCTGAGTTTCAAGTGCATGGGAGAAAGTTCCTAAATGAATTCCATCACGATACACATCTTCTGCTGTACTTACATCTAGCGGGAACTTGTTGATAATGAATACCATGAATACTGACGACACTCCCTGCTGCGAGATAGACGCATGATTTATAGAACATATACCTTTTGTGCATATCGAAATGAATCATCCTTGACCTGTTTTCAATATTTATAATCTTGGAAACAATTACAAAAGGCAATACAATACGTAGACAACTTAAAATATAGGGAATCCGAATTCATAACAATTTACATATTCAACATCGGAACATCTAAACTTGTCAATACCGAGCCTCTCACTTAGATACTCCGCTTTTGCCTTCATCAATTTAGGGCCATTTATCGGAATTCAGGCTGCTCTCTGCTGGAAAAACCACGAGAAAAGGGCAGATTCTAACTGCATATGTTCTCCTGGCCGCAAATGTTTCTGACTGCTTAGACGTCCTTCTTGAAGCACTGCGGCACAAAATTTTTCCTTATTCTTCAGAATTGTGAATAAGGCTGAGGAAGATATGCCAAATCGCCTCCCTATCTCGCTTTTGGACCCATCGCCACTTTCGCATTCTTTGATAATTCGTATTTTAGTTTTCAAAGCCAACAACTTTCGTTTCCCAGCCATGATGCTGTATCAGTCGGAATGAACTTGATAAAAATGAGGGAGGATGACAAAAGAAGACTTACGAGGAATTTATATGTGTGAATACGGGCATGCCGTGAATGCCCGAAATGTGCATTTAAAGGTCTAATTGCACGGAATAAATACTGCGATGCATATAATTTCAATGACAGAGGACATGAGCACAAGTTGGTGCAGGTTTACTGAGATTGAATCAGACATATGCCACTCATAATAGTAAACGACCCCAGAGGAGGCTGGTTGATGTCCTCGCTAATACCGATTTATTTTACATGTAAATCATAGGGTTTTAAATCGTTCTTTGCCCATCCCTTGCAAATTCGAGCTTCTCGTTATATGCCCTACACGTTATATGGGGCTTCTACTGTAATTCCATGAAATGCAGTACTAGTAATCAGAAGATAGATAGATACTAAATGACTTTCTAATGTGGGGTTAGATTAAGACTATTTAGAGTCCCCTCTCCCACCTAGCCCTTGTCATTCCGGTACTGTCTGGTACAAAAAATGATACAAGCGAGTCATATCAATCATACAATATACCTACATAAAATGTTAAGGCAAAAAAAAAGAATACTACTAACTTTACAGAATAAGGCTATTGGAGAAAGTTAAAACAGTAAATTTTAGCCTCACCTTCCAGCAGGCTGTGGGTTAACAGATAGTCCAACATTAATTGGAGTAGCTGCTGCTGAGACTGAGAATAATGCTTCTTTGGTGTATGATCCAATAAGATTCAAACGGGTTCTTGAACCACTCCATCCATCATACATTTTGAAATAATAGGGTATAAACTGCTCCACAAAAGACAACCCATCTGGATTGCAAATATAATGTTTCAAATGGGCAGGGAATCCTTTAGGGGGCAAAGATACTTCATCCTTGAAAAAGACAAATCATTACCACATTGTGAAAACTGAACAACCGAAAAAATTCCATAATGGAATCTCTCAAAAACTCTAATAATACATACAGGTAAGTACAGCTCTCGCGAAAGCTTATGGTGCTCGTATGCGCTGAAGAAGACGTCATGGAGGGGTAAAGTTTGGTGGAAGGGGTAGGGAAAATGGACGTAGGGGAAAGTGAAGACTTGGCATTTGTGCCATACATGAGCGCATTTAAAAAAATGGAATTTGTTTGGCGCGGACAACACAAATGTCACGGATCCGAATGCTATAAGCTTTCGCAAGAGCTGTACTAGGCCAAATAACAATGTTATGTCAGATTCTTAAATACCTTTTGGTAAATTAAATTGATATTTGCGATTGCATTTTAAATGAATTTGGATTATAATTTTTTATTCTCCAACATATACATAGAGGGCAGTTAAATTTTTCATTCAATGAGCACCAGAGTCTTAGTGTAGCCCCCATCCAAAGATAATGGTAAAATGCAAAAAAATGGCTCATTTACATCCCAGCTCAGGACCAAGAAGAAAGAACTCTAGTGTCCATAACCTAACCTTGCTTTTGAATATGTGCTTAACACTTCCAGTGCAGAAGACTCAAACGGTGAGTTATGGAAGTATGCTTTCCAGGGGTTTGCAGAGTGAGTCAAGTCGTATGTGATGGCATTTAATGTATTTGTGTGATTCCACCGACAGAAACACCTTTGGGAAAATAACTCTGCATCGAAAGGGTTAACAGTGGCAAGTGCGAATATTACCCTAGAAACCCATTTGTGTGAATTTCACACAATTGTGTGACCACTAGTGGGTGACTCCGTTAAAAATACTGCGTGGCCAGTTCCGCAGTTCTTTGAAACTAGAAACCCATTTTGAAAACAAATATTAGTCATTATTCAGTATGGTAATAGATCTGCGTTGTCAACAACTAAAGCAGTAACAAATATACAGAAAAGCAATCAATGCGTGGCCATGATTGTATGTGACTTAACAAAAGCTTTTGAAATGGTGTCACATGACATCATGATGCATGAATTGCATATATGAAGTAAACGGTCTCTTAACTTTGTAAATTTCAATCTAAAATTTATTTTCTACTTTTTAGTGCAATTTTATTTTTTACTTTTTAGTGCATTTTGAAATAAGACCAGTTTTGAAAAAGTGTTTTTAAATATATTTTTACTTTTTAGTTCAAAATTTGAATTTCTTTATAGCGGTGTACCCGCTCAATTTTTTGCAATGCTTTCAATATTTTACAATTCAATGCATAATGCTTTATTAATGTTTTCTCTATGTACTTATATCAAAAATATTTAATTAAATTAAATCTGACAACGTGAAAATTTCAAAAAAATTTACCAAGATTCTCTCATCAAAATTAAACATGTATGCAAAATTTGGGAAAGATTGAACAACGGGAATGTGTTAAAAAATTGGGTAATAGATATGTGATTAAACTCACGAAGTTGAAATACGACCAGTAAAAAGATGAGCACTGCAGGCCTTATTTCAAATGAACTGGAATAGCAACAGTTTACTCTCTATATGTTCTTCATGAACTTTCTTTAGTAAAATGAAATCAGTCAACCTTGGCCATATGGGCAGAGAGTTACAACCATTATATCCGAAAGAAAGAGAGATTTGATGTAACTGAAAAGAATGGTTTTCCAGGTTTCCATCTTCGTTCATCCATTTTTGATGGAAAATATTTCCCCAGCGGTCAGTACTATTGAAGAGCCGTATCCAAGCGGTGGCAAGGGTGTAGCTGTCCTCTCGGTTGAAATTTTGCGGTGTTTTCACTATCTCTATTGACTCCCATATGATTCTAGGGAAATAGCGGGCTTCTTTTTTTCAATAATACAGTGCTGTCAAAATTTATGTCATGTGTTGGCTCACTCCACTAAAGTTCCGCGAACACCGACTGCCGGAGTTGTCCGTTTTTCTCAATGTAGGAGTTACCGCAACTACACTTGATTTGGTATATTCCTCCAAATATGTCTTCCGGGAGGTGGTCCTAGGAGTTGAGGAGGATGTCTGCTGTTTTTGTAATGCACTTAAACCTCGTCATGATGTTGTATTTGTGAAGAGCTCTTGCGATTTTTTTTGTGGTTCTGGCTACGAACGGCAGGGTAGCATATGCCTTTGGTTTTTCTTTAGGGCTCTCCTCGGCGGTCCTTTCAAGGGCCAGCAGTTTCCTCTGATCATCATTTTTTATTATCTTCAGGACTGTTCCTCAACGGAAGCCATTCATCTGAAAGGTTTTCAGGAGATGTTGTTTTTATTTGGCTATGGAAGCAGCGTCAGATAGAGAGCATGCTTGGTGGAACAGGGTCTTTATAACTGCGTTCTTATGTTGAGGGTGATGATGGGAATCTGCGTGGAGATATCGGTCAGTATGGGTCTTTTTCCAGAAAACGGAATGTCCTAAAGACCCATCTTCTTTCTTCTCAACCAGGATGTCCAGGAAAGGCAGGCGATTGTTCATTTCCATTGTGAAGGTTATAGCGGCGTTTTGTCCAATAAGGTGTTCTAGGAACTTCTGCAATTCACCCATTCCATGGGACCATATCACAAACGTGTCGTCCACATACATACCTCACAAAAGTTTTGGTTTTTTGCTGTATGACTGCAGGGCTTTGCGTTCTAAATCTTCCATGTATAGCAGGCACGGATCCAGCCAGGGGGTGCGGGGGGCGCAAACCTCCCCTGAGGTTCAGTAAAAATAAAAAATAATTTGAAAGCTAACATACAAGGCTAACGTCATGTATTTCATTAATCCAACTGTTGAATTAATGTCCAAACCCGATGACATCCATCAGTAGTTTAAAACTCTAATATTTGAGTGCATCGTACCATTGATTGTTGAACACAGCAGAAAAATAATCCTTAACACTTATGTTCGCAGAGGACAGTGAGTTCTATATATCTGACACAATACACACTATGATACGATTTTTGGGTGATAGTCAATGCCACTGCCACTACCGTGAAAGTTACCAGCGAAAACTTGTGAGGCTGTAGGATGAGTCACAGGAAAAGGCAGCCGAAAGAGTGGAGGGGATGGCCTTGTGTAACATGCAAACATTTTGAAGTGTTGCAGGCAACACGTTGCCAGCAACACTTCAAAAGTCAATGAAGAAATTCAATTCTTCAATTTTGAAGTGTTGCTGCATGGGAAATGATACCCTACTTGAAACCCAGGTTGGAAAAAAAGGTTTATTGCGAACTAAACAAAGTGTTAAATTGTATCAACTTTGTCCTTTTTAAAAAATCCTGGCAAAGAAATAACGTATTAGATGAAAGAAGAAAAAGTCAAGTATGTACTAGAAAACAGAGCTTGTCTTATCCCAATCATAAAAACAATACTGTTCACCAAAACATACCGTTACGAGGGCACAGAGATGATGGAAATATAGTTGATGTCGGTGAGGTACGAAATGACAAGAACTTCCAAGCATTATTGAGATTCAGAGCAGACAGTGGTGATACCCAGCTTATGAACCATCTGACTTTTTCTAAGGCTAATGCTACATACAGTACAGGACCTCAAATCTGGAAAGCATGGGACCGAGTGATTTCTGGATTTTGGAGTTTTCTGTATTTTGGGTCCTCATTAAGATTAAGGCATTTCATTCACCTTAAAAGGTTTAAATTGAGGTATAACACCTGACAAGCAAATTTACGTCAGTAAGATCATGTAAATCTAACATGAATCGTCTCCAATAGTTCCACGACTGGAAGCGATAGTGGCCCTGTGTGGCGGTAGAACGAAAAAACAAGTGGAGGGAGTTTGAAAATTTAGCTTCAAATCTTGTGGATTTTGGGTTTTCCGAATTTTGGGATTACGAATTTGAGTTCCTCAACTGTATATTAGCAAGACAACTACCAATGAATTGATAAAATGCAGCAGTGATGAAATTGTTGAAGAATTGACAAGAAGGGTAAGTAAAGCCTGATATTTTCCCAGCGTATAGCGTCATGGACGGCTATTTGGGTTTGCCACCGGGTCACTTCTCTGAATGCTGCTGCCAACTTTTCAGAACTTGAGTCGAGATCCATCCTCAGCCCTGATGATGGATCTCGACTCGAGTTCCGAAACAAGGGCAGCAATGAGAAGAAGGAGAAGAATAACTTACTACTACTCTATTCTTTTTGACGAGACTACAGACATTTAGAATACTTCTCAGTTGAGTATTTCGCTGGGATATATCTACAAAGCAATCTCTGATACAAATTCAACAGTAAGAGAACATTGAATTGGGTTTATTGACCTTCATAAAGAAAAGCAACTAATAATTCAAATGATTCTAGCAACCCAACTTGTGAACCAACTATGTATCACTGGATATCTAGGCCAGACTTTTATAAAGGCTATTGAGGGCATAGGATTAGATAGAGAAAACTGTTGGCTGTGACGGCTGCAGCATCAACATCTCTGACGCTCATGGAGCTGCTTGGGAAATAAAGAAAAGATCTTATAATAGTACTCTTTGTGTATGCAAAAATCACTCATTAAATTTATCTTTATCAAAAAGTAGCAAAATAAAAAATGTGAGAAATGCCTTATATAAATGAAAAACTTAAACTTTGTGGTTCCACAATGATAATTTTATTTGCACGACCCGGGTTTCGACGTACTATAATGTCATCTTCAGGTGAAGTCTACAAAATGCTCGTGGTAATAATGCGTCTAATTTGTATCCATTCTTTTCTACATGCAACACTTCAATTTCAAAGTCACTGAAGTGGTTGTTCTCTAACAAATGTTTTGCAATTTGTGACGTTGATTTATTGTTTCTTACACAGGCTTCATGTTCTTTCACTCTTTCCTCAAATTTACGGCCTGTTTGCCCAACGTACACAGCTTTGGAGCAGTTAGAAATTTTAAATTGTGTACGCTCTGAGCAGAATATTGATAACAACTTTTTGTACAACTCCCACTCACCCCTCCTAAATCTCCTATCCCCCCCTCCCAAACCTACTATTCATCCTAACAACCTAGATAGAAAAAAACCCTCCCCTTCACTCCACCCTCCACCTTGACAGCCAAAAATGTATAGGGTATTATGGTTTGTTTTGTTATGGTTTATTTTATAGGGTTTGTTTTGTATGACCCCTCCCTCCACATTCCTTCACCTCAGAAGAGAGCTCCCTACAGGGATTCTCTTCCCCCCCCCATTTTCCTCAAGCACTTAATACCTCCCTGACCCAATCCCAAACTCCTTCCCCCCCCCCCCCCCCTACCTTCCTTCCCTCAAACCCTCCCCCCCCTACCTGAGAACAGTATATATCCACAAGTATTTTGTAGAGTCTTCACCTAAAGATGATGTTATAATACGTCGAAACCCGGGTCATGCAAATAAAATTATCATTGTGGAACCACAAAGTTTAAGTTTTTTCATTTATACGATGAATAAGTTCCACCAAGTAACGCCTGAAACTACAAGAAATGCCTTAAGCATAATGAAAGAAGTGTCAACATTTCTAGTAGGTCAGCTAAACTTAATCATGTTCTTAAAAGTGTGTTGGTACATCGTCCTCTGCCCTCTGTTTGATCTCCTCTAGGATCGATAGTTCCACAGCTAGCATAGCAAATTGTTTCAACAATTTACAAAGAACTGCGGATCTGACTGCGCAGTAATTTTAACGAAGTCACCCACTAATGGTCACACAATTTTGTGAAATTCACAGTGAAAAAATCATTCACCTGGACTAGGATTCGAACCCAGACCCCTCAAATTCACGCCGAGTGCTCTCAGAGCTCTCCCACGCAGAGAACTTGGCGCGAAATCGAGGGGTCTGGGTTCGAATCCCAGTTTAGGTGAATGATTTTTTCACTGTGAATTTCACACAATTGTTTCTACAATGCTGCAACCAACTGTAAATTTATTGCCGTCATTCACTGTTTGTCTGATGTGTTAAATAATACAGTTATCCTAAGTAAGTATCTACTAGTGGGAAACATAGATATCAACCACGCACACGAGATAGTTAACCAGGCAGTAGAAGCTCTTAAAACAGTGGTTCTCAACCTTCATAATGCTGCGACCCTTGAATACAGTTCCTCATGTTGTGGTGACCTCACACCATAAAATTATTTTCGTCCACCATCGAAAACATGTGTTTTCCAATGATCTTAGGCGATCTCTCTTAGCGGATTCTCAATTCCCGTTTTGCTGGTGGGTATTCCGGCGCGTCTTCAAAACTTGTCTAAAACTTGCCTCCCCCCTCCCCCTTCAATAAAATCCTAGATCCGCCCCTGATGAATAGGTTAGCAATTACTGGGGAAAGAGGGGATCCCATGGTGGCACCTTTCATTTGTCTGTAGAACTTCCCATTCCTGAGGAAATAGGCAATTTTCAGACAATATTACACCATCTTCGGGACGTCTTCTGGGAGGCCCTCCATTGTGAGTGACTTGATGATTTCCACAGCATCTTCGATTGGGATGTTGGTGAAGAGGGAGACTAAATCAAAGCTCACTAAGATGTCTTCCTTGCCTATTTTTGTCTTTTTGATAATCTCAATGAAGTGGGCGGAATTCTTGACGTATGTTGATGTCTTTCCGGAGAAAGGCAACAGTTCACGGGCCAAATATTCAGCAAGTTTGTGGGGTGGAGATTCTATGGCGCTCACAATGGGTCGTAGAGGTATTCCCTCCTAGTGGATTTTTGGTAAACCATAAAATTTTGGCAGTTTAGGAGCTGATTCGATGATCCACCATCTCTCTCTCCTTGTGGGATAGATGACTGGCTGATGGTGTGTTTGGTCTCTTGTTGGATCTTAGTAGTGGGGTCTGATTTAACTCCATGGAAGCCTTCACGAAAAACTTTGATGCAACTTTTTGTACGTTTGAAAAGACAAAACAGAAAATCAAAGTGCTGGGCTTCAGATTGTCCAATAGATTACCAAATGAGGCTAAAGAAGCAAATGAAGGCCGCTCTAAAAGGAGTACCAAAAAGTGGCTAAAGTCCCACCCATTATATTGTATTCACAAATTTATTCGCTAGGAAATATCAAACTTGACTTTTTAATGATGTTATACGTATGTACAAATAGAACTTTTATGCACGTAATGTGCTCTCTTTTGAGAGCCTGCATACATCTATGATGTAAATCCATTTTGAATAAAAAACAGTACTTTTCCTTGTCCTTTTTTATTCAAAATGGGTCTTTCACTTCCACGAAGTCAAGCCTGAATAAATCAAATTTATAATGTAAATGCATATAGAGATCTACAAATTTGTATATTTTTTTATGGATATCTACTTTTTTCATTATGCAACAGAGTAATTTTTGTACAATTCTTCATGAGATCCATTCCAAAAAATTTTGGCTGAATGATCAATGAGCCTTAGCTTGATGTATATATGACCACCGGAAAAGTAAAATCAGGATTTTGCTCATCCATCTAAAGCAAAACTTCACAGTTCTTCACAAGAATTTACAATTTAGTAACTTCTTTGATATTAGCATATGATATCTGAGAATACTTTTCTGGTTATACCATCTCTTAAACCCTTTAGCTTTAGACACTAGGGACCCTTCAAAACTGCATTATCATTTGATGATAAAAGCAGTACAATATCAATAAATGAATAATGCCACATTACATTCAACAAAACAAGCAAGTGTATTATAAAATTTTGCCCTTCCCTCAGCGACCATTGCATCCATAATAAACTATTATGTTAACCCAAATGTTCATTCATTAATGATGATAATTTTTCCAAATGATGATTCTTAGGCTAGTCAGTTCAATTATTGAGTCAATAAATACATCAAACTGCAAAACCACATAAACAGAAGGTGCCACTACAGCTGTAGTGACACTGAGTAACCTAAAATTCCAGAATTGCCCTCTTAGTATTAAAAACTCAGTTTTTCTCTAGTTCACTTCTTGTATTTTAGTTCATTCCATTATAGCCAAATAGATAAACTAAACAGGCTAATTGAAATCCTAAAGCCACATTATATAAGTTTTAATAACAGCCATGAAATTCAGATAAATACCTAGATGGGAAACCCACCACAATTAAGACTGACTTATCCTATTCTGACAATTCTTTTTTGCCGACTAAGTCATATAGTAATATTATTTCACTTACCAGTTTAATAATTGTTGGGAAGATTTCTCTCACCTCTCTGTAAACAGGAGAAAGATGATTAGAGATGTTCAGCTGTAACAATTCACTACATTTTAGGACCATATGTCTCAATCATATATATAGCAGCGATTTTTTTAACATTTCCAATTTTTTATACTAGGTGTGAAGGAAAAAGGGCATTCAATTGCAATAATATATAACACAATTTATTTTCTAACCAATTGGAACAAATTTAGGGACTGTCCCAAAAGAAATTTATATTTTTAAAAAATAAGGACCACCCTAATGACATCTACTATAATAATCACCGATGTGTATATATAAGTCAGTAACTTTCACACAAGAAATACATGTAAAGCTGAATCTTCATTTGGCTACAGACCTTTTTTTATTAGAAAAATTAAATTAGAACTATAGGCTTTCAGTTATCGGGAAAGGTACAAATAGAAAGAAAATAAAATAAAAATTCTTATTCCTTCAATCAAATTTTGTATTCTGATCGAAATTCCAAAATATTTGCTAAAACGTGATGATTTTTTGCAATATTTTAGCGTTTTTGAGTTACCATCCCCATAACGACCATACTTATTGTTTAAGTCGAGATTCCGTGTACATCCATTAACTCAGTATTTCTTTGCACCAAATAAGATATGAATGGTTTATTAAAATGTATTAGTGTTGATTTTTTTTCCTTCCTGTTGATATTTAACTGGCACCTTCTCTAGTATATTAAGTATATTAATGAGTAACTTCTTGGTACATATATCAAATCAACTACAGTATGAAAATGTTTATAACAGCCAGAGAGTTTTCTTACAAATATGAATTCATAATAAATACAATGCAAACATTAACTAAATAAATATGTTATGCACCCAAAATTCAACTTACTCAATATACTTGCTCTCTTCTGTATAAAGCTCACAAAAGGGATTGCCATCAAGTAGAAGTTCATGCAGCTGCAATCCCCTTAACCGAGCAACACATGAAAGTTCTGGTAGCTGAAAATCATACAATTACAGGCATATTAATAAAAGAGCACCAAAAAATATTTTAACTTCATAAACTAGGTATATGATTCTTTGAAGCATGCAAAGTGTGATAAAAAAGAATCATAAACATGTATACATAAGCACACAACTTTTTATTTGGAGAATGTATGAAAAATCATGACAACACTATTGGATCACATTGGATCAATCCAAGCAATAATGGGAGTCTTAGGGAAAGCATACTCACCGAATTGCGACGTAGATCAACAATTCTGAGATTTGGGGCAGCTTGGACTAAATAGCTGAAGTTTTGTACAGATGTTAAGGAATTATATGACATGATTAGTACTCTCAGTGTTTGGAGAATATTTAGGCTACTTAAAGAAGCCAATACTTCATCTACAATTCTTCTAACATACAACGGGCAGTACATCCACTTATCTAATTCTGAAACAGATTCATTAAGGATTAAATTCCAATATATTATACAATAGCGCCATGCATGTTAATATATAAAACATTCATACCAGGATCTTTGTGAAATTTCCGGAGACAAACACATTTATCAGCTGCACTGTACATATTTGTAGAAATAGCTCTTCCAAGGATACTTTTGATGCATATTTTGGTCATCATTGGGTAACGAAGCTGAATTTGTAGCACCAACTTCAATTATGTATGTAACAAAAATTTAGAATGCAGCATAACATATTTTCGAACTACTAATCTGTGATTTAATTAATACATTTTAGCAAAAATGTAAAATGCCTTTATACCCCACAAAAGCTAAATTCAATGACATTGCTAATGCGACCATGGTAAGTCATTATTTAAATACACATGAGATATAAAAAAAGTTATAAGAATGTCTGAACGCAAACAGTAAATTATGAAAAGTGGGCATCCATCATACAAGGTTGCGCAGAGGTAAATGTAAAATATTACCATCCAAATGGTCACTACACAACAACTATTTTCATAATACTTAAAGCGTTCCTCTGAATTACATGGGGATTAATAATTTAGACATTTATAGGCTAATAATATCAGCCTGCTAGAGGTCATGGCAGTGAGTGCAACCAGTGGATAAAATTAATACATACAGCAAGAGTTTGTTTAAAAATGCTGGGTTGTATTGATATGTTAAAAATAAAATGTGAACCGACTTACTAATAACTATCCAAACACAATCATTAATGCCAAAGATGATTTTAAAAGATATCAAAAGATGCTAGAGCTCATGTGGCAATAACAAGCCCTTGGACTATAAGCAAAATTCACATATACATAGAGGGACTATTACCTGACTCCCCTGAACTATAAAAATACCTAAGTTCTGGTAACCAAAGAAATGCACCATTTCAATTTTAACTAGGGTGCTCAGGGGCATCTGATGGATAAGCAATCCTGACTCTCAACTCCATTACCAAGTGCTCGACTCACTGGGGGTTGACCATGAAAAGTTATAACCTAATTTTATTATTTATAATGTTTTACTAACTAGTCAAATATAATTCAGCTTCTAATTTACATGGGCGCTGTTATGTATGAGGTTGTGTTTGAACTCGGTGGTGACCGCAAGGTATGCCAGGAGTGTCCGGGGGACAAAGAGAGAATGCCAAGATGGCTGTGACAAGTGACAAGGCTTTTTGTAATAGCTAGCTGTATCATAATCTAAGTGAATACTAAACCTGTTCTTGAAAAGAAATGGCTTATTATTTGAACCCCGTAAAGGTCATGGTGTCAGAAATGATTCACTTCAGAAGTGAAAGGACAACAACAAAAAACAGGCAAGAGAAAGTTTCAAAGTTAACGTGGTTCGCGATAGTACTTGCAAGATGGCTACTGTATTTCAACTGCCGAGACTGCTAAGTCTTTCTGGAAATGTGTCGGAAAATTGGAGGAGATTTAAGCAAAAGTTTCTAATTTTTCCTGGAAGCCACTGGGAAGACGAGTGCAAATGATAAGTTGAAAACTGCAATATTGCTGAACCTTATTGGTGATGAAGCCTTTGAGGTGTACAATATCTTTAAGTATGAAAATGAGGAACAGAAGACAAACTTGAAACTTGTCTTAGGTAACTTTGATACTTATTGTGCACCGATGAAAAATGTTGTATTTGAGCATTTTAAGTTTTTTTCAATTGTCCAAAAAGAGGGACAGGGTTTTGATAATTTTCTTTCAGAATTAAAACAGGCAGCGTCTACATGTGAATTCCTTGAAGAAGAAACATTGATTAGAATCAGAGTGGTTATCAGCATCAACGATAAGACGCTACAAGAGAGACTGCTCAGAGAACCAAGTCTCACCCTGAAAAGAGCTGCCGACATTTTCAGAGCTGCTGAGACAAGCCGTGAGCAGGTCAAGGGCATTAAAAAAGTCTGTGGATGCCGTAAGGTTTAAGACTGATAAAACTAACCACACTGCGAAACAGAAACAACAGCCAGGTAAAAATCTGCATGTGGCTAAAAATGCATTTGGTAAAGGTATGATAAATTGTAAATTTTGTGCATCGGAACATGAGGTGAGAAAGTGTCCAGCCTATAATAAGTTTTGTTCGTACTGTAAAAAGAAAAATCATTTTGCAAAAGCATGCTTTAAGTTACAAAAGTCGATACGGATAAATGTTGAAGAATTTCCTGTTAGTGAAGAATGTAATACAGTTTATATGGGTACATTACAGCTTCATGATGTAAGTAATGAAATTATTGTAAATTCATTGACTAGCAGTTGGGTTGAAAGTGTTGAGCTTTTTGGTGAGCCAGTGAAATTTAAATTAGATACGGGATCTCAAATTAGTGTGTTGCCATACAATACGTTTGCAAAGTTGAGGTGCCAAAGTAATGTGATAATAAGGGACTCTCAATGTGTTTTACTGACTTTTGGCAACAACAAAGTGGTACCTAAGGGCTCTATAGATGTACTATGCTCATCAAAGAATGTGTCAAACCAAGTCATTACGTTTGCTATAGTAGATATTGACTGTGAACCGCTGCTAGGGCTGGAAGCATGTTTAAAACTTAAGTTGCTGCAAAAGGTAAAGTATTGTGAAACCAGAAAGTTTGTAAACAAGGATGATGCAATAATTAAGTTTAGTGATGTATTTAATGGTCTGGGGAAATTTCCTGGCAAGCATCACATTACGCTTAAGGATGATGCTGCTCCTAAGTTGCATGGCCCAAGAAGGGTACCTCAGAGTTTGAGTGCCAAGCTTAAAAGAGCATTGGACGAACTTGAGAAAAAAGGGGTTGTTTCAAAAGTTGAAAAGCCAACTGAGAGGGTAAACAGTCTGGTAATTGTTGATAAAAGTAATAGAGCTTTGAGGTTGTGTCTAGACCCAAGAGATTTGAATTTAGTTGTAAAAAGAGAGCATTACATGATACCAATGATAGAAGAGGTAGTATCTAAATTGAGCAACAAGGTTGTATACACTGTGGTTGATTTGCAAGAGGGGTTTTGGCAAATTGAATTGGATCAACACAGTGCTGAACTGTGTACTTTTTATACACCTTTTGGCAGATACTGATTTAATCGCCTTCCATATGGGCTTTATTCAGCACCTGAGGTTTTTCAGAAAATAAACATGGAATTATTCTCACATATAGAGTGGTGCTATATGTACTTTGATGATCTTATAATAGCTGCATCCACTGTTGAGGAACATGATGCAATATTAGAAAGAGTTCTCCAAGTGCTTGAAAGATCAATGTTAAGTTTAATAAGGATAAAGTTCAGTTCAGGGTATATGAGGTCCAATATGCAGGACAGATCATCTCAAAATGTGGTATAAGACCAGACCCTAGTCATGTAAGGGCAATTGTAGAAATGAAGGTGCCTGAAAAGAAAAAGGATGTATTGCGGTTCTTGGGGATGTGTAACTTTGTCTCTAAGTACATACCAAATTACTCACATTTGTCAGCACCGTTGAGAAAGTTGCTGAAAAATGATTCAGTTTGGCATTGGGAAAGTGAACAGGAGAGGGCATTTAAAGAATTCAAAAGTAAACTAATGAGTGCCCCTGTGTTGTCAATTTATGATCCGTCAAAAGAGATAACACTGCAGGTTGATATGTAGCAGTAAGGATGGTTTGGGATCCTGCTTGATGCAAAATGGTCATCCTATTGCATATGCATCTAGAAGTTTAACTAAGAGTGAGAGCACATATGCCCAAATAGAAAAAGAGCTCTTAGCGATAGTATATGGATGCAGTAAGTTTCATAATTTTGTCTATGGCAATAGATTTATTGTAGAAAGTGATCATAAGCCCCTAGAAGCATTAGTTAAAAAGGAGATTTTTAATGTCACATCAAGAATGCAACGTATGTTATTAAAGTTGTTAAAGTATGACCAGGTTGTGAAATATGTACCAGGTAGTAAGCTGTATGTAGCTGAAGATCCTGAGTTTAACTTCATGGTGCATTCACTCACTAGGGAAATACCTATGTCAGAGGAAAGAAAGAAAAAATTTCAGGACGTGACGAGGAGTGACGTAGTCCAGAAGGAGTCAATGGTATTGTGGTTGGAAGGTTGGCCAGAGCATAAGAGTAAGTGTCCTCCACAGGCAAAAAGGTATGTGAACATGAAGAGGATATTAATGTTGAGGATGGGCTTGTTTCTTAATAACAAATTAATAGTCCCTACCTCCATGAGACCTTATGTTTTAAGTTTGGTTCACGAGAGCCACTTGGTGATTCAGAAATGTAAATCCAGGGCAAGAGAAATTGTGTATTGGCCAGGGCTGAGTAGAGATTTGGAGGAAATAGTTTTGAAATGTCAGATTTGCCAAAAGTATAATAAGGCAAACTGTAAAGAGCCAATGTTGAGTCACCCAGTACCAATTAGGCCGTGGCAGAAAATTGCTATGGACATATTTCAATTTGGAAACATTGGATTATCTGGTAGTCACTGATTACTATAGCAGATGGATTGAGTGTGTTACACTACAATCAAAGACAGCAAGTGGTGTAATTTCTAAACTCAAACCAATCTTTGCAAGACTAGGAATACCTGAAAGGATAATTTGTGATAATATGCCATTTAGTAGTCTCGATTGGTGATGCTGGTCGTGATGTTTACCTATCTCTGATAGAGTACAGGAACAGTCCACTTGGTGACGTTAATCTTTCGCCTGCACAATTAATGTTTGGTCGGAGGGTCAAAACAAAATTGCCAGCAACACAAGTTTTATTGCAAATGGAGGAAGGCCATGCATCACTTAATACCAAACTGCAAGAAAAACAGATAAAATCAAATTCATGGTATGATAGAAAGGCTAGAGAGTTGAAACCATTACACACGGGTGATAGTGTTCTGTTACAAAATGGTAGAGTTTGGGAACCTGCATTAATTACAGGTACAGCTGAAACACCAAGGTCATAGTGGGTACAGAATTCCAGTAATAGATTAGTAAGAAGGAATAGAGTAATGTTGAGAGGGAATTTAAATGAATACTCTCCAGCTGGAAATGAACTTGGAGATTTAAATAGTGTCAATGAGGAAAAGTCACTCAATAGTTGCCCTAGTCCAAGACCTGAGAGTATTGTCAATAAGGAGGCTTCTAAGAGTCAAGGTAGAAATGTTGACACAGGTCCTCCTGTAGTTCTAACTCGTTCTGGTGGAAGGGTTAACAGACCAGCCAGGTTTTGTACATAAGTTTTTATGTAAATGTAAATTTTGATTTGTGTAATTGTTGAATATGTATTGTTCATGCCATGACAATAACTAGTTGAAAAGGTTGTTCAATTCACATACGACTGTAAATTTTTGATTTGTGTAATTGACGAATATGTATTGTTCATGTCATGACAATAATTAGTTGACAGTGTTTTTCTCTCATGGCTCCAATCTTCCTCCATGACGTAGCAGAAATACACGTTTCTTAAGAAATGGGTGAATTATAAAGAAAAGTGTTATGTGGAACGCTCTAGCTCATTTTTTGCAAGCTCATAAAACGTGGTTATTTTATCAGGAATTTCGTAGGTATTTTTTTTATTTGTTTGAGAAATTTTTATATAGTCATATAGTTCAATGAAACACCTTTTGTTGTAGCATATTCAATATAAGATCATTTGTTAATGTAAGGAAATAAGGGAAACTAGGTTGTTTTGGAAAATACTCCTCTGATGTATTACAGAGCTGGTAAGGCTAGGTTGCAGCAGAGTCCTCTGGATTGCCGATAATACACTACACAGTAGAGTCGTCGCATTCCGCCATTTTTGTTCTCAGCACATCTTGTTTACTCTGTGGAAGTGAAGGTGGTACGCAGTCGTTCTGCAGAATTTTCCTTTATTTTCAGAAGAAATAAAGCATAATGGTTTGTTGTTCTGCTCCTAATTGCTGTAATAGCACTAAGAAAGGCTTTAGATATTTTAGTTTCCCAAGAAATACCGAGAGAAGAGCGAAATGGCTTCAAATGTGCCGACGGGACAAGTGGCAACCAACAACGTCTTCCCGTCTATGCGAGGTAAGTTTTTTGACATAATAGTTTCTTTAATACAATTACCTTAAATTTTTAATAGTATTGGCCCATGTATTTTTATTATTTGGTTTTAAATGTGCAATAGTAGTTATTTTACTAATATGTATACCGGTGCAGATAATCCAACGAGGTACCTATCTGGAGACATGTGTTTAAAGTGCTGCTGTGTTTTCCATTGATAGTTTTAATGTAAGGAATTTCATGTCGGAAGATATGATTTTTAGTCTTGATTGCTGTGATAATGGACGTTGTTCTATACCACACACCAGAAAGCGTAACTATCATTTTGTAATATATAGGTACATATTTGGTTGTGTTAATGCCGCTAGTTCTGTTTTAAATAGAAAGATTTGTTTGTGTACATGCCGGTATGAAGTAATCTTACGGTCGGAATTTGGTCGTTTAGAGCAAATAAAGGCAATTACATTTTTACCTAGAATCTGCATCTCCGGATACATATTAATAAAGGAATCTCTGCTTCTCATTGCTTTGTGTGTGTGTAGTCCAAAAGCAGAATGACTATCATTTTTCGCAGTAGTATGACTGCTAAACTTTAGAATGCGATTAAAATCGCGACGAGTCGCTTTTGCAAATAACTTTTTCTTGATTCATTACGTATTTTTTCATACCAGTTTTGTATGAATTACATTCTCTCTGCTGCTTAAACCCGACAAATTGATCAACACCGAACCTTTGTCTTGGGCCTCGTAGTTATGCTATTACAAATTGCAATGAATGTGTTTACTTAGCAAAAATTTATGTTAACTGGTGTTTTTTATTTCCTTGTTTTAGGCACATTTTGAAGGTTCTCAGTTTGAAAGTAATCGCGTGGATGGCTGGAAGAAATTGAAACCCAATGCAATTCCGACATTATTCAATGTACCAAATTGCCCTAAACCGATTACTCCTCAGAGGAGAATCCTTAAGAGAGTAGAAGGTGTTGATACAGTGGTGGCTACTGATGCATCATGTGTGCTTGAGACTTCAACATCTTTGGCCGAACCTTTACTTGTGGTACGTGTTAAAGCTTTGCAACCAATAGTAAGATATGAAAATTTATAATTATTTAGGTTTTGGTGAAATTGCTTCAGTGCTTATCAAGGAGGTCGGTACTATTCATGACTAATAAATGAGAGATATTCAATAAATATGGCTATGGAGAACTAAGAATCGTGCATTGTTTCTTCATAAATTATTTCATTTGCAATTTGTTATTGTCACAGTGTATTTTATTCATATTAATTGTTCTACCTATATCTCTTTAATTCTGCTGTTATAAATGTCAAATAAATATGTAGTTTATTGTGAATAGTTGAGTTGTTGTGAATAGTGGAGTGGACTGGAAGCATACTAATTTGCAGACAATATATATAAGCAGTAGTCATACAATAAATTCCTCTCATTTATTCAAGACTTGATATGATATTGTGTGAAAATTATATCATTTTTTATGATATTTTGGACCTATTATGATTTCATGTGAAATGAAAACCCCTTTAAAATACATTGCTTAGTGATATGCTGTGATAAACCTATGATATCGTACTCCTAAATCCATTGATGGTGTTTATCCCTTCTCGTAGAGGGTTTGTCTGCCATTCCTTTTTGCATTGCTTCCATTTTCTGGTGATATTTAGGGTTTCATCTTTAGAATAAATTCAAAAATTTGATTTGCATGATCACTTGCATGTTTCTGCTGCTGTTCAAGCAGGTTCCAGAAGTGTCATTTGGTGAGGAAACAACACAGGAGGAACCAGCTCAGGATGCTACAATTACTGATAGGGTAAGTTGTACTTGTAAACACTAAATACCCTGGCATTGAAAGTTCAACTATACTGCATGGCCATTTATTAGTTTCTTAAGGGTTAATGTTAGTGTCCGTAGCTTCAAATATAATTGTTGAAGGTATTCTATTAGAGTTTCAAGAAGAAAATGGTGGAGCACAACCTAAAACTCAACGACCTCATAATCAAAGGGCCATTAAAATATAAGATGCATTGAATCTCATTGGGTTCAAAGTTAACTTTAATTGTAGTATAAGCTTTTCTTTTATTAGATTACAGAAACTTATGAATGGATATCACTGATTGGCTGAATTTTTATCATTTTACACTTGACATCAATCTTTTCTAAAGGTATTTTGGCTTCATGAATAAACATGCAGAAGATAATTCATATTTAAATGTATTTTCAAGGTTTCTTGCTTTAGCTCACATATTTATTTTTTGGGAGACCAAATATTTCATTTGGTCTTCGGTAGGATATATTAGAAGGGCCTTGTTTTATGTGTGGCTGTTGTACGAAAGAATGTCAAAAGTATGATGTAGAATTGTAATTTTTTTCAGAAATGTTGATTACTTCATCCTACTCTGCAAATTAGTATGTTGGATGTAGTACTTGAAGATTATGTATGACACATTCCATTGCTGTGTTGATGGAGACATGTATAAATGGTGTTCCTCGAAGTGAAGAGGTTCATTAATTGGAGGGTACAATGAACATTGACTTGAACTCTTAGCTGAAGTTTATTCTGGGGTTGAAATGTCTACCTCATAATTGTGATTTTTTTCTTTCGGTAGGTACGTTCAGTTTCAGCTGTGCATAAATTCATAGCCTTTCTGAGATTCCTCTTTTAAATTTGATTTTTTTTTCAGAAATGTTGATTACTTCATCCTACTCTACAAATTAGTATGTTGGATGTAGTACTTGAAGATTATGTGTGGCACATTCCGTGAAAGGACTGAGGAGAACATGTTTGAAATGTTGTTCCTCATAATGAGAAACATATTATTTCAGACCATTATAGGAGAATATTTGGTAAATGTTTTCTTTCACGGAGTAACGGTGTTGGTTAATGGTAATTTTATATTATTCTGTAATAAAGTTTCATTTAATGGTGGTTTATTTGATGTAGTTTAATACCTACTTTATAATTTCTTCTTTTTTTTATAGTACCTTGTGCTTCTATCCCCAATAGACTCTTTTTCATGGGATTCTGTGATAAAATCTTTCCTCTGCAAAGCTGAAGAAGGGGGGAAGTCCAGCAGAGAGACAATGGTGCTGGGAGGAAGGTCGCCAGCTGGGAAATATAATTAATTTGCTGAAAGTTGACTGTAAATTAAAATTGCTCGGAAAATGTTTTCTTGTTGCACAAACCATGAATGAATACATAGAATCTTTAGTGATAGCATGTTTAATAAACAACTAGAGGTTATAGAACTTTATCATGTTTAGTGATGTGCATTTGATAAATCACTCAGATACTGCTCATTGAAATTGTTGGATAATTCCTTTTTTCTAGTGCAATAAAGTTCAACATTTTATGCATATTTCTAATTACAGGTTCAGATATTCCAGTAAGTCAACGTCATTGACGGTACAGGAACGTAGTACTATTGAGAATACTGGAAGATGTTTGGCAGCTTTCATCAGCTATTCATCATTCTCTCTTACTAATTTGAATCTATTTTAATGGAAATGTTACATCATGTGCACTTAATATTTATGTTTTCATTGGCTTATTTAGCATTGTAGATATAAATATTCTTAGTATCAATGGAATTGTTAAATCATTCTGGAAGCCTGAAAATGTAAGATTTGAGCTGTGTGTACATTATATACTTTGGAAAAATGTGAATTGTTTTCTTTTTTCATATTTCTTTCGATGATTTGATTTAATGCAGCTGATATCAATGGTGCACTCATGTAAGGTACATAAAGTGCATGGTAGCTTGCGGTTTCCTATGTCAAATGGCTTTTTTAAAGTTGGCTCCGAAGCCTGCGTTGTTCTTACAGCACTATAAAGTTCATTTTTATTACAGCACAAGTGATGTTTACATTTGTTCAGTACTTTTTAACATGCTGGTAGTAAATGTGTGTACTTTACTTATTAGTTTGACTCGACCTCGAAGTGAAAGTTGACTTTGATTGTAGGTCTAAATTCCCTTGTCAGTTGCTGTTCTTGTCTTATTTTGGGGAGGGATAATATTTCTGATTTGTCAGCACTTAAAATTGTCCAGACTCTTCCTCAAGTTCCTCGGATTATTCCCATTGCACTGTTTTCATGGAACTTGACTCGGAAATTATATGCGAAATCTTTTTCGACCATGTTTCTCAGCTGATATTTAACTATCCTAATGCTGTAATCATTCCTTTGATGAGTAAGCATCGCTATAATAGCCATGAGAGTAATAATAGTACTTTCGGAAATGACTAGACTTGTTCAGAACTAAAATATAGTAAGTTTTATATCCGGAAAAACGTCCCGTGAAAGGAATCAAAAATTGACTGATGTGCGATTAATATGTAATTTTTCACGATTTCCAATTCATAAATTATTGGTAAAATGTTCCTAATAGGTCCAGGATGAATTGATTTCAATTTATGATCACCCGAAATGCGACGGGAATCGCGCAATTGTGCAAAAACTAAGTTAATCTCACATTCCCCCATAAGATTCAATAGAGACGGAGGAACAAAGATGGCGGAATTCTCAATTCCCATAGTGGAAATGTATGCGACGACTCAACCCTATGAGGGAGTAGTGTTGAGAACGGCCATCCAGAGGACTCTGGGTTGCAGTAGTATATGTGAGTTCACAAGATTAGTGTCAAAGTGTCTGGTATGGTTGTTTTAAGTCGTGAATAATGAGAACAGAAGGGAGGATGGAATTAGAGCCAGTGGCTTTGTGGCAAAAGGAGTATAGTAAGAATGTCCTGACATGTTATAGTAATGTTATGAACCGTAGGAAACTGAATTTAGCGCTGAAAATATCAATAGGATAATGCTTGTGAAAAATTAGTTCTGAATTTTAACAGGAAACTTCTTTGAATGCAAGGGTACATGATAGCCATAGTATGATAGTGCCTATCAGTTAAATTTTCATTTCTTCTAGATATTGACATACGTTAAGTCACGGCTTTTTTGGCCCTAGAGGAAAAAAAGAGTATGTACTTAATGGCATTTTAAACCTACGTTGTTTGTAACTGTAAGTTGTAACCCATTGTATTAGAAGTATAAAATTTTCTCAAATATCATCCTTTAATTTTGAAAACTGTATTCTTGCATAGGATTACAACACACATTGGTTTTCAGGAAGGATACAGAAAGATTTAGATAATAGGGTATGCCTTTTATAAAAAAAGTGGCAGCAATCAAAGAATTCTTTGATGGCTGTGATGATGATCTCAAGATGTGGCTGACATCGAGGAAAATACAAGGCTGATTTTAGAACAGCTACAAAAGGGACAGGTGAGTGTGAGAAATGGGCAAATTTACTATGTATGTACCACCAATACAACTACTGGTGCAGTCAAAGGAACAGCTTCTTGTGTTGGAAGATATTTTACAACATAACCAACATTTTAGGGAATACTTGCCTACTTTTTACCTTATTGCAAAAGTTGGAAGAGATTTACTTAACTTTGAGAAGCTATATTTGTTAACCCTTGATAACTAATGGTTCTTTTTGCAGAGAAACTTGATGGAATAAATTGACACTAAGGACCTTGGTCAGTTGATAAGAAAAAATTTGCCGAAGGTGATGAAAAATTGTGTCACAACCTATTTCACATGGCTGCTGTCTCCAAGGAGACAGCAGACAAGAAAAAATTACTTTAAAGGCCTGAAAAGTATCACCACTCCATTGGCAGGTATGTAATGAATTTTTAAATACTTTTCAAGTGGATTTGAAATTAGTTTCAAATTTTTACCTGGAAGTATCAATAATTTCATATTTCTATACCAATGTATAGGTGTAGCAAAACTTGGTGGCACTCGCTGGTGAAGAACATGACGCTAAGGAGAGGAAAGCATACATGATATGTGGGATGAAGCGGCCGAGCCTTTTTCCTGAGGACCCTGTGGGAGTCCTTTGATAACTTTGCCCACTCATTAACACTTGGTTTACGGTCAGTGTCCACTAATCCTACGCTGGTGAGTGCCACCAAGTTTCGCTTTACCTATAGAGTCAGCAAGGAAAAAATGTCTCAGTGAAGACAAATTGTTTGTCAGGGAGATATCAAATCACAGTTGCCATGGCTCTACCGGAGCGGAAGAAGAAAGGATAAATGAAAAACAAAGAATTCCTGTGTACTCTGATTAAGTTGTATTGATAGCAGGGGAGAGACCTAGCAGTCCATGTATGTTATATGATTGTCTGTCAAATTCTCTTTTTGTGGATAAAATAAATTACATTTAACAGAGGAAATACTTACATTTATATCAGTATATAATACCATGGTATTCACTAATATATAACACTATTAATACAAAAGGGATTCAGTTTGTATAACAATTGTAATTTTGCTCCGTAATACAACCATAATACAATGGTATTACTTAAAGGACATTTGACACTCTATTACGTTTGTAATACAGTAATATAACCAAATTAGTGCAGTCTGGGGAGGTACTGGCCAGTGGCTAAAAGAATTAGTAAAATGAAGAAGAGGTAATGTTTTCGCATCTAAACCTATCTTAATTGGTAGATCCCCTATAACTATCATAGTTTGTGACTGGTTTTTATGCTAAGAACAATTTCCAGGCAATGTCAGAATGGTTGAATGCAAGATAAAAGGGGAACTGAGTAAATGCAGTACTAGGCATTAGCTTGGTGGGGGTAGAGAGATAAAAGATGATTATAACTGGCTTTGGTCAGGTTATGCTACGCAGGAGAGAGGGCTTGGGTTGATCACCAGTGTTAGAGTTGGAGAGCTGAGGTGAAATAAATTTCAATGGGGTAGGAGTACATGGTTCTCAGGTGTATTCATTGAATGGATATGGAATAATTTTATGGGATTGAGAAGCAAGGGGAAGAAAATGCAACATCCATTTGAAGATTTATTGAATAACGGGTTGGCTGTAAATGAGGCCAAAGTTTCAAGCACCCTTTTATTCAAGAGAAAACTAATCAACTCACGTTCTTTCCATTGGGGTTATTAATATTAAGATTTGTTTGGCATAATTTTCTGATTGCTGCGCCGCAATGATTTACGAAAAATACTGCATTCGTTCCATCCTGCTGATACTAATAAGGCAAAAATTTAAAAATTAAAATAACCGACACAAAAATAAAACAGAAAACATACAATCCATTTTAGCAGCATAGTCAGTTATCTCACCAAAACTGCAATCATTTCTTCTGGAGCTATTGCGGCGTATATCACCTTCAAAACACAATCCTTTCCAAAACGCCAAGCATCAAAGACCTGAAAGACTCATTTTCATCCACGGCAATGGTTAATTGCGAAATGATAAAGGTAGACCTTAACACTCTTAGGAATTAGGAAAAACTTTAAATTTACATAATCTATTAAATGAGCTCTAATTAGTTTAAATGAGAGGGTTAAAAGCAACTCACAGTTATTCGGTGCCAGACATCTCTCATGTATAGAATCCATTGTACTTGAGTAAAGCTTTCAGAAGCTAAAATATTGCGGTTGACTCGTCCATCCAGGGTCACAACGCCCTCAGCCATCGTCACTCTTATATTCCACTTCTTTCACGCCAAATGAATTCTATTGACCATTCACCGTGGTTGCAGTGTTTGTAAACACCGACGATGCTTCTCACTGTTACCAACGTCCGCTATTTCAACAATTAGAAACTTGCACGACGAAATGCGCACTAATTGCCCGACGAAATGCGCACTTTTATGACCTTACGGACCTGATGTCACTGTTTCTTTTAGATATTTCCTTCAAGGCGACGGCTTAACTTCTGAGTATCTTAATTTAAAAACAGGAATTGTATAGAAATGTCTTATAGCCTGACTTTTTAAAGCTTCTTTTGGTGAAAAGTTTTCCATCGGACTTGCCAACATATAAGTTTTGAGTGCTTGATATCAGTGAGCATTAAACTTTTGAACACTTTATTTTTCCACTAATATTGAAAGAAGCTATGCGATAAAATACTTTGCGGAATGAAAAATTCAAATTATTTTGCTGTCACCATACATTTCATTCCTTATTCTAGCATGCCAAATTCCATGAACCAAGGAGTCTATATTAAAGGAGGGGAATGTCCCATCTGATTGGTGTTACCGAATCCTTCCGCGGGGTAGAAGTTCTCTTTGCCGCCGGTAGATGGTGCTGAGGCCAGGCTACGGGTCACAAACTAGGCATACGCGTTGAAATGAAGGGAGAGAAGCTAATTTTAAAAATTGTGGCATTTTAGTTTTTAAGTGACTACCACTCAAAAATTGAAATGCAAGTTTCCCTAATAACCATATATTGTTTGGCTGGTAGTTTTAAAGGAATTCAAGCGCTGTCGTACGACGAATCGAGTATTCTCTGCTGGACAGTCGTCTGCTTCTTCCTACTGAACCTGCAACATTGAAGTGCTGAATTTACTACGAAAAAATTGCTATAAACAATTTTTTTTGCAAAGAAAACAATATTGCATGGAAGGCAACGAAATTTTACGTAGGTATTATTGAAGGGGACTCAATGTAAAAGACCGGAGGGACAAACAATCGGGCCTGGTTTGTACGTCTGGCACATAGGCGTCAAGTGAAACGTCAGAAAACATGCACTCGTGAGGTAAATTACTCACGTCGTGGAATGCTTTCAGTTGATAGCTTTAGGTAGACGAAATGCTTTACAGAAAAGGTAGTATACCCAATTAAATTCCTTAGATAATCCCCTTTGTAACCCAACTTAGAGGAGCACTCGACTGCTGTATCTTAAGCTATATCACTCTAATGAACTAACAAACCATACCTAATGATTATAGTGACATGTTGGCTACTTCCGCAGAAACTGGAGGGAAGGACCACTGGATTTAAAGAACTTGACTCAAGTTGATAACTAATTTATTTCACGAAAACAACATAGGGTACATATAAATGGAACAAAGTATGCTTAGAAGTCAACTGGGATCAACTGTGAACAAAGGTGGGGATATCACTCACCTCGTTGGCTCTAAATGATTGATTCTAAAAAGAAAATGAAAACACTTCTCATAATCACTCACTAGTACTAGTCACCTAAGTATTCAACGTTTAGTAAATCATGACAAACTTTGAAAAACTCACTATTTACAACCTAGATAAAAGAAAAGATTAGGTATATACAAAAATGAACATCAAGAAAAATGAGGGATGCACCACACAATAAATGATGATCACTCGTCTTCCTCTCTCTTTATTTCGAAGCATGTCCTTGTAGCCTGGAAGGCAAAACAAGAATCATAAAAACAAAGACAGCTGTATTGTAGCGGTAAATGACTAAGAATCAGTTGTGATGATTAACAGTAAACAGTAGCATGTTACTTTACCACATTTTACAGCTTTCCCTTCTTCCTCTGAAGATACTTGCCCCATAAATATCACATCATATAACCTATGTCATTATCAAAGAGCGCCGTGCTATTGAATCCGGAGAGTTAATCGCCAAGAGTGATAGAAATGAAAATACGACTCCAGTTCCGGGAAACAAACACTTTCACGCACTAACTTTTCGCACTCGCCCTTTCTTACTCACAAAAACATTTTTTCGCAAGTCTAGGCATACATTACCGCTATATACATCAACTAATAAATTACCCATACATAAGAATCAAGTAATTAATTGTCTTACACAGTATAGGTGCTTACCGCAGCCTTGAACAAACTTGTATTTCGGATTCCCCGTTCAGAATTCCTTTTTTGGGAACTCTTATACCCGGACGTGCATCCAGGAACAAAGCACGTTCGCGCACAACGCACCATTTGCGAAATATTGCATTATTTACACAATTTAACGCTGTAAATAAAACTCTTCCACACTTTCACCCGTAAGCTCCCACGCTAAAACTTCAGCACAGCAACCCATAGCGTGGCACCAGCGCCTCCAAGCGGCGAAAAGTTGCATTCGGTGGGGGCGGAAGGCGTCGACAACAAAGACCTAACGTATTACGTTGCGGAGTCACCAATCCTTATAATTCTATTATTCATGCCATGAACATTCGTTCATGCGGTTCAGGCCAAATTCGCTGTTCGAATATCGTTCGGTAGGATCCGTCGGATCGATGGTGACGATGGTGACCAACGAGTTATCGAATGGTGTTTACTGTTTATTTGTATTATCTGAGAAGTTGGATTTGGTTTTTGGAGTGTTGTGTTCAGTTGTGTTATCCCGAAATTGTATTTTGTGTTGCCCTGGGAAAGAATCTGGCATCGGTGAAGGCATATCTTAAGCATGCCGCTCCCTCCAGCCTTAATTGCCAGATTGGCAAGACGAGGAATCGTAAATCAATCAACCGATAAAGGTATTTTTTCTCCTTCATATATGTTTTATATTTGAAATTATTTTTTAGTTTTATATTTGTTAGTTTAACTTAAACTAAATTATCACTCCCAGTCGTGGCCATGAAGGTTGGGTTCACAGCATAGATTTGTGTGCAGTTCCCTCTGCACAACTCGGTATTGATCCCCATTTATCTGGTACCGTGTTATTTTTACCATCATAATTACTGATTTATAAAATATCGCCGTTAATAGTTGTTCTCTCCCTCTCCTCCTCCCTCGAAATCTCCCCAACTTCACTGCATTCAGTGTATCCTACCTACGTATGGCTCGTATCTTTCATCCAGCTTTTCAGCTGGAAATGAGTTTCGTATCGCATTCTTCTCCTTTCCCGGGTGGCCTTCGCTATCCTTCAAAAACTCTGCATGGCATGTATATCGAATTTATCCTATTCCTAATCTGTTGATGCACACCATAGCTCCGGAAAGTCTTGTAGTTCACATCTGCCATATTAAAGGAAAAGCACAATTTCACCGCCGTGCAGTACTGCCCAACTTTTAAAATGTCAATGGTAATTTGAAATTATTATTTGGAAGTCCTAGGTATCATTTGACTACCCTATGTGATGGAGGAGCATCATGGTCCCCTACCACTCTTGCTACCGTCCTGCCTCCTTCAATCGACCTTCGCTTTATCAACCCATATACTTAATCTTTATATTCTATTCGCCCCTTCCCTCTCGAACTCACTTCAACCGTTCTGTTGCCCTCTTGTAAACATAATAACGTTAACGATGTAAATCACCCAGTTGCCACAACTCCCAAAGGACATGTTTCATTTCTCTTCACCCAAGATCTCCTCGCGCTACATACTTTCATGTTTACTTTGGAGGGATTCTTCCTGTTGATAGGTGATTAGAAGCCCACGATGATTGAAAGTGCTATGGAATAAAACTTAAAAAATATCAATGTTCTTAGCATGAATTGAAAATAATGATTTGCTTAGTGTGGGAATTATACCCAGATCCCCCAAATTTGCATCCCAATCCAGGAGAACGATTTTTCTGTGGGAATTTTACTCACAATCAGTGTCTCTAATCAGCATATATTGACCAGAAGTGTACCACGCATGGATAAGTATGAGAAAAAATCCCCAATAAATGACCAAAGGTCTTAAAGCTTGCATTTTTCCTTATCTATAGCCCTCTATCAAAAATTTCTATTTAAAAAACATGCTGTGGTTGCCTAGTAAGTTGAAGTAAATACTGTCAAAACAAGGAAAAAAATGGTGAATTAATTGTTAAACAGTCAATTTTTAGGTGGATAAGAAGCATGTGAGGAAATTTGTCTGAATAATTAAAAAATATATTCTTAGACCTCTCTAATGGTTAAAATTTTGTATATCTTGAGCGCAAGTTATTTATAAAGAATACCACTAAAACTTCTGTATCGAATTCAATATAGGATGACTAAAAAGAAAAACACATAGGATGACAGGTAAAGGAAGAATGAAGAGGAAATGTTTGGGATGGTGAGGGGAAGAGAGCAGTGAGGAGAGGAAGGTGAAAAGTAAAGGAGGGGTGGAATGGAGGTAAGGGAAATGGAAAAGACAAAAAGGGGAAGTTGTCATGACCAAGATTAGAGACAGAAAGATACAAAGTTGAAGGTTGGGAGGGGTGAAGATGTTACACAATTATAGGTACAATGTTGAAGGTTGGGGGAGGGGGGGGATGTTTACAAATTCCCCTCCCTCCCCTACTCTTTCTTTCCATCTTCCTCAGCGGGCTGCTCAATCATGCAGATGGGCGTTGCATTACCCTGAGCCCCCTGAATCACTGCTCTGTGTTTGCACGACTTGGGCTTCCACTAGAGTTTGATATTTGCCAAGTATTCTTCAGTAATACAACTGGTTGAAAATGTCCAATTCTTCAAAAAATAGAAAGCGCGTCGTGCTAGACATTTTGGAGAAGCTGATGATTAATGAAAGGGTATGCAAGGGAGACCCAGTGGCTAGTATAGTGGCAGACTCTGGTGTTGGCATCTCCACAGTACATCAATGTAATAAAAAACCAAGGCAAGTTATTGAACTATGCTTTAAAACCAGAAGTATTCATCGGTAAGCACGTCACTGCAAGCGTAGAGGAGGTAAGCATCATCTGTTCGGGCATTGAGGTGGTTTGTGACCTTGCCTCGTTTTCTTCGAGAGAGGGCTGAGTAACCAGGGAGATAGGGGACATGGGAACTCCCGAGGGGTGACCACTGCTGACGCGACATGTGATGAATTGGCTATAGCTTGGGGTGGCGGGATTTATAGTAGATACTTGCTTGAGGTGGGTCTATAGCTTGGGGTGGAGGGATCAGAGTTAGAGACATGCAGGCGGTTGGAAAACCTGGGCAACTCCAGCCCGTATGTTTATTGCCCGTATTCACACCCACCCGAGTGGCCATGTGTGCCCGCTCGTACGGTCACCCGTCCTTCAGCTGGGTGCCCACCTCGCACGCGAAGAGAAGGGGTATCCTTTGGAAAAAGGTCCTCGTAGTTGGCCTCAGGAAAACAGTGGTTTCTGCCATTTGGAAGACGGTCGCTCGTCCACTTACTGAAGGATTGGCTCAAGAGTGGTGCGCGCCCCTTCCCCTTTTGCCCTTTCCACCACTTGGAAGGGGAGAGAGAAGAGAGTGTCTCTCTATCTCTCGCACACAGCCAGGCGAGGGTAGTTCGGATTAGCCAACCACCTGCAGGTCTCTATGGACTCCCAGGAGCTGTCGTTGTACAAGTGTGCATCGGCTACCTTGACGTGAGTCTTGGAAGTTAAAATAGTTATTTGGCCAATTTCAGATTCTTCACAATGAGTGTAACACGTTGCGATCATGAATTTAAATTCTTACTGGCTGACTTAAATCATTTGCATAGCGAAACTACGAAGTGAAATCAAATCAATGGTTCGGGAGTTCCCTATGTGGAATGAAGACATATTTTCAAAAATAAACTTTGTTATATTTCACACTGTTTTATTAAAACTCAATTAATAGTTTTTTATGAGTTTATTAAGAGTTTATTAAGAGTTTTAATAAAACGGTGTGGAATATAACAAAGTTTATTTTTGAAAATACGGAGTGATAGTTATTTTATGATCCTTAAATGGATGAAGTTTATGACATAAATGCATTTTTTTAAAGAATGCTTTCACTAATAACGATCAAAAATGGTTTTAAAATGTTGCCCAAGATCACAATAGTTAGGGGAGAAAAATGACTATGTTTCTGTGATTTCTTTAAAAGGTTCGATATTATGAAACTCGATAATACGAAGTGACTGAATTCGTATTATTGAGTTTCTACTGTATGCATTTTTAGATACCTTTCTAAAGGTGAAAAGTTATGTTGATACCTTGATTTACATTTACCCAATACATACTTCAGTCATGTGCTTCACACAATCAACTGCCTTACCATTCTCAAGGTACTTTATTTTTGTTGGTTTACAGTTGTTGAAGCTGCCTCCAATAATGCAAATGAAACAGAGGAAGAAGAAGAGGAGGTGATAGCAGAAGACTATGATGACAAAAAAGAAACTACTGCAACTAAGGCAGAGCCAGAAACAATAGATGGTGTCCCAATTAAGCTGTTGGTAAGGATTATCGCAAAAATGATCTTTTGTTTTCTTTGCAAGTTGTGTGCTGAAGTACCTTGAAGGAGATTTTGGGACCAAACGAAGCTATTAAAGAACTGATTTCAATGGGCAAACATTTTTGTAATATTACCGAAGCACACAGCGTTTTTTGGAAAAGTTGTTAAAAGTATGTCAATCCATGTCTGATTAATATGCCTTACATTAGGAGATTCTTTTGTTAATTTTGCTGATTTTACTGTGGGGAGATGGCAGTTCAAAGACTTATACCTATGGCGACAATATGACGTTCGATATTTTGCTCTTCCATATCACAGAAGCAATCAAAACTATTTATGTATCGAATATGTCCGAATATAAGCCCCCCATTTTTGTCCAAATATTGGTTGTCTAAAAGTCGAGGGGTGGCTAATTTCGAGCATGAAATGAGACAACTTAGAAATTCTGAGGCTAATAATCTGAACTAATGAACAAAAATAGGCATTAATGCGCTAATATAAGCCATATCAATAAATAGTGAACTATTTTTATAGATTTGATGGAAAGTGTTTTCTATTTAATTAATATTTCTGCATGGCAACGTTGTTATAGCTATGTGGCGACTTGGATAAATACCTTATGGAACCCACAATGCGACGTGTTTGTAAAAAATTTTCTGCTCAAATTGAGGCACCCGTCGAGAGCACATGCAACTTTGATCAAATATTCAAACATACTTCTACGAATTTTCCAGCTATTTTTATTACCTCACTAGTTTTCCATTATGACGATGTTTCTATAGCCCTACAATGCAGTAGAAATGTCCATATATCTATACAACCCGTGTTACAATTGCATCTTGATATTTTACCTGGCATGAGATCTAGGGATTTACAGAAAAGAGATGACCAACTTTCTTGTTATTTAACCGCTTCCCTGACGGGTTTTTTTTACAAAACCGGTCAAAAAAAGTCATATTTTTTAATTTCAGATTCAGAAGCATTAAAGGGAGGCAAATCCGAAAATTTTTTCCTTAATTTTTATTCCAAATAACTAATGATTTATTCAATAATTTCTGAATGTTGCCCCTTAACTAGAGAATTAGGCCACCTGGATATCAGTATAACTTTCCTTCCCGTAAACCTTAGTTAGACATCTAATGAGAATTAGGCCACCTGCATATCAGTATAACTTTCCTTCCCATAAACCTTAGTTAGACATCTAATGAGGAATACATTTAGTTTATATTACAAATGTATATACTTTGCCGACAGCGTTAATGTTAACTATTAATTTTAGTCCATAGTACATCAAGAAACAACGTACAAACATTCATGGGAGTTAGGCAACCCGCAGGACGACGACTTTCGCTCTGAAAATGTTATAACAAAATTCATTCTATGACAAAAACAAGAAACTTTTATTTGTTTTACTTGATTCTCTTTGAAGAGTGCTGGAATCCCTTTCCTCAGTGTTCCATACGAGTCAGTGGAGTGTGAAGCTAGCAAGTCGGCTAGATCTGAAGACGTTTAAAAGCTATCCGTCGTCAGGCAATATCATAGGCCAAATAATGGCTTCATTAGAGTCATCATCACTTTTGAGGACATGGGTAAATGGGCAAAGTCTTTATCCAACACAGTCCATTTTCCCGTGTAAATTGTCATTGACCACACGTATTCAGTTCTCAATTCACAAAGAAAAAATATTTGTCAAATGAAGCTCTTTTCATAGGCATGAACTGCCACCACCCCAATCTTCCCTTGTACAAGAGTAGGCTCTTTTCGATGGTAACGTCCGTCTCTCGTATATGGAGTGCCTTGAACTTTTCCTCCAGCCTCTGGCAAATCGGCCATATTTTATTTAGTTAGGCTTTGGGGTGTGTTTGGGGATCAAAATTGTTATTATAGGCAAAATATAAATATTGCCTTATTTTTATGAATCATTGGTAAGACATTGTGTGTCCAAAAAAGGGAGAGGAGAGTATAGGTTTCGTTGACCAATAAAACTCAGTTTCTGGCTTACACACTCTGTTCTGTAGCATTACAAGGTAAAAAAACACAAATTTCTCACAGCCACTGAATTACGCTAGCACTGCTCGGCCCCGCTTTTTCACGCAAAGTGTTACTGGTGCAGTGATTAGTTTCCCAAGTTATAAAGTCAACAATTTCATTGTTGAAAAAAGTATTTTAGGGAACATCATTCGGGAACCAGGTCAAAGTTCATCGAAGAATTACCTTTCAAAAGAAACCTAGGTGGTGCCAGAGGAGAATTTGTTGAAAGCATTTCCTCTCACTCCGCTTCCCGCGAATGTTCCGCTGCGCCTTCTGATTCGGAGCTTTTTTCTCTGGAGAGTGTCGACTAGGAGCCATGTCCATGACCTCGGAATCACTGCTGGTCAACACTGATTCGTCCCCGGAATCCATTGCTGATTGCAAAAAAAATGTTACTGAGCGAAAACAAAGAATTTGCCGTAGAATTCACTCCTACTACACCGCTCATATTAGAACGAAAATGTTCGAACTAAAAATGGAATATTTGCATCGGTGGAATTTCAGCGAAAAAGTGCATGCGCTCTGAAAATCAAGGATGCGTATGCTCTGAAACTCAAAGAAAGACTGTCACCATTGTCCTTCCGACTAAGTACTTGTGGAAACAATCACGATATGCAAAGGACCTCGCCCCTAGGTGTGAAAAGCCCATCCCATGCTTATCATAAAATTTTTCTTTTCCGTTCCTACCATTTCTTGGCAAATAAACACATGTGTGCGTACCGACACAACATGGATTTTCCAACTAATGTTAAATTGATATAGGGAAAAACCCAGTAGTAAAGGGTTGGCTGGTGGGAAAGCAGGGTTGTTCGATGTTGCTCTAGGCAACGAATCGAGACATCTATCGACCTTGGTGGGAAAGTAGCCCGGGGAGCAAAGGGTGGCAGATTAGCACGACATGAAACCAAGCGCCAGGTTGCTTAGCGGGCCATCGGCTCTTGAGCGGGTGTTTTCTGACCTCAGGAAAGCGTCAAACATGACAAAAGAAGGCATTACACATGTTTGGGATTTATCTCTATCTTTCCTTTTTTCTCGTACTTATGTGGGCCAGGGTAGCACATTCACAGGGCACTTGTGTTGGTTTCTATTGAGAACGTACGACCTTTAGACGTCTTCATCGTATAGCTGTTTTCTTAAATATGTTTTGCCACTTCCGCCAGTATTCGAAGTAGAAAAATGAAAGGGGCTGATGAAATTACATTCACAACACATCTAAACATTTACCCTTACGCCATTTTATCTAAAGAAAACGGTTCAATAGACATTTCCAACATTTATAAAAATTACCAGAAGAAAAATGTGCGGATGAATAATATAGAATTAGATAATATACATAGTAACAAATATATATTGTAACAAATATATATAGTAACAAATATATGTAGTAACAAATATATATAGTAACAAACATATATAGTAACAAATAAGGCAAGGAAAGCTTCATGTTCTGTTGCTAGAGAAATATTTTATTCCAATTACTGTGGAACTCATCGTAGCAGTGAAAATTAGCGTAAAATTGAAATTGCAATTTTTATAATGACCGCTTAACTGTTGAAGAAAAATGTAATTGAATGCTCATGAAGAGTGAATGAGGAAATATAAATGAAAATAACTAATTTAAAAATTATATACTTATATAGAAAGTTTTTCGTCATGCAAAAACGGAAGTTTTACATCATAAATTTGCAAAAATTATCGGTAAATGACAAAAATTGAAGTTGTAAATTTCGTAAAAAGATCGAAAAAGAAACTCCATGCATGGAGTTAACAAATGGATGGTTACCAATGACAATAAAGGTGAATGCAATTCCATTAGAGGATAACTTTTCAGTGAGAAAAAAAATTATGACCCTCGCATTACTAGAATTAATACAAAAAATGACCATTGTTTTAACATCAGAAATCAACATTTGAAGAGAGCGCCGCTCGGCTAGTGAAAGCTACGGCCCTAACTTGTTCCTCTGATGGCAGAAAAACGAACTACTAGCAGCTGGCGTGAATATTCGGGCATGAGAAGAAAGGGACGATATTTTTGGACTTGCCCGAGTATACTCAGGCGCATCAGAATTTGCACGTTTTCGGTGCCAGAGTATACTCGGGCGCATCAGGGAAGCGGTTAAAGAACAACATTATTTGAGTAAAAATTATATTTTGGAAAGGACTAGGTAATACAGACTATCCAGAGTAAAATTTGTGCTCATTAGAGTGTTCCGTGGTAGACTTTAGCTTTTGTACGGAGTAGCCTTTGCATAAAAGGGGTATTTTTGAGTGTTGATTCTGGGGAAAAAAGTGTCTTATAAGCCGTTAAATATGGTATTTACGATTGAGTCTGATGTATTTTCGGATACAATGATGAGGGGAATAAGAATAACTGAAAAAAATCTGAAAGTTAAAAAGAAATGTTTCTTCTTCACTTTAGCGAAAGTTTCATTTCGTGTTGAAGTTTTTTCCATAATTCAATTTTGAGGCAAGTTACATGAATGGTATTTGAAAACGATGCTCTGCTATGCCATCCTTTGGGGTTGAGGGGCCCTGTGCAAACGAAAGTCAGGGGAATCTCAACTTCACATTCCCTTATTGATATATGTGTTTCCATCTTTGAATCATATTTCAAGGAAAGAAGAATATATCTGATAACGTGGCTAATGATTTCAAGATATTTACATTAAATGTTTTACAAATTTTGTACTTACCTTGTTAAAGGAGGTAAGCCTACTGAAAGGATATTGGTTTTATTTGGATGAAATTTATTAAGTACCTACCTACATTTTCATGACTAAGGTAAAATTTTATCATTAGGTTAATGAAAAACAAGCGTTTTACCACAAGATAACCTTTATTACATATCACATACAAAATTACAAGGATGTAAAATTGGTGCAAATTAGGAAAAATCTACTTTTCTGGCTCTCATTGAATTTAATTGCTGTCTTATGTCATTTAATTCTTAATTATCAACTCAATTTGTATGTATGTACAGAGATGATTGCAAGATCTGTGAGGTGGTTTTGGGACGTACTAGATCAGCACTAATGGGAATCATTATTACGATCCGCAATGCTATGCAAGTATTACTTTAAGATTAATTTTTTAAGGCATGTGAGAAAGCTTCTTTGATAGATTTCTCTTCTGGCTGATAGCTTCTCGAACCAAATGCATTTCAATGTTTTTAACTCATCAAATAAATTCTTTCCATCAATGTTTCTGGAATCCCCAAAGCTTAAAATTTTCTCAAAACTTTTGCAGTTATTCGAAAATTCATTGTAATTTCAAAATTTCAATTTTTTATTTAATGCAATAATCCAAAGTAATTTACAGTACCTAACTCTGAAACTGCTTCAACAATTCTTTGAATGATGTAACAGCTTGGCCTGTTTGCAGTTAAAAGAGCTTATTTTAAGGGTTTCTCCTGGTGAAATTTCTTTTACGTCATCATGACATTCATCGTCAAAGACTTACCTTTTTTTCTAGCAAACCTTACTTTTGTGAAATCTTTAGTGTATGCAATATGCTTCTTCGTTATGTTTCCCATTAAAAACTTAAAAAGTGCAGAGCCCCATTCCATAAGGGGACCCACAAGCATGGAGCCACTCCAGTTGGTTTCTTTCAGACGGTGCAGGAAAGATCCAAAAAGAACGTATGTATAAGAATGGTGGGATTGGGTGCACCTTACCCGTGGGCGCTGATTTCCCCACTGCATCTGAAGAAGGCAAGCCCCAGGGGATCCCCCATAGACATTGGGCCCAGTGCATCGGCACCTGTCGCACTACCCTAGGGACGGCACTGGGTATGAAGGAAAATTGATTAATACCTTTGGTCTGCTAATCTTTGTAATGGTATTCATTTTTCTAAGGGTCACCAGGGATGTCCAAATAAATATAATGTCCATCATGACTGTACTGACTTCTGTAAAACTTACTGGGGAAAAGGTCATGTGATTCCAGATGCTGCTTACTTAAAGAAGAAGATAAGCATGTTAACTAAGTATCCACTTCCTGAGCATTGGGCAGAGAATTATGATCCTGGAACGTAAGTTGGATATTCATTTGAACTGTACTATAAACTCTTAAAATATATTTTTTTATAAGGATTTGATACGAATTTTAAAGGGGTTTAAATGTGAATGAAAAAGATGGGAAAATGGAATACCAATTTTATTTTTTCCTTTCCATAATAAGGACTGGAGGAATTATCATATTCAAGTTGTGCTGTTATTTCAAATTTAATTTTAAAATTATTTCTGTGAAATGATAATTTATACCACATGACTTTGGGTCTCAAAGCTAATGTGAAATGGCATTCGGATCTAAAATTAATTATGTACTGATTATTCATAATTTTTATAGTTTTGACACAGCCTACTAATTTATTATTAAAAAATTTGGTGCATGAGTTTTTTCTAGAACATTTTTAACAAGTTTTTTTTTAAGGATTCCATGCATATTTTAGAAAATGTATAAAAAATGAATTTTAAACATTTACATGCTCTAAACTAATGACTAAAGAATTTTAAAGGCAGCTGGAAAGGGGTAGTGTTATTTAGGAAGGATCTTTGGAGGAGAAGTCATTCATGTTTTCCCATACTTTCATTTTCATTCTTTTCATTTTTCTTTTTTCCTATTGAAGTGGGCGCCATTATTATTGGGACACCAGGACAGGTAATGTGTCTTGGCTTCCACCAGATCACCCAAGGTCAGTCATTTCAAAGTCAGCTGCTAGAGTACGTATGGATCTTTTTGGTGACAAGAAAAGTGTGGAAGAGGAAGAAGAGAAGGATGAAGCTAAAGAAGAGGTGATGGATTATTTCTCATATTAATGATAATAATTGAGTAGTACCAAAATTTATTTATTGCACCTTAAAAAAATTTAAACTGCCACAAAACTCATTCATAGTGCTGCTAAAATTCATAATAATAAATAGAATAGGTATCAATAATCTGTCAGTTTCTTGGACAAGAAAATCCATATACGGAATGAGTTACAGCTTGAGAGCAACTCCACTGTAATGGGAAACTTAGAGGAGTATCCGAGATGTAGAGATATAATAATAATAATAATACGTAGTTATCAAGGAAAAAGTGACCACAACCATGGTTGGCCACATGTGACCAATTTTAACAAGGACATACTTGCTCCAACATGCATTTAGGAAATGCAGCCAGCTGGTCATCACATTTTATGTGTTTCCTATCCTCTTTCTTTCACCACCTGTTTGAACAAAATATTTATTATTTACGCCTGTGAGCGGTTTGAGTGAATGAATGTATGGTTGTATGGCCAGAATGGCTCATTTCTACTTCTTGGGCTCTGTGTGCCCCAAAACGCCTGTTCTGTATCTTTACCACTGTCTGTGCGCCTGATTCAAACTTTGCTTTCCTCTTCTGTGTACGTAATTTCTTCTCTGCCGGTGAGTGAAACTGCCCAGCGCCACCTCTCGGCGAAATTTACGGGCTAAGTCTTGGGGGTGTTTGATTCATATAAACCCCCTGCCGATTCCAATGTTTCTCTAGTAGACTAGATAGCTTAGTGGTCAGAGCATCCGGCACGAAATCGGAAGGTCCGTGGTTCAATTCCCGGTCTAGTCAAATTTTTTTCACTTGGAATCGGCCATCATTCCATCTTCACATCACCATTGTGTCATCACATTTTATGTGTTTCCTATCCTCTTTCTTTCACCACCTGTTTGAACGAAATATTTATTATTTACGCCTGTGAGCGGTTTGAGTGAATGAGTGAGCCTAGGTCTGAAAAAAAAATATATATATTGGTCCAATTTGCCTTGATTTTCATGCGTATTATGAGTTCGTTTTGGTCTATATTTTCATGGACTTGGGTCTATAAAATCTATATTTTTTTGCCCTGAGCCTATAGGATGCCTGCAGTCAGCTTGTCTCAGTTCTTAATGGTACATTCCCTCACCAGCTCTTGTTAGTAATTGAAGAAATGATCAGTGGAATATTCAAACCTATTGCTTTCCTCAATGCTGTAAGTCAATGAGCCAGTTTTATTGTCAGCAGAACACTATGTGAAAGTAAATTGTTAAATACAATGCTAATCATAGATAAACAGGCCCATGGTCAATTTCTTAATGTAGTTCATATCTCTAAATGGGAATAATTCAGAATGTTTTTATTGTAATTATCCGTGAATACCTATGGTTTAAGCTTTGCTGTAGAATTAATTTATCCTCCAGTTTTTCTTCATTGGGAAACCTACTTGTCATCCCCATTAAGTTCTTGGAAGTATTGAGAATTTTCTTTGTATCTTTATTTTTTATAAATTTCAGTCATTAGGTCTTGGTTCATTTTAAAGTGTAACCATGTCTGTTGTTAGAGATGCAGCTACATTTTAATTTTGTATATACAACTTGGTTATAACAGAAGCCGATTTCTATCATTTCACATTTGAGAGGTTATATGTTGGTCTTAATTCAAAATGGTTGAGCTAATATCATAATGAAGAGGTGATGGATGCATTCATTGGAAATGTAAGGGTTATTTTTTTCATTTTCTATTTCAGAGTGATGAAGCTGAGAGTCGCCCAAGGCCTGCACCTAGGAGTAGTAGGTCAAGAGAAAATCGTGAGAGGGAACAAAGGGAGCCTCGCAGGGGAAGTGGACGATCTAAAGTTAAGGACAATGACTTGGATCCTATGGACCCAGCTGCTTATTCTGACACGCCTAGGTCAGTAATCATCATTTAAAAAAATGTTATTGATACTGTAAAGAATACACTGTGGCTTGTGAATTTTTATGAGAATAATGGACATGGACATTTTAATGTGGAAAAATATTTTCAAAACCTTTCATTTTCTCTGAGAATTTTTATAGTAGTTCTACTCAATTTTATTTATCATAAGTCGTGGCCCAATCTGCAAACCTACTTGGCATAAGCATGCTTGAGCAAGACATGGTGATGATGTAGGGGAAGCATCCAAGTCTTCTGAGTATCTTACGGTGTACTTTGGCTGAGTCTAGATGCTTCGGGCTACTGGCTTCAATATTCGGACTGACGTCAGTCGTCTTCGGAAAAGAGAAGTTTGCTCTAGGTCACCTGCATGCTGCTAAAGCATGCTTTGTCTCCATAAAGCACCGATTTCGGCCTCAGCTATAGTTAAATTCATTCTGATTTACTATTAACATTGATATTACTTCTTTATTAGTCTCATAAATACATGTTGTAAATGTATATGTTCAAGTACAGCTACTTACAAAAAAATCGTACCACTTCCCAACGCAACCCGCACGACAGGCTATTTAAATCATCTATGTGACAACACTGTCGCCCCACTTGACTGCCGAACGCTATAGTGCCCGCGTGGGGTGATCTCAGAGACATGAGCACCCGATGAAACATGAGCTGGAGAAGCCAAGGCCCTGTGATACAGGGGGGGAGGAGGTGGAAGCTCAACGGCGCGCCGCGGCGGCGAGGAGGGTTTTCTTTCCCCGAAACAAAAGAGAGGTATATGTTGATGCTATGTGCTTAAAATCGCCGTTCTGTTTCGAGCGCCTTTCCATTTATTAATCTCGTTTGCAGTTAAGCGTGTGGTGTTAGCGGTGAAAGGTGTGTTTCTGGGAGGAAAAGTAAACCAAAAATTCAAAGTTACTGTGCGTAATTGTTACGCTAGAGGAATGCCGCAGTTGACACCTAGACGGAGAAACCGAGTGGCAGGAATGCGAACGGCAAACATGCCAGTTCGGGAGATTGCACGGCAGTTGAATGTCTCCCACGTGACAATAGTTAATTTGAAGAAAAAGTGGTAGGAATCCCATTCGGTTTCCAGGAAGGCGGGTTCAGGGAGACCTAAAGTGACTACTCCAGAGGAGGACGGGCGCATAGTTGACCACGTATGGGTAAATCCTATTCCGACTGCCGAAGAGACTAGGGATGCGGTTGGTGTTCGGGCATGTCTACAAACAGTGCGTCGGAGGCTGAAATATGCAGGACTTGAGGCGAGGCGTGCAGCTGTGAAGGAAATTCTTACAGATGCTCACAAAGTTGCACATCTGGAGTTCGCGAGGCACTATGTGTCTAATAGCACAGAAGCAGTGTGGGCGGTAACATGGTGTCACAAATAGGTGTGAGGGAAATGACTTAACGTAGATTTGGGCGTAATTCGTCCACTTCTGTATCTCAAGCCGATAGGTTTTCATACCTGCTTTCGGAGCTCGGTTATCGTAATCTCGCGATGCAGATAAATACATGAAAACGCGAAAGCTTAAAATGTATATTTCCCGATAGCAAAAGGCTATAAATTGCACTAAAAATAACTAGTTATCCAAGAAATATTTGGTTCTAACAGTCTATTTTTCTTTCAAGCTTTCGTCAACTCTTCTGTTGGATTCATGACACAATAATATTTACGCAATGAATTATTCCCTGATGAAGCCGAAAGAAGTCAGCTAAATCTTTCATGTCGTAAATATTACGGCGTAATTCCGAAAAATAGCTTTCGCAACGATGAAAAACAGCTTAAAATGATACGCATTTACTTTCTTTTTGGGAATAGGTGACTTGTAGCCCTGAAAAAACTCAATGGTGTTAGGCCCATGTTCTACTATCGTGTCAGAACAAAGATAAATATTTTCCGCAAAGTCAATGAAAGCTCGTTAAGATTGTTCAACACCCCGCCTGAAAACGCCGTTTCAGTCTTTTTATTGTACGTGTCATGGCCATTTTAAAGTAGACACTTCCTCCATTTAAGAAAATACAATATCTAAAAAGGCTTAATGTATTTTTCTGTCGATCTAATTTCCAATAGGAGGCCTACAAGCGAAAAAATGCCTAGTTATACTTGATGAATTTAAGACTTTTTAACGCCTAACGCAGCAACGCATAGACCTAACTGGAAAATTCCCTCGAGTATAACATTCACCAACCCTTAATGTATGAACGCGTACCATGTGTTGATTTTCCGACGCTAGTCTACAGTTTGTAATACCGCGTCGTCATGCACCTCGATCATTTAACTATACTCAAGAAGTATTTTCCCTCGTGTTATTCCCGCGCATTCCACCCTTCATCCCTCATTCCACCTCTAGCTCTCGCCTCCGAGGATGAGAGGTGGGATGGGGGCCAGTCTCTTATCCGGAAGATATCATGTTTCATCATCGCATCGCAAACTAGGAAAAAAAAACAGAAAATTTCGTCACGAAACAGCAAAGGAGTTGAAATAACAACCTGATACGTGAAATTAGGGTTTTCGTTCAGCTTGTCATCCACTCAGTTGCAGAAGTGGACGCGTTTCCCATGGTCTCCATTTCGAATCTCCTGCACCATCTTGACTTTGCATGGCTTCAATTTCAGCATCTTCAATATTGGTTGCTACGTCGTCCTAAAAATGTTCAGTTACACGGTGTGGCGTCGGATGGAATGCGATAGTGATGCCAATACCAAAGCCACAAATGCGTGCCTCTGCTCCAGTGTGGTTGATACATCAACGGGGCACCTGATGTGGTCCCTCTTCTTGAGGTGTTCAACGCTGAAACCATTTTTCTCCCAAAACCTCGTGCAAGAGCTGAACTTGCGTTCTGTGAAGGCGGACACCGTGTAGCAAAAATATTTTTCGTATCGTCTCGGAGACTGACTTTCTATTCAAGACATAAATATTGATGATGTTGACCCTGATATCAGGGGTAAGGTTCTCCATGGTGAATCTAACCCCCGCGACTAACCCTGAATAAGGACCAAAGAGAAATGGAGATGTATGACGTAGAAAATGTGTAAATTTGTTAATAAGGAGAGGTTGCTGAAGCTGAAGATATCAAACTCCGTCCACCCTCCGACGAAAAAAATTGAAAGGGACTTGAAGTGACGCAGAAAAGATCACTGGCCACAGTGACATAATGACACAATGTTGGTAGAGATTACACTTGATCAATCACTCATACCCTTGTAGGTCAAGGAATGCCTGGAGGGATCTGGGGATCATACAGTCGACTTGTGCACCCATTAAAACCTATGATTCAACACCTTTGTTGCCACGAATTTCTTGCCTACACCTCGTGATCTTTGACTCTGGCGTAACCCTTGGAGGTCAAGGGATGACAAGAGAGATGAGGACCTGACCATCATTTTGGCACCCTTTTAAACCTAGAATTCAACGCATTTGTTGCCCCAATTTGGTTGCAGACACCTCGTGGTCGTAGCCCCCGCGTAACCCTTAAAGGTCAACGAATGACAAGAGGGATCTGGAGGACATCACCATCTAATTTAGCACCATTTTAAACCTATGATTCAACACGTTTGTTTCCACGATTTGCTTGCCAACACCCCGTGACCTTTGACACCTGCGTAACAGTTGTAGGTCAGACAATGCCAGAAGAGACCTTACCATCGACTTGGGCACCTTTTTAAACCTATGATTCGACACTTTTGTGTCCCAAATTCACTCTTTGTCACCCCTGAGACTTTAACTGGGCCCTTCCAGGAGTCACTATTGGATTTCCGAATACGAAAGTGGTTTCATCGTATTCCCCATTCCCAAAAACCATTGTAATAAAAGTTTCGCAAAATCGTTCTGACTTTTTTGACTCGAATATTTCAATATTGAAAGCCCATACGGCAAAATTTGGATTTTGGATTGGACCCCCATTCTTGGGTCAGAAGGTCAATTTCCTAAAACTTCGCTTATAGTCTTCAAAACACATTTTTTTCAACCCTGGCGCCAAATTTCATCAAAGTGGCACTAACGGAAGTGTCTAAAGTTAGAGGTTAAAAATGACACACGATGAATGGGACACTCTGGCACATCAATTGCTCAACAATCAGTGTAAATTAATTGCTCTGTGGCATTGCCCCTCATAGATAAAAAATATATCTGATTTTTTCTTCTCGATTTAAAATTTTTATTTCTAGAAAGTTGAAAAACAAAATCGTATTTTTTTAACTAGAATAAAACATCATCGTTGATATTATGTGTCGATGCCTGTTTTTTTCAATTGTTTTGAGCATTCTCCTCCGCCTTCAATCGAAGGTAATTTCAGTTAATAATAGTAGTTAATAGAAACTAAGTCATAATTTTCCACTAACGGCAGGTAGCGTTAAATAACTGAAACAATGTCAGTTTTTCACTTCAGGAAGGCAATCGAAATTTGTCTCAGGAATAAAAAACCATCCTCTCTCTCCTCGCCCGTGAGTTTCTACTCCTCAGCATCCATGAGGCTTGGTTTCGCCAACACAACTGTCGGCTGGGTTTCCCGACTTCCACGAACGACAGTCCGATGAGACCACAATCGGCAGTGGATGGTCCATGAGTGTTCCTCGAAAAGCGGTTCAGTCATATAATCTCTTAGTAATTTGGAAAACTGGGGTACCTTAAAGTCTGTGCCTACACCTGGAGGGTCGGCGAGCGAGATGGAGAGGCACGACGACGGTGGTCCGCATTACGAATGGCAGTGCCATCCCTACGGTAGTGTCACAGGTGCCACTGCACTGGACCCAGCGCCTATGAGGGCCCCACCCGGGCTTGAATCTTTCAGACGGCGCGAGGAAACCCGCAAATTACCCAAAATTACCTACTACCTAGCGCACATATAAATTTATTGAAACTATTTGCCAGATTGTTTCTTTGATTTGCCCTATTGATTTCCTTCTTTCCATGAAATATGCTTAAAAGATGATACTATAGAAATAAGGGAATGAAAACTTATGGGGACCCTCGACTTCCGTTTGTACAGGGCCCATCAATCTCCAGGGACGGCCCTGACGAAGGGCATTCGTAAGTTATTTCGGCGAAAGAAAACCCTTTTCCCCGCCGTGCCAGTGAGCTTCGAGCCCCCTCTAATATGGGGCCTTGGCTTCTCCAGCTTGTTTCATTCGGGTGCTCCTGCTTCGGAGATCGTCTGCCCGACGCGATAGCGTTAGGCAGTCAAGTAGGGCCACAGTGTTGTCAAATCGAGGATTTAAATAGCCTGTTGTGCGGGTTGCGTGGGGAAGTGGTACGATTTTTTTGTAAGTAGCTGTACGTACTATCCCATGAATATGATAATATGGTGTTTGGAAGGGGAGATAGGAAATTAGTCATTACAAGAAAGAGTAAAGTAAAAAGGAATGGGGGGAGGAAAAGGATGATCAGCGAGGTGTATTTAGATGGAATTGATATCTCTATCTGATTTTATTGTTGTAGTGAATGGTGGACATGTAGCAGGAAAGAATTCTAGAACTGTTTGGCAGCGGATCACTATTTATTATTTTGACAATTTTTTCTGTGTCATTGATGTAGTGTAAATGGATACCTCTTTTATCTCCTATGTAACCCATATTAATGGGGAAGCCTTTCATTTGAAGCAGTCTTAGAGTTAGAGGGTGAATTGAAGGTTCTATGTTCATGTGTGGTGATATTGATGGAACTAATGTCAACCCATATACAGTAAAACCCCCATACAACGAATTTGTTGGGACTGGAAAAATCATGACTTCGATGTAGGGGGTTTTCGATGTATGGAGGTGGTGTGCGGGTTGCGTCTCCACAGGGGCATCCAAGTTTTCCGTGTGCTTTACGATGCAAGTCGAGTAAATATCTCAATCTTGCTTTATTCTTGAGCTTAAGGCAGGTGCATACAGTTGAGTCACTCAAAGTTGTCCGGTGACAGAAAATGAGAAAGTTAGGGGAGTGGAAAATTCCAGTGCTTGCACTTGTCGCGCGGCCAATCGCTGCCCCCCTATTGCACCCCACACCCTTGCCTTGTCATACAACAAGTTTTTAAAGTTTTTAGGCAACTGCGTCCCCCGTAAACAAGCGAGCGAATAATACCCTCCCCTTGATGACTCAAGCTAAGCACCAAGGTCACTCAGCTCTCCAGGGACTTGCCTCGGCCACGATACGAGCGGCGCGGCAGTAGGCGAGCGATAGAGTGGCAACGCTGAGTTTTATGTTCCTAATGTTTGACATGGAACACACTCGAACCCAGCCATGATAGACATGAGCAGCATAGGTGCCGCTTGCCGCCAATCCCAGATATTAAATTTTTCTTGTGCCGTTCTACTCATTCTGTGGCAAAATGTCGGCCGAGAACGTTCTGTCTTCTGACAGTATGTACTGCCATTTCTGATTCTGAAATTCATCTACATCTACGATGTACCGTGCAAGCCACCACTAGGGTGTGTGGCACGGGGTGATTCCACACCAGGCATGCAGCACTCATCCCAGAACAAATCAGGACCTCGCACGCTCCCCCTGGTGCTAGGCGGAGGCCAAAAGCAGTCAGGAGAACAGTGCGCAGTCCAACCAGAAACTGGGAGAGTGATACGTAAATGAACATAAAAACATATCTTAGGTCGAATATAATAAACTTATCTTAGGTCGAATCACTGCTTGTTTCGTGGCCACTACCGCCGTGCCGCGATACTGCTCTGCCGCCCGCCGCTCATATCGTGACCTAGGCTCAAAGGCTGGCAGATAAAAAATTCGTGTAAGAGGCACACCCTCATTTTCGGCTGCGATTTCTGGGAAAAAGGTATCCTCAAGCAGTCGAGCAAATATTAGGGCGATCTTGAGGAAACGCACCACTTGCCGGTTAACAGACCACATCCATCAAGGCTAAGACGGCAATAGCAATATTTGGATAGAGTAGAGAGGTTACTCTAGATTTTCCCTTAGGATGGGGACAGAGTAGATAAAAATTCGCTCTCATTGGTTGAAGACCAACCAATGAGAGCGATTCCACAAAGGAAAAACAAAGAAAATAAACATGAAAAAATTTATTGCCGGCAGGAATGAACACGGTCCTTACAGGCAGGTGGACAGTCTTACGATAACCATCCACTTGCCTCTCCCAAAATAAAATCCGATACCGAAAGGTAATTTGAAACCATTTTAGAGGAAAAAATGGAGCTCCTCCCATTCACGGGACCCCGTGAATGTAACCCAATACAGAAAAGTAATTTGATACGATTTAAAAAGGGAAAATTGAGCTCCATCCTCACCACCTGCACCTTCGCAAATGAGTTGGGGTGGATGAGTGAGTGGGGTGGATGAGTAATGCACCAAGAAGGGAGGGGGGGAATACCAGTCAGTGCCAGCCAGCCAGCCGTAACCCAATACAGAAAGATAATCTGACAAGATCAGATCAGGGGGGCTATTCTCTATCTCGAAGCTACCGATGCAGTAGCTTCAAAAAAGCTACCATAATTGGCTACCAACCGTATTCTCTAACTCGCGGGACCTTCTCAAGAACGTAATAGAAAGTGGAGAGAGGTTTGGCGAAAGGCGGGTATGTGAACATTTTTAAACGAAATCCGCGGAAACTTCAATTCTGGTGACGTCTTACTTAGAACCAATTGGAAAGCTCGTCTCAATGTTTTCCCGTGGATAAAACTGGTGAAACCTGAAAAGGCCGTTTTAAACGGTGAAGATGTTCGTGCATCGTGTTTAGCGAAAAATTCCACGCATTAAAAATCATGCGAGCAAAATTCTAAAATGTTTTATTTTTGCTCACATAATCTCGTGAACAATCTTGTGAATACGTAAGCACGACGTCCATCTTGGCTGTTTTTATCAATTGAAATAAGATTGTTCGTAAATATATTTGGGAATTAGGGTTCATGTCGATGATATGATTCAATATTATTCATGCTATTTGCTTTCGTCAATTACTAGTTGCTTCAAATTATTTAAATAATATACGAAGATGAAGCTTTCAAAAGAAATGCGAAGGTGATACACGCTACCACAGCCCAATAAGTATCCCATTATGGGCTGGAATCATGTTACTTACCGAAGGTAAATATGGCTTTCTGTCACTCCAGTTAATATCTTTTTTGTGAAAAATTCTGCAAATGGCGAAAATGACATAGTAACCCAGTGAAAGTGCAAGGAATCCGCATTTAATAAATGTAAGAAATATACCCGTGCGTTGGATAATTATAGATAGATAGGCGTTATAATATTTAAGCAGTGTATTCGGAGGCTACGCTTCGTGAGGTTACTGTGGGAGCTTTTTGGGGCTACGTAAGTAGCTTCGTGACATTTACAGAATACGGGTGGGAGCCTAATAAGCTACCGGTAGCTTCTGCTTGCACTTTCTTAGGTAGCTTCCATGATAGAGAATACCGATGGGAGCAAGTAGCTTATTGAAGCATCTTTCCGCCAGAAAGCTCCGATGCTTCGAGTTAGAGAATAGGCCCTCAGAAATCTCAGATTACCTTTCTGTATTGGGTTACGGCTGGCACTGATATTCCCCCCTCCTCTTTTGGTGCATTACTCATCCACTCAACTATCACCCGGCTCAGCTATTGCGGAGCGGAGCTTTGGCTTCCCTTGCACGTTTCCTATTGTGGGAACCGTCAGAGTTGACGGTTCCCACCATAAGAAATGTGTAAACAAGCCTTCACGGAGCCAGAGCGTCAATTTTCCTTCATGCCCTCTGCTCTGTAGGTCTCGGATGGGAACATTTTCGAAGCCCGGAGCGGAAGGGTTAAGATGCGGTACTCTCCGCTGCGGTTCCACTTCCTGCTTATTACGTAAATGTCTATGGAAAAATTACCTGTAAATGAAGAATGCTACGTTTTTTTTCTCAATAATTTATTCTAGAGGGGCACTTTTCATGTTTTGGGCCCAAGTGCAGACTTCGATGTACGGAGTTTTCGTAGTTAGAGAGGTTCGTTACGGGAGGTTTTTTTGCGTGCATTGTCCATTGGAAGGGTCCGGGACCGGGCCAATGACTTCGAAATAGGGAGTTTTCCTTAAAATTTCGCTGTATGGGTGTTCGTTGTATGGGGGTTTTACTGTATAAAGCTTATTAGGATTGTGCACTATCTCTTTAACCATTCACACTGGAGCCTTTTAATGTTTCCTTTTTCTTGATTACCCTGAGCATTTCACTCAACTCCTCTGTACAGAACTCTCTCTCAGTGAGTAATCAGACCCTTTCCTCAGAGGGACACCAGAAGACCCTTTCCCCGGCCTCTGGGTGGAGGTAATCTCAAGCCTTGATCTTAGTGCCAGCCTCACTTGTGATATGCATGCTGTCAACTACTTGTTTGTGCATTGCACTTATTAAAAAAATACATGTTTTATAGTTGGTATTACAGGCTGTGAAGTGTCTTTCTAATGTTTGGCTGTGTATTAACAAATTTTAAGGTGACCTCTACCTTTATTATAAAGTTGTTGGGAGTGTCCTTTATTCAAGAAATTTGTTAATAATAATAAATGTTGAGTCCTGTTTTAAATTTTTAAATGTGCCGCTAAACATGAGGAGTGCACTCCTGAAGCTGTATGTTCTCAGTGAGCAGCAAGTGGTTTTTAGTAAGTGCAATGTGTAAAAAAATGCTGACCTCACACATGTGAGTAGGTCTTGCCACTGCTAAGAAGCATCAAGATTTTTGGCACCCAGTGGCCGAAGATAGGGTCTGGTATCTCAGAGGGTGATATCCCTATGACACCCTAATGGTACCTTTTCTGCACACTTGCTTAGCTGCAGAGCCGTGTTATTGTGGTGCTTGTTGTCTTACATGCAAAATTTTGCGGTCTGTACACAGCATTAATTCACACACATTGAAAAATCTGTGATGAGTTGATACAGCATTCATAGCAAAAGGCTTTGGAACCATTGGCCCAAGCATTAGACTTGGCCACAACTGTGTGAAAATGATACTTGGTAAAAATAAATTTGTATGGCTCATTTCCGCTGGTACAGTTTTTGTCCTCACAAACTGTTTTCAAAATTACACCTGAATATGACATGATAGGTCTGTAACTACCTGGTATCTACTGGAAGAAATGAGCAGTGCAAATTTGTTTATTAGGTGTTGTGTATAGTCCTTAAAATAATTTTTCCTTATTTTGAGTGGAGTGAACTTTGTAATTAAAAATATATTTCCTCTGCTGAAAATGCACAGCCAAGTACAGGGCTGCATGGGCTGAAATCTTCATATTTCCATGGTTGCCGGTGATCTAATTCTCAGTATAGCTCAGCCAAAAGTTGACTTTACCAGTGTGTTAAAAATTTTATTGTAGCCTTCGTGCATCTGGTTTGTGTTTAGAACCTTAGGAATCCTATGCTCTTGCATCTAATGTTATCTGAAAGTATTGTGAGGGTCTGATGCTGCTGAATATCATAGGTCAAGAAACGTGCATTTTTAGATGTTGCCAACTGCGGATATGCTGAATGAGAAAGATTATTCTTTAATTTCAGGGGAACTTGGTCCACTGGCCTTGGTAAGAAGAATGAAGCAAAGACAGGTGCAGATACAACTGCTTCTGGACCACTGTACCAAATGCGGCCATACCCTAGTCCAGGAGCTGTGTTGCGAGCAAATGCAGAAGGCTCCAAGAAGTAGGTCTCTGGAGGACATATCTAAGTTTTTCTTACACAGTGTCATTTCTCTTTGATTGAGCTCATGATATCAGTGATAGGAAATTGTGACCTCTCTCATATAGGTTTCCAGAGTTTTTGAAGTGAGTGGTAACAATTCTGCAAAAAGTGTCTGCCAGAACTGACAAACGTGCAAAAGTGTGTGTATTAGCCACAATGACTGAGTTAAACAGACACCAACTCCGTGTGCATAAAATGTGGTTATATGCTACTCTGTTTCATGAAAAGTGGTGTAAACAACTGCAAAAATATATTACATGAATGTTCTTTCTTAAGGTTATCATTTCTTTTGGAATTAAAAGTATGAATCAATTGATTCAATACTCGTATGGTGATATTCGAAAAAATAGTTTAATTTTCATTCCTGGTGAAGTTGTCTAGAGATCCTGTAAGTATTATTTTTTGTACAGAGGCTCTAAAATGCATGGTTTAGAAAAGCCATGGCTCTGGAAACATGGCTCTTGAAATCAATGGTTGTTGCCTGTCCCTTGGAACTACATTTGTTACAGTACCAATGCCTGCTAAAATCTCATCATCACTTCATTAGATAACTTTATTGTCATTTTCATTTAGTTAAATATTTACTAAGTTTTTAATTTCTTATTTGATAATTTTTTATCTTTTTGCTTGGCTATGTGACCGGACTTAAGTAAGATTAAGTTGTTTTTATCAAAATTGAAGAATCAACTGCACAGCATTGCATACTCAAGGGCTGAATTGGGAGTTAATAATTTGATCAGAAGTGTTAAAATGGAATTAGACACTATAACACTTTGAGTGCTATGGACGTAATGGTACGTCCTCTAATTTTTTCCAAGTATGATGGACGTACTCGGACATCCATGCATTATCATTTACTGAATGGCACCTGAACGTAAGGATAAGGCTGCAGTCTTTCTGGTAGATGTACTATGGGGGAAGAAAAGTTTCCCAACAAACGGAGTGCCACCACTATCACTCTGAGGGAAAATCGGCCTTCTTTCTGATGTACATTTTTCTTGGGTCTCGGCCACGACGAGGGAAATTTGAATACTGTAAGGTGATGGACTCATCATCCAAGTATGTGACGTATTACCGGTGGCTTGCCTGCCCTGGGTGTTATTCGCACTGGCGACCAGAACGGAGGCATATTAGATAACCTTGTATGCATTTTAATTGCTGTATTTAACTTTCTTGTTCTCGCCGAGCTTTCCTCATCTTTTCTCCCTTTTCCTTCTACGCTTTGCTCCTTGTCTCGCACTCAGTCAAAGTCCTGGGATTCACCTGCTGTCTACCTCAGCTTTCTCGTTTGAAAATGTGAAGATGTTGATATTCTTTTTTAATCATGAAGAGAGCTGCCACTAAATACTGCCTTGAGTATATGGAAGGATTTAGTGCAGGATGTAGTAAGATACTTAACAAAGCACCTCCATGAAAAAGACACAAAGAAGCTGTGAATGTGCAAAAATGAATGAATAGATGAAAACGCAAATAATAAAGACAAAAAAGCAGTAGGAAAATATGCTATATTTTCCTTGCGGCTATTTACTTTTTTCAAATATTTACGCTCCTAGGTGAACTATATATCCACTCTAAATAATATAACTTCACTTGTAATATAATACATTCCTTTCAACGAAACATAACACAACGAAAAGTATATATTTAACATTGATTCATTCACAGGAGGTGATTCCAGGAAACATTTGACAAAAATTGGATGCTAATCATTGTACATAATAAAATTTAAGACAGTATATGTTTCTGCACCACTAGCACTTGGTGAAGCCCTGTCCGTCATTGTTATATTTGGTTTTCAGTATACCATCATGAAATATGCCTTACTTCACATTTAGGAAAACTTGTGTTTCTCTTGCTATTCCAGAGGCAAAAAATGCATACAATAAAATTGGCTTAACCCTGAGGCCAAAAGCTGTTAAGGATTTAGGGATAGGATTTTAATCATATCATTTCAATTGGTTCAATCACGATTCTTCTGTAGAAGGTATGAAGATTTTTAGATAGAATAAATTAATATTTTGATTCCCTATAAAATTAAATGTCACATATCTGAAAAATGGAAGTGCAATTTGTTGGTTGGCTGAAATCATCCCCAATTCCTTCATCAAAAAGAAAAAGATTGGTTTTACCAGCCCAAGTGTCAATGAATAAAAGGAAGTTATTGTTTTTTTATGAACGGGCTCAGCACTTGGTTCTAATACAGTTGATATGTATTGCTTAATAGCTTCCCCAACTTTGAGTAAGCCATGTAAAAAATCGGAAAACGATTAACAGTCCCTTCAACTTCTTTTATTCACTTTAGAACCAAATTGCCCGGACACCCCTTGGAGACAAAAACTTTTGGTAGAAGTGTTGCAGAGTCAGTTACTCTGTATTGAGCTGCATTTGAATGCATCATTTAACTTAATTGGCCGATACTCATATCCTTTGTTTTTTCTCCGTGATGAGAAAGCATCCGCCTAATTTCTGCTGTATACTCACACCCCGTTTGGTCCATATTGATCACAAATTCAGGGTAATATAGTCGAACGGTTTCAGACTTTGTTCTTTGAAGATTTTTTTTGTTCTTAATTCTTGTGGTCACATGTTCTCCATATGCCCTTAACACTCTAAATCCATGGTAATTCCACAAGTCTATTAGAGCAGAGGGGGACACTGGGTGAATCCCAGGACTTGGTGCAAGACAAGGAGTGAAGCCTAGAAGGAAAAGGGAGGAAAGGGGAGCAAAGCTTGGTGAAAACGAGAGAGTTAAATATGTAGAATGCTTAAAATGTATATAAGGTTATCTAATATGCCTCCGTTATGGTCGCCAATGTGAATAATGCCCAGGCAGGCAAGCCCCCGGTAATATGTCACATACTTGGATGATGAGTCCATCACCTTACTGTATTCAAATTTTCCTCATTGTGGCCGAGACTCAAGAATATTGTACCATCAGAAAAAAGGCCGATTTTCCCTCAGGGCAATAGTGGTGGCGCTCCGTTTGTTGGGAAACTTTATTCCCCCATAGTACTTATGACCATGGGCACTAGAAGAAAAATTGTCAGGGGGGTGCTTTCAGTGCTGCCCCTGAGGCGTTATGTTGCCAGGTGTGGTGATTTATTGCCAATTCGATTACTCTCTCTTGATGCTGGTTTGGTGATTAACTAATCATTTAATTTTTTCACTGGTTAATTTTTGGTGGTTTGAGGTTTTTCTATAGTTCCAGCCTTTAAAAACCACATACCTAGGGAAGACAATGTTCACCGAATGTGAAAACCAATATGTAGGTTCTGTTCGAATGTGGGAAAGCCAGAACGCTGCCCACTGGCGATACTTTGTCACACACTGGAAAAATTCGGCGTAGATATGGTGCTTCATGGGCGTTAGTTATGCCAAACATAACGGTACGTATCGTCTCGCAATACCGGTGCTGTGAGTATGCCGCGCCATGCTCCGAGGTCCTGCTAGCAAACTCATTGCCAGCTAGCTGGACTATTTCTAGGTGTTGCATCCGTCAGTGCTACACTGACAAAACATTGTCGCAGCCACGGCACTCCGCGAGGGCTACAATTTATGCCAAACATTAAAACACATATTGTCTCCCTATATTGGTGCTGTGAGTACGTCGATCCGGCTCCTTAGTTGAGTAACAGGTGAGTCGCCACTACAGAACCCTCGGTGGGACAGAGAGTGCGCCGCAGTTTTTTCAGTGTTGTAACAGTGGCTCTTAGTGTTGCTTTTAATTTGGAGTTCGGTAGGTTTTGTGCATGATTTTATCCATTAAAAATTATTTGAAGTTGGTAAAAGAGGATTTTTGCTTCATTTCGTATTTTTCCATTTAGTGTTCGTAAGATGAGTGACATTAGACAATTTTTTTCATGACGAAAGATTGAAGATTTATCTCCATCAACCGATGACCATCCAGGCACTAGTTTTCAAGGTTAGTATTAATGTTATATTATTCCTTTTCCTTACATCAGTGAATCTAAACAGTTTTGTCGTTTATTAACAGTTAAGTCGCTTAAAACAGCAAAAGAGAGCAAACCAGCTACGGATGCAAACCAGCAGTGGCGGAGAAAATGACACATCGCATACGATGAGATGTAATTAAGGCACAATGCGTAGTTATACATTTTATTCTATCGAATATTAATATGTTCGGCGAAAGAAAAAACTACTTATTTCAGATGAAGTCCCTTAAAAACCTCTGTAGAGGACTGCAGTGAAAATTACAGGCAGTGTAACCGTGTGTATGACTTTCATCGCGGTGATTTTACGACTAGCCCCAGTAGTATTTTGTAGTTAATAGATATTATCAAGGGAGCATGGTGGCCTAGATTAGATTAGATTGTTGTTGGGGGGGCCTTCGTCAGGAGCCCGGGCACTTAGACCTATCTTGGTCCATTGTGCCAACCCCATGCCTGTCTGCCACATGCTGACGGTACAAGAGCACCTCGGTAGAGGTATGGAGGATTTGCCTCCCCCTGCCTCACCCCAGTACCAGGTATAGAGGATGTCCTCCCTCCAACCGGCCCGGTTTGGCCTGGCCCCTCCGGCCTGCCGGTATAGGTATGGAGGGAGTATCATCTCTCCATCCATGCCTGGTTGAGGTATGGAGGAGGGTCACCCATCCAACCACCGTCCGGGCCCAACGTTGCTTAACTTCGGTGTTCTGATGGGAACCGGTGTTTCAACGTGGCTAGGCCCTTGCCCCAGCATGGTGGCCTAGTGGGTAGAGCACTTGGCTACTGATCGAAGGGTTCCGGGTTCAAATCCAGGTGAGGCCTTTGAACGCCCCCGAACCTTGGAAAGCCCAGGTGGCCCAGGGAAAGGAACTGGCCCCCCTACCCTGAATGTGTAAAATTCACACGCCTGTGGCTTAGTCTGGGTTGAGCTCTACCATCAACTATCCAAACCAACCTTTGGGCTGAATCACTGAGTGAGAGTGAGATATTATCAATGAATTTAATTTTTTCGCAAGTAACGCGCATATCGAGAGAGAATGGAAAAATACTGGGTGGTGATCGAAGATTTTCATTATTGCTTACACGATCGAAAAGCTCTATTGAATTTTATTTTAAATGTATTTTTTTCAACTTGGAGAGTGGAAAAATGGTATATGCAAAAAGTGCGTAGAGTAGGTGAGTCTGTATGAGTTTTTGTCACCCTCATTACCTTTGTGTGATGAACTCGACTCGTACGAGAATCCCCCACTTGCATTGTAATGTTATATTTCATGAATTTCATACTGCCTAACGAATAATAAATATTACATAGGACAAGAGATTATTTCTTGCTTCGATATCCGTGAACTCTTGGATTATGGTATACCAATCGCGGCATCCTTTGTTTTATATTTGGCCCTTCAAAAAAGTGACAGCAATAAGAAAAGGAAGAACTCTCTGCCACCACTTGAAACTAATGTTCGTGATGCTAAATTGGACATTGGAATATACATGGGCAATAATCCTCAACCCAGTGATGAAGTTTGTCTTGAATTATTGAGAAAACCATGGACTTCTGATAAAACGTACAACTTCAAAAATGGTTTAAGCCCTCATGCTAAAAGAGTATTTCGTTTGGAGTGGCTCCAAACCTTCCCTTGGCTGGCTTATTTGGCTGTCGGCAGAGGACCTTTATGTAGATTCTGTGTGTTGTTTCGGCCTCCGGTTCAGCGTGGTGTACAAGGAAAATTCATAAATCGCTTACCTTAAATATAACAAGTTGAATGAAGCTGCTCAGTCCCACACAAAATCCCAGTGGCTTCATGAAACTGTCTCATCTTCCAATCATTTCCAAAATATTATGGATAGACAGCACCTGAGTGTTCATGAAGTTTTAGATTCAGCATATCATACAGAAGTAGCAGAAAACAGAGTAAAACTTTGCTCAATAATATCAGCAATTTTGTTTTGTGGAGTGCATGAGCTTCCTCTTCGAGGAAAATTAGACGCAGGCTCTGTTTTTACAGATCTGCTATATTTCTGAGTCGAATCTGGTGATAAATTGTTGAAAGACCATTTGGAATCTGTGGGTAAAAACAGCCGGTATATATTGCATCAGATCCAAAATGAACTCATCCAAACATGCTCCGACATAGTCAAATCAGAGATCATTGCAGAAGTAAACCATGTCACAGCTTTTTCCGTGTTAGCTGATGAGACTGTTGACATTGGAGGGACAGAGCAGTTATCAATTGGAGTAAGACATATGAAATTAATGGAAGGAAATAAACTCTTCCATGAAGAATTTCTTGGGTACAGAACATTGAAAGAACTGAATGCTAAATCAATATCAGAAACCATAATTCAGTTCTTGATCAGAAGTAATGTTGATTTGAACAAGCTTGTTGGCCAAGGGTATGATGGCTGCTCCACTATGGCTGGTCATCATGGCGGAGTCCAAAAATTCATTAATAACAAATATCCGATGGCATTATTCTTCCATTGTGCAAGTCATGTATTGTATCTTGTCATAAATGATTTGAATAATGTTAGTTAAGTCAGAAATGCTGCTGGTACAACACAGGAAATAATAACATTTTTTAGAGGAAGCACTTCGCGACAGCACAAGATTCCAAAAATCCCCCTTTTGTGCGAAACACAATGGTTTTCAAAATATAAGCGTATGTATTAGAATATTTTGTGAAAACTTTCTGATGATCGTGCAAGCTTTAAAGGATCTCGAACAAAGTGCAACCAATCAACAAACCAGGACCACAGCTTATCAACTTGGCGTAGCAGCAACTACATCAAACTATGTAGTAACACTAGTAGTGATTTGTACGTATTCCATGAAGCTAGAACCTGTTTGTAAACAACTTGAGGGAGTTAATATGAATATAAAAGCAGTGCTTGAGCACATTAATAAGTTAACAAATGTGTTTAAAACTCACCGGAAAGATGCTTCTACAGAATTTGCCACAATTTTTAAGAAGGCAGAAGATATTTGCAATGAGCTAGGTATTGAAATGAAGCGGTCTCGAGTTTTTGCGAGAATTTCACAAGGCTGATCACATGTGTGAGAATTTAGAAGATTTCTTCTGGATAACAATCTTCATACCCTACTTAGATTCACTCATCTCGTCCTTAAGAGATCGCTTCTCTCAATTACAAGAAAAGGCTTTCTCACTTATGCAGCTTCACCCAAAGGAAATGAAAAAGCTAGGCAAGCAATCCTTTTTACGTGACACAGAAAATATCGTGTGTATATGGCAATCTCTTACCGAATTTTACAGCTGAAGCCGTAACATGGTTTGAAATGTGGAAAAATGAATTGGAAGCAGATGCCAACCAGGTTGATTATGGTGACTTGGTTATACATGCCACCCCATTCCTCCCAGCTATAGTTTATGCAATATAGATTGGCCTGACCCTGCCAGCAACGACCTGCACAATTGAACGTTCGTTTACCACCTGAAGGGGGGTCAAGACTTGGACCCAAAATACAAAGGGAGACAGCAGATTAAGCGGCCTTTGTATGCTCAGTGTTCACAGGAAGCGAATAGATTCAAACAAACACTTTATTGACTCATTTATAGACAAATTTGGTGCAGGATCAAGAAGGTTGAAGCTTTTGTTTAAACAGTAAAACAATAATAGTTTTGTTGAAAAGGACTTTTTTTAGTTGTTCTTATTTGTAATGTTTTCCTTTTCTAAATACACTGTTCCTATTCAAATTACAAAAGTATTTGGTACAATCATTTCCCAAACTTTTTCATGAACTTTTTCGGGAGGGGGGTGCAAGTGCACTCAATTGCACCCCCCTCCTGGCGCCCATGCTTATGACCACACAGTGCCTAAATTATCTGCTAGATAGCATAGAAAGTCCAAAATTGATGAGAGTTTTCTTACATCTACATTGAAGAGTCTTATTTTTTAAAATGTGTATGTGCTTAAAAATTGTGTTTTTCTGGGAGTGCCTCCAATTTTATGCCCAGCACTCAAGTGTTAACGGCTCATGTCCATTGACTGGGGCTGAAGAAGATTTTTACCTTTCTTTAAGTCCCATGGAGGGGTTGACCCTCATTTAGGTGGACCCACCCAGACCCATATTTGGAGTCCGAGCATCAGCATTGACGATGACCCAGTTCCTCACTGTGGTTGGGTAATGGCACCAACTGACCACGTGGAAATTATTGCCCGTTGTACTTACTCTAATAACTAGTGGCTAGTGTCTACATTCTACATCCGTAGTACCAATGTACCTTGTTTTACCAGCTTTGATTAATGTAAGCATGTAAAATGGTTAATGTTAATAGTACAACTAGGATAAAAAAAACTGTAGGCCCACATAAATGAGGGCTGACCCCTCCATGGGGCTTCACGAGCAGGTAAAAATGCTCTGTGGCCCCAGCAAATGGAACAGCCATTTTAAAGCAGAAGCCTTATATGTAGCTTGGCTATTGATGAAATAGAACTCTTGTAGTATAGGCCTGCAGATTGTCCTCATTTTACTGGATATTCTCATTTTTACTCATCCTATAGCTCCTTAAATTTGAAAATCTCCTTTTCTGTAAGATGTGGAACTTTATTTAAAAGGATCTGCTCCAGAGTCACTCTGGTGGATTCATGATGATGGATGGTGGCATTCATTTTCCTAAAGAAGCTTTTGTCTATGGTTTTAAACAGGGAAATATATTTCCCTTCATGTCATCTCTGAATAAACGGGGGTAATAATACATGGGTTCTTAAATAATGAAATATGATTATTTGAAGAGACTTGAGGCATTCAGCATATTTATTACAATTTTCCCATGTATAGGTGAATAGTTTCCATCAATTGGCAGTTCAATTTTATCCACTAGTAATATCACCATTAGTCCTTTATTTGGATTCTTTAATAACAATGAAATCAAAGATATGTTCACAGATGGCAGAGCCTCTCTTTTCAATTTTATGATTATTTCCATAATTATGATTAAAATATAATACTCTAAACATATTTTATTCTCTAAAAAATGGATAACTATGTTTAAAATCCAAAGTGAACACATATATTTTTGAGTTTTTTTCCAACGAGATCTGCCAAATTATTTCATTTCCAAAAAGAGTTCGAAATTTGGAGGGAAGGGATAAATTCCAGCTTTGGCTGCTACTTATGCAATTTCACAAATACATGCTGCAGTTTCACAATTATTGAGGATACCATCTAATATTTCTTAGGGCTAGTTATATAATCTCTGGTTAAATATTTTATCTGCGTGCAATCCAAAGTTAATACTTTCTTTTACAAAGAACCCCAACTCTCAGTTGATATATTAAGGAAATGAGAAGGCTTATACCATCTTGCTTTTAACGTTTTCCAGACATTAAAAACTGGGCCGTAATAGTGTTACACTGTTACTCAAAGATTTATTTAGAAAGCATTTTAAGAAACGTAAGACAGTTAAAAATGTATTATGGCATTTTTGAGAAAGACATCCTCAAAAGTCTTCATTTTCTCAGGAAAATGCCCTCAATTTACATAGTCAAGACTCCATTTTTTTAAGTTATCAATAGCCAAGGCAGAGAATGTTGCACCAGCAACAAGGTTAGAAATAACGTCATTGTCAGAGATAACTGATCACTAAAAATGAAGTAAAAATTGACTCAAAGATCAATACAGAAGGTAGCCCTTTCTGACTGGGTGATTCCAATTTAGAATCATGAAAGTTGTTCGTCAAGGCCATCCTTGGGGATTAAGGGGCCCTGTGCAAACGAAAGTCAGGGGCCCCCTAAACTTTGCATTCCCATATTGATATAGTATCATCTTTTAAGCATATTTCAAGGAAACAAGGAAATTAACCGACAAAATGGAAATTGATTTCAAGAAATGTACACGTGTACTAAATAATTGGTAATTTCGGGTAAATGGCAGGTTTTCCAGCACCGTCTGAAAGAGGCAAGCCTGGGCGGGGCCCCTGTAGGCACGGGTCCAGTGCAGTGGCACCTGTCACACTACCCTAGGGACGGCACTGTTGTTTGGTACCATACCCCATGTCTCATGAGTAGTAATTCAAATTGTCAGCTATTGCATTCTGCATGTTTCTCTTAAAACCAAAATTCATTGAAAGAAAAATCACTTGCAAAAACATTCAAATAAAGGTTGATACTTAAACAAGCATTGAGTAATCAATGATTTTAATTTGGTCAGATGAAGCAAATACAAGATATGTGGCAGTGCTTGTAAATTATATGGGTGGATGATGGTCTTCTTGAGCCCTCCGCATGGAGGAGGCCCCTCCAACCCCTTTCCAGGCCCGCAATGATGCTTAACTTCAGTGATCTGATAGGAAACCAAGTTTGAACCTGGCTAGGCCCTTGCTCTGTAGCAGTGCTTAGTCATAGATCTTACTGAGTACACGGAATGGCTTAAAGTAAACCTCAAACAAAATTTTCAGACACATTTTCTGAAGTTATTTTAATGTAAATGAAAGTAACCCAATTATTTTCAACTCTAAAAAATAAAAAAATCTTAAAATAAACGATTTCATTAATGTAATGCTGATAATATTGCACTGTAAACCTCAACAAGCTAATAAAGGAATATATATCAATTGCCAAAAATTTAGAAGCATTTGAACTATAAATGTCAACTACATCTACATACTACCCCGCAAGCCGCCTCAATAGGCGTGTGGCGGGGGGTGTTAGGATACCAGCCGTTTATATATAAAAAGGAAACGCTCTAATGAAATTACGCCTAGTATTTATTACAGTCCCTTATTGTTCGGGGGAAAAACGAATTTCCATACCTATCCGTTCGGCAAAATATCTCTCTTAATTTATCGTTTCTGTCGGACCTGGAAATATAGTGGGGTTCTAATATGATGTTATCCGTGTCTAACTACAGAGCGGAGCATTAAATATTAACGTTTATATGGTAGGCACAGAAAGGTTTGAGACTATAGTAAGAGGAAATAACCAATTAGGTATCCTTATGATGATTCAATTTATAATATTCTTAGTTCATGAATTTAAAAAGGAGTGGGAGAAAACATATGACTGATATGACGGTGCCAAAGAAAATGAAACATTCAAGAACACTGCCTTGAAAACATTTTTGCAGCTTATTTTTGTATAAGGGAACAAATGGCAAAATACAAGGATAGTAGAAAAATATTTATATCACATGGGAGAAAAAAATGGAACATTTTAGAGAAATGAACTAGTGGTTTCCGTATTTGTAGTTCCCGCCATGTAATAGCGGTATGGCTTTTTTTTTGACAAGGTACAAACAGGTACAAATAGGTGGCGTTATATTATAAATTTGTTGGCGGTTAGCAGAAACTGAAAAGAAGATTCACGGAACTTGGATTTAACTAAATATTCCTGAAGGGAATAAAGTTATTGGTGATGCCAAATACTGTTCTTGCTAGCGTATTATTATTTTTATGCTAAAATGAAATTTCGTGGGAAAATGATAGAACTCCTTTGTATTCGGCAATTTACAAGTGAGTAAATTTTCATGGTTGTACACCAAGTGTAATTTCGAATATGCCATGCGGTATTACGCGCTTCTGAGTTGAATATTCATATTTTTTTAACAGATGTTGTGACGACCATTGCCAAAATAGCCAAACTATGCACAATTAGAATTACACCTGAAAAACTGTATTTCATTGTATTAGACGAAAAGACAGTACGAGGAATGCCAACGTTGTGGTGTGTAATGAAACAGGCTCACTTTTTTAATGAATATAATATGGTCGGAGTGTCCAGTGAGCACAACGAAATATATCTTTCCTTTAATCCAGGTAAAACAACAATAATTCATTGACATTTAATGATGACGTTCACCACATTTTACTGGAGTTGTATTTCAAATTTCAGACATGCTCGCCAAGCCTTTAAGCTCTTTAAAATCCACTCACACTGCTAAATCGGTTAAAGTAAAGCTGACAAACAAACAATCTCCTTGCCTTACTTTTGAAATCGAATTGGTGAGTCTTTATGATGCTAAGTATGATGAGATCCATTCTTTGTTCGTTCCAATTTTTGACTTCACACTAGTTTTATTTCATATTCAGCCGTCATCATTAGCCCTCACAAGGCAATGTGTTCATGACATTCCTGTGTCAGTGATTCCAAGACGAGAATGGGGGCATTACCAAGAGCCAACTTATCCCGCCTTTGATGTAAGTATTTCCTAGCTGTATTTCAGAATATTTTTGTTTGGTGAAGAGTATACATAAGTAGACATGTTTTGTAAAATTTTCGATTATTTTTTAGCCTTAATTGGTCTTTTATTTCAGATAGGTGTGCGTGTTCCCAATATAAAACTTGTCAGGAATGTTGTGGATCGCATGAAAACAATGAGTCCTAGCATTTACATTACTGCTGGAAATGGCTCGTTCACTTTAACCATAGAAACTGATGCGGCTTCTGTTTCTACTCATTTTAAGGGTGTATACTTGGAAAATGTTAATGGTAATTTTAATCAATTAGTTTAATGACTAGGTATTATTTTTTTAAGCTATTGATGTGCTGGTGGACCATAAACATTTACACTTCTCAAAATGTGATTTGTATGTTGGCAAACTTCACTTGGAAAGATTAAATTTTATACCTGAGGAGAAATTGAAAGGTATGTTAACCCTTTCGTGTCGAAGCCTTGCAATGGGAAATGTTTTCCCTGTCATGGCTTATGTATGCATTTCAATCTACTTCTCTATACGGAGCTCTCTCGTGATTACGAATTACTCAGGTATACTTTTCGTCTGTTTTGGGACATAAGTTCTCAGAATATCAAACCCTTTCCTCAGCCGGTGGGTGGAGGCAATCTTGACCCTTCACCTCAGTGCCAGCCCATGTCCACCATAAACTTTGTTTACAAAAAAAGTCATTCCATATTCGGAAAATGTAGACTCAGAAATGTACTGCTTATGTTTTGCTTTGCATTTATAAATTTTAAACGGATCTATAATAATTACTTACTATTAAAGTTATTTGTTAAGGATCCTCCCAACAAGATATGGCTCAAAACAACGTTAGAGTTATGTTTAAAATTTGTAAATGATCACTTGAATGTACAGAACGCACTTTGGAGCCTTATTTTCTTAGTAGCAACAAATAGTTTTTTAGTGTATCCACTGCAAAAACAAATAGTTAACTATGGCCACTTGCCATGATTGGGGCTGTCATTGACAATGAGAGAAAGCGTAGAGATAATCTGTGCCTGCAGGTAGAGTACAGGGTCCCACATCCTGCAGGGTGGGGTTCCTAATGACACCTGATACCTTTATTCTTACTTACATCTTGCTTGGCTGCAGAGCCGTGTTAACAAGCATTCGTTCTCTTGTGTAGAAAAATGTATGGCATTTATAAACGGAATTTGTTTACATGAGATGATAAATCTTCACCATGTGAACACGGCGTTCATAGCCTAAGGGTTAATAACCCTGACATTGATGTATAATTTAATCTATAATTGTCCATCATCAGTACAGGATGATCAGCCAGTAATATATTGATAAGTATGGGGTGGTGAAATAAACGGTATGAGGTGAGATGTTGTGGAACATAATGATATGAAATAATAACAAAAGTTGTCGTATATGTCCACTTTTATGTTTAACTGTACATACAACTAGTTTCAACGCACTAATGCATCATCTTCAGGAACTGTTACTGGTTCCGGGTGATGGGAGTAAAAAAATATGGGTGAGCAAATGTGGGGAAGGGCAGAGGGGAGATGGGGGGGGGGGAAGGGAAGGAGGGGGCGGGAAGGTTTTAGGGCAAGAGGGACAGTATCGGGGAATGGGTTTGAAATTCAATATCAATCATTAGACTTAATCCTCTCTTCCTCCTCTTTATGATTTCCCACTAGTCGAGTTGTTGTCTGGCTCAGTGTATGTGGGGCAGACAGGGAGGAATTTCAGAACACGGGCGAGAGAACACGAAAGTTGCTTTCGCAACAAAGACAAAAAATCCCATTTTGCCAAACACCTACTAGAAGAAAACCACAAGTGCAGTTTCAATCCATACATCCTGCATTTTGAATGGAAGGGACGACGGTTAGATGCCCTCGACCAGTGGGAAATTATAAAGAGGAGGAAGAGAGGACTAAGTCTAATGAATGACATTGAATTTCAAACCCATTCCCCGATACTGTCCCTCTTGCCCTAAAACTTTCCTGCCCAGGGGCGCCGACTTATAAAAAATATTGGGGGGGCCTATATCGCGGGTCTTGCCCCGGGAAATTTTCTAAATTTTAGATGACAAATAGTGAGTGTTAAAGTTTTTTTAAAGCCTTTTAGAGGGGTCATATGATCAACATTAGAACCCCGAAAACTCGACTCTCTATAACTTGACACTTCGGGAAACTCTACAAGCCTGACACATTTTTTTGGCTTTGAAAAAAGAAACAAAACATCAACAACACAGTATTTTGGTAAAAAGCTAATTTCATTTACAGTTATAATTACGCTCATAGACTATTACAGAGCAGTGAATATATAGCTCTGAACAAACTAAAATTATATTTAAATAAATCCTAAACTATCATAAAAAGAATAAAACATAAAATATTGCTGTCGCTCAGCAATAGCACTTTGATTAATAAGTGATATAGCTAATTTAAGTTTACTTCGCAGAAGACTTCGGGTTCATTTAATTAAAACAATATCTCAACGTTAATCATTTAATACAGTTAGCAGAGTTTATAAAGTACGCCTAATACTTTCAGTCAACAAGTATGTAAATAGTGGGTTTTAATTGGGTCTTACACTCTAAAAATACTGAAGTACTTGAAAATAAATAATACAGTGCTATAGTACGAAATATAGATATAATCGTAATATATAAATACAGTACTGATAACTATCACTAACATTTTGAAACTGAAAATTTAACATTCTGTATGTATTTATCTGTTTTATAAAGATTTTTAATATTTCTATAAATACCATTATTAGGGCAAGAGTGTCTTTAGAAAGGTGCAAATGTCGACCGTCTGACTGGATTACTGTATATGAAGTCGTTGATGACTGGTCGGATATCCAATTCATCCAAAATATCACGGTGGGCATGGAGAACAGCCAAGTTGTTCAATCGCTTCTGTCCCATTGTTGATCGAATATATGATTTCAGACGTCTAAGGGCGCTAAATGACCGTTCTGCTGTCACTGTCGTTATTGGAACTACTTGGAGAAACTTAATGCACTTCACTACTTCGCATAACATTTCTCCAACTGCAGGCTCTTGTGTAATGTACTTTCTTACATCACACATGTTTTTTAAGACCAGCTGTTTTTTATTAGCGATATCGGCTAACATATGCAAGTGTAAGCGCAATCTCTCAATGTCGAGGTCATTTTTGAAAAACTCAGTTGAGTTTACAAAATTTGTTTCCCCTCTGTTCACTAAAAGCAAACACTCTTGTTCAACTGCAATAACCTGCGTGAGTCTAGTGGATGCAAACCGCTCAGTAATGCAAGATTGCACCGTTTCACAAACTTCAATGTAAATAGCTTTGTAGTATTCCTTTGGGGTTTTGAAAGTGTGCGGTGAGCTGGCTTCGTCGTTTTCATATTTATTTGGCATACGTCGATTCCGAGGAAGCCAAGGATCATCAACTTGTGAAGGTTTCTCTTTTAAACACAATTCCCAAAAGTGTTCAAAACTATCACGCCTTCCATTCAATATACAAATCAAGCCCTCATATATTTTTCCCAGATCAGCAACACTTAGATGAGGGCATTGAATTTTTTCATTGACATCCTCTACTGGGTTCATTACATGGCAATAAAGACGTAAAAATAAATGAGTCTTAAATTGTAACATTGACTCAAAGTAGCCTGCACATTTGTAACCTGCCTCTGTTTTGTCCTCTGCACTAAATGTTTTAAAAAACTCTAGAAGTTCTTCAAAGTGTTTCACTATTTTCAAGATACTGGAAGCTCGCATTGTCCATCGAGTCGGGCAAAGAGGTCGTAGACCAGGTTGATCGTTGGCGCTCTCATAGCATATGCTTCTGAAAAGTCCCATCCTTTTGGTGGATTCCCTTACGGTGTTTATTAAGTCCTTTGCAAAAGCCATAATATCCCTCATACACGTAAGAGAGCGGAGACTGTCTACAACTGCCAAGTTTAAACTGTGAGCAGTGCAGTGCACATAACGTGCTTTTGGTTGTACATCCAAAACTAACTTTTGTAGTCCTTTGAACCTACCTCTCATATTCGAGGCACCATTATAGCACTGTCCTCTTAAGTTATCCATTGACAAATCAAGACGAGCCAGAACGTCTTTTATAATAATAAACAGAGTTTGTGATTCAGTGTTGGGGGTCTCGTATAAGCCAATAAAGTCTTCGTTGATGATTAAGGAATCATCGACAGTACGAATACAAAATGACACCTGTTCGTGAATCGAAGAATCACTTGTTTTTTCAACTATAATAGAATAATGTTCAGTCTTCTTGATTGAAGCCAATACCTTTCTCAACACAGTCTTTCCTAGTAGATCAATGATCTCGTTTTGAATATCGTGGGATGTCCACTGGTACCCCGAACGCCCTAATCAATCTTTTAACTCAGGTACGTCATTCTTTCGGAGTTCCAACAATTGAAAAGAATTTGAGTTTACATCTTCGTGCCCTCTAATTGCTAGTCCTTGTCGGCATAGAAATTACACGGTAGTAAAAATTGTCTCAAGAGCTAAACGGTTTTTCTTCATATCACTCTCTAACTGTTCATTCAATTGGGAGACCACGCTTCGGTTAGTGATAGAATTTAGTCTCAGAACACCTTCTGTATGCGTAAACGTATTTTCATGAAGACGGAATTTTTCCAAAGCCTTTTTCCAGTTAGAAAAGCCTATGGAAAGAAATGCATCTTCTTTTTTTGAAGAAAATTGCAATAGATTTTTAGCATCTGCCTCTTTGCAGGTTTTGCAATAAACTTTTTCGGTGGATGCTTCATATTCTAGCCATGCATATTTGGTCAACCAAGACTTCTGAAATGATCTTCCCTTGCCGGATTGTCCAGGTTTCGGCTGAGAACACTTCTCGCCTGAAGACGATGAAGCAATTGACGACACAATAATTGTCAGAGGTTGACTTGCAGTACCATCAACTTCCAAGCGTGCCTTTTTGGTAACAAATTTATCCATTGCAAACTTAATTCACAATAGACTAAGAGACTAAAGTAAACAAATAAAATATAGTCACATAAAAGTCTCCTAAACACTAAAGTCAAAACGCTAAACACGTCTGCACTGAAAGAAAATATCCACACTGAATGACTGCGCCAGCAGGGTGAGCTTCATATTGCCGCGGCGTCGTAATGTCTTGAAGTGTCAAAGCGACGCGAGGCGGAGGCGCGCAGGGTTTCAGGTGCTTCTGCTTTCTGATTCAGTCCTTTTGCAGTCGCCGCGGCCGCAGCGCTGGCCCTCAGGGCTGCAAATTGGTCATTATTACCATTATTGGTCATTATTTCTGATATTGATCATTAAAAGTCATTATAATTCTAAAAAGTATCTAAAATTCAATTCTATACCATATTTACAAGTAGGATGAGGATTTTTGTCGCTTTTACTCGCCTAAATCCTCGGGGTTGTCCTATGAGCCCGAGAGAAGGATTCGCGGCAGACGACTCCAAGCTGCGTATGCCTCGGAAGCGAACGTGTAGATGAGCCCGGTGTGGCAGCAATGTCATCTGATACCCAGGCGGAAATCGACAATTTCTGACTAGCATCTTTGTTGCACCTTCCACAACAATGTAGTGAGGTGGATTGACCAATCGATCAACCAATGTCTCCTGCATACATCCTGTTTTGGTTGACCATGAAGGTAATGTAGCCAGGCAGTCAGGCGACAGAAGAGTAGCATTATGGTAGGGGTGAGATTACAAAATGTACGAAAGTAGAATGCTTAACCTCCACAACTAAGTTTTATTGAAGAACAATACAATGTTACAATACGGACAAGATCTTATGTAATATGGTTCCAGACCCTCGTTACGTAAGACCATGTAAGACAATCCTAACCCCCACTCTCCCTCAAAACGTCTTCCATAATACTTAATAGGAGCAAGGAGTTCCTATTTCTTATTTTTTTTCTCTAAAATCCTACATTGTTCTTTTTTCAAAGCCGTCTTATGTGTGAGTAACTACGGTAATACAAAGGGTCCAAAACGCCACAAACCTCCCATTATTATCTGGCCGGTTTCAGTAGGGTTTATGTTGTATTTGGTCAATTTGTGATCATTATTTGAGCAAAAATAAGTCATTCTTCCATTTAAATCAACCGGGAGGCAGCTTGCATCCCTCTTGGCCCGCCAGTTTGTACCCGAAGGTTCACGCACCGGGAAAAATTCAAAGTGTGTCGCAGCCCCGAAACACTATCATGATTCACACCACTTTTTTCAGTTAACCTGCTTACTACCGTAATAATTATTTGTTTTAACTCATTACTGAATGTATTTTAAAAGGTAACTATCGTCAAACAAGGAAAATAAAAAATACCAACATATTTTTGTGATTTTACAAAGCATAATATAACTTAATTAATTTCTTGAATTATTGGGGGGGCTCTGCCCCCCCAAACGAATTATTGAGGGGGCTCGGGCCTCCTCAGGCCCCATGGAGTCGGCGCCACTGTTCCTGCCCCCTCCTGCCCCCCCATCCCCCCTCCCTCTGCCCTTCCCCTCATTTGCTCACCCATTTATATGGACTCCCATCACTGGGAACCAGTAACAGTACCTGAAGATGACGCATTAATGCGTTGAAACTAGTTGTATGTACAGTTAAACATTAAAGTGGACATATAAAACAACTTTTGTAAAAATTTCATATGGATTGTTATCAGAAAAACTGATATCGGGCTAGCCCTGGTTTTAGTGAAGTAGCGCGTATAAAATTAAATGTGATTTGGTGGAAATGCATTGTATTTTCAGTTGAATGTGGCAGAAAGGTATTTATGTGATGGTTAATGGAATTTAATTCTTCTCTGTTAAAAATACCAGAAATATTCCTTAAGAATTTGTAATATTCATTGCAAAACTGAACTTCTTTTCAGGTATTACTTGTGATATGCCTCCGGGTCAGACAGAAGTTTCTGCCAAAGTTGATATAAAAAAACTCTCTCTCTTCCTTTTCTGTGAGCAAATTAACCCATCTAAAGTTATTTGTTGTAAGTATGTTATTTAATCCGCTTCTATTAATATTTTTTGCTTGATCTTGTCATATTCTTAAGGATTTAGATTGGTATATTAAGAAAAGAACAAGGTGTAAAAAATCAATGTGCAATGTTTATCTGATTTTGTAATCCGAGGTAAAATTGGATGGAAATACAAGGAATTTTTCGCTGTTAGGTGATCATATTACTGGCCTACTTAAGTGCGATATTCCACAGAGGAAAAATCATTCGCCATTTTTCCTCTGTGGAATATCGCACTTATGTGCACTTGCGGGTGACTCCGTAAAGGTAACTACCGTGGCTAGTCCCGGTATCCTCAAAATTGGCCTACTTAACTAAGACAAACATGGCTCTCTTGAAGTAAAGGCAGTTTTGCAGACATGTTACTCTGATCAAGTGTAGGGTTGGAAAAATTGTCACTCAACATTGACATATCTGGTGCCTTCTTAGTATTTCTTTTACTAATATGACGCAAGCGTTGATTGGAAGGAGACATAGAAAAACACGGCCTTCTCCATAGCTGATTTATTGCACACTGGGCCAACCAGACAACAACATACCAACCATCTAAAAAAAATTAGTGTTACCAACCTAAGAAAGTTACTACACTACCTCCCCCCTCTTTACAACAATTAAAATTTTTCACCATTACACATAATCATTGAATCGGACAGGTTTCATAATTCACTAGTTCATCCTTACAGATAAACAGATCTCAATTAATTCCTGATGATGGTGATTATTCACTGAAACCCGGGTCGCTCAATTTAAATAAAAGTGGTATTAGTAACAGTTATTCATCGACAAACATTAGGTTTCATAATTTTTTCTTGTGAGCGCAATTGACAAGGCTCACGTGGTGCTTCACAATTAGCCCCGGTGACACGTACAGCTGGGGAAGTTCCGACAGCATTGTCACAGGTTGCACCTCAGGGGGTTGGGGTAGGCCTACATGTGGTACAGGCTGCACTGGGATGGAAGGAATAGGACAAGTGTGGTCCTGAATAGTAGACATGGAGACAGGACCCCTCGGCTCAACATTATCATCACATAAATGGGCAACTTTCACCTGATTAACACTAACTTGATACACTTTATCCAATGTGGAAACTTGCAACATTTCAGTGGGAGTCTGCTTTGTTACAGTACAGAGATAATTTCTGTAAGCCATCAAAAAATTAGCGATTGTTACTGAAATTGGCACGGTGGACTGCTCCTGCAGGGCCTTTTTAAGGGCAGTTTTTACTGTCTACACTCCCTTTTCCACCAACCCATTACCTTCAGGGTGATAAGGTGCACTTTTATAAGCAACAATCAAGTTATTAGTACAGAATTCGAGTCACTCAGTAGACGAGAAGGGTGGGCCATTCTCTGTGACAACTTCAATTGGCAGGCCCCAAGCTGCAAAACATGATAACAATTTTTCAATCACTGTACTGGCCTGTGTGTCTGACATTTTCCACACTTCTATCCATTTACTAAAACTATCGACACTAATCATAAATGTATCTGCCTTAAAGAAGAAAAAAGTCCAAATGAATCCTTTCCCAAGGCCCCTTAGTCTTTTGCCAAGGCACTGTTTCATTAGATAAACATTTTAAATTATTTTTGGCACATGAATCACAAGTTTGCACAAAATGCTCAATATCTGCAGACACATTGGGCCACCAAACATTTGCCCTAGCTCTTAACTTCATCCTGGTAATCCCAGGGTGACCTTCATGCAATAAGGTAAGAATTTTGGCTCGCAATGCCATGGGTATGACAACCTTATCTCCTAGCATGACACACTCACGCCCAGTCAATAATGCATACCTCACATCAAAATAGCTATTAAGATCCACCCCTGGAGATTTGGCAGGCCACCCCAACTGAATAAATTCCTTCACCTTACTAAGTTGCGGGTCTTGATCAGTTTCCAAACTGACATATTCAACACTAACTGGCAATTCAGGCAAGTCACATACAACACTGCACCTGTCTACACTCTACGGCATATTCTTTTATTGGCAGTCTTGACAAAGCATCTGCTGCTCCCATGAGGTCAGAATTCCTATAGTCAATACTATAGTCATAATTACTGAGCAACAAAGCCCATCTTTGGATTCTTAAAGCTGCTACCTTTGGAAAAGTTTTCTTAGGCGAAAACATAGACTTTAAAGGAATGTTATCTGTGACAAGAATAAATTTCCTGTCAGCAAGAAATTTATGAAGCTTACTCAACGCAACAACAACACTTAAAGCTTCTCTTTCAATTTGAGAATATTTCTGTTGGGTTGGAGTCAAGGACTGAGAGATAAATGCAACTGGGTGTTCCTCATTATTTTCTCTTATGGCTAATACAGCTGCTATGCCTATAGGAGAGGTATCAGTAACTAACACTAATGGCTTTGTAGGGTCATATAACCTTAGCACTGGTTCCTGACTTATTATCTTTTTTCCTAACTCAAAAGCCTTAGCACAATCCTCATCCCAGTTCCACTTAATACCTTTACTCAACAGATTATACAATGGCTTAAAATTCGTACTAGTATTAGGTATGAACTTGTTATAGAAATTAATCATCCCTAAAAAAGATCGTAATTCGGACATATTCAATGGAATAGCACATTCAAGCAAGGCTTGCACTCTTTTGGGAGAGGGCTATATAATATTTTCCCCTAACACATGACCTAAAAATTCAACTTCCTTTAAATACAACCTTAGCTTCTCCTCCTTCACACGAACCTTACTTTGAGTCAACTTTTGCAAAACAGCATACAGATTTTTCCTACACTCATCCTCACTTGCCCCTCCTACTATAATATCATCAACATATGCCCTGGCCCTTTTACACCCTTGCAATATTTGATCCATAATAGACTGAAAGATGGCGCTTGCTCTAGCAAGGCCATAAGGTAGCCTAGTTGGCTTAAGCTAGCCAATACATGTGTTTAAGACCAAATATTCTTGTGATGGCTCATCCAACTTGACCTGCATGTAAGCGTCTGCACAATCAGTTACACAATACATTTTACACCCATGTAAGGAATAAAATATATCCTCTGGTATAGGCAAGGGATAATGGTAAACTACTATATTATAATTCACTGTACACTTATAATCATGAACTACTCGAACCTCATTTGAATTAGGCTTTGGCACAGGCCATACAGGAGAACCCCACAAGGACCGACTTACTCTAACATATCGCCCTTCATCAATTTTTTTTCTCAACCCATTAGTCACTTGCTCTCTCAATGCATATGGCACTTCATAACTATGTAGCATGTTTCATTGGTCTAGCCCCATTCTTTAGCACCACTGAGGAAAAATACCCTTCAATACATGAACTTCCATCTTTTGAGAAAATATAAGGGAACATCATCTTTAATCTTTTTATTTGCTCCTCATGAAGTCTCTTTTCAGTTTTGGCCACCACTGTGGAGCTGAATCCCCACATATTTCTCTATCCTGGCACCAACTCATCTAACCAATCCCACCACAATAAGGGTACGAATCGTATAACCCCATCACACAATACAAGCTTTAAGACTTAATTTTTACCTTAAAACTGCACATTAAATGTGGCCCAGTAGACAGCTGGCATCTTAAGGGTAGTTTGGCCCTTAGTTCTAACTAGAATATCCCTATGTTTGGCAGGTGGTTTGTTTATGGTTTTGATGTTGTGTTGTCTCAACATTCTGGATATTTTGCTAGATATAGTAGAAACATATGGTATGCATGGCCTGGCAGTGGGTTTTTCCCTTTTCTCCTGCACCTTTGGGTGAAAGGTCTTTTTTTGGGCCATGGAGATGTGGCTTTTGCTCTTACCATTCTGGAGGAAAGTCATTTTGAGGTGCTTCAGTTTGGTGGGTAGGTATATTCATCAGTCCTGGCTCTTGCTTGATGAAACAACGATGAGAGAACAGCCCACCTTTTGGAGGGGAGATGGTGACTCCCACCATTCAAATTGAGATCCGTATGAGTTGGTTTGCAGTAGACTCTGTGGCCAAGCCTACCGTTACTTTTCTGGTAGATCAGGATGTCAAGGAATGGTAGCTAGCCGTTCTCTTCCAGTTCCATCGTAAATGTGATGTTGGGCATTTACGTTTTGTAGGACTGGACGAGGAATTCCTTGCCATGAGGCCAGACAACAAAGGTGTTGTCGACATACCGGAAATAGTGCTTCGGTTGTAGAAGAGCCGAGTTGAGTGCTTTTTCTTCAAAGTTCTCCATGAAGAAATTAGCAATGGTGGGAGACAGTCGGGATCCCATAGCCACTCCGTCTGCCTGCTCGAAGTAATTACTGTCACACTGGAAGTAGGTGGAAGCCAATGCGCGGTGAAACAACTTCATCATGTCATCGTCAAATTTGATGCTCAGAAGGTGAAGAGTATAGGTCAGGGGGATGCATGTGAATAGGGACACCACCAATATCAAGGCTCACCATTCAGTCCGTTTCTTTTAGGTTGATTATGCTTAAAGTTTCTACGAACTCCACTGAATTTCTAATGTGATGTTCTCTGAGTCCAAGAAAAGGCACCAGGCTGCCTGTGAGGTATTTTGCCAGGTTGTAGATGGGAGAGGCGATGGCACTCACTGAGACCCATTGTGAGCCATTGAGACCCATTCCATAATAGCTTGATAAAAGGGCGGTGTGGCCAGGGCAGGAAGGCGGGGATTCCCGCCCAGGCCCTGATTTTAATGTAAATAAAATATAAATAAGTATGTCACATCGAAAGTTTTTATGTCGTTTATATATTATTTGCAAACATTTTGCCTTAACGACCTGATACACGTTTTTAACGCACACATTTTTTCAGAATGGGGTAGGGGGAGGGTCACAAAAACCGTGTGTGCTCTCTGGGTGTGCAGTGGCCCGGGCCCCTGAGCACCCACGCCACCCCTGGCTTAAGGTATAAATAGAAGAAGGAATGTGTAAAATTCATCATATCTATTTTTATATTCTAATCATTTATTTATTCTATCGAAGGAAAAAAAAATTATTTAATTTTAATGTAAGTTATAATATTTTTATTAATAAATATAATATCATGCACTGCAGATGTCTCATCGGTTATACTCTCATTAATGATTTATGAAGATATTATAGAGTCGATGCTATTTTATATTGGTATTTAATTCCATCCATCTTTGGCATACACCTTTGGTAAATTGACTTTTTTTCCTCGTGTCAATGAATAATTTTGTCAAAACTTTGGTTGCAATGTTTGAAAATTATTACAAATAAGTTATATTTTTAAACCTTTTGGGGCACTGGGATGAACTACCTACTACTGGTACTGTCCTGGCCAAACTGATACACATGGTCACCTCATTGTGGGTTTTATTTTCTGCTGGATTACTGTGGTTTTTTGTAGTTGAAGGAATTGGGTATTAATCATTGAAATCTGCTTTGTATACAAATGGTAGGCCTTCCATATGATGGTTTGGAAATGTGTTTTGTTTCAAATTCAGTCCTGAATATGAGTGTCACAGCACCATGGAAAATAAATTCAACATATATATGAATGGCTGTGAAACCATTGTAGCTAGTTAGGAAAAAGATCAAGGACTTCTCTGGTTCATTGGATATTTAAGCAGGGTTGTCTTCTGTTTGTGGATGAAATATGGAGAAGCATTATGAGTAATAAATGAGAAGTTGGAAACAATATTTTCTTCATGAATTTAACATAAACAGTGAACATCAACTTTTAAAGTACCCTCTGCTAATAATTCCAATGTATTTGTGTTTGGTTCCTATTAGGGATGAGTCGATTCCTCTTTTTTCGATTCTGATTCTTTCAAATCGATTCCCGATTCTTGATTCCAATTCCATCAATTCTTATTCCTAATATGTATCAGGTGGGATATTGATATACCAGTAGCGTACGACTATTATTTAAATTCAAGTACTGGCTGGAATAAAATAACAAAGACAATTACGTCGCTCAAAAAGTGTATTTAATGACAAATAGCAAATATATCCTCAGCTTATAGTCTATGTTTAAAATATATATTTATCTATCTGGAATCAATGGAATGGGAATCGACTCAAGGCGATTGATTCTCGATACCGATTCTAAGCCTGAGAATCGGTGGAATCGGGAATCGACATTTGGAATTGACTCATCCTTAGTTCCCATTATCTGTGAGAACTAACTCACCAGCCTTAATAAAATATGAGCTATGGATATTGAGTATACTCTGAATTAAATATGTTCAAGTTTTGATAGAAAGACATTTCTTCCCATCTCTGGGCAGTGTTGCAAAAAAATTTAGTGTTCATTATGATAGGATAGGAAGTTATTAGAGGTTGGAATAACTATTTACCTCTGATTGAGAACATTAATATTTCTTGCTGTACATGTTACAGTATGTTGTATTGTGCCAGGCTCCTGTTTCAGAGACAGGTGACGAGCATAGGTATGGTTGGCTGGTGCCCACCTTAAATCCATGTGTTCAGATGCACCTCATATTTTTATATTTTGGGGAAAAACTTTTGTATGGTACATACAAAGATATAGTCATAAACATTTAGAAGTGAATGAATGTTAAAGATAAAATAGGCATTGGATTCGCATGATATTTATTTTAAGCTCATTGAAATTATTGTTAGTTTAATAGTTGTTGTGAAATACCATTTAAATGCTGCACTTTGGAGAATGAGTTTCAACATTGTTATGACATTAAGTTGTTTTAAATGCAGCAATGCAATAAAAATAAATTTATTGCAGCGCCTGCTAATGTTTCCTCAACATTTATCAAATGAGTATTGAGGCACTGCCCCAAAGAAGGGTGCAACTTTAAATTACTATTTATATCTTTCTTTTCAGATATCAGTGAAGACAAACTGGTTTATATATACATGGAACATGAAGATGTTGTTTATAATTTTTTTCTCGCTGCTAAAATGTCCTGATTTTTTACCTGTTGTCATTCTCATTCATAAAAAAATTGAAAATAAATATTTATCAATGTTTTTAATTCCCTGTAGTTGTTTTGGTTGATGTAGATCAACCATTTTGCTGCTTAAGGGCTGATGTATTGGCCTTTGGTACCTGTACAAAAACTTCATCTAACTGACATTTCGGCTGGTATTTTTATGCGTATAAATATTAATTCGTTGATTTTCATTACCCTAAAAATACAATTTTAATGCATTATTTTACCATTCCTTTCCCAAATCTTTGAAAAAGGTTACATGTGCAGAATAAAAATTATGAATATTAAAACAAATTAAAGTCTACTAGTGTAAATCATGAATGTGGCCTTAGCAATATTAGTGCAACCCTGCCCTGAATTTGTTGGCAGTGAAAGGGTTAGGTGGTCTTAGATGAGGAATAATATTCTGTCCAAATGTTGTACATATTGGTTGGATAGGTGGTGTAGTAACTCATGAAACTGTTTATGAACTTGTAGGCTTCCACGGAGTCGTTGAGATGGCAATGAAGGCTTTTCGGGCTTTCTTCCGCATACTTCCATTGTCATTGATGACAGTTTCAACAGCATTGCAGGTATCTTCTTCAGGTCAGAAGTGAAGATGTTTATCGTGCCCATCTTTTATCGGGTCTGTTTTTTCCGCCAATTCATTCGGGTGCGCTCTCATTGGTTACTGTATTCTTCTTCATGAAAACCCTCTTCCAGGCATTAGAGATGGTGTAACCATCTTCCCTGTTGATGTTTTTCATAGTTTTCACGATTTCAATGGCCACTCTGATGAGTCTGGGGAAGTAGCGATTGTCTTTCGCGATTAATTTGGCCCCCTCAAAATTCATGTTGTGGCTAGTTCCACTCGGTATGTTTGGCCAGAGCTGATTTGCATAGCTGCCTGTTTTTGATGTCCCTCTGGTGTTCTCTCAGTCTGCATTTGAGAGCTCTCGGTCATCTGTCCGATGTAGGGTTTCCCACATACGCACGTTACGTGGTAGACACCTTCTTGTATGCTCTCTGGTAAGCGGTCCTTGGCCTTGCAGAGGAGGTTTGTGGTCTTTTGGACACAGTTGAATCTGGTAACGACGCTATGTTTTGCAAGCACCCTGGATACCTTTTCACTTGTGCCGGCAACATTGGTATGACAGCCAAGGCTGCAGGTTTCGGCTTCTCTATGGAGGCCCTTTCCAGGGCCATGGCTTCTTCAATTTTCCTTGCTGTCCTCTGGATTACTTCAGGACTGTAACTGTTCTTCTGAAAAGAATGGTATAGATGGGATTTCTCTTGGCCAAGGGAAGATTTATCTGATATTACTTGGACCTGATGAAATTAAGTTTTCAGAACTCCTGTATTCTGATGTGCGTGATGGTGTGAGTCAGCGTGCAGGTATCGGTCAGTGTGGGCATTCTTCTTAAACACTTGAGTGCCCCAGGCTGTCTTCATTTTTGGAATCTAAAACATTGAGGAAGAGAAGGCTATTGATTTTCTCTATTTCCATGGTAAAACGGATGGACGGTCTTGTGATTGTTCATGTGTCTAAAGAAGTTGTTGATCTCCTCTTCCCCATATTGCCAAATGATGAACGTATCATCCACATATCTCACGAAAATTTTTGGTTTTTTCCCAAAGGATGCCAGAGCTTCTTGTTCGAAGTTCTCCATGTACAGGTTGGCGACTACGGGTGACAGGGAAGAACCCATGGCCGTTCCTTCCAATTTCTGGTAGAATTTTCCATTCCACTGGAAATATGAGTTTTGGAGGCAGAATCCCATCATCTTAGGGTAGTCCTCAGGGAGTCCTTTGTTGGTCAGCGCCTTGATAGTGTTTCTGCTTCATCTATTGGTATGTTGGTGAACAGGGATTCTACGTCCAGGCTCATGAGTAAATCACCCTTGCTCACTCTCACTTCTTTGAGTATCTCGATGAGATGTGCAGAGTTCTTGACAAAGGTTGAGGAATTTCCAGTGTATGGAAATAAGGTGCATGCCAGATATCTTGCCAGTTTGTGGGTAGGAGAGTCGATGGCACTTACGATTGGATGTAGTGGCACTCCATTCTTGTGTACTTTTGGAAGTTTATGCATAAGAGGCGAGCGGGTTTCGGTGCGAGTACTATCAGCCAGCGCCTATTTTTTTCTGGTATACATATATGAGTGGTCTATCAGCCATTTTGTCTCACACTGAATTTTGCCAGTGGGGTCAGACTTCAGTATACCGTACGTTCTACCTTCAGGAGTTCAGTGATCTTTTCATTGTAATCTTTGAGCATGATGACTGTCGCATTCCCCTTTTCCGCTGATAGGATGAGTTGGTTGTTATTTTCCTTTAGTCATCATAATGCTTCTTTTTCCTTTTTGTTGACATTAGGCTTGGGTGGTCTTGCTTGAAGAAGAATGCGGCTTACTTCTTCGCAGATATCATCTGCCTCAATTTTTTTTGTAGCTTTCGAATGGCGTCTTCCATTCCAGTGGCATGAAGCTGTTCTTTGATGTTTTTTTTTATTTAAAAGTAATTTTTATAAGTTCAAAACAACCATTTTTTTCTAAAGTACCACTTGTTAAGTGCTCTAATATTTGTTATTTGATAAAAATCGCTAATTTCGTTGAAAAAGTAATTCTGAAAGTGCTTCATGTGAAATTCTAGCTCTGGCTCTTGTGGTGCATGTGGAAATTCCTACTGAAGCAAATAAAATAACATTGACTTAAGGCACTCCTGTGGACATGAAGGAATGTGGATGGGGACCAAAAGGAATCATAGCATCAGTTGTATTATTTTACTCTTGTAAGGAAAGAAGTCGATTAATTAAGGTGGTACATGAGAAAAGTGGCATTTTTAAATTTTTTTGCCAAATAATAATTCTGATGCTGTACTCATATGGATTCATATTCTTGGCCTAATAATGTGATGGGAATTATTTCAGGCTTTTCCAGGCAATAGTTTGTAGAAAGACTTCTCGGAATTCCAACGTAGTTAATGGGTCCATGAATGACGTTTCGGCAGCTTACACTGCTGCCGTCCTCGGGGTGATGAGTTGCCGTTGACTGGATCCAGTCAACTGGCCCATGACCAATGTTTCAGCAGCAGTGTAAGCTGGCGAAACGTCAGTCATGGGCCCATTAATCCGGCTGGAATCCTGAGATGCCTTTCTGTTGCTAAATGTTTCAAAACTTTTGCTGGAGATGTCCACCTTGGTTTCCCTTGAATCTCCTCCAAATGCACTCTTCCAGAATTCCATTGGCCTCATTGGGTAGCCTTCTCAACTGTCTCTTCTACCCTTCTCTCCTTCTCAATATTAAACAACATGAGTGCCTATGCATGCCACCATTTTTTTTCTCTTCTCTACCTACCAACCAATGGACCATTAAACTCCCCTCCCACCACAGCATCTGTGGCCAGTATTCATCTCCTGGATTGTTTTCTGTCTTGCCCAAAATCCCTTGCTCTTGGTGCAGGTAAGCCCCAAAACTGAAAGCTTGATTTTGTATCGAATGTATATATGACTTTTTCACGTCAGATGATATTTCATTAAGTACTTTTAGAAATCTATAATCACTTTTAGGTACCTAGCTTTCTATAGCATCTAAGATTTTAACCTTTTTGTGAATGAGGTCAATGACAAATAGGTGACATTCACTCAAAACATTGTGTTCAGACTGGGATGCTAACTCAGATTCCTAATATTTATATTGAGGGCTATAACCATTTTACTTGGGGGGTTACCCAGGCTTCCTCTACCACTGTGAATTCCAGAGGGGCTCTTTGAAGAAATTGGGTGTTCTTATAAGAACCAAGCATACAAAGCCATATAAGACTTGAATTCATGTGTATGTTACCAGTCTGAGTTTAAAGCCCCTTTGAAACATGTGGGTGTTCACTGTAGACTGAATTTCAAACTGATTAACTTGATTGGTTGGTCACCTTCAAGTAGGTTTACCATACGTCCTCATTTATGCAGACATGTCCGCATTTTAGACTTTAAATGTAGTGTCCGTGTACATTTTTACGATTTTTGCTAATGTCCGCATTTTTTATTTTTGGAAAGTAATATCTTTTGATTTTTGTTTTAATCTCGTATCACAAACTACTTAGATATATATATATATTTTCATATCGATTATTGAATTACGCCGTTAGCGATCTGCTTTCGATTAGGGTGCTTTCAATTTGGGGCTATAGCCGGCGATAGATGGCAATCGCCACTCCATGGGGCTTTCAATTTAGCTGAATCCAGGGGATGGTATCATTTATGGCGCTTCATGGTGTACTATTTTCTCTGTACAAAAACTTAAATGAACTAATGATAGATGGCACTACTGGTCTACCATGGGTTGGTGATAGATCATAGTTTAGCTACCAGATCACTCTCTGACACGAAGCAGGGGTTGGGGCGATAGCGGCTGGTGGGAGGGGTGTACCGTGGAATATATAGTTATTTGACAGTATATAATTGAACGAATAATGTTTCATTTGACAGTCCTAAGAGCATGCTGATCAGTCCTGTTGAGGGTTTCCGCATTTTGTGGTTTCAAAATATGGTAACCCTACCTTCAAGGATATACACAAGTAGGGGAAGCTGGCTAAAGCAATCAGTGCAAATTTGGGAGATCTTGGTGTGAAATCCAGTCTAGGAAAATGATTGTTTCATAGTGGATTTTGTCCATTCATGTCTCATTGCTGGTGACTCTTGCTTAAGTTTAACTGAATGAATTGTGGCCAGTGATTTAAATATCACCTTTTATCATGCAGAACAATGGCTCTTGACTTTTTCTTATTGATTTGGATGTAGGCTTAGAAATACATCACGTTTCCTTTTCCATGAGTTCGGTTGCCCGAGAAGTAAGTTTATATGTTGTGTTTTATGGACCCTTTATTTTATTATGTAGTACATAGTAATAACAAATCAGGGTACATATTGTTTAATAAGAGCCAGTGGAAGTTTCTTGTGGTAGTCCAATTGTAGCCATATGAGTTTTGAGCCAGGTGACACCTGAAATTTAAATATGAGAGAATGCATTAATTAATAATCCACCAAAATTCGTCACGAGAGTTCTCAAGCTTGAAATTTTTCAATTACAGTGCCAATCTAAAAACAAGCAGGGAAAGGATGAGCATGTATATGTCTTAGAGCCATGGAACCCCAAGTTGTAAAATGCTTTTTCAGTAACAGCATATTTGGAAAATACTTCTTGTTTCCTGGTTTAATGCAGTCCTAGAAGAGAGAGGATTTAAGATTGCTGGCCTCATTTGATTGATGAATGATGAAAAACTGGTATCTTTCTGGTATTAACAGATATGTCAGTCCTCATTATAAAAAACTGCAAATGAAATTGAGCAGTGTAATGACAACGTTAAGCACTGAAAACAGACAGAGCCTTGTGACAACTCTGAAGGGGAAAGTGTGCTAATGTAAGTACACTCTTTTGAATTTGGATATCATTATTTTCATATTGCTTTTTCTTGCTCAGGTCATTAGGAATGATAGTGTCAATGTATGAGCCAGTAATTTGCTGTGCAGTGTCAATGAGGAGAAATTTCACGTTAGTCTTGATCACTTTAAACTTCAGGTTGTGTATATTTTAGTAGAGGTACCTCTTGAGTGAAATAAAATGTAAATTTACATTACAGTGAATATATGGTATAGTTTTTAATTGAAACAATTTGAGGGGTGCCTCAAAGGGCAGATTGAATCTGTGTTTGTAGTATGAATAGTGTAAGGAGAAGCTGTTAGCTTAATGGAGACAATGACTGCATCCTCAACTGGTGTAGTTACTTAATTTGAATATGCATTAGGCAGTTGTCATTTTTTGAGTTATGAATAATTTCTTTATGATAAGCTTTCAATGATGAACTAATAATTTTCTAAGGAATTGTTTTTTTTAAGTTGAAAGTGTTTAAGGCTAGTATAAAGATAGTGGAACTTTGGATTCTAATCCAAACCTCCTTTCACCCTGAGCCATTTTGCTGATGCCAAATAGAAAAGAAATCCCAAGGTATCTCTTTAGACAAAATTAATCTCTTTGGAGTTTTTTCATTGGAACAGAGGCATATATTTGTTCAAGAGTTCATTATTTGTGTTGCCAAAAGTGGAGACACTTGCCGGCACTAGTGGCTTGTTTCAGGGAAAGGAAAGCTTGTGAGGGTGGTGGAACAAAATGATGGGGAATCCTTCCTCATATGTCCTCATGTAAAAGCTTCAGTTCCCCTGCCCTCTCATTCATACCTGCTTAACCATCCCTGACTGCAAGCTTTCTGAGTGTGCCACCAAGTTGGAATGCTATTTGGCTTGGTGTGGCTCTGAATGCAATGTTGCAATCCAGAGGGCTTGGATTAAAATTTTTGGCCCTCCCAGCATTATGCTCCTTACTTATGGGTCCCGCAACCAATGTCAGTCACACTTTAAATTTAACGTTTATGCATAAATTAAAATCCATCTTCTCGAAGTATGTTTGTTGAAAAATTCGTAACTTTATATATTCTAAATATATTATCAGTAGTCTTAAAAGAGTTGGGCATTGGTGAGTGAAAGCATATCAATTTTATAATGAACTAGCTGAATTACTCGGTGGTGCTCAGGATCACACATCCGTCATAACTCATCATGTAAGAGGAGAATCGATTGAAAAAATGAGAAACTTCATTCTTTCGGCTGTCTGATAAAATAAGCTTCAACTCTTTGCCTTGAGTAAAAGTACCTAGTTTTAAAAAGCAAAAAAATAAACCACTGCACAAAACCCAATGCTTAGCATTTCTAATCAGCTTAACTAAGCAAAAAAAATTTTAAATGCGTTGGAGACCAAAATCTGGTTGCCAAGGAAATATGCAATTGTTGTTTTAAGAGAAAAATGTGCGTTTTTGCAGCTAAAAATGCAATTTATAGACAAAAAAGAATTGGAAAAGATAATTGATTGAAAGAATTATAAACTTCGTTCTTTCAACCACTTGATAAAAAAAATCCTAACCTTCTATCTTGAGCAGAAGTAATTTTAAAAAGCAAAAAATGAAACCACTGCACAAATTCTAATATTTAGCATAGACCACTAAAGGGCCCCTTTTTGGGGCCCTGAGTACTTTTTAAAATAGCCTACAACTTTCTTCCTGTCTTGAACTATTAGTCTGCAAAATTTCAGCACAATCAGAGTAAAAATGTGGATTTGTATAAAAACCAAACAGACAAACATTCTTCTTTATATATAGATATAGATGCAGGCCAAGTGACTGCCATAAGGAATACTAGTAGGTACCATTGTAGCTAGCATACCTACTGCCTCAGGTGTTTTATCTAGTGGTGGTAGTAGCCATATGGGTGGTATCCTCCATATCCATAGTGAGGCAAGTACCCTCCAAATCCATAGCGAGGGAAGTATCCTCCATGGCCATAGTGAGGGAAGTGACTTCCGTATCCATGGTAGTATCCACCATAGTGTGGGTAGTAGCCTCCATAGTATTGTCCAAAAATGCCTCGCTTTTCCTTGTTGGCACCCTCAGCGACTGTTGTTGCCACAGTTTCGGCCATTGGTTGTTGTTCCTCGGCTACCTCCACGCATGCTGCGTAAGCCACAATGGCCAGCAGAGCTGCTAGGAAAACCTGGGTGGGGTGAAAATTCCATTGTTATTTCTTTTGCTAATTTCATTTCCCCAGGTTCATTTTCCTGTTATTATTTTTTGCATTGCCATTGTGGGTTTCCTTGTAGGACCTTACTTTTCTTTAGTTGCACAGCTCATTCCATGAGTTTTGTATCAAATGCCTGATACCAATTGATTTGGTGTAAACTATCACCAGCTTTATGAATGAAATGACGTTATTTGGAGAGTGCATAATTTCTTTAGAATATAATGATGGTTATCATGAGTCATGCAGTTTTTGAAGGCATGTAAAAGAAGCAGTCCCTCTGATGAGATGAAATTAGTTTACATTTATGTATGTTAACACTTAGATCCTTGTGGTTAGCAACTGTATGTTTAAAATAGTCACCAGTAAATTATTGGTCTGGATTTTCATAGCATATTTCATTTCAGTAATTTGTAATCTTAACACTGATAATTCTTTTAAAAATACTAAATTTTTGGCACCCAGAATTCTGTTTTTTGAGTGACCAATGAATTGGGTATGGGTTGAATCAGTGCTCACCTTCCATTTGAATAACCAGGTTTATCATAAGTATGTGATGACTTATCCCTATCTCTAACAGAACTATGTTTGGGTCACACTATGCTTGGATAGGCAATCTGCATTAGGCGAGAAGATTTTTACAGGAAGTATGGTATCTGGAAATTTTATTCTTCTCAAAGGGTGTTAGTTTTGGAGGTCTATGCTCATACCTTCACCCTACTGCCTACCTGTGTATTGTGATGCATCTGTAACATTCCTCGTTAATGTGTAGTAATTGTAGCGTGTGGTGCCTGGAGTGGGTACTGACTGACCAATGGCCATAGTCTGTCCCTTATCTATTCTAGTTTGACTACCAAGGAATGAATAAGGGGGGTATCAGGTTGCTGTGGTGGCTAGAGTGCTGACTTCCTATACCGAGGTCCCAGGTTTATTCTCCTGGCAGAGATTTCTCAGTGGAATCTCAATCCGTACTTGGGTGCCATGTGGAGAGTACTTCAAGAAAAGTACTCTGCAGTGGCGTATATATGGGGGGGGGGGGGCCCAGGCCCCCTCCGAAATATAAGGCTGCGGCGAGAGGCTCATGGGCGGATACTTAAACTATAGCCGGTCGCCGCTAGCTAGCCGGTCTTGGCCCCCCCGAAGTTATAACCTATATTCGCCACTGGTACTCTCCGTTGAATGGGATGTTTAATTGTTGTCCCTTTGGTGCCTTACATTTGGTGCCATACATGGTGCCATTAACTTAATAAATTAACGAGCTAAGATCAAGTTACTGCTAATGATGGGTTTCACTTTACCCTTCCCTCACCAACCAACCCACCTATCCTTAATGGTGCAAATGACCTCAGTATTTCATTTGTCGGATGAGATGTTGAATTGTGAACCCCTTGGCATCATGCATTGAGAGTACCCTTGCTGATGCCGGGTGTCTCTCCACCATTCATCCAAAAAGTAATTCTTCCCTCACCAGCATACCCAAATGACCTCAGTGGCTCAGGGAACTTAAGTTGCTGGTCGCCCTCTCCAAATAACCAACTAAACAATGTTGATAAGGAGTGTGGAGCTAATGTTAGTGAGGAGCTTGATATGGAGTGCATCACTATCATACTTAAATCCTCAGGAGGGAAGGCAAGAAGAGACGGAAAGAGTTCGAGATGTGAGTGCAGAAGGCAAGAGAAAGGCAAAAGAAGTTCTTTGCATTATAGGGGAAGAAAGAAAATTGTGTCAGGGAATCAGGAGACAGGGGCATTGCATGGCGGTAGAAATTGAGGGAAATGGGATACTGAGGGCCATTTTAGTTGTTTAATTCTGGAAAGAGGAGAAAAAGGATGAGAAGGATAGGAATTTTTAATACAGTAATACCTCAATTTTATGTAGTTGGAGGGACCAAAAAAGAGGTAATACGTGAAATCAAAGTGCGTAAAATCGGAGCAATTTTATCGCGGGTTGCATATATTGACTTTTCCGCGACGTTGTAGATGTTTAGAAGTAACCCCATGACATTGGCGACTCCAAGGGGGGAGGGCATTAGGAGCACTTGTCACCCCAAAAACCATTTTGCACATCGTTTGTTACGAATTTCCGGGACGAGACCCACGAACCCCCTTTCCTGGGGGGTATTCCATACCCCAAGGTGCCCCCCCCCGTGCCCCTCCCCGAACCTCTGGTCTGGAGCCGCCCCTACCCCATGATGGAAAACTGATGAGATAATAAATTCTCAGAATTATGTGGAAAATTTGAGTAAAGTTGCTGGTCTATTTTCGACGGATACCTCGGATTGAGCGACGAATATTTACGACACCGATGCATTGCGGGTTGCAAAAGGTCTTTACCGAGTTGCAATACGGCCTTAACACCATAAAAACCACACGAAGCATGATTAATGAAATAATAAATAAGTTATTCAAAATAGTTCGTTTTTACGGATGAGTTATATTAGCGTATTACGAAAGTTAACCCAAAAATGTCTCCATATTTAAAAAAAAAGAAAAAAAATATTTTCTAAACTTTTTACATCTACATACTACCCCGCAAGCCGCCTCAATAGGCGTGTGGCGGGGGTGTTAGGACACCAGCCGTTTACATATAAAAATGAAACGCTCTAATGAAATTACGCCTTGCATTTATTAAAGTCCCTTATTGTTCGGGGGAAAAACGAATTCCCATGCCTATCTGTTCGGCAACATATCGGTCTTAATTTATCGTTTCTGTCGGACCTGGAAATATAGTGGGGTTCTAATATGATTTTCTCCGTGTCGCTGTTAAAGATATCTATTCTGAATTGCTCAAGTAATCTAAGCCTAGCGCGCAGCCTCCTGAGTCGCTATAGCGGCTCCCAGTCTAATTCGTTTAACATCTCTGTAACGCTGTCTGTACGCCCGTAGCAGTTTTTGACGAATCGCGCAGCTTTCCTTTGTATTTTATTAAGTTCCCGGATTAAGTCTTTCTGCACCGGATCCCATATGCTCGCTGCATATTCAAGGTGTGGCCGGACGAGTGCGAAATAGCACCTCTCTTTTACTTTTTCATCTGAGAATCTTCCCACAATACGCTTGACGAATCCTAGCTTCTTCAGAGCTCTGCCACAAATATTTCTTATATGTGTTCCCCACGATAGGTTCGAGGTTATCGTAACTCTCCAAATACTTCACTTCATCTGTCGCCTTTATGTTAACACCATCCACAGCATATACATGGGGATAGTTGGACAACCTCCGCAAGAAATGTACTGCCGTGCATTTGCTCAGATTAAGTTCGAGTCCCAACTCTTGGCTCCACACATGAATATGTGGAGCCAAGAGTGGGGACTCGAACTTAATCTGAGCAAATGTGTGTTTACATGGCTGTGAAGCATAACAAAACACTATTTTCCAATATAATCGCCATTTCGTTCGATGCATTTTTCGTGCCGCTGAGGCAGTTTTTGTATGCTTATGTCGAAGCTCGCCGCCAACTGTTGGAGATAGGATATTAACTCTTTTTTCACCTCGTCATCATCGTCAACGTGAAGGAAATTGAATACCGCCACTCAATTGACTGCCGTTTGGTTTCAGGTGTGAAATAGTGTGCCCACGTTTCATCACCGGTGACTAGGGAATTCAACACGTCCTCTCTTTCATCTGCGTAGCGCTTAATACATTCGCAGGCATCTTCCACTAATTGCCTTTCGTGGTATTCTGTTAGCATTCGCGGGACCCACCTTGCGCACACCTTCCGATATTGCAACTTTTCAGATAAAATCCTCCGAGTAGTGGATTTTGAAACTTAAGGAATCAAACAAGAGAACTCGTGGATGGTGATCCTATCATCTTGCCGGACGACGTCATCAACTTTCGCGATCGTATCGTCTGACTCTGAAGGTCTCCCGCTTCTTTCTGCATCATGCCTTTCTGTACGACCAGCTTTAAACTCTACACCACTTGCACACGTTTTTGATATCCATACACCCCACCCCATACCCATCAGTCAACTGTTTATGAATTTCAATAGGATTAATAACTTTCGCGTTAGGAAATCCAATGATTTCGTGAAGTCCGCACTTGGCGGGACGGCGATCGGGAGCTCCATTTCAAACGGCTGCCAAGCTAAGACGAAACTAACTAGCGAAAGATGAGAACTGAAGTATACGGCAGTGTTGCCCACTGCCACCCACAAATTTTCTTTGCGGCTCTAGCGCTATGGAGACCTTATTTTTACGTTAACCCTTGTACTGCCTATTTTTCTTCGTTATTTTGTGCCATTAGCCACAGAATTTTTGTATTTTTCTCTTTTCATGATCGATAATAGCTCTCCGTCTCCCTTTTGACTATCAATATTTGGCCAAAATTGAGGGCATATACAGACATATACGGTGTATTGTTTTGATTGATTTTGCGACGTAGAAGAGCAATATATCGAACGTAATATCTTCGCCACGCAATACTCCGTAATACCATTCCCCTAACAATGGTGGAAATAACTGCTGAAATAATGTTACATATTTCGGAAGAGCCAGCATTTATTGCCGTATTTTCTGCGCATATTGCATGATTGCTAACATACTGGGGTAGGCTGTTGTATTTAATAGCTTCGCTCGATCTTAGTTAAAAAGTATTGCAAAACTACGTAAAAATGAAGACAGTTTGACCGTAGGGACCGAAGTGTGAATGTAAAAAAAACTACGTAAAATCGAGACATTACGTAAAATAAGGAATTGACCATTGAAATACCCTATGCTTCCCGGCCGGACCTTAATGTCACTGTGCAAAATCGAGGGTAATGTAAAATCAAGGTGCGTAAAATCGAGATTGTACTGTTAAAGAGAGATCTTGTGAGGAGGAGGTGTTATCCTTGCTTGTTTAATAGGGGAGTGTCGGTGAAAACCTACCGTGACCGACAGGACACCTTATAATAATATATCCTAGAGTGTGTCAATTTCATTCGCCTTTGTGTTTTCAGTTTGGCGCATCCTATTTCCTTAACAGATAGTCTTCGGGATGGTCTTAGGACCCACATTGGGTCCTTGAGTAAGTATACGCACTTATCCTAATTCCGTGAGTCAGGAAGGGCAGTCGAAAGCACGCAAACTTGATTTTCGATTTTCTTGGCTACTTACTTGAATTGGTCGGAATTAATTTTGTTATTTACAAATGTCGCTGAGTAGTATTTACTCAGTGCCTCTTGACGTAGTAAACAAGGCTTTTGTTAATGAGCCAAGAAGACAGAAGATAAGATAAGTGAAGGGCAAGGTATTGATTAAATTTCACTCACTCAGTATTCAACCCAAAGGTTGGTTTGGATAGTTGAGGATAGAGCTCACCCCGTACTAAGCCACAGGCGTGTGAATTTCACACATTCAGGGCCAGTTCCTTTCCCTTGGCCACCTCGCACTCCGAGGATTTTTTTGTTCGGGGGCGTCCAAAGGCTTCACCCGGATTTGAACCCGGGACCCTTCAATCAGTAGCCAAGCGCTCTACCCACTAGGCTTCCACGTTTCCCTGATTAAATGTACCATCTTATAAATGTGTGAAATCGTATTAGTATGTAAATTTAAGTCTCATGCTCTACCGACAGAAAAATAAATATTTATCAAAGAATGAATATTACAAGGGAGTATAGGTAATTTGCCTTCAAATAACTTTGGACTTAGCGTATGAGATGAGGATGAGAGAAAAATAATTTGCTTATCCTTAAAAGCTATATTAGACCGTAGTACGTATACGTATGGCCTTTTTTGCGCTTAAAAAAACTTAAGGACGTAATGATGACCGAATATTTTCGTATTCTACTGGGTCTAATGCGTTTCAAGGTTCAGGAACCTCGAATGGAAACATTTCAGTGAGTTGATATAGAGATACTGCTGGTGCTATTAAAATTACGTTAGTAGTGTTGCTTTTCATGAAGTTTTCTTGACGGAAAGGATTTTCAACGTTTTAAAAGCGAATGAAAAAATGTTTTCATTGTACGAATATGAAATAAGTTACCCGGTGCACTCAATGATCCGTACATTTATGAATTGATCTTGATGGCTACGTAACTGATTTAAATGCAATAGAATGGTTGTGATATTACATTTCCGACACATTCCGGTTTATACTGTGGATACTCGTTAACCCCAGGTCGCCAGTTCAAATCCGGGTGGGGGTGATTTTTTAATCTCGATCTACAACGAATTTCGTGGGTTGCAGTTGGTGCTGCAACATACTTTTTGGCGTTGGTACCTTTCAGTAAATATTACTGTAAATCGACCAAATAAAACATCGATAGAGTGAGCTAGCTTTTTGCTAGCGCCAGCAGATAATGTCTGGGAGCGTATCTGAGGGGATGGCCGCGGAGAAAATATATTTTTTGGTCTGGAAGGAGCAAAACTCACCAAGGTCCTCATGGCTGCGCTGTCGGAGGGCGGGGTGTTGTCGTGGAGGCGACTGAGAGGCGTATGGTGATGAGTGCACCGGCTGATGATGTTTATATAGCGCAGAAGAAGGGGCGGGACACTGGACCCCAAAAATCTTCACTTCTCCCCAGATCCTGGAAGGGCGGTGGAGTGGGGATGTGGCCAGTGCAGGTGTGCAAGGTAGGTTGGCCACTCCGGAGGGTACCACACGCTCTTCCGCGGTCGTGGGAGGTTGCAGGGGGGCAAGATCCCCTCAACGGCTCACCTATACTAGTCTCAGATCTCCGTCCACATCCCACCGTGCACGCGGTGAAGTCGGAAGAGTAGCGGGAGTAGTGCCTAGGCGGTCGATTTCTCCGACGTCTTTTGCGGGAGTTGTCCCGAGGAGGTGGCCGTAATTGGGGTTGGGGACAGGGCCCTTGTATTGGGGTTCCACGAGGGGCTGCTACGAGCCTCCTGCATTTCACCTATTTCCCGCACATCCTCTAATAAGTAATTCCTCGATAATCGGCGCAAGGGCGTTTGGAAGAAAGAAAATAAATATTGCCTTTATTTTCAAGCGCATTTAGGACTTAACAGTCCCTTCTTACAAGGAAATCATTGATAACAGTACACAAATATCCATGTCCTGTGGAGGGAGTGTTAGGTTATCAGTCATTTAAAGAAAGGGTTTTTGAAAAAGTATAATGGGGGAGGAATGGGAAGATAAATGAAGCGTGTTTTTGTTGGGATTTATGTATGGACCTTCCTTTGTCGTGGTCGTGAATGGTGGGCGAGGAGAAAAATTCTTGAATCTGTTTGTTCGACTATATTTTTCTAACTTCATCGCTATTGCCTATTGAACAAATATATCTAGGGATAAAATAATATCCCACGTGTCGACATGAATATCGGTGTAACTCCCGTTGCTACGTTACCCGGTAATTAGCCAAACCTCTATTGCCGCTATCCAAACAGCAGCCGGGGTTCCCTACAAAATTGAATCCTTCGATTGAGATGCAAAATACTATGGAGATTTGAACACGTTCTCTATAGCTCACTGGAATTGGGGATAGCCTAAAGGAGGAAAGAGAAATATTCCGAACGTGTCTAGTGGGAGACATTTTTCTTAAATATTTATCTTACAGTAAGTACTTTCGGTTCCAGTAGTATAATAGAGTGGAAAATGATATTTCCGGCATTGCCGCGCAGGTAAATCTCTATGATGATAACATTGAGGGTCGTTCATCACGTTCTCCTCGAAAGGAAATTTGTACTCTAAAGGAAAAAGAGCAGATTTTTTATATTTGTTATGGTCCTCAGGAATGGTCGATAAATACTGGATGTTGGAGAAACCATAGAACCTTTCTTTGATGTCGATTTGGTGGAGGAGACTGTGGAGTAAGTTATCTGTACTACGAAAGCTCCCGTTGTTTCCTCTGCATTTTATTAATCAAGCCCGGACTAACGCTGCAAGACCACCGCGAATCGATGCAAAATGAAAGCCGCCGTTAAAGTGAGATATAAACGCGTCCAATTGTACACATTAGAATAGGTAGTACCTTAACGCAAGAAGTAGAAATATATCTAACAATAAATACAAGTTGCAAGTGAAATATTTTCGTCGCTCATTGCATGTGGTGACCTAATTATTTCATTTAGGTCAATACGCCTTGCACGTGCTCCATTGAAATTTGCCGGTATTTCCACATTTAACCGAATTAAATTGTTGAATGAATGAACCTTTTGCTAAGGATATATGGTTTCGCTGCTGAATTTGAAGGAAGAATATGCAGTCGTGGCGTAAAATTAAACTAATTTTGGCCTAAAATTCACACTAATACATTATGAACAGAAAACTGGGATATAATTTTGCAAAATATGCATACTTATTGGAGTACAAATTGATGAAACCTTTTTTGTCATGAATAAAATTGTATGAATTCACAGTTATAAAAGTATTCGGAGGAATTTTGCAAAACAACTCTGTTCTCAATGTGTTATGAAAATTTTCTGTCACCCTAACTTTCTCGACTTCGATCCATCATATCCTCTTTATCTGTCCAACTGTCATTCAAGAATTTTATTTTTGTTATTAAGGTCTGGGGTAGGTTTTTTCGATGTCCGCTGAAATTTTATTATGATTTTGCGTCTACTCTGTTAGCCTAAACTAACCTTTGACGCCCGCTTTTCCCATGACCCTTGATAGGATGCAAGTATGCAAAATATGCATAGGTTGGAGCATAAAAATTGTCAATTTCTACCATGAAAAATACAATCATAGTAAGTAATTCATATTTATGTGAGACACTATATTTCTGTAATTTGGATCGTTGTTGATGTTTTTATAGGTGGAGGGTAATTTCACTATTTCACAAAAAACTACTAAAAACGTGTGAAATAAAACTAGGAAAAAGTAAAACGTAAGGTATGGTAGGAAAAATGTTATATCGGTGAGCGCGCACTTTGAGAACCCTCATAATAAATTCTTAATTAAGGAAAAAATGGCATTCAAAGTGAAAACTCGCTCAGTATATCATATTCCTGTAAGACCAAGCCATATATGCCCTGAACAATTAGAGAGGTATTTGTGATTGGACTACAGGGAAGTTAAGGAGGCACAGGCAGTATTGGATAAGGAAGGACGGAGGACTGCAGCTAGCCAACTTTTGGATTTAAATTGACCATTAGCCATATTCGTCCTATCGCATCAGCCTCTGTAACGGAAGACGCATGCGGCTTCAGTTTGAAGTTGCTGGATCACCTGTCTAATTCTGGAGACATGTTTGATCACAATGAACCGGTAACTACAAGGATACAGCATAAAGATAAATGGGAAGAATACGAAAATCCATGTCTTCGGACGAGAGAAGCTGAAGACGGATATTACGCTATTGAAAGAGCCACAAGAATACGCTGAACACTTCACCCATCTTGGAAGCAGCATGGAATGGGATAGAAGTTGAGCGAACATCACACACAATAGCTCAAGCCAAACTAAGAAGGAATTTATGACAGAAAAGAACTCATGTGTTCGAAGTAAATGCGATTGTGAATAAGAAGGTAGTATAAACATAAAAAATCGTGTACTGTTTTACTTCAAGGGTCAGAGACATGGGAAGTTTGACAAACTGATCAGGAGAGAATAGGCACTTTATAAACCTGGTGTTATGAGTCAGATGCTGATATGACCAAATGGACGGATACAGTCAGAAAAGAGGAAACATTCAGGAGAATAGAAGATGAAAAAAACCATATGGCCCACCTTCATGAAGGAAGGTCCAGATAGATTGGCCACACCCTGAGACCCAGGGAAAATGATATGAAATATATTGCTCCAGAATTATTACTCAGTAGAAAAAACATATTATGAATATAGTTAACATTTAATGGAGCTCTATTAGGTGTCAACGAAGGATATCTGATTGATGACACCGTTTTCATCCCTGGCGCATGTGAACTCAAGCTTATATAATTTTACCTTTTGGAGTACAAATTAAGTTAAAAAAAAGAACTTCGCAACAAGACAAGAATTGGAAAAAAAATTAATGAACTTTTTCACAAGATAAGATCAGATACCTATTTTATTTGTCTATTTAGTCAACACATTGTAACATTACCCTTTATGTAATGTCACTAATCTTTTCTTTCTAATCTTCTCCTTCACTGGATCAGCTCCGCTACAGGAGATTTAAGGTAGGTAGCCCTTCTAAATATATTTATAACAATCGTGCTTGCTATTAAAGGATCTATTTATTATTTGTTGCCCTGACTGCACAAGTGAATACTCTGTATTGTACCCCACAAACAAATCATTAAACACTTCACTCAAATAATACATATATATCACTCCTCACCAACATAGATTAACTTCCTTGCGTATGCTTTTCACTCATGAATCAATCACTTGCCCATCACAGACACATATAAACACTCAATACGGGGCATCACTCGGATATTGACTCGCTCAGTGAGCTGCAGAACCCCTGGTCATCTGGGGTGTGAAAAAATATGGAAGCACACATAAGGGCCGACATTTAAAACGGTTAGAGATTTTATTCATTAAAAACGTAATGTCCGGGTATATTTTGTTAGTTTAAATAAAATATTTCAGATAGTCTACATCATCATCAGTAGTCATCAATCCGAAGATGGGTTAGTATCAGCTCTCCACTTTTTTTCTCTTTTCAGTAAAGATTTGTCCTTTCACCTAAAAAAGTGTCATTCCATCGAGTATTCCTTTTTCAAAAGTACCTAGCTCATGATTTGCTTGATGCATTCCATTCTTGGTCTTACTCGGCGTTTCTTCCCATTCATTTCTCTATCCAGTACCTATAGTTTTCAGGTGGCATAAGTAAAAAAATTATTCAGACCCGGCTTCCGACTATGTGGACGCTTTAAAATATGTTATGTGAATAAATTATTTAAGAGTGGAAAATATTGAGTCTTTTAGTTTGAAAAAACGTGAAGGTCCACGAGGAGTTCCTCCTCCAAATATCAATTTTGTCAATTTTGCATCAATTTTTTAGGACTCTTTAAATATAGTTATACATTTCTTAGCTATATATATATATATATATATATATATATATATATATATATATATATATATATATATATATATATATATATATATATATATACACGTAACGAAAATTTCGCCAATAGGCCACAATATAATAAAAACACTTGACAGGGGGTGGGGAAAGAAAAGTAAAAAGAGAGAGAGGACTTACTGGACGTTTCGGGCATGTAGGCCCTTCTTCAGCTGTAGAAAATGGGGTAGTATGGGACTATGGGACTATAGCTGGGACTATAGCTGTAGAAAATGGGACTACCCCATTTTCTACAGCTGAAGAAGGGCCTACATGCCCGAAACGTCCAGTAAGTCCTCTCTCTCTTTTTACTTTTCTTTCCCCACCCCCTGTCAAGTGTTTTTATTATATATATATATATATATATATATATATATATATATATATATATATATATATATATATATATTCAGCAAAGCAGCAGCATATATACAGAAGAGTATATATATATATATATATATAGTTTGCTGTAGCGGAGATAAGCATGACCTAACCTGGATATCGCACAATGGGTGAGACGAGTTTTAATATTTCACGTTGGCGCACGAAAAGTATCGATTATCAACAGATGAATTGATACTTTTTTTACTACTTTGATTAAAAAACAAAAGAGGAACAGAGAAATAATACGAAGTTAGTACGTTTAAATAAATAAAGGACAGTAAAGGTTATCAAATTCGTAATAAATAGCATCATCATCACAGATTTCACCTCACTGTGCTGCAGTTCAGGTCCCATTTACTGTTTAATACGGACGTTACGGATGGTTTGAAGCTAGGCATATGACTTGAGGAGAGATATTCTCACCTATTGAGGTACGCCCACTTCTCTGAACTTCTCTCTCTCTCTCCCAGAAACCAGTACTACACCGTCACGCGATCTCCGTCCATTTCCCATCTGCCGACCTACCATTTTGGTCTCCCTCGCTTTCCTTGCCGCTATTCCCGGCGAGCATGCATGTGGGCTTGCTCCTCGCTTCCACGTACAGCTCACGCCGGGATCACTTTCTATGGTTTGTTTACGTAATTAAGAATGCGGGGCGCGAAGTCCACGGGGAACTCGGGCACGAAGAATGTCACCCGGTGAGGGAATGCATATCGGATTATCCTGCATAAGGTCGATATGTGGATTAACCGCGAGGTAACTTTTGAGTAGTTGAATAAGCGCACTCATGATTTTATTGTTCGACTAAATAGTCTGCATAGAAATTCAGTCGAATTTGCGCGCGGTCAGTCGAGGTCAGTCGAAATTGCGCGCACGATTTTGTCTTATATTTTAGAAAAGTTGAACATTGTATTAATGATAATTCAATATTTATACTTGATTTAATGGGAGGTGAGAAAGAAGTTTCATTATTCTCCCTTTCATTTTAAGTTTAAATTGAATTAATAAAGATGCATAAACTCTCTTTATCCCTAAAATGTAATCGAAAAGTTGTACTCCTCTTATTTCAATTAAAACCGAATGATAAATTACTTCAGTAGTGAAGGCTATAGTTGTGGAGGCGATGCCAACACGTTCTTGTTTAATTTCCTTTTATGTTGATACTTTTGCGCACGGTTTTCTGTCGTTTTAAGGCGAAGATGATCCAAGGGTTTTTATCGATGTTAATATTTCCATTTTTTTCAGATATCTGATCAAAATCCTGCATGATATTCTAGAATGTGGAATTAAGTTAAGCCTCGAGGCAAGATTTAGCAAAAATATCTTTATTTTTGTCCAGGCTCGTTATATCGATCCCTCCGTTGTACGATGCAGTATAATACGTTTGCGAATCGTGTAACCTCTGGTTGGAAACGAAAAATGCCAGTTGTGGCTACACCATATGGAAAATGTCAAGGGGGTATCTACATTTAAAAGAGTAGTTGAGGATTTCGTAGGAGGCGCGCGATTGCAGAGGCCGGTAGGACCATTTAGATTTTTGGGTGATTTGATTATGGTCGGATTTGGGAGAAGAAAAATGGGAGTAAGGAGTATTGAGGCCATAAATGTACTACAGTTGACATAGACGCATTGAAAAGTACCACTTAGTAATTCTGTTAATCGCGTTCAAAATAGCTCGGCTGAAGTAATGGTTTTTACTGGTAATGCTCGAAGCCAGGTATTAATTCGAAAAAGCTGTGCTGAAAGTATTTTTCTAGCCTGTTTATTTAAGTGTTTCCCAGGTGATTGAATTTAAGCTAAGAAGGGTAAATTTTTTAAATGGCATCTTCTCTCTTTCGATAAGACTCCTACATCGAAGAATTTGGACCCCGTCATGGTGGACTGTGATTATTGTGGGCTTTCATTCCTTTGAAATATTTAGTGAACAGAAATGGGTATCTCCCCACGCTTCAGTTTGAGAGGACACCTTTACGTTTTCTTAAGAATGAAAAATTCTTTGTAAATACTATAAATTCGTGACAGATCAATAATTTAATCCTGGAAGAAGAAGACTTCGTGTTGGCATTGTGCTGTGTTTTGCTTCTGGATGAATTGCCATTCCTCCTGTAGTGATAGTGCTTTTGGGGTGAGTTGCTTCCTATTCTTTTACTGCCTTCCTTTTCATTTACTGTCACACTGTTTTCCGCCGTTTTCGCAATTTTAATGATTTTTTAGGAAAACCCTGCTATTGATTATATTGTCAACTACTTTTTCATTCTCGTTGAGAATATTTGCTAATTGCCATATATTAAAAGAAAAAATCCTATCAATTCTACATGGGCGTAATTTTGCGGAACATACTTGGTGATAATGCGTCGCAACCCATTGCAGTGACACGAAACCGATCTATACCCGTTTTTAAGTGCATCTTGATGCCGAGGCTAGTTTTAGGTAAATGGTTTAGTTTTTCCATACCTGCAATGACGTCACAATTGGTAGAATTGCTCCTTTTCGATCTCGTATCGGGGCGTTATTCCTTAAGCGTATGCCGCCTAATACAGGATACGTTTATTTACTCGAGATCCATCTTTAGTGGTTCTCCGTTAAATTGGCCGTTACCATTAACGACCAGTTAGTGAGTCACGTTTTACATGTTTGCATTGCCGAAGACATGAGAAATGTTCTTTTTTGACTTGTCAATCAATAGTTGTTAGCGCTCTATGCAGTATCTTACCGTAGTAAGCATTATTACTTCAGTTGAACTTAGTCGATCAATGTTTCACCATATCGATATCTCCAACCACCGGTGCTCTTACTGGTTAGGTTATGTCAATCCGTCAGTTTTCTGTATTTACTTTAATTTAATTGTTCGTTGTCCTCGATTTGTGCGATAATATGGATTACTTATGATCTATTGTAAGTTAATGCTGGCTGGAGTTCCTTTAAAATTCCTGCTGTGTTTACTAGTATATTTTAAGCCATTTGTTTGTCTTGAGCATCATTGGCTGACGGAAATTCATTAGAGCTTGGAAATTAATTTCCTGAACCGTTGTTGACACTTATTTTGTCTCTTTACTTACTTATATTATATTAATGGCACAGTTCTGCCGGTAAATTGTTTAGATAGATCACAGAAATTGAATTAAAATGTTGATGCTTTCGCAAGGGGTGAACTGATTGACTCAGCTTTGTTTTCCCATTAATTCGGGCGAAACAAGTAATAAGAGTGAAGGTATTGATTTTTATGCTCGGCTGTTTGATAATGCAGAAATTTGGTTGAGGGTAATAGTATGAGAGAGTTGATTGATAAAATCAAAAGTTATGATTATTTTCAGGAAAAACAAGCCTTTGAGTTAATTTTACTAATATCTAATGGCTGGTTGCTTTTTGCGGAGGCCATTTGCGTCATTGAGTGTATGGGGTACGTCGGTGAGGAATATTTGTTAATGGAGGAAGTGTGGGAAGATACTCGGCGTCGGCATTAGCCTACTCTTAACGAAAGAAGCCAAAGGGCCCAGGGTTAAACGCCCCATTCGACTGACGGAGTGCTGTACTTTGGATACTTACCATATAGCACCCAAGAGTGGATGGGGAAACAACTGAAAAAAGTCACCCCCTCCCCCGAGATTCTAACCAGGTTCCTCGGTGTGGGAAACTTGTACTCTTAACCACCGCTCCAACACGATCCCCATTATTCTCGCATGAGGGATCCCGCGGGCCTGTTATTCGAATTAATGTACATCTGCATACAACCCTGCGAGCCACCGCATAGGCATGTGGCCGGGAGTGTTAGGACACCGGCCATGAAAGGGAAGGAATATGGAAAGGAGGGGGAGAGGACAGAGGTGAATTGTATGTTGACGATGTGTTTTATTTTAATGTCACGCCATTTTTTTGTAATCTCTAATGGTGCGTCGAAAGGAAGAACCGTTGTACCTATCAGTTCGGTAGTGTATCTCTTTTATTAACTCTTCTGTCAGTTCCAGAGATAATGCGCGGCGTCAAAATAATATCATCCGTGTCATACTGAATTTTTCAAGTAATCTAATCCTAGCGTGCAGTTTACGAGTCTCTAACGGCTCCCAAACTAGTCTTTCCATCAGCTGTGTAACACTTTCTGTTCGCTTGGAACAGTTTTTAACGAAGCGTGCGGCTCTCCTTTGAATTTTATTTACTTCGCGAATTGAATATTTCTGCGCAGGTCCCAAATTCTCGCGACGTATTCGAGATGTGGCCTAACCAGAGCAAATTAGCATCTCTCTCTCACTTTTTCATGGGAGAATCGTCCAAGTATTCTTTTGATAAATCCTAGTTTTTTTAAATGCTGCGCCGCAAATATTTCGTATGTTTCCCCCACGCTAGGTCTGAAGTGAAGGGGATTTCCAGGTATTTTTTTTGACTTCATCTGACTCCTTTATATTTGCCCCTCCTACTTCATAGATATGGCGTAGGTCGGATTGAGTTGGAGGAAACCATGAAATATTGTACGTCTTTGTATTAAGGAATAAACCTAAGGTCTCTAAGGTTTTATTATTGATTCTTGTTTAGCTGAAGGGATTGATCATTGATTCGTAATTTCGCTAACATTCTTTAAATTAAACTTTTTAACTAAAACGCGTACCTAATACATGGTTGAAAAGAAAAAACTTTGTTCAGTTCCACATAAAATAATTTTAATGACGACCTAGGTTTCGTCACTGAGCGACATCATCAGGTTAAAGTTACGCCTCAAACCATTAACTGTACCTAATACAGTTAGAGAGTGGAAAACGGATTTCTCGCATTGCCAAATGTGAGAACTTAACCGGACGAGCACGTTCTTCAGCTAGTTACTTTTCGTGTTAGGGTTTCTTAAACCAGGATAATGAGAAGTACATTTCAAAGACATTCTGTTCTCCCAAATACCACTGGTATGAGAAAAATGAAATATACTCTTTGTGTGTTATCGGAGGAAGTGGAGAGCGAATATTATTTCTGGGTCGCCAGAGAAACTCTCCTTTGTTTCTATTTTTCTGTTCCGCCTTTTCAAGACGCATACGAGGTATCCGGCAACTCCTAGCTTGAATTGTTTGGAATCCTTGAGGTTGAGGCGGGATTTTTATACGGATATCTTTCTTTTGCAATGAAAATGGAAACAAAGAGGAGAACTCCCATCGTGCCAGAGAATTTCGATCACGCAACCCATTACTCGTAAGAGTGCGCCTTCCTGGTAACGAGGTTCATACGATTTGAACGTGAGCACTGTTCATTTGCTGCTCAGACTTAAATTAAAAACAAAAAGTTGTCGGCATTCTCTGCGAAAGCTCGCATTTAGTCGTCAGATTAATTTAACAAAAGTTTATCGGTTTTAACCTTATATGTAAGATAGTATTGGTTTTCTTGGGATTTCAGGAGACTAATAGCTCTCCCGAGGCCTTTAGTAATTTCCAAACAGTGAATTAATTCACTCCTCGAGTAGGCTAAATATCCTTTGTTAATTTGATTTTGAAGAAAATTAATTCACAATGATTTTGGTATTCCGATTGTAAATATTTGGACATTTGACTTACATTGACTCTCATATTTGTGTTTTCTTGCCATAATATTCATCGTAGTTTGATGTCAAGACCCGAATTCAAATCATGGAACGGACAATATCACTTTCAAATGATAAAAGAAGGCAGCATCATTGTCTGAGTGGTAACCAAACCGACGAGCATAGAATTATATTCTTTGAGACACACGTCACTAAAGATCTCGATAACTTCACCTGTATTTTGGTATTAATGATTAATTAAAATACTTAGTACTTTTCCACAAATTTAGACGCGTTTATCTGATTTACGGCATCGTCAGTACTGAAAGTTTTGAACTTAAACTTAGGTTTTTAAAGATTAACTTGAAGTTTTTAAACTCTTTGTGCCTGATGATGCCATAAATCGGTGAAACGCGTCGTACAAATAAAAGTTTGTGGAAAAGTAGTAAGTATTTTAATTAATAATGAATACTAACATAATGAACTTCTAAGAAGTGAAGCCTACCACTGTCAAGTTTACTCGTCTGTACTTTCCACAATGTTATTGTTTTTTAGCGGTGCCAGTCTTTTCGTCAGTTCATGATGATGTTCTTTCCCAGGAATGAAACGTTGGAATAAAAAAACAAGAATAGCTTAAAAACCAGGATTAAAATGCTCAATCCCATAAATAGAACTTTGAGTTTTTAAAATTACCATTAGCGGGCTGCTGTTAAATATAAAAATTACTTCACGTGAAATATAATCGATTAGCACTATAAAATATAATGTAACTGTAAGAAACTGCAAACTGTGATTTAACCTTCGAAATATTTTCTCGATGAATATAAATATTTGTTTCTTTGTCCGACGTTCCTATCTTATGTCAAATTATACCATATGTAGAAATTACATCCGTATTTCAACCGTAGTTTAGATAATATGGGTGTTTTCAGCTTACTTAGAGCATCTTCTGAGACTTTAAATTTGTGATAATTTGATTTTAAAAAGTGTATAATCCTCTTGTATTCCAATTGAAACTGCCGCATATCTTGCAAAGTCTATTAAAGCACCACATTTTCACATTTCTTTAGTTCCCCCCCCAGAAAATATTATCATTTGTGATTTTTCCCGAATACAGTTTATAAGTTGGATCTTTAGTCTACCTATACAGTTACTGATTAATCCACGAAAGGAATGAGAATTGTAATCCAGCCAGTTGTTAACAATTTATTGGGTTAATAATTGCTGCTGGTAAAATCCCAAATATTATTACTCATCCATTCAGATTAGGAACATTTATAAGCATAAATAAATCATTTATAATGTCCATCTTGAGGGAAAAATTCAACTTAATGGGAAACTACTAGTATAATTGTGATCCACTGTATTCGATTACCTACTGGAACGTATTTTACTTATTATTTTTAGATACTTTCGTTTATCCTGATTTCTTGTTCCGTGTGGAAACTACCTTAGAGAACCGTGGCGTAATCAGGGTTGGTTTTTCAAGGACAAGTATTATCTTACATGAAACGCAAGAAATGAAACAGGAACCCATCTTCGGGCGTGGTTGTAGAATTCTACTAGTCACCCGAAAAGCCGAAATACCAGAGTTTTAAATGGTACACCTCGATAATTATTCAGCTGATTGCTGTGAAATGAATTGCCAATTAACGGGAATTTAATTTCATTTTCTGTTATTGGTATTAAAATTTTGAGCCGGGTTTCCTTCGTATATTATGCATACTTTCATCTGTTGCCCAGGGGACTTCAAATTTATCATCAACCCATTTCTTACTAATTAGCCGAGGGTCATGCCACTAAGGAAAAGGGTGCTCATATTGGTTTCATTACGTTCTGTTTCCATATTTGTCATTATCATAGATAGGTATAAACTTACTTGAAAGCCCATACGAGTATAATGCGTAGTCTACAAGTTATTAGCCTTCAAAGTGGAGCTACCGTTTTTTTTTGCGGCAAAACCCATGTGGTATTTCAATAGAAGCCCCATAATAATATTTAGTCATAACAATTTTAAAATCAATAACGGAACGTAAATATAAATAAATATCAAATTAAGTCTTATATAATTGATATTGTTTCGTTGGTTGTCTCGATGCATCATCTCAAACTGTGTTATCTCGACGTTTTCAATGGACAGTAGAGCTTTAACGCATTATTGTATCTTAAGACGTTGAGTTCAATTAGTTTCTGGTAACGCACAATTATAAATTGGAAAATAGAAATGTTTAAGGCAGAAATTTGGTTTATATGCAGTCGTTTTTCATCATACAAAACCATATCCTTGTGAAATTTCTTATCCTAAAATGGGGAAAACGAATGCTTGAACTGAAAGTTAGCGGATAGGGTGCGAAGATAAAAAAATGCATTTAGCGGCTGTTTCATGTAGGTTCTCGCCAAACTGGGAACCCTCGGTCGGTGTTTCCATGAAAGAGCATAGATATAAGAAAACCTTGGTATTTAAAGGACGTGTAGAGACGTGATCCGCATTCATGCGTAGTGGAATTTGTAGTGTGATGTCCATGCGCGTGAAGAGTTGTCCCAATTCCTGCAGCAGTGACCTTCGACTTGTTCAGTTTAGCAAGAAGGTCCCTGGTTCTTTCAAAGATGATATATGCTGGAGTTTATTAACAAAATAGCTTGGTCGATACTACCTTCGTTCAAAGGCCATCTGAGCAGTAAAATCAGCAGTACTCGAGCCAGATGGATGCGAAGTTTAGGAAAATAAGGAATAGAAGAGGGGTGGGTTTCGGGTTCTTACTGTCGGAATAAAAATTACGGATAAACGAGTTTGCAGCCTGATAGATAATGAATGAATAGACCTAAATGAACAGCAGAAACACCAAATTTTGGCTTATTTCATTTTACGTTTACATATACAAGCAAAAAAATTATATGATTATTTCTTCTATTTTTTATTTATTTTCTATTTTTTCTATTTTATTTTCCCAATTTGAGATTGGGATTCCACTCAAAAGTCCGTGCCCTTATGAGAGGAAGCCTCAGCCTTAGCCACCATACCAACCTGATTATCACCTCATTCTAGATACCATCGTTAGTTTGTTTTTAGATTGTCTCCGAGTGGTTTTATGGCATTTTTTTTTAGTGTATGAGTAGATTGGAGGGACAAGTGACACCTGTTTGTCATGTTATTTGCACTCTTATTAACCCTCCGGAACGCACAATCAAAAAGTTACTTGGGAACGCGCAATGGACGAGGTCTTTCATGTACTTTTCAGCAAAAACAACATTTTTATGCATCAGAAATCGGAAGTTTGCATAAAATAAAGAAGTGGTAAAAATTAATTTGTTATTAAAAATGCGTAATTATTGAAAACAAGCGTATTTACATAAAATATTTTCAAAGAAATGAAAATATAATTTTAAAAATTCGTTAAAACGACTTGAAAATCACTAGGAACAATAGTAAAAAGTAGGAAACATAATTATGTACTTATATAATTAAAAAAGCATAGTTATTATATTTTTTAAATACAAAATCATGTTTTGTGTACATAATTTAGTTGACATAAAATTGAAGGTTATTAAAAAAAGAAAAATTACGTTAAATGATATTGAAAAATCACTATAAGTGATTAGTAGCGAAAATATACATTAAAAAATTCTTTTGGTTTTGAATTAGTCTCATAATAGTTACTTTTTGGCACAAGAGTCACAAATGACAACGGCATGTTCAAGGCCAAAATACGTGTCACAAAACTTGCAGCTGAATCTAGTTGACTTTTCCTTCTTTGCACGATTGCAATGCATGCAGTTTTCCTCTTTACACCAGCATTTACAGGATTTGAAGCATTAGTTCCCGTCTCGTTTCTTCGTCGCAAATCATGTTATAAGGTACTAGGTCCTCCTAAAGGCTCTTATAGGTTGGCTCCATTTTCTTCTATTGCCTCAGTGCCTTGGCGACTTTCTCGTGATTCTTGACTGATTTCGGAGCTGTTGGGGGCAGGGTCGGCTGTCGCTAGTGTAAGTTCGACGGAAATGATTTCTTGGGATTATTTATTTTCCATTTTGAGTTCATTGCCCATCGAAATAGTTGGCCTTTCACCAAGTCATCATCAAGTTTCTTAAAAAATAAACGTCTCACAGATTTTACATTGTTGCCAGCGATAATAACCTAGGCATTAATTCTAGCCATATTGAGTATCGAATTAAATATCGTATGACCATAGGCCATCGTATGGTGTTACGGTTGACGCTATAGTTTTCGCGTTTTTCATCGTTAGTGTCCACTCCACCCTTGTGTTTATTGTAATGCGTGATGACATCTGGTTTTTTGTTTTCACCCGTAGTAGTGTCAATATCATCGTAGTCGTGCATCGTTGACATGAGTATAACATTTTTTTTGTATCGGTACATAAGACACCAAAGTGTTTTTGGCGAAAACCAAAATTGCTACACGGTCTGACAGATTCTTGAAGGGCAAAGGAATTTGTGCCTTATTTTTTTCTACGTCCCCACGATGCTGATTTTTTTGTCAACCGTTTCTTCTGCCAGTACCACATCCGAGAACCAGTTGTCCATGGTTACGTTGCGACCTGTGTTATTCAATGGTGTGGAGAGTCTTCTGACCACATCGCCAGGCGAGTTATTGACTACAAATGGCGACCCTTCAGGCTGTTTTCCAGCGGATATTTCTTTAGGAAAAGTTCGTGAACATGGCAAAGACGATCGTTTTCCTGTCTCTCCTGTCCAAGGAGGTTAGAAAAGAAATGGAGGCGACATACCACTTGATTCTTGAAGCCAATTCCGCCATTGCAGTCGGCACAGTTTAGACCTTCCTCTGGCTTACGCGTCCTGCGGTCGCGTTCGATTTTCGTCAAATATAAGTTAAAAACCATAGACAAGGCGATGTTTTGTGCCGGTTTGGCAACACCTACTCGGCACAAAATCCTTCCCAAGCACCCCTATTCTTGCTTCACTTTCGCCCATGAGCGTTCACGGTCATGCCTCCTCCATTTCATTTTATCCTCCTTGCTCATGTCTCGTAGTTCTTTCGTCGAAGCGTAAACATGCTAGCAGAAAATGGAAGCGCTTCCTGCTCATTACCAAACCAAAAATCTCAACACCTAGGTCTTTGTTGCCCCATAAATCTAGGGTAGTGAGATGGTTAGCTCGGAGTCGTCCAGCCAAATGCAGCAGACCAATTAGGGCCTTGACCTCAGTTACTACAGTAAAATGGGCATCCCTTTGTCGCTGATAATTTGCGCGAAGTTCGAGTTCAATGTACTGATTTGAGTATTTCAAGATCAAATCTAGTATGTAAGGATGAAACCAATTCTCCAACGCTTCTAAAGGTATCCTTGCTGCACGAGTAGCACCCATAGCAACCCCAATTTCACCAAGTAACTTGTTTTGTTTCCCTCTTTTCGGGTGCAAAGAGGTTTTTCTCCGTCGTCAAAAGTCAATAACTTTATTCTTCTTTTACATGAAAGCGACAAAACAATTCTCGTTTTCGTCTCCTGGTTTATTCAAACTGCAATCCTCTTGATCATCATCAGAATGCTCCGTTTCTGAGTCCCCTTCGCGCTCCTCAACTACCTCCTCCCCTTTTTCGTCTTCATCACTAATCAGATCACCACACGGATCAAGGTCATCTTCTTCTTCATCAAATGGAGCACGAAGAATCTTATCAATGGTATCAGAATTGCTCAAATTGTAAATTCGTCGCTGTGCACACATTTTTCCTGGGGAAAAATAAAAAAAATTACTCCACCGAAACAGACACGCTGAAACACAGACACGCCATACTACAGACAATTCGACACAAGCTCGTACCACATACACACTGAAACACAGACACTCCATACCAAATACACGCTGAAACACAAACACGCCGAAACAGAGACAGAGTATTACTGACACGCCGCAAAACAGACAAGACGTAATACAGATACGCCGAAATACAGACACACTGTAACTCAGACATGGCGAAAGACAGACACGCCGGAGCACAGACACGACGTAACACATCTTGATATCTTGGTCCCGGCATCTTCCTGGAGAAATGCGAGAGAGCTGAGAAGCTTCGCTTTCTCCTTCCGCATATGTTCAAGGCGGCGGATAGTGTGATGTTTCCTCCCCGTAGAGGTGCGTACTATAAGATTTTGTTTGGTATTCTAGGCATTTTTCAAGAATACTTTTTGCTATACCTAGATATCTTTCTGCCATACCATAAATTGCTTTTGGATAGTGTGGACTGGTAGTAACTATTTTAAAATAATTTTGTGAAGCAGACTGTTGGAGTTCTAATGAATTGAAAGGTAAATTATCCGCTATTATTATTTGTGGGTACCCATGAGTTGCTGTCACATTTATAAGGGCATGAATTATACTAGCTGAGGACTTGTTCCAGCTATGAACATATTTCCAGCCATTTGGATAAGTAATCCACTATAACTATATAACAGGAGACAGGACGCACGATAGAGACCCGAATTTAGGAACACAGGACGTGTATTAGGCTCTTCCACTCGGAGAAATCTGCCTTGGCTGAACATGAAGACCATATCATCTCCTTTGATGATGCCCAATCCGAAGCCAAAGGGTATTGGAAGCGTCTACTAAAAGAAGCCATTGAAATCAGGCTGGAAAATAGTACCTTAAATCGGGACTCTGGGTACAATCTAAGCAGGTAATGGGAACCGTTAATTCGAAAAATAACGGAAAAAAGGAGACAACAATGCCCCTCCGATTAGACGGGTATATAAGCGATGACAGAATGTCCTGCGACTCATTGCTCTGAAGACGATGGAGGAGTTTTCCGTCTAAACGTTGGCAGCATCCAAAACCCTTACTCGGCTGGAAACCCGAGAACAATTTATGTATAAATTTCGCCGAGAAAGAACTAAATCTTATACTTATGGATTGTTGAAGGGAGCGTGAGGTATGGTAAACCATGTCATCCATATTTGTAAGCTCATGCGTACTAAAAAATCGTGATGACAGTATGATGAGAACTCATGCATACATAACCATCACGCCATTCCATTCTGGGGTAGGCAAATTCAAAGAATTTAGTTATTACCGTTAGCCCTAGAAAATAATAATAGCCATTTTAATAATTTACTCCATATTCTCCTATACTTGCAAAAACTTTCGCTTCTATTACACACATAGGTACGTTGATTCATACACGCTCCCCTATTCTTAAGACTCCTAATATTCCTCCACTTTAGAGTATTTTCTACCACATTCACCCATGGCTTTCGCGGTCTACCTCTCCCTCTCATACCAATCACTCTACTGTCATACATTTATTTCGTTATCCGAGTCTCTTCTATTCTCATTGGAACTCTCTCCATGAGAACTCAAGGTAGGGATTAAACAGCTCCTCGGCTGATTATATCTGATTTGTTTTCAATGTAGCTTAAATTGTGTAGTAAAAATGATAAAGGATGTAAGTGCCAAAAAAAATAAAAAAATGACTTTTTCGGTGAAAAGCGAAGTACAAGCCAGGCGTAATAAGATAGACAAGGTAGTGTCAAAAAATTTTTCCCTAGTTTGTAGAGCAGTCGGAAGATGTCAGCACCGTGCAAGAGCCGTGCGGGTTTGAAGTTATTTTATTGAATACTGAAAATTTTAGTTTCTGGCACTTAAAACCTTTTCCATTTTTACTACACAATTAGTAATTTATCATTGCGTTAAAGAGTCGGGAATATTTTTCGGAGGAGGAGACGGCAATGAGGCTATTCTTGAGCTTACGTCTATATTCGGGGAACCCTAAAAGGACTTGATCGTATTTAAATGTAGACTCATATAGGGTACGTCGGCCGTGCGCGGAGAAAAAAATTTAGGCAGGGATTAGTCTTTTAACCAGTACTCATGAATTCTCAAAATTAAATCATATAATCGCAACGATCGCAACCGAATACGAATTATTATTATAACAATGCTACAAGTTGGCTATTTTCCAGGCGGTATCATTCATATGAATATACATAATTTTAAATAATTGATTTCCACCACCACTCCATGTAGTTTTACTGAGAAATAAACAAAATAAAAAAAAATAAACTGAAAAATAAAGAAATCAATTATTCAAGGTAAATTTTCTGTACCTCTTCTTAAAAATATTGATAGTGTTAGGAAAATGGCTCAAATAGTTCTGCAGGAAGACTGTTCCAATCCACAATTGTCCTGTTGAGGAATGAGAACTTTTTAACATTGGTCCTTGGTGACAGTCATTTCACCTTGTTTTGACGATCATTCCTCCCTATTTAGTTTGGGTTTTCCACTTCCTTTCCCAGTTCTCCCCATGCTTTTTCTCTCTTAAGTGTGTGGAACAATCCGTAGAGTCTGTTAATTTTTCTTCTTCGCAGTGAATCCCATTCCAGTAAATTTAGCAGTTCAGTTACACTCTCTGTTTCTCCATTACGTACCTGGCTGCCTCCATTTGTACCTTCTCAATGACTTTTAGAATAGAATAGAGTATAATTTATTTCACCCAAATACGAGTACATAAGCAAAAATTTTACTTTTCTGAAATGGGGGTGAAATTAGGAACTCGAGTGGATCCAGAAGAAATAATTTCTTTTTTTGGGGTTCCCATTCCTTGAATAAATTGGCTGTGGTTCAGTAGCTAGCATTCACAAAAGTAATTATAAAATACATGTTGGCTTTTATATAGGTAACATAAATGTATTCCATTATAACAGTTTTGAGTTGGCGTTAAAATAAATTACAAGATTCACACAATACAATAAAATAAGTACTCATACCATACAAGAATTACACCATGGTTTTTAGCAGATATGCCACATCATTTTTCTGTAGCAACCAAATTTTCAATTTTCTGAGGAAAGTAGTTTTATTCCTAATTAATGAAATCTCATTTGGCATGGTTTCATAAATTGGAGGGGCAATGAAATCATAGAAATGTTTGTAGGCTTCATTATTGGGTTTAGGTATAGTATAATATTGAACACTTCTTAATCTAATACCGCAAGGACACTTTAAAATTTAGACCTCCTTGGTTATAAAAGATTCGTAACACTTTATGCAAATAGAGATGACGAAGAGGCAATACTTATAATTTTTTTATATAAAGGGAATGAGGATTCTCTGGGGCTATTTCCAAGAATGACACGTAGCTTTTTATTTTGTACAATACGAACTAGTTGAATATTAGAGTAGTACGTGTCTCCCCAACAAGTCAAGCCATATTCTATTCTAGAATTAACAAGGACAAAATAAACATATCGCATGACTGACACAGGGCAAATTCTTTTTAGTAAGTAAAACTTTCGTTGAGCAATTATTAAGTCAGATTTTAGTTTGCTAATGTGTGGTTTCCAATTGCCATTTCTATCCATGATTAGTCCTTCAAATACCTAGGCCTAATACTTCAAATGATCAACTGGTTCAATTTGTATGCAGGCTTCGCAAGTTCTTCCATTTATATTCAAACATTGGAGGCCTTTATAAAAAATATTACTGTCAGGTGGTGGAACATTTTTGATACTAAAGAACATATACTTATATTTATTTTCCCTTCTTCATGTTGGCCCCAGACTAATGATGCATATTCCAGAATTGGACTTATCAGAGTCTTATATGCCATTTCCTTAGTGATTTTACTGCTCCCCTTGAGATATCTCATCACCCAATTTATATTTCACATTTATATCATTCTCAAGGGTGCCGTGAGCGTAAAAAGGTTGGTAATCCCTTCGATTGAGCTGTGGATAGGGACTAAGTTAAATATAGTCAGTTGAATGCATGAGGTGATGAACGTGGAGCTGTCACGCAGGATGGTGGGAGTTTGAAGTAGGAAGAAAGAGCAGACGGAAGAGAAATTTCGAGGAACATAGCTGGATACTGACTGCTATCTTAGACGGGAAACTGTAGAGTACCTGAGCCGGAAGAGAGTCTGAATGCAAGAGACATTTTGGATGACATGTAACAGAAACCAAGGAGCTGTAACAGGAAAAACGTGGGTCGGTATAAGTTGTTTATTTTATTTAGTATCGAAATATTTCGTCGGTCTTCTAGGATGTGCATTAGTTTTCACAAGGTGCCGAAGGATTAAATATATGCTTTTTCTGTCCATTTGGAAAAGTTGATGATACTGATTGGTTATAACCTTGTAAAATGGAAAAGAATGGATGTAATTTTTGGCTTCTGTCCGGAGTTATGGTTACTCGTATACCAGAAAGATTTTTCTTTCTCTTTAAAGCAATTTTAAATTTCCCGTCATGAAAAAGTCATGGTTTTTGTAGGCGAGATTTACAGATGGTCAACTATATCGCTTTAATGGTAAGTTTTACTTGGTGTATAAATGTAGATATTAAAGGACTCGGGTTAGCAAACTCTTCAGTTATTTTAGTAAAACTTTCTTGACCTTAATATTCATTTTTTTGAGGTGTCACGATTACAGGGAAGTCTCTCACTCAACCGGGAAATACGGGAAAACCGGAAAGACGCCTGGGGATGAGAAACTAGCGGGAACATATTGTCTGGGTAAGCTTTAAAGGAATTAAATCCATCATGCGGTTATTTACTAATTCCCCAATTAGCAACTATGTGCAGAAACCTCGCTGTACTTGTTAAGTTTAATCCAAAATATTTTCAAAGCATAAAAATTGAATTTGTGGCGAAGACATGGAACATTCCGTTGAGGCTCTGAATGGGGAAATCGGGTCGTATAAATACCATAGATTAAAAAAAAAACTGCATGATGGCTTTCTTTAATGCCCACCGAATAATTGCATTTTAAATTTATTCGATTCCGAGATGCCGTTGAAAATCAACAGACCTTTTAGATAGTCATATCTTTGGAATATGGGTAAGTCGATAGCAGCAAAGAATGCCCCATAGTTTTACGTATGTGTTAGTCATATTTGGTACAGCACTTTAAATGGAGAAAAATATTGTTCGGCACTACGAAAACACGTATATAGATACGCATCAACGGTTTCCACGCCATCTAAAAAAGCTTTGCTTTCCCTTTGGGAATACATTGAATTCGTCGAAAACTCATTTGCTGGGAGATTTAAGGAATTTTGAAAGGAAATCGATCTTTGCAAAATTCAGCACACTTCATTATTATCCCAATCACGGTTGGAACGTTGTGGCGTCTCTATCAATGTTAGTCCTTCTAGTTTTAATTAAGGTAATGCGATACAGTTACTGGTGAATGTTACTCTTGATAATGACAATGACGCTAAGACGTTGAACCGGCGGTTTTTTCACCGAATATGATTCATTACCAATATTGTATTTTCTCCCCATCTAACGGATAAAATAATGTACAGAAACTGATTGCAAAATATCCGGGAAGAAACAGAAAAGTACCAGAAAAACTGGGAATTAATTCTGGAACGCAGTGGCTACCTTGCGATTACTTTTATTTTAGCTTTCGACGTTTAATTTATGAAACCCACTTATGAATGCCTTTTATTGTAATTAGTGATACCCTTTCCGCTTTTATACCATTCGCAGCTTCCATTTACTTCTGAATGGGACTTCAATTCAGGATTTGGAGCGCCAAGTCTGAAACAAGTCTGTTCGACAAAACTCCTTAGTTTTTTAAAACCCAAATATCATCCATCGTACAATCAATTCTGTCTGCTATAAGCAGTGTTTTGGCTTCTATGTATCGTATTATTGTGAAAATATCTTCTTCATTAGAGGAACCTATTGTGAAGATGACTGACCTTTTCTGGTGGCACTCTCGTGAGGAGATATCTTTAGAATAGTTGATGTAATTGAATTTTTGTTTTTACATCCAATGGACTAATCCTTTTCTGCCAAAGATCTTGACTTTAGGAGCATAGGCTATTGTGGTGATTGCCGTTTACAATATGTTTATCCGATGACATGAATTTTATTGGTTGGTGTGTTGACGAATGATATAAATCCAGATATTTGGGATATATGATTAAGAACTTGGTTAATTAGTATACATGTATTTTGGTGTCTCTGTTTAGATTAAGGATGTAGAACTGCGATAGTGAAAGCCTTACGATAGCTTCTCCACTGAGACCGTTCGACTAATCGATGATTTTATTTCTGATGCTTTGAACTTGCGACTTACTTTATAAGACTTACAAAGAGTACCAAAAAGTGACGCTAGAAAACATGAAGCCAACCTTTTATTTCTTGGAGGGAATAAGTGACAGCTGGTATGGATGATAACATGTTGTGTATGCATTAATACAATGTCAGAAATGTTTGTTCTCGATAACTTAAATGATTGAAATAAAATCTACGTGCTTTTATTGAGTGAAAGACTCTTTTAGAAATAGCTGAGAATAAGCAATTCGTCTTTGATGATGTTTAAATAATTTTTATTCGGGTTTGAATAAGTGGAAAGTACAAAAACAATTCAAACGAACACGAAGATGATGAGTGTAGTATATATCAACAACCCAAGGGAGCATTACTTGACATGACAATTACGGGCACACAGTTTTCCAACAGTGATGTACAACAGTCCCAGTTTTCATTTATAAAATGAAATTCTTACCACAGATTTACACCGGAGACTGCATCCCAAATTCCACGAGGTCATTCGGTTTCCTGAGTGAGGTATCCAGATCGCGAGGAGTTCCCAGCTGCATGACATCGGATGGAACTCGACACGAGGATTTCTTCCAGTCGACGAGATTTCGGGATAGCCGGAGGAGTTAGGTGAGTCTGGACGGCCGTGTGCTTTTTTGTTCTTCTTCTGCACCGCCGCACCATGTGGAATCGAGTCCGGTGGGAGCCCCACTAGCTCCAGCCTTACACTGGCCTTGCGGCTCCCTTCGTACTATGCGGTTGTTTAGGTAAATCATACGGTGCTTGCGAGCGTCTGAATGAACAATTCCAGTAGTCGAACCCCGTCCTCTCTTCGAGCTGCGATGTGTTGGAGTGGAGGTGCGTTGCGGATGTCGATGTGAATGCCCACACCTCCGCCCGTTGAAGTCTCCGCGGGAAGTTGATCAGTGATAGCCGAATCCTCCGGCGTACTTGTCGTACGGGAATGGATGACCGAATCCAGCTGCGAACACGGGCCGTGCCACGGGGTGGGACATGACGTAGCTCTGGAAGTGGGCGTAGGAGGTGGCGGCGGGCTTAGCGATGACGGGTGCGTGGTAGACAGGGGCGTGGTAGACTGGAGAGTGGTAGACTGGAGGATGGTAGACCGGGGCATGGTAGAAGGGCTCGGGGAAGTCAAGGTAGCCGCGCTTGTCCCGGACGGCTTGTGCACATGCGATGATGGCCAGGCAAAGTATGATCTGAAATGGAGTTCAGGGTGGAGTCCGAGATTAAACTTAGGAAGACGTGACCTTGTTGGATCTCTCTATTCGAATTTAGACAAAAACTCTGTAATTCCTTGTTAATCATATATTGTTGAAAGTCTTGGTCTCACTTAGGTAAAGAATAATCAGGTGAAGTGGGATTAGGATATCGTAATTCTGTTATATAGTAATATAGAGTTACCATTGTCGCGAACAGTGTGCTCTAATTTTGGAATTACTGCGAAATCACTATGGAGGATTTCCGACAAGTAAAGTAGTCAGCCTCTGCTTTGTAACGCGTTCATTTTTTGGCTGCTGTAAAATTCATTGAAAAAAAACTATAAATTTCATAAAATATTGGGCAGTTATAATTGGAGGAGAAAGGGGAAACATTATTGATCAAGAGCACATTGTTATATGACAAATATAAAGTAGGTAAAAATGAAACAGAAACATACTGTAGTAGTCCGTAAATTTAAACTTTACAGGACTTCTTTGACTACTTTCTAGTCTAATTTTCTCTTTTCGAAAACTCACTCTATGCACAGGAAAGGGGTTAAACGAATTTAAGGATTTTAGGGTAACTTTTTCTATTTTAGCTGCATATAAGATCAACGTAGTTGAAGTAGTGGATGCAGGTTTGATCTAAAATTAGAATAGTATAAATTTACTAACATTTATGAAAAACCAATGATCTAAGAAATATATACGTTTAAAAACAAAGTTACACGTATACTTTTGACCAACATTAAGGCTAAGTCATAGCAAAATGAGAGAGGCACGAATGTTTTTTTTAAAGGATTTTTCATATGTATGTACTAGTACGTTTATAGTCTGTTGTTCACTTAAGGGTTTGGTGTATTGCTTGGATCATGTGAATACGTGCCTTAAACATTGTAGTAAGCTTGCTTCGGGCAGACTAGGAAGTGTACAACGATGCTAATTAGACAGGAACTAACGGGAGTGACTCTAATTATTTTTTATTTTTGAGGTGGCGAGAGCACTTCGCGTCGCGGGAATGAGAGTAAAATATGAGACAAATATGGAGGTAGAGTCACACTGCTTCGACCACTGTAAATAACAGACGAACGAGGGCATCAAGGAATTCCCGTTACGTCTCTCCTCACCCTCAATGGTTGTCGCACGGCGTCGTATGATTTTCCTTCTACGGCCCTCCGACGGAGGTGAAGAGCCGCTGGCTGGCTTCTTGTAGATGAGAGGGAAAACTTTTACTACTTGCGTGGTGGCCAGGCGGAGTATACACAACGGCGTAATGCCACTCCATGTCGTAAAAGAATTTTCTCGCGTTCCACGACCGCCTATTCAAAGGATCGTATGCCAGGGCTCCTTTTGAGTCACTGCCTCTAATTAGCTCACGCGACTTGTTTATCCTAGATGGACGCCCTCGATGTTATTCTATGTAAAAGATGAGCAGTGCCGTGTGTGACATCCTTGCGCGGAAGTGAGACGCAGAAGAAGTTGGTAACTGCGTTCCCGTTGACTGGGGAAAGCGTAATGATGACTGTTCTTTTTTGACGGCGTTACGTGTTACCATTTGCGGTGTCTATTATGTATTTTCTCTCTCTATATTTGAATGAATATCGTTTCCGTAACGTGAGATATCGGCAGGCGTTTGCGGTTTATGGGTTATAGCCATAGTGTAATGCTTATGGATAATAGCTACACGGTTTGGTCACTCAAGTCCAACGCAAAGCAGGCCACTGACCGCTTGCTCATCATGTGCGTATTACCACCCATGTTAAAATATTTTGCTAATACTTGTGGCGTAATCACTTAGACGGAGTGCGAAATGTAACCAAGGCGTCCCCCAATCAGGGGTTCTTCGAATTGAAGGTGTCGCGATTGAAGTTATCGAATAGGTATATAAAAATCGTGAGCCTGTACTCTCTATTAAGGATGTGGTGTATCTGGAGATGTAAATATAATTCACCTATGTATAATTGATTTTGACGAGTTGATTTCATAGATTTCTTTGGTATTTATCGACTTTAATATTGCAGTTTTTGCTTCGATATTATGACTCTAGTAAATGATCGTTTATAATTGAAACAAAAAAGGAGAGAGATAGATATTAGTTTTACTTTGTTACAAGTTAAGGCGTTCCAAATGTTATAAATTTATCATCTTGTCGTTTGTGTAGTTGTTGACAATCTGTATATTTTATTTTTCCCTAAACCCCCTTAAGTGCTGAAATGGTTATTCTTTCGGCCTCTTCGCAGTACTTTTCGAATAGCGGACGGCTTTATTTGCACGTTTTTGAATGAGAAGCAGTAACTTTGTAATTCCACATGTATTTATTGGAAACGACCTAGGTTTAGACACAGCGTCGAAACGACGTTTTAACGTCGAAACTTAGGTCGTTTCCAATAAATACATGTGGAATTACAAAGTTACTGCTTCTCATTCACAATGCTAAGCCAATTCCATAAAGTTACGCCTGAGACAACGGAGTTATTTGCACGTGATCCGCATTCAGAGAAAAATCTTCGGGAATCCTGCAGTTTCTGACATAATTTCAGAGCGTTTTGTGGACGAAATTCTCAAGTATCGAATCTAAATGTTCATCTGTTTTTAAAGCTTGTGAGGCATCAAAGTAAGCCTCGAATTAAGCAATACGGGAATTTTCTAACTCGATGATAAGTTGAATTACTTTCCATTTCTTAGGACATGCTGCGTCAATTAGCGATTATAATGCTAGTCTATTACATTATGTATTTAACTGCTAAGGAAAAAAATATATTTTATATAAATTGGTGATAAAAATTTCTCGGATATTTTCGTGAAGCGTGAAAATCGCCGTAGTTTTTGGGAAACGTGGACTTATGTAGAAGATCTGAAAAAGCTCAATACTCGCTATAAATACTAAGAAATATAACAGTTAATGTAATGAATGTTTTGGCTTTCCTCCTTTCATTTTACTACTAAAAAGTTGAAGAGAGAGCGTATAAACTTGCTTTAAAATGTTGAGATTACCAAATGAGTGTGACATTGTTACTTTCATGCATTGAGTTCGCTCGAGGCGTGCAACATTGATTAAATGGTAAAATGTTTATATGCTATTGCGGAAGAAATATAACTCCCACGTTAACCGCACGTCAAGATTTATGATCATCGAAGTTGTACAGCGTTAATGCTCCGGGGTAAATATTAGCTGTGGGATTGGTGAATCCAAGAATTCACTGAAAAAATTTGCTCGTGTTCTGCGGAGAAAATTTTATGATTGTTGTGGGCAGATTAGTGCAGTCGGAGAGGGTTTGCCAAGATTCTCTATAGGTATGTTTACTGTACCTCATTATCATGACTGACTCGTTCTGAGAGAAATTGAAGTGAAACTAAGTAAACTAATCCTAATGGGAAGTGTAGATTCTAGTCCAGCTCTTCCGTGTATGGATGTTTTCCGGTTTTCCGTGAAAGCGAGTTGTTTCTCGAGGAATATCCCGGATACGTCGTTGTGATATACATGTTTCAGGCGAACTCTCATATTATACACTAAGTGAACGAATTAAGTTGTGAGGAATTTGATGCCATCTGTTTATAAATGAAAACGTGCTGAACGTTTTTAATCGAGATTGATTTTCTCTTGAAATCAATGCATACTTAGTAGATGCCTCATTATCCTAATAGTAATCATGAGTAAATGACGGGAAAAGGCGAGCGTCGCTTTAGTTTCCTATGCAAGTATTATTAACCTTAATGGTGAGTTGCTCGTGTCTTATATTTAATGTCTAGTCTAAATGTAAATGGGTTTAAAATTCAATGGTGTTTTTTTGCATTCGAATACCGAGACTTTCGTGATAAGACTATGTTTGTATTAGTGAAAACTGTTTTTACTTTCATCCCAGAGCCAAGGAGTAAGTAAGTACATTCTCTACGTACTGATGATGCTCGTAGTTTATCACAAGTGGGGATGAGTATCAATAAATTTAAGTGCTATACTAACCTGGACCTTCATGGTGTCGTTGATTTGGGATGTGGCCGGTGTTGTGACTTGTTTCTAAGGCTTTCTGGTGGTTTCTGATGTTTTCAAACCCCGAGGCTGTATTTATATAGGGGATGTACCTTTACTCTGTTGGTCTAATGTTATTTTGTGGCCTCCGTAATTTCCGCCTTGTTATTCAATAGTAGGCTTTCCGAGTTCCCTATGCCTCTAGCATAACTTTTAACCGCTCCAAAGTTCCCGCGATACAAAAAGGTAATCAGGGCAACTCTGTGCATCGGTTTGGATGGTGGGCGTCCGGCGTTTGAATAAGATTCCTTACTCGGAGTAGCGGGTAATGTTCCGCCATCGCCTTAGAAGGGACTAGGAAGGCAGGGAATGCATTTTTTCCGCAGTCGAAAGCAACATGCTGCTCTACTGGTCTCTTCCACGGTTTATAGATCATTCTTCTAAACCGTTGCTCATTGCGGTAGCTATTGAACTCGGGAAATAATACACTTTTACCCCATGATTTGAATCCTTTTTTCCTACATAAACCTTTTTTATGTACTACCTCATTCGATTACTCACTTAGGTTAGAGTTCTAGAGACGGTAGATGGTTGGCTGATTTTATATTTAGTGAGAGATGTCTCATTTCAATTCCAATTTCTCTGCAATTTTTAAATAAAATAATCTCTTCGATGACTCACCTCATTGCTTTTGTAGAAACTGTAGCACTTAATTTAATTTCGGTAAAGTTATTTCATGAAAACTAATTAGATGGAGTGTGTCAATGAATGCCGAAAGATAAATTGAGAAAACAGCCCGTAAGATATTTTCCAGTGAATATTAATCGCATACGTATATCATTCAATGGATACATTTACAACTTCATATTAAGTACCGCAAGAAACCTATAAAAGTTTTAATGCTGTTGATTTTGCTGCAGTTTTACGATTAGACGCTTATATATGATACTAGAAGCGGGACCCGGCTTCGCACGGGAAGTTGTGACTTAATTGCACCGATAACGCATGAAAGAACCGGGCTAATGTCGAGAATTTTACATTCTCTGTGGTAAAAACAATTATACATGACATGAAAAAGGAGGTTTGATTTGGAGAATATTTTAAATCGCATTTGTTATGGATATTTTAGAATAAGAGAAAAACAAATGGCACAAAAACCACATATTTGGTAATATTATTACCCAATCTTGGTCCAGAAATAGTACTAAATTATATTCATACGGGTAAGATGATCATGCCCGTTGAATTTCAGTGGGAGATGCAATTTACCTTTATCAATATGAATCAAAGCATGACGCGTGCTATATTCACTATTCAGGTACTATCTATCAGTCATTAACCGTATTTTGTAACTTCGGAGTGAATTCTCATTGAAATTCGCTTATATGTATTCAAAATCTTATAAATAATGTACAAAGTATGCATGCTCGTGTAAAGCTCAAAAACGAAATGCAGTACGATTTTCAAACTTTCAGGATTGTGCCTTCTATGCACAGATAACTGACTACTTTTCATGTAACTTATGACATCCAGTTCGATGCCTTTTCGTTCGTTTTTCTTGGAAAAATAAATGTTTCTACGCATCATGATTTTAAGTTGAAATTCTCAGAATATTTTTTATGGTATACATATTCTATAATAATTTCAGAAGCAGAAAAATACCAAGTATACTACTTTGTAATGTGATTACATACTGCGGCCATAAATAATGCTAATAAGGGCAAGATGAGGGTGCCCGTTAAAATTCACCGCGAGAGAGAAGACATGAAAGCCGTTGTATGTGACTATAAGAATCAATGTGACGTGCTCAATGCTGACACTACGTAAAAGCCATTAAACGCAAATAGTGACGTTGGGATAAACACTATAAACTTAGTCACTGAACCTGGCCTATAAATACTGCAGGTATGAATGACCATTCATGAAATCGCTATGAAATGGATATTCACGCCTGGTTGCCAAGGAAATTTCTATTGTTGAAAAGGAAGAAAAATTTATGAATTTAGAGCTAAAAACGCAATAATGATACAAAATAGAAGCGTATAAGAAAATCGAATGAAAGAATCAAATACTGCATTCTTTTATGCGTTCGATGATGTAAAGTTTCATCCAATATCTTGAGTGCGACTAATTTAAAAAAGCAAATAAAAAACACATACACCGAAGTAAGTGCTTTTCTTATGGGAGTAAAAGTTAACATTAATGGGGTAAAATCAACCCCAAAAATTGCTTTTGGCAAAAATCCTTTCTTAGTGCGCCTGTAACCACAATGGAGATATACTCTGAAAATTTCACGTTTTTATCACCAGAAGTTTGGGCTGTGCGTTGATAGGTGAGCGAGTGAGTGAGTCAGTCAGGACATTCCGTTTTATATATAGAGATTGAAAATGGAAACGTGGGACTTGGATGAGCAATGCACTGTGAGTTACGTTGTTTCTATCCTTTGATGGCTGGTTATCAGGGCGCGATCATGATTATCGTACGCTCGCGATATTGTTATTTTTTAGTTGTGCCTATGAGAGCAAATGCCGTGCCATTCTTCACTTTTTGTCAGGTGCTTGAAATTGCTAGTGTTAATTGATGGAGTGCGTTCGTCGGACGCTTATTGTGAGCATTGCCCATATAGAGTGGTTTGCGTTTTGGAGAATGATAGTGGCAACGCGAAAGAAGGAACCTTGATCCCATCCTTGGCATGTTATGGTAACAATTAAGACTTCCCGGCATGTATCCAGGCTGTCCGTCGCAATTTTTTAATCGGTGATACCCTTTGCGACTTTCGTTAAGAGCAGGCTAATGATGACGCTGGGTTTCACTCCATCCTTCCTCCGATTCCTTAATAATCCTACCCTCATCTTTCATAGTGCAAATGACCTCGGCTGTCGGTCTCCTCCTCAAATTGACAAACATCATGCAATTCTTTTTACAGCGTCCTTCAATGAAAATGTTAAAAATGGGAAACATAGCATTGAAATATTTTTTGGTACTGATTCCTTCGATTGCAGGTGAGATCGATTGACATCGATTCTATTGGCATACCTAGATTGATTGTTGCCAATTGACTAATTTTTGACAATTTCATAGACAGTTTTCTATCTGGTTCACATTGATATTTATTCTTTTGATACCTTACTTGATTTATTGTTTCCGTTTCAGAAGTGTTCATATAATTTTTAATGATTCTATTGTCAATAAATTTTGTTCCTCGCTGTATCTCTTTGTCTCGGAATGGTTCTTCAAGTTCATAGGGTTTTAAGGGCTACAAGAGGTCTTATTAAACTTATTCGAAAACTTCTAACCTGTATTTAAAAGTCAGGACACAGGTCTGCCAGAACTTTAAAAAATGATTTTTAAAAGTTCTCACAGGTCTGTGTTATAATTTTCAAACATTCGTTTATGAATTACATAAAGCGTGTCTGCCTATACACATTACACATGCACACACTGTGTAAGTAAGGCATTCTACCAGGAGTCAACGAACAGCCAGCAAAAAAAACGTGGAAACAAGGAAGCACCTCACTCAAACATACATTCGAAGTATGTTTTTTAACACAGTGCAGCCTGGACGAAAGGACGTAAGGTGATAAAGACGAATGAAGAAGATCAAATGGAAGGGGAGATAATCACCTATGCCGGATTCATGCAAAGAAATAGAGAGGAAAGACGTTTGATGAATATTCTGAGAGGGAACAAACTTACGACGTGTTTTGCGACCCAAGAGCCTATCGTTAACAATCATGGAATGAGTAATAAATGGGAATAGTTTCAGAGGAAGACCAAGAATGGAATACATTGGGCAAATTTCCTACTATGGACTTCAAAGTGAAGAACTACATAGGAATGAAGAGCTTGGCAGAGAGGAGAGTGGAGTGGATAGCTACAGAAAACCAATCTACATCTATACAATACCCTGCAAGCTACATCAAAGGTGTGTAGCAGGGGGTGAGTTATCACCAACATGAATTACACTATACCCTATTAAAGTTAATATAACTACGATTATTGGTGCAGTGGCAAAATTCTGTTCATACTTATCAGGAGGTGACATTTTACAACCATGTACTACACTATAGGTATGCTACCAATGTAAATGAAAAGTGTAACTTAGTTTTTCCACATAGATTTATTAAAACAAGACTGTCTTCAAGACAAAATTCCATGAAGTCACGCCCGAGATAACGGAGTATATGCTACCAATGTTAGAGAGACCGTTTGCATCAATGTTTTTTGCTAATCAGCACTTAGGAAATAAAAATTCTTAGTAGAAAAAATATTTCAAAAGCGTCAAAATAAAATAATGCAATTAAATCGTACGATTTAAAGCATTATTTTATTTTTACTATTTTATTATATTGCATTATTGTATTAAATCGGGGATAATGAATTGGTGGAAATTCTTTTTGACCTTAATCTTGTGGGAAAGGGATTTTAAAAATAAAAATGTATATCACGGGTAACATAGGTAAAACTTAGAATTACGTATGATCTTGAAAGTAACCTAACTGGGTGGGGACACGTATGGAAATTTTGGTGAAGGATGAAGTCCACCTAATCTACAAAACTACGAGGCATTCTACTTTTAATAATATTCCAATTACTTTAGTTATATTTGTCATGCCAGTTAAGCATATCTGTACATGCAAATGAAAAATTGTGCCATTGATGGCAACCTTTAATTAAAATTTGAATTTCCTGTATCTTCATTCCCATATAAGGGCTTTGGAAAAATAAAAGCCACTAAGGGAAGATAACCCTTCTGAATCAGTGAAACCTAGGTACTGAAATTTTCCTAAGAAAAGAATGGCACTTCTATCTCCATTTTTCTGAGTGCATGAGGTATACTATATTAAAAAGTTGAGCTCCTCCCTGACGAAGCAGCCGTACAAGATATCGCGTGGTAATTCCATTGTGAGTAAGTTGTAAACGTGCTGTAACAGACCTCCAACAAGTCCAAAACGTTGTCACAACGCACTTTCTTTATAAATTATTTCCAACATAGTTGCGCCGCATTCGTAACACGGCAAAGCGCGTTGTAGAGATGTTGTGAGATCGTCATTGCAACGGGCATGCGTCCACTATTAACAACGCTGTTACAGCGCAAAACCAATGGGGCCATGCGTGTTGTAGGTCTGTAGTGAAAACATTGTTGCAACGCACGTTCTCGCGCAGCCGGCTATGCATTTGTAACACGGCAAAGCGCGTTGTAGAAATGTGGTGAGATCGCCATTGCAACGGGCATGCGTCCACTCTCAACAACGCTGTTACAACGCGAAGCCAATGGGGCTATGCGTGTTGTAGGTCTGTAGTGAAAACGTTCTTAATCGTAAAAAAAAACGGAAAAAAATCTTGTTTATTCTCAGTAATAATGCATTTATATTCATAATATGTGGCAATATAGATTTCAGTTAATTAGCGCAAAGATCTTTAATATAGGATCAATGGGTTTATTATGGGTTTAGAATCCTAAATTAAAGATCTATGGGTTAGCGCTCGTGGGGGGTTCGTCATGAGCTCCAGCAGGTAAATATTTTCTGCGGTCCCCGTTGAGTACCCTTAAGCCGAAAGTCCTTAAGACGTTCTAAAGGGTGTTAAATTGCGGATTCCGAGCGAGCTTTTAAGCATGTGCCATTTGATTCAGCTGCAATTGTTAAAAAATTAACTATTGCAAGGGTTTTTGAAGGATGCCAAGGTTGGAAGCCATAGTTCCGAATTAGTTTAGCGGGTTTAGCGCACGGTCGTAGAGAAGAGAGAGGTGTAGTATATGGAGCCGAATAAGTTGGTGTTTTACGGGGAAAGAGGGCACTGAAGTGGAGGTGTACCAAATTATCGTTACAGTATATCCAGGAATACTTCAGAAATTCCTAACTTCCTAGTTGACTTGCCAGTATGTGTACTATATGCTACGTGTACCTGAAGTTACGCGTGACATCATCGTAATTTTGAGAACAAAATAAGAGAGGGACGCTGGAATTTTATATTAGATTTAGGTAGTGAATGTAGGACTTAAAGTAGGCATAAGTAGTGGCTTTTGAAGGCGCTTCGATATAGTCTATCGCCGTAAAATCTGCCAAGTGAGCCACTGAGAGATGGCTAATTGTCCGGCTTATGGCTACCACTTAATGTTCGTGTTACTAACTGGCAGTATATCGATAAATACATATCTGTTCATCATGGAACTAAATGTGATCTTTACTTGACTGTCGCGTATTTATTCTGAGAGAGTCGTTAAAATCTTATGGTTTGGTGTAATATGAACAAAAATCATATGATAAAACATCTTATCTAGCCTAGGGGTAGATGTCAAGGTGGACGTTTTTTCACCTTCATGTTCTAATGGCTCCACGGTAGGCTTTTACCACCAGCGCCTTCCCAAAAACAATGACTGGCAAGTTCGTGGCTCTGTTTTGAGTTTGATCGTGGGAAAACCAGTGACTGGATTATTGCGCTGAGCCTTTTTTTTTTTAAGTTTTATGTGTATCGAAAGTTTTCTGATGGCAGCTTTTTACGGTTGCTTGATGAGGACTGTGCTGCTAATGAATTGGTCACTCATGTCGAACGTAGATGGCGTGAATCCCGGTGATATTTCACATACTTTTTGTCTCGTGGTCCCCCGCGTTTTTTGTTTGCGAAATACCCGAAGGACAGAAAAAAGGGGTCTTTAAAGAGTGACCTTGGACTTGGTTTGTTAAGAGCAAGGCATTGACAACTTTCGCGAAAAAATATTTGACGAATGGCAGTGGAATAATTTACCTTCACTTTTACTCCAAACCGCCGTGGCCGTGAAATTCACCTGACTCCGGTCCAAGTGTCAGCAGTTTTAAATCATTTTACCAGTGAAAAATGCCTAAATTCCAATTTTCAAGGCAACTCATTGATATTCACAAGCAATTTTAAAGATATCGAGATTGCTGTATTAACTGATTGCTTAGGACATGGTCTATTCTGCCATAATTCAATGCTACTGTTTTGCAATGCTGTTGATGCTGACTGGTTTGAACCCACACTGCGTACAAATTAGGAAGTCTGGCGGTGATGAAAAGGTTTTGGTAAATTTTTGACAGGTAGACAGCTCTGTACCTCAGTGAGGCGGCTGCAAAAGGCGTCTGAACCTAGTGGGGCAGCCTCTGAGGTGATGGTGTCACGTAAAAAAAACTATTGAGTAAGGCCACGGAATACAATCACAATTAAAACAAAAACCTTGAAATTATGGACAGTTCTAAAATATTAATGAATCCTGGCAACTACGGGACTCCGCCCAGAGGGCCGGGCGTCGCGTCGTGCCCGGCAGCGGTGGGCTGCGATCGTCATCACACGAAATCCTTGCTCAGACGTAGTAGCAGCAGAGGAAAAGAAGATAAAGAAGAGGAACGAAACTATCAGAATAGGCATGTGGAATGTACGGAGTATGCTGAGGGCGGGCAAGCTAGAGAATATTCAGTAATAAATAGAGAGGGTAGGTGTAGACATCATGGGTCTGGGTGAAGTAAGATGGAAGGATGACGGGGATTACTGGGGCGACGACTATAGAGTAATTTATAGTGGAGGGAATGAAAGTCAGCGCGGAGTTGCATTCGTAATGAATGGGCATTGGGCAACTAGGTAGAAAAGTAGTGTATGCATAATAGGTGAGTGATAGGATTATAGTCGTGGGACTACAGGCAGATCCAACGAATTTAGTTATAATATAGGTTTATATGCCTACCTCTAATCATAAAGAGGAGAAGGTAGATGGGGTATACGACCAGCTAGAGGAAATAATTAGTAGGATACCTGGGAGTAAGCAGTAGTAATGGAGGATTGAAACGCGGTGGTGGGTGAAGGAAGAGATGGGCGGGAGGTGGGCGATTACGGGCTAGGAATGAGAAACGACCGGGGCGGGAAAGCTGTGGAGTTTTGCCGTAGAAATAACCTAGTGATTACAAATACATGGTTCAGACATCATCCTCGACGTAGGTACACTTGGAAGAAGCCGGGAGACACAGATAGGTTCCAGATAGATTATATAATGGTTCGTCACAGATACATGAATAGTGTTAAAAACTCGCATACTTATCCAGGAGCTGATGCAGACACATACCACAACTTATTAGTCATGAAATGTCGGGTAAAACTAAAAAAGATAAGAATGGGAAGGAGGGTACGAAAGTGGAATACGGAGGCATTAACTGGGGCAGTGAAGAAGAAGTATCGAGAGAAGGTGGATGAGATAATGGGTGAGGAACATGGAGTTAGATCAGTGGAAGATGAATGGGGAAGTTTGAAAAATGGAATTGTAGAAGCGGCGAAAGCAACGGTAGGCGTAGTGAGTGCAACTAAAATTAGAAAACCGTGGATTACGAAGGAGATGATCAGGGAGATGGAGGAGAGAAGAAAATGGAAGAGCGTAAACTCAGAACTAGGTAAGAGAAAATACCGAGAATTTAATAACAGGCTTAGAAGAGAAACAAGGAAAGCAAGAGAGGGGGGAGAGGGATAGGTGGGTCACGCTAAGCAAGAGGGGGGGAGGGGTCCAAAATGGCCAAAAATGTACTTACGTAATACTTGAACTCTCCCTAGGCAATAAATACTTCGTGGGAATACTACCTGGTTTCAGAGTCCTTTTTCTCTTGGTAAAACTCATTTCCGCCATCATGCTCCTTTCAAAGTCTTCGTCTTTAAAATGCTTAGAGCAAATGAATGCATTTTTTCCTCTATTCGCTTTGGAATTTACGTAACTGTGTGAGCGCCTCTCGAGGCAAAAGACTTAATTACTAAAGCTTAAGAGAGGGAATCATTTGGCAGCCATCAGGCGATTTCACTTGTTTTTTGGAGGTGAATATTGGAAATTTGATTAATAGCTAGCCGATGGCGAGTGCTCAAAATTCATCAAGTTACATATCTCTAGCGCAAAACATTACGCGTCAAATTCTGATCAGAAATGTGATTTGCATTTTCTGTAAAAATTAACTAGGGATGGAATTTTAATCGATGAGTCATTTTTTCGATGAATATACCTTGTGGTTGTTACATTAATACATCACTCTATTTAAAAGTTTGTCTTTTACGAGTTTTTAAAGAAAAAGTAGAAAGAAACTTCTGGAAATCTTCCCAGTTAATGATTTGAATCTCTGTTCCTCTTCATTGCAAAATACACGTTTAAAAGAAATCCAAATACATTTTTACATTGTCTTGTAAGTTTATGAACCTATTAATAGGTAATTATACGTTAATCCTTAAATTTAAATCTAAACGATAAGCATTTAATTATAAGTGAAAAAGCCTAAATTTCAGTTTTGTAGTGAAATGTTAATTATTATTAAATGAAGGCGCAATGTGAACGCAACAAAGTATCGATTTTTTCTGCTATGTTTATTTTTTTAATTACGACATTGCCGGTAGTATTTCACTCTCCTTCTAAAAATACCATGGCTGCATCAGGGCATAAGTGTTTTCTAACAGGCTGCTTTATACTCTAAAATAGGATATTTTTGTGTGCTTCCGCAATGTATTTGTGGCTTTACGAATACCACCGTTCGATATGGTATGGTATGATATGGTTCGTCAAATGTCGGAATATGTGACTTTGTCATCGCTATTTTTCTCTGAAAGACCTAAGTTCACTATTTTGTAGCATAATACTGCAACATATTGCAGCAAAATCGTCAGTTTCGAGACTTTATTATCAACTTTCGCCCTACTTTATCTAGTTATTTTGCAGTCACAAGATACAGGACCACGGTTGATGGCGAAGACCAATCGTATATTCACGACAATCGATCGCAAATTCACACTAAAATAGTTATGGAGAGGTATTTTTGCAGTGTTTTCCTAGCCTGACGTGAAGACACAAAGCAAATACTAATTTCCCAAAACTGTGGAGTGTATATAAATGGTTATTTACTTTAGAGAGAGAAAGTACCCTTTGAGATGATGCAAAAAAGATTGTAAACTTGATAAGTGCCACGATTATCATGGATAGTAAATTATAACATACTCCGTGGTCACTTCTTTTTCCTTATGTCTACTTTGTACTTTCCAAAATTACTTCCTTACCCTTACTATCCAGACCAGGTCCATGATTCGGAGAGTCACAACGTATGGTCGTTGTATAACTCAAGCATGCTCATATGCATATATATACAAATATTTAAAATGTCTAAATAACAAATTTATTTCTTTCTTGGTGAAGGATCACTCGAGTGATGATATATATTAGTAGCCGAGGTTGGCCGATGTGGTGACAGAAAACACAAAAAAGGTACACTTACAATTAAAAAATGTGTGTTTTTATGTGTAAGTGTACCTTTTTTGTGTTTTCTGTCACCACATCGGCCAACCTCCTGGCCATGAATATAAATTTATTTCTGTAATTTATATCTACTTAAAAGAACTATTGGACCCAGAATTAGTTATCTATGAAAATTAAATACATAAAATAGATTTGAGATTCTCTTGCCTTTCAAACAGTTTACGTAACTTGGTATAAGGAACTGTTGTTTTAATCCTGTTCTTTTATTTAAGTCTTTTCAATTGTGAAAATGAATGCACTTATCTATGATTTCAGACTTCCCGGCGAATGATGCTGATAAGTTGTTCTCGGGTTTCGCCCCGGGTTTCCCGGTTGGAAACCCGAGAACAACTCATCAATGCACTTATCGTTATCTCGAACTCTCCTGCGATTCCGTATCCTTTTCTTTTCTCTCGTCGAAGATCAACCTTCGGCCGCCTAATTCTTGTTGTGTAAGGATATTCTCTGCTGTCGCGAGTCTCCAATTGCTTATTTCTCAGGTTTCTTAACTAATACATAATTATTCAGATAAAAAATAAGTTAAACCCCTCACAGTTCCTTACACCTTACAAAAGAGATTCATAACTTTTCATTTGAAAACGTACGAAATAATACTTGAAAATATAGTGTCTCATCGATCACTTGATCGGACACAAAAATCGGCATCCATATTCATCCTAAATAAAGTAAACAAAACACTTTCAAATGTATAGACCCTTGTTCACGCACACCAAACAATTCATGTCACTATTCTCACTTTTATTTTGATGTTTCGTCTCTTTCACGTAATTACGGCACTGTATTCTCTTTCTTCCATTGTCGAAATTCACACCACATATAGACTTATTAATTATATCCAGAAAAACACATAAAATCTCATTAACTCAACAAATCATTTCAAAATTTTAACAGCAAAAAATTTGGTTACAAAGTAAATGTGACATCCCATTGTGTCTCTCCTTTCGGGATAATTACTTTCCGGTCGAGTGAAGTAATGCCTCGCCTGCCATGAGTTACGAAGTATTATACTTTAGGTTGCACCCACTGGGATTCGTTTTGTATTTTTAGTTTTCATGGAACGGTTTAAAGTTTGAAACGTGAAACGTTCCACGTATGTCATTAGTATGTGGGTTCTTCACGGTGTATGTTGCCGGTCCCTTGGGCTCTGCAATTATATATGGGCCTTCATAAACTGAAAGGAAATATTAATAGATCTTTTTCTCTCTGTCTGAAATTTTACAGGTCCATATCAATACCTTACCTCCTACTTGTTATTCCATATTTTTTTCGTACGTGTTTCCTATGTTCTCTTTCCGCCCTTTTTCTACCGTTTTCTATACTCTACTTGTATAATGAAGTTTTTATTTCTCCGAAAATAATTTGTGTTACATTTCGTTTACTGCTATTTCATGCTGAGTAAGTTTCTAATTATCTCGGAAGCAGATATAAAAAATCATACACGAAGTCATGTACGTAGTTCATAAAAAATTGAGTCGTCATCCAATTAATATCACAAATATTTACATTTTAGAATAAAATATGAAGGCAACTCTAAGTAATTATTTGGGCAATTCAATGAAACATTGGAGGAGTTATGCTTGAAGTAAGCCGATGGTGTCGTATGAAATCGGCTTTTAAAAAGTTAGACTTTGTGTGTTGGTATTCTTGGAAAAGTGTGTCTTTATTGTTCGCCGTATTTTCAAGTGACCTCAAAGAAAAAGGTTCTATACATCCCATTTCTAACGTATTGGTGTTAGTTCATTTATTTATCTTAATATAATTTTAATTCTTCTTGAACGGTGGTGTGACATGACATTTATTTAAAAAATGACCTACAATTTAGCACGTAATTATTTTTTGAAGCCCGAAGAAAGTGAAGAGTTTGAACCTAAAGAGCTGTGGACGTCTCCCCCAAATTCTTTATAAATTTATGGCTCTAAGTGTAATGGCCTAGGGTAATATTATTTAGTATTCTAATCTGGTCGAAAAACTCGTTAATTCATGTACTGCAGAGTGTAATTAAACTCTGTGGAACGTATTAGTCCTTTCAAGAGAGCAGCAGTCGTCAATTCGTAGATTGGTCTGATGTAGTTCTACACTTCTATCTTTTCGTCTAATTGCTTCACTCCTTCATTATCAATTTGCATGAGGCATTATATCCTTGATCCTCCGCGGCATTTCTTTCCATTCATGCCTCCTTCGAGTGTTGTTTTTCCATCTATATCCGTTATTTCTGTTTTTTTTTGTTCATGAATAATTTTTTCTAAACCACAGCGTTTTCCTCCAATTATTAGTTTCTGATTCATCGATTAAAAACTATGTTATACATAATTTGTGCTAATGGGTGAATTGCATTCCAATCATGTTGGGTAACATGGAAAAATATAATAAGATTAGAAACGGGGAAGACCGATAGTGCGGAGACATTTCCTGTAAAACTTGCTTGAATTTTCTTGAATGGGATAATTTTTTTCTCAGATAAACCTGCATGTTCTTCTTAAGAAACAAGATGCTTGAAGTATTTCATTGGGCACAAAAACTATGCGCGGATAACTTTACCGTACCACTGCCGCATTGAAAAAAATCCTTTCGGTCTGAATAACGTATGCCTTGGGGCTCGTCGACACGCATGACTTTGAAAGTCCAGCTTGAGGAAGGGCTTCTCAATCCACCTCGCAAGAATGCAGGCTGCTAGAAAAGGCATTAATGGAATGTTAGCTGTTTAGAATGCGTTAGTTAGTTCATAGCGTTGCTTGCAAAAGGACAAAAAGATCCCGGTGGGTCTCAGCTGTGACGAAAATGAAAACGGGCTCCAACCGAGGAAAGTTGAGCTATCACATCGGATTTATCGAAGATTTAGTGGCTGGGCCATATATTTATTAGTGTGTATATGCATTTTACCATTCATTGAGATCATGTGTAAGTAGAACGATCTCTTGCGCATATTCATTGGTTCTCATCTGTTGCTAGATTATTTTGCGATACCGTGTTGCTTTCTTAATTTTTGATGAAAAATGAATTTTTGGTTATTTATGACGAACAGTCTGGCGGCTCACAGATGGATTGTGGCGAAACATCGAATGAGACTATGAAACTATAGATCAAATATGATAATGAACGCAGGGTATTACTCCAAGGAAAAAAACCAATATCATTAATATAGTCAGTCAGATAAGCTCTGAGGAAAGTCGGGGAGAGGTGATTCTGAGGAACAGGTGACTAAACGACAAATCTCTAGCATGACTCATTTTCATTGTTTTGAATCAATTCTTAACGAAATAATTTCACGCACACAGCTCATTGCAAACATTATTCGGCAAAATAGGTTTTTTGAGATTCAAAATTATTTGCATGATTTTTTTGATGATATGAGCTTGTCAACTGCTGATAAGTTTGGAAAAGTCCGCGAATATTTTATACAACTTTAAAGTAATTTTATTGAAAATTTCAAATATGTATTAGCATCATCGTGTATATCTGTAGATGAAACAATGTTGTCATATTATTTACGACAACTCACTAAGCCGCATATTCATGGGAAACCTCTGAGATTTTGGTCACAAAGAGTGGTCCTGCGGAATTAAAATTGGATACTTAATTAGATTTGAGCCTTACCAGGGAGCGAAAGCTACACAACTTCCTTTACAAAAGGAATTGGGTTTGTATGTGCCGCGGTATTAGAGATTCAGGGTAGATAACTTTAAATGAAGGCGAAAATTATCTCATACGGGATAAAATGTTGTTAAAATGACGTATTTCCTCTGATCATAATTTCGGCTGAGGGCTCCATTGAGTGTCTAGTTCGAAGAAAAAATTCATTAATCGTTTCCTAGCAAGCTCTGAGCAAGATTAATTTTTATTACTCTGTAGTTGTTCATGTATTATGCATAGGCCTCAACCCTCTGCTTTTTAACCGAAAATAAATCACTGCCTCCAATAATTACTTAAGTGTAATAAACATTTTTGGCATAAAATGTTTATATTATCCGTTATTTCCTAAGACATTAATAACTTTTGATATTAATTGATGAATGACAGTGAAAACTCATTTAGAGGCTTACATTTTAAACCTTTTCATCATCAAATATGATAATGAACGCAACGTAATGATAATTTATAATTTTTTATCTTACAGAATACCATAAAGCTTCCGCTAAGCTGCGTGCAACTTTTCATCTTATATAAGCGTTGTTGTGACACCTTTATTTATACTATCAACAGAATAAAGTAAAACTAGAACCTTCCTTCATTCATAATAATTGACCGGCATTTCGTCCGACCCCATCTGGGAGTTTCCTTCGACGCTTTGAAGTATCAGCACAAAAGCATTTAGATTTTTTTTAAATTTACATCTTTTTATTATTTTGTACTCATGATGCCTCAATACCGTGGCATATTAGGTCACTATCTGAATGTTTCCTTGTTAATAGTGACTTTGATTTCATTACAGTGATAGGCGAAAGAAAATGTATTTTCTACGCTTCATATCTCTTTGGTAGTCTATAGTGATCGCCTTCAATTCAACGATAGAATTTTCGGGCACTTTTACAATTTTGTAATGGTGTACGTAATTATTTATAAACTTCTCCCTTTCTCAGAGATCTGAGAGCCTGGAGAGGGAGAACATTTCAGTACTCCTCGCGGAGCAGTTGTCAGCTTAGAAAGTCAGTCAAAGTTGAAGTTGCCAGCTATTTCTCCCTTCAGAATTAGTCACAAAAAAGGAGTGTTTTGCAATTCATTTAAAGGCCTTGAATCAGAGCTAATTGAAAAAATGATTTGACGTTTCCTCAAGTGCCCTTTCACGCCCATTTCATGTGCAATCAAGCATTTCCTGTATTTTTCTGCGGTGAATGTTGTCGACAAGAGAAAGAAACAGCTCGAAAAGCACGCACTCGGGCCATGTACAAGAAAACATAATGCTAATTGGCGCAGAAAAAAGATTGAGTTAATTATCCTGCCGCATAGTGCATATTAAAGAGTTATTTTGATTTATAACAAATTTGGGTTTTGTCTATAACTGAAAAGTACAAATCTCACATTACATATACTTTAGCCTTGTACTCTTGGGATTCTAAAATACTTATTGTTCGTGATGAAATCTCTAAATCGTAGTTTTTAGACTTTTGTTGTATTTTATTCGAGGGAAATGTTATTTGTCACGATTTTATATTGAAAGTCACATGAGAGTGATAACAACTCATGCTTATTTAAAAAGATAATGTGTAAGTTATTTTTTATTATTTTGAACATTTGGAATGCTAAAGAAAATGGACATTTGTGTGGAAAGCAATTTTAATCACTTGGCAAATGTAATAAATGTGTGGTTTGCTGGGGGAAAATGTGGAGCCGGAATCTGCAATGGCAGAAATAACACTAATTCAAGTAGTGCTTCATACTCAACTTTTGTATTTTTTCTTCTTTTCATTTTTAATTATATTGAATTCCTATATTACCTTGTTTCTGCGTGTTTCCACTCGTAAATCCATTGCGTGCCGTAGCGTAGGTATCCAATCCAGCTGCTGCTGCTTCCTGCGTCGCGTCATTTATGTATTCTCATATCATTCTTCTCATTACTAGCTTCCTTGGAACCTTCCTCATCTACATCTACATACTACCCCGCAAGCCGCCTCAATAGGCGTGTGTCGGGGGGTGTTAGGACACCAGCCGTTTACATATAAAAAGGAAACGCTCTATGAAATTACGCCTTGCATTTATTAAAGTCCCTTATTGTTCGGGGGAAAAACGAATTCCCATACCTATCCGTTCGGCAAAATATCTCTCTTAATTTATCGTTTCTGTCGGACCTGGAAATATAGTGGGGTTCTAATATGATGTTCTCCGTGTCGCTCTGAAAGATATCTATTCTCAATTGCTCAAGTATTCTAAGCCTAGCGCGCAGCCTCCGAGTCTCTAGCGGCTCCCAGCCTAATTCGTTTAACATCTGCGTAACGCTGTCTGTACGCCCGTAGCAGTTTTTGACGAATCGCGCAGCTTTCCTTTGTATTTTATTAAGTTCCCGAATTAATTCTTTCTGCACCGGATCCCATATGCTTGCTGCATATTCAAGGTGTGGCCGGACGAGTGCGAAATAGCACCTCTCTTTTACTTTTTCATCTGAGAATCTTCCCACAATACGCTTGACGAATCCTAGCTTCATTACCTGAACCCTTCTAGCTTCCTTGGAAGCTAGTAATGAGGAGAACCATCCTTCCTTTCTTTATTGATTTATGGAAGTATTCTCGGAGTATTTGTATTTTTTGTACCTAACATCCCCGAAAAGCATATTCCAAGGATTTTCCCCCATTCAATTTGTATCATTCTAATTTATTTTTCATGGACTGTGATTTAACCTTCAGCAAGAGAGGAAGTAGCAGTAGAGTAGCGTTGAAGCATATTTATATACATATAACTTTAGATATATTACTCTAAAATGGCAACATAAATTGGATTTAACAAAAACGTGTATCGTGGAATCAACGAGAAGAATGGCGATTCTTGAGGAAACTCGTGAAATGCTTAAACCATTTTGAGCATTATTTGGCAGAATCTCCATCTCCATAGAATCATTATCATTTTTCGTCCCTTGATGAATTTTACTATATGTTCGCTACTGACTAGAAAAATTTGGTTATCCAATGGCTGCGCAACGACAACTAAGTGGTCAGCATTACAAGTTACCTCTCATAATTTTGTCCTAGGATGCTGAGGAGGAAATCTATGGTGACTTCTGCTTTTATCCATTCTGTTTTCCGATTCTTTTAATTATTGTTGATTGACTATCAGAATTAACTTTTTAATAGAGACATCGGGGTAGTCGGCTACGCTTTGATCCTTGGTAATGTAGAAGAATGCTTACGTTTAATATAATTTCCTTGCCACTGTGCTCTGAAAGCGTTTCCCATCTCTTGATAAAAAAGCAATGGCTGGATTGCTTCATTGACTCATTCATTGTTCGTTGACATGCCATTAATATAGCGTGAGACGTCGATAGGTGCGTCAACAGTGAATGGACGAAATTAAACTTTTTATCGCCACGTTATGAGAAAACTTTTTCCCTTTATTGAATGTCACGGGTCCGACTCTGCTTTTTCGGAGGGGAAGCGATCTCACTGATTGATCCGAAAGGTCGCTACTTCGCCCTGGGATAAAGCATGGTGCTTTCGTGAAGTGCATTTTATTAAGCACAAATTGACTTTATTTATTGATGTTGCCATTAATACTTGACCATAGGAACTCTTTGCTTCAGTTACCATATGAATGCTGGCCCCTACAGCTGACATGATACAGGTCCCTGCAAACATTTCTTTCAAAACTTTGTAGCTCTCTGAGGGGTTACCATTATTTAATAAGGCTTAGATAGTTATGATCGGACGAGCAAAGCCAGAATTGACCACTAACAATGCTATGTCGACCCTCGGGAGGTTTTGCTGGAAATGCTGAGAAATTATTTTGGTCAGAAGTCATTTCAATCGGTTTTCAATTGATAAAATTGCGAGAATCCGGTTGAAAATAACAGGAAATATTGTAATAATGATTTAAATTTATAAATATAAAAAAATAAAATGCATTCTTGGAATTTCACCGAAGTAAAATTCGTTGAACGTTTGCCCAATAGAAATTGGTTTTAAACGCAACTACGCTGCGTATCGGTATTGAGCAGTAATAGTACTCTTAGAATGGTGTTTAGGTGCTTCCACTACTAAGATCATGTAGGATCGTGTAAACTAATTGTAAGGCCTGTAATTTTAAGAAAAACACTGCGTTAATGCCTGATGTGGGAGTCGAATCCGTGACATTGCCAGGCGGAGATTGCGGGTTGCCAGGGGTCCTATTTATGAAATATTCAAAATTGTCGAGCCTCGGTAATGAAAAAATTTTGGTGACACAAACTCGGAAAATTGCGACTAGAGCATTCATATATTGAGGCTTTTCGAGGCAGTGACATCAAAACTTCGGTATCGTTCCAAATCCTTCCTGGATACTGAATTGCCCTCTTACAGAAAGGAGTGCTAGCAGCTTCGGGTGGGATCACGGTTCTTTCTTTCTCATTGTCATTATCGTTATCCACAGCGCAAACCTTTCTAATGGGGCAATGCTCGCAGTTACTGTCCTGAGAACTCACTCCAATGAAAACTAGTGATTTAAAGAAAGCTTCTGAAAAAATGTGAAGAATGGCGAACACGTCTTTGCTCTCATGAGTGCAATTGAAAAATATCGATAGAGAGAGTGTAAGTGTTTTGGAAAACCGTGATCGCGCCCCTAGCTACCTAGACTGACAGTCGATATCAAGCTCTTCGACGACCCGTTCCATAAAATAGTGTCCTGCCGTATTGGCTTGTGCCTATTTGTGACTCGGTCGCTGATGTAACTATTCTACTTGGTAAAAACTCTTAAAGTGCCAATAGTCATGTATTTCAATCTTCTCTCTCCCTTCCAACTTCTGAGAAAGGAACTGTGACGGAGCAGTTTCCCCGTGGAAGTTTCCTGTAATCCACCGTACTAGGTAGTTCTCATGATTGTTATTGCTCACGACGAACCGGTGCTTTTACGGCAGGGAGTGGTCCGACCGATCTCGGCAATGCATTGTACTTCACCTTGGCTTAAAATGGCATTGTTTTTCGAGGTGACAGGGACGGGAAAAAAAACGCCAGCGATCCTGATGCCCCACGGTGAACAATCAGTGCGGGTCAGGAGAGCCTGGTCCGCATTTTCGCATGGGCTCCGATCCGAGTCGTCGGCGCTCTCGGGTTAGCTGCTTGCGGGAACCCGTTCTCTTGCTCTCTCCTTTTTTTTTGCGTGACTGCACCCACCAAGTGCACCGCCGCGTGGTCCAATTTATACAGCGTGGATTTTTTAAGGACGGTTCTCATTTAACCCAATGATATGACATAAGAATAAAAACATAACATTACTTATGGCTGGTTCACCTTAAACATATGGACATTACTTTAGAACGTAACTCAAGGTAGTTAAAATTGATCTCGTGAAAGAGATTATAGAGAGTGTTCAGAAAGCAACGCTGAAGATGACGCACTTTCATCTCTTAAGTTAAGTCGTAAAGTTGGCGAGAGTGATTAAGTTGACCCATATGACGCTACTAAATGCCTTTTCGGGGGAACATGCGCCCCATGCGACGTGGAAATGAGATGCAGAAGTCGAGAGCAGTTCTTTAAGATAGAACGCGCTTCGCTTTTCATTGAGATGATTCGCGAGCGACCACAATCTTGCAACAGAATGGATGGAAGTTCAAATAAATTCCTAAATGAAAGCCGATTCACTGCGTGGAATTGGAATCATTATCTTACATTGGATTCCAAATCCTTATCCCATCCGTCCCATCATCACTTTAAATCCTGTTGCTTAACTCTATAGGTTGGTTTGAGCACGTGCAATTTCAGCCTGGCCTTAAGTTACGTTATGTCCTTATGTTCATTGTGAACCTGTCTTTAAGAACGCTTGAAACTCCGTGACTATTTTTCCATTGATTAAGTAATATTGTCCTCTTGCGCTGGCGGAAGTTGCAGCCGAGGAATTATCCTTAGAGGAGATACTTCAGAAACGACTCGGGTGAAGGGGCGATAAAAATGTATCACGGCTACTTTCGAATCGAGACCGTTCCCATGGTTTTAGCGTGGGCGTTTTTGTGTCTATCAGGATTGGTAGGCGGTGGCAAGGGGGTGTTTCGTAACCGTAGTGTCTCTGTGCATAATGACTTCCCTTTAAACTATTGAGTTATGTAAACCAGTAATTACCCATAAAAACGCTGAACTGGGACCATATAGGGCAGAGAAACAGTAGAATAGGCCGTCACATATGAATTTTGTTTCCCAAGAGGTGAAATATCTACCAATATTGGTTTTCTAAGGAATTACTTTTAAGAATTTCGGTTGATATATTCTATTGGCGCTGTAAAAACTTCAAGGTGTATTTTTATCCAGTAATATATGGGTGTATTGTGTATTTATATGAATGAAAAATTACTGGCGAGTTGTAATAAATTACTTCTTTTTGACGGGACAGATAGATGCCTTTATGCTATGGTGGGAGATTGAGACCTATGAGTCCCATTTTCTGCCTAAACCCACGAATGTAAGTAGATTACGGTTATGACATAATTCGGTCTGATTATTTTTTTCTTCAAATATGATTAAAACAAAGGACATAGTTTTAGATTTTATAGTTGAATTACGCATTGAAATAAAAATCACGCCGTTTATTAATGTACAATGTCTGGTTTGTCAATTTGGGAAAACACTACAATCTCTGTTTGTATTTAAAGATTAATTATAGAAATGCTATTCAAAGTTTGTAAAATCCAGTCAATTTTTTTCGATAAAAGTATTCAGGATTTTTAGAAGAGGCTGGTTTGTTTCGTTGTTTATGTTTCCTGTTTAAAAATGGTACCGTATTTTCTATTAAGGAGAAATTAAGTCTTTCTCCAAATAATCTGAGATTGGCACGAAATGTACTGAGATAATAGTGTACGTAATGCCAATTTCTGATCGTTGCTGAAGACAAATTGATACAGAGTGACAGTTATTTTAAAGCTCTTCGCGCCAGAACTCTAGTTTTCGTGTTTTATTACCCAAGTAAATTCAACTCTAGCTCGCCAAAGGATTTTGCCTTCACTTATAGTTTTAACCATGCCCGTCTTCAAAATTTTCAATATTTCTAGTATATTGTCATGTTTTAGCCTATTCTGCTACATGTTGACGAAAGATTCGGTCGTTTTGGCGCGAGAGGAAAATTATTACTTAAATCTGGGTTGTTATTCATCAATATATTTCTCTAAATATGATGCATGTATAAGAAATTTCTAAAACCATCACAATGATATATTTTCCCATGCCCAAGGAACTAATGCTATCAATTTCATAGATTTAATTTTGAGGATACCGGGACTAGCCACGGTAGTTATCTTTACGGAGTCACCCGCAAGTGCACATAAGTGCGATATTCCACAGAGGAAAAATCATTCGCCTTGACCGGGATTCGAACCGGGTTCCCTCGATTTCGCGCCGAGTGCTTTAACCAGTTAAGCTACCGAGGCGTCCTTCTCCCCTGTGGAAAACACCATGCTCCTATAAAGCCACCAAATTTTCCACAGGGGAGAAGGACGCCTCGGTAGCTTAACTGGTTAAAGCACTCGGCGCGAAATCGAGGGAACCCGGTCCGAATCCCGGTCAAGGCGAATGATTTTTCCTCTGTGGAATATCGTATTCTTAGATTTATCCTGTTCTGCAACAGAGTGGGCTATCAGGAAAGACGGCAGTAGGACATATATTTATACTAAAAGGTCTTTAAAAAAACAATTAGTGAAGTAATAAGTAAAAATTAAATAACTCTTACCTTACATTGTGTCTGCATTAAATGGCGCACATTGGTTTAAAGACTCGGAGAGATAATTATTGGTTGGCTGCATGAAAATCTCTGTTCTTGTAATTTAATTAAAATTTAGCTTTGATTGAAATAGAAAGCTATGACCCAACTATTTTTCCAAAGGTAATTGATTTGTTTTGAATCAAGAAAAAATTGTGATAGCGTTTTATATAGTCAACAAACTCCTGGTTAATCTCGATTAATTAATAGGCGAAGATGATGACTTAAGAATCAAAAGTGCAAGACGAAAGTTGGTATTTTCTGCTGTACATTGCTTTTGTAACTTTTTTGCGAATTAAAAAAATGTACATTATTTTTTGAAGACGTTGGAGCCTTGAAGAAATATGAATCGATATCAAATGTGGCAATATTTGAACTTATCAAATTTATAGAAATCGAGTCATACGCTACTAATTTTGATTTCATTGCTCGAGAATTGCGGAAAAAACTATGTGGAGAGTTCCTCCAAGAGAGTCTTTGGTGGTGATGAAGAAATCAATTTAATTTTTCGATAGAGATCGTAGAGAAAGGAAGTGATGCGTGAGCATATTTATCTAAACTTTGCAGTAAAATCCAGTTTATTTAAATTCAGGGCAAGCAAATGCCGTTGATTGAACGCTGTTTTAAAGACTGTTTTGCAGCTGGGGTTGAAGTTGAACGGGGGAAATAAAAGAAATTTTGTAGTGGTGTGACGGTAGGTTTTATTTACACATGGGTTCAACAGTGTTGATAATTTAAAGCCGAAATACATAAGTTAAATGAGGTTAGTCCTCGTTGAGTGTTGTTATCATTTCGATGGAGGAGAATGATGATATGCCCTGAAAGAAAAGAAAATAGACATTTAATTGATGTAGCTCTCAATATTCGGCATCTGAACAAATGGAAATAATTGCGGCGCGAGAACATTTGACTTAGGTTTTCACACATTATTTTACTATAGGTTTCCATTTATGAAAATTACAAATCGATTCAACTCTTTCATAAGCGCATATGTTTTTGATGTAAATCTTAATTGTTCATATTTTATTGTTTTAATTCAACAACTTTTTAAATATACTTCGCGTATCATGTGCGAGTTAAGTTATGAGTTATTATGCCTGACAGCACAGAAAAGGTTGCATTACATTATGAATATGACGTATTGAAAATGACCCAATGATCATAATACTTATGAAGTGTTTCATTTTTAGGCTACTAATGATGAGAAAAATCCATCGATACCTTGATACATAAAATATCTGCATTTGCGAATTTATCTCCTATAATGAGACAAAAAACACTATATTCGGAGGCTATGATGATTATTTTCTGAAGAATGCACTATAGCATCAAATGCCTTGGCGTTAGAATGCTCCGAGGAAAAGATCATTAAATTTCAAACGGGGCACGAATTCATCAATTAAAACAAACAGGTGCAGGTGACATTTTAATATCGCTGTGGGGTTGTTAATTGCGGCTTACTCATTGACATAGGATAGCAGTGCGAAGGAAGTAAGGCGTAATTTTTTAAAATCTTTAAAATGCTGTGAAATACAGTTAATTATGATTTCGGGGAAGCAACTGGGCTTGATTTATTTACACGGGGAAAATACTTAACATGAGTCAAAGCTTTCAACATGCTCATGCTCCGCATCGATGAGACTTGAAGCATGAATATTTTATTTTTATTCTCTCATTCTTTATTTTACGATGGGGTTAATTGCATTTCCCATTGGGAGCATTAATTCTGATGCAATCTCGACAAGCGACTTCCTCGTTATTTTATATTCCGGGAATAAAGGATTCCTCATTGATTATCAGTGATCAATGTTAATTACTACTAATCATTATTCTCAAGTTAGAACTCCGAAAAGTGTAAAAGAGAGGCACCACCAGCTTTTTCGTATCGTTGCCAAGAGCCATTCATTTTTACTTGTGAAATCATGTGCCTATGGATAGGTTGTATTTCAGAATAGCATTAGACTCTCCAAGATACTTTGGCTCAACAAGGTAGAAGGTACCCGTTTGATTGTTGAGCCCATACTATTTCTTGGAACATCTAAAGCTATTCAGTATTACAAAGTAACCCTCTTTGCGTTAATTATGAATAATTATACTTCTAAGTACGTAATAATGGTTACTTAATCGGAGAGATACTCCCCTTATTTTCTGCTTAGTTGCCAAGAAACGCTCATTTTCTTCATGGGAGCCGATCGTGTATAGACAGTGACATATTCAATTTTTCTGGGTTAATATCTCTTGAAAAGAGTCTCAAGTCCTTAAGAATTACTAAGTAACTTCCGCTGGCGATGAGCAACAGAAAATGTGGAAAATGGTGTTCGAGAAGTAGACTGACCAACCCACGTACATACCTCATTTTCATCCGCATTCTTCTGTGCTGATTTTTAACCGTGGTAGCCGTATCCGTGTCCGTAACCGAAACCGTGTCCGTAGCCGAAGGCGGGTGCGCCATGGACAGCGGCGATGGCGGGTGCGGCGTGGACGACGGGAGCGGCGTGGACTACGGGTGCGGCGTGGATGGCGGGTGCGGCGACGACGTGCTGTCCGACGTGGAGGGAGTTGTAGTTGGCGTAGGAGGTGGCGACGGGGGCGGCGACCTTAGCGACGGCAGGGACGGCGTGGATGGCGGGTGCTGCATACCCGTATCCGTGAAGGCCGTATCCAGCGTGAGCGATGGGGGCGTATCCGGCGGAAGCTACGGCCACGAAGGCGACAAGGCAGACCTAGGGTTACAGAGAAAGAACAATATGAAAAGGCGTCGTCGAAAGGGAAAGGGATCTTGGATGGGGCTCGTGAAAACTTTCAACGCGGCGTCATGTTAGTAGATACCTTCTCGGAATAGGCGAGAGCAATCTTTTCGCAGCAGTCATAATGCTGAAATTCTGGGCTCCCGTTACACAATGGAACATTGCCCACCAGGCTTTCCCGAAATCCTAATTGAACGAGTCTAATTGCAAATGCGGTCCCAAAAGGAAGGAGATGGAGTGGTTCATAACCACGGGAGGAGACCATGGACTAAGTTCATTTGCTGGTGGGTTGGCAAGGTATGGATTGCATGGAAAATGGAAGAAGAGAAGAGAGAAACCCTGCGTTGGCATTAGCCTAAACGAAAGGCACCTACGTGTTTATAGTCTAACGTCCCAACTTACAGATGAAGTGCAGCACTTAATATACTCATATAATTCCACGAAAACCAGGGTTAGAACCCGGACCAGCGGGTTGAGAAGCTGGCTGTAGCCTCCAAAACAATATTGGAATAATTTGATGGATAATCTGTGTCAATAATTTATCTGAATCGGAGAACATTTGGTACAAAGTAGAAATATAACTTTTTATCACGGAGGTTACGACTACGAATTTATCTTAGGTGAACTGAAGTTGACTTATCAGTCAAAATTGCTGCAGTTCTGATGAAAATAGAACTTGACTACACCTGAAGGTGACTTTTTAGCAGCCACTCAAGTAGTAGAACTTGAATTTCCATGTGGAATAAAACAAATGATCTTCATCCTTCCTGTGCTTGAAGAGCAGGTATATGGAGAACGAATTGAGAGGAAATATATGGACGAGAAGGCAGTAGATTTTATGTTCTATGAAAGATGGAGAGCTTTTTTAGGAACTGAGAGTCACTTTGAGGTTTGTAGAGAACGGAGTAGACCTTTGGTTTTAGAAAAATGAACCTGTTTCTAGAAAACAAGGAATGCTGTATTATAAATATAGAAAGTATAGAATATGCGACCATTATAGCTTGAGAGCGAGAGTCGTTCCCTTAAGTCATTGAAATCCGACATAGCTATTAGAGATAATGGAAAGCAGTAAAATAAGAACATATGGTAAAATTTCTCTTAAATATCACCGTTGGGTTGTTTATACTAAATAAGTGAATTGGATTGAGTTAACACTAAATAAGTTCATCGAGCAGAAAAATTTCTAAATGTCATGAAATCTTAACATAGCTTCATTTTGACCTGGTACCAATACTTGAAAAAGTAATTTATTGACAATAGAGCGCTCTTCGTCTGTGATCTCCATTTCTATTTATAGTTTGTTGTAAGAATTGCAACATAAATAAGATATACATTCTTAACGTGTCCAAATGCTAAGTTAGCACTTTCCTTGGAGTGCCACGAAGAAAAAACTCTACAAGCACACGGTATTACAGAGTTCGTGTTCGTGGAGGAAATAAGCAAAGCTGACGAAAATATATGTTTACCATAGAAAATAATGGGATTGGAAAATGATCTAATCAGTGTAGATTTCGGCGATTGGCTAGAGAAAGGCGAAGCAAATGAAGAAGTGAGGAGTAAATAGTAGTCTATGTTGACTTAGTTATTTACTGATGACGACCGCTTGATATAGTGATAAAGTTATTATCCCTGTTAGAGCTTTTTTTGTAGTCTAAAATATTTTATATTTGCTAGATAATAATAATAGGAATAAATTTCAGTTTATTGACGTTTTTCTATCAATCCTTATTTCTCTCCACGACTTCAGTTGCCTTGCAAGACCTGAGATTATAATAATAGCTTCTGTTCCTGATGACTATACTGAACACTATTGTACAAATTCAACAGTTTCCTTTCGTTTTTTTTCTGTTCTAAGGAAAAATTAGTCTTTTTAAAATGTTACATTAATACTCTAAGAAACTCCGTTCCGATGGTATTTTCTTTGCGCAAAAAAATTGAATTATTAATTTAGGTGAAAGAATTACGAATTTTCCCTCATTAGTTTTCCCTCCCCACCTGCATTATCATATTTATCAGAAGTTACCTGAAAATTTTGTGGGAAAAGAGATAAAAAATTCCACGTTTGAAACTTAAATTAAACTTGAAATATGGATCTAGTTCAAAAATATAAAATAGACTAACTAGAGAAGGGAGAAGCCAATGAAGAAGTGAGGAGTAAGTAGTAGTCTATGTTGGCTTAGTTATTTACTGATGACGACCGCTTGTTCTAGTGAGAAAGTCATTATCCTTATTAGATAGTGACCCCTTTTTCGTGAAAAATTGAATGAAAATTATGAAACCCATCCACGGTTATGCACACGGGTGGTTGTCACATGCAACTGCACCTACAGGAATCTATTCAACACAGGAAATAATATACAGTACATTGGCCGTAACTGCCCGAAGAATGCTCCCTAGACGTTTAGGGTTTCTGACGGAGAGGTGGAGCTAAGATAATACTTGAGCACTTGGGACTTACCAAGAATTTCATGGTGATTGTGGGTTGGTTGTGTTTCTGTCTCTGCGAAGTAAAGCGAATTGATACCTGTGCTCCGGATCCGCGCCCTTTATATACGTCTTTGCCTTCGAATCTGCTGCAGCAGCCCACCTTCCGTTTCGCCTCCCCCCCTCACTCCTCTCCTTATCCTTCGGGGCCACACCCCTTCTCTACACCATCAAACTCTCGCATAGTGCCCCCGACGCCGCCCACCCCACCCAGGACGGACGCCTGCCTCCTTTTGTCCCACCTCTTCCCCCGTTTCCTACCTTTCTCTTTTGGGGCATAATTATGCCCTTGCCGTTGTATCGTTGACATTTGCTGGTCAACAGGGATAGGAGACTGAGGCTTACAGACGCTGTGTGGAGGAGGATCGAAAGTGTTGGGGAAGGAATGGGTTAGGGTGAGGGGAAACTGTTGATGTCCGTGATTGCTTCTATCTTTGAGCGCTCGGCTCGCGCGAGAAGGGTTGGACATTGTTAGCTTGAAGGAGTACGCTGTGGCCGCTAGAGGTGTCGGTCAGGGATTTGAGGTACTCTGGTTTACCCGTGCCTTGAATGAGGTGTGCTTTAAAATTTGTGGGAGAATTTTCGTGTGAATTTCAGGCGTTTGAGTCTCCAAGGGATTGGTGTTTAGTCTTAGAAGTTTAAACTAGCTTACAGTTTACACCAGTGTTTCGTTTTAAATGCTTTTTTACCACTCATGTGTGATTTTCTTCATGTATATAAATTACAGTGGCTTCCGTGAGCAGAAAGTATTGTTTAATAATTTTTATGTATTGGTGTTAAGTTATATTTTTTCCCCTCAAATTTATCATTCTCATTCCTGTAATTCCTGTTATCGCAACTGGTTATTTAGCTTTACACTATTTTATCGGTGGTACTATAATAAAATGCTGTCTCATTGTAAACAACTCATTCGTCTTCTATTGAATTCTATACCCTTCGGTTGTCTCAATTATTTTTAAAATTACATTATTCGATTACAGAAAAAAACAGAACAATATTGTACAGGTTCTCACTCATATAATTCCTTCTCTGGTAAGTCAGCTACCCTTAGTATTTAAAAGTTCGAATAAGATTTATGAAATTCAATTGAAGGTTAAGAATGGAGGATGGGCTTCTAAAAACTTGATTTTGGTCGAGCTGAACTTTAAATCCAATACTTACTTTCGCTGCTATATAATTTCATTCGTCAAGTCCATGTATTTAAAGAGTTGTGAATGAAAAGTACCATAGTGACTAGGAACTGAGTTTCAAGTTGCATGGTATTGCTCTAGGAGTCAAAAGAAATGAATAATTAAACAAATAATCGTATTAGAAAGGACCGAACTCGAGGAATTCCAGGTATCATTATTTCCAGAAAGAGAAAAAGGAACGCCTTTTAGGAGTTAGCATTTGGCTGCGTATATTTTGGATGATGAGGTCAAGCTATGGTAGGGATTGTCACATTTAGTCAAGACCTCTATTCTAACCGAATTTTTATTGACTAGCCAATTTTTTCTCTGCTACACTTTAACCATGACGTTTCTGTTTTATCGTTTTCTACTCTGTTAAGTTCCAATTAAAAAGTAAATATTCTGGAATCTTGGATATCAAACATCTACTCTGTGGATCGTAAACTTTTGTCTTTAACATACTTCTTCTTATCAAGTTGTTAAACAATTAATGCCCCTGACGTAAAAACGTTTTGATACTTAAATTAGGGATCAAACTTAAACTATCCATTGCATAACAGAAGTGGCCTGGATTGTTACTGTGTAATTTTTCTGGGTCACCTTTCTCCCTTGAATAAGCCGATATAATTTATGGCAACAGTTGATCTAAGAATGCGCTTTTAAACTCAGCTTCGGCTAAAAATTTATGGTGATTAGTTACTACGCCCAAAATAAATCCTATCAGGTTAAAAATTCTATATGGCTAGAGGCGGTAGGAAGTTTTAAAGAAGGCAGTTCAATGATTTAAGTAATTCTCATCGATAGAGCAATATTTTCATAGTGGTATTGTGGGTTCGATTGGGTAATTAAATGTACTTCTTGTGTGTTCGAACTTTATCGTGTGCTATAGCTTTTGAGAAACGCTGTCTGTCCGAAGGTTTGGATTTTTCTCATATTAATGTAAAAATTTAATCTGACCACAGGCTTTACGTGTTCCGATTGCTCGGCTTATGAAATCTGGAATTTTAATTGTATATTTTCTACCTTTTGTGGAAATTCTCAACGATTTTCTCATGGGTGCTACAATAATGCATGACTTCTGGTGAGACGTATTGCCTAATATTCGATTTTCGTTTCATTTCCTTCTGTCATGCTCTCATTCTCTTGCGCAGTGAAAGAGCGATAACCCTCTTGCTACTACTGCATGCATGGCATCATGCCAGCTCTTATTTGTCGATTTGCTCACCTTTGTTCCAACGCATGCAAGTTTAGATAATATTTTTAAGTGTTTTTGGATTGAACCTAAATTTATCAGGTATACCGAGCACTATTCCACTTGAGCTTCATATATCCACACATTCATGTGAGCGATACGCTGCGTGGAACCCAGATCAGGCGAAGGCCAAGTGCTCTCTACTTACCTGAGATATAATGTCAGAATAATAGCATTGGTTGAGAGTGACCCATTGTGGCAGCTTCGAGCCATGTTGCTAACGTGGGCGAAGTACTTGTGTCATACCTTATATAAGAACTCTTTGGAGACTTTGCGTTGAAAACGCATGAGAAAGAGATCACATAAATCTACACTGGCTGCTGCTTTTTCTCTCAGCGAGAATAAGTGTGTAATCCACAAAAAATTATCTCAATATAATGGCAACCACAAGGATCATAATTTTAACATGCAGGCCTTATTATTCCACCATTAAGAGGAAATATTGTTTCGATGTAGACCGCACCCTATGACTTTAATATAGGAGACCGAACGCTTCTTTGGGAAAAGTAATTTCTTATAATGTGCGAAATTACCATTTTGTAAATTTAATTATAGTTAACGGATGTATCCAAAATCATATATTTTTTACTTTATCGGGGGCTTTCAAGTATATTATCGTGGTGCACTCTTCCCTCTACGTTAAAATATAAGTTTCTGTTTTGAGTTAGGTATTCGTGGTGATAAAGTGCCGGAAGACGGCCATGAAGATGCGAAGGAAAAACGCGATCAGGAATTAAATTTCGTTCCCATAAAATTCCAAATGTATTTAAGAAGAAAATTATCGATAAAATAGCATACATTCCTATTCAGATCTGAGTGAGCGGCTAAGATCTCTTGCGGTGTAGTTGTTGTGGGACCACAATTGGATTGGCGTCTAGCCCTCTAAACCTGTTATCCGACTGGGAGATCTCCACTTTCTACCTATTATAAGTGCATAGATGACGGAAGTTGGTATTTAAGCTGGGATTCCTGCACGTAAACTTTTCTAGTTTTTGTTGGTGTTTCCATTTCCCGCCGTGTAAAGTTAGATAATTATCCTTTATTTTAATGTAGGCTCTTGACTGTTCATGGTATGGCTAACATACATTATTATATGTCGATTAGACTAACAATGAGATGTAGGTCCTTTGCTGGCGAAAACGGATAGGAGGAGACTTAATTTGTCTCGGTAAGCTCGAGATATAATTAATATTTACATGTTGATTATTTCATAATTTGATTTAGTAAGCACTAGAAAATTTTTTAAAGCCTTTGGCTATCTGAATACTGAAGTATCGTTTTCGTTGTTAAAAATTGGCTAATGGTGTAGTAAACTTTAACTAGTATTAAGTGAATTCAGTTAAAAATAATATTTTTGCACTGAAAGTAATATATTTCTTTTCAATGTTTGTATAAATTAGTACCTTTCCCAATTGCAGGGATATTGCAATTAGGGTATAATAATATGGTCACATTTCATACATAATTTGTAACATTTAAACAATTACCTATCATATAATGATGAACTTTATATTCTACCAATAAAATAAATAACACCTTTTCCTTTCTTTATAACTTATGAACTCTATTTATTCACTGTTGTATTTCCCTCCACATCTAAGGTTAGATATTTTGCCCGTACTAACTTATATGAAATACAACACGTCACTCAATAAAAACATATTATACATGAATGATAATATCAGGTGTGTTTGTTACCTTTGTCAGTGTATCACATTGGTTTCTTCGCCCTTTGGGCCACAGCGATAATTCCCTTTGGGAATTTCTATTTGCCTTCACGGCGAACATTCACTTCACTTCATATATTCACTCCATATTCACTTCACTTGCAAAAATAAATACCCTTTACCAATTAATTATGATTACATAAATACATATATAGTGACTTCTTTCATGGATGTAGTCATGACACACATGCTTTGCGCTAATCCCTCGACTGGCTAAGGAAATCACGTAGTTAACGTCCACCGCTGTCTCGCTACAGGTTCTCGGCCGCAAGGTTGACTGCTCCCTGGTTATGTCTCTGGTAATTCCAGCTGACCTCGGGTTACTTCCTTTTACAGTACGGCTAATACTTGCCTCGTACCGGAAACCACTACTTTTTAAATACTTATTCAGTTTTCTATGATCTCTATGACATAATTTCACCGCAGCGACCTTTATCGATCTTTATCTTGGCTGATTGTTTAAACTGCCAGCCTCGTTTAGACCAGACCACGGGCAATGGCAGGGCCCTCGGCCCAAAGTAGTGGAGCGCTGCAACGATGCGACAAGAGTCCACCTCTTCAGCGTTAATGTTTGTGCAATTTGCACGCAGGGGGAAAGTGGCGATACTGTGTGAAGGGACCAGTTTAACCTTTACAGTGTTAGTGAAGGAGAAGAGGATGAAAGGCTACTAGTGAGCGGGTGATAAATGGTGCACACTAAATTAAGAAGTACTACACCTAAGGCAAAACGGACGCCTGAACTTTAACATAATGAAACAGAAAATATTTTTGACTTTTTTTTAAAAACCATTATTTTAACCACACTTTTTTTTCTATTTCTTTTCTCTTTTTTTTCTTTTTCCTTTTTTTTTTGGACAGCCTCGTTTAGAGTAACTCGCCTGTTCATATACTCATTTTCTCCCTCTTTCTATTAGAATGTTCTCGAAGGAATTTCTCCTCGTTTCCCTTCGTGGTGAAGGTGTAAATAACTTCAAACAATAGTGTTTTTGCGGCTATCGGCTATTGTTTGGTTTCAGTTTAATCACGCGCTCAGGTCGTGGTCGCGTGTGCAGGTGTTCTTAACTTTAAACAATAGTGTTTTGCTGCTATCGGCGATTGTTTGGTTTCAGTTTGATAACGCGCTCAGGTCGTGCTCGCCGTAGCGTAATTGTTGCCTCACACCTGTAACAGTGCGAAGTTTAAAAATAGAACTCACTGCACGTACGTGGTAGCTTCTTCAAAAATTTAACGTCGAAATATTCAACATGGCTGGGATTCCAATATGTTTCAAGTTCAATAGGATATAGGTCAAATTTCCAATGACCTAGCAGTAGACTGCACTGATTTCGTTTGGGTCGGAGGCTGTATAATCTTTGTATGGCAAGGAGTGCCAAAATGATGACTGTTATGCAAACTATTGCTCTCTGGTCCATTATTTACTGTAGCGAATCAGCTCTGCGCCATTTCGGCTCGCATCTTGATTTATCAACTCATTTACGAAGCCTTATTTAGTATGGACGCATTTTCGTGATTTTATCACGGTCATTCAAAAATGCATATAAGTTTTCGTGTTTTTTTACATTGATTGGCTCTGGTATAAATGACGGTGAGACACTTCTCAATGAGTCCACGTATTGGCAGTTCCTGTAATGAGATTTTCGGTTATCTCGGTCTCTGCCCTCTCATACATTCATGTGATAATATTTGCTCACGATATGATTTTTTCTTTCGTGAGCTGTATCGTTGCAGTCAACGTATCCAGATGATTGCGCTCATGGGAAGTGGGTGGGCACATATTCTAATTTACGTATCTCTCGCGGTGTTTTTCGAAAGGGGTGATTGTGAAGCGTGACTGTTTCTTGGTTAGGGTGCAACCATAAATTCTTGTGCCCGCGGGCGCCAGAATTTATGGTTGGCTACGTCTCCGTCGAGAGTCTCTCGGCGGACAGATGCTGCCTTACCTAGTCGCTGATAGTAATGGTTCGAGAGGTATCGTAGTGATCTCATTGAGTCGGAGAGGAAGTATGAATGCTGAAACATAGCATGAAAATGCCTTTGTAAGCGTTAGTAAAAACATAAGCTGTTTCTTGAAGTCGTGATAATGTTTTAAACTCCAAGAAGTAAGTAGGTACATTTGTACCCAACTAACGTGATTCACTAGTATAAAAGGCATGCATTCAATTCTTAATTTGAGGCATTATTTTTGGTGGTGATGGAAATAATCATTTATAGATTCCTGTATGCATTGATATTTGAAATCTATTTTACTTGAGTAATTAATGAATTAAATCTAAAGAAAATAGAATGACGGAGTGTGAACTCCATTCATTTAATAATATGAGGAAACATTTGATGGAAATTATACATTGCATAATTATGTGAACATTGTTTTTCTAATTTTTCAGTGAAGAAATAATTTGATCTACTCCGCTCACCAACGTATAAGCGTCATATTTTGGTACAGATTGGTGGAATATTTGAATTCATTGCTATCATAGGTAGTATGGGAACGAATTAATCTGCAAAGATAGTGGCAGATAAGCAATTAAGTTGACGCTGGAAAAGGAATTTATGAGCAAGATTTATCATTGCTGGAAGGGGACTAGCAAATTATTAATTTACCTTCTAGCACTAGTAAAACAGCATTGGAAGTTGTTTCGTTCGGACATTCATTATCTCCCTCTTAAGATGAAAATTAAATTTGAGCTTTTAAGTGCAGTACTCCGTCCTTCGGCTGGAACGCAAAACTGAAATCCTAAGCGCCGCGTTGGCGAAGAGAGTGCTAATTCCGACGCTTTGTGTCTCTCCACTCTTCTTCCATTCCCCAGATAGTCATCCCCATGCCAACCTGCCTACTTACGGCGAAAATGATCTCAGTTGTCGGTCGCCCTCCCAAATAACCATCCAGCCAAGGTGTTACTTGATATTCATTCGTTTGAAATATGCACGGACCCAACCAATCCGCCTTTATCGAGAGTTAGCCACGGTGCGATTGCAACACGGGTAACCGTAAGTTATTATCCATGGCCACGTCCCCTTACCAAAAATGAAAAGACTTCTGCGACGATTTTTTTCGAACGGCTCCGATTTCTTTGTTCCACGGGTGAGTCAGCACTCCATGTCTTCCCGTTTACTGTCGCTCGTCGCTGTTCTCTGCTCTCCTCCCTCTCTCCCTTCTTTCGCTGCCGGACAAAATTCTGCAAGTTTTCCCACTCTCTCACCTCCGGGGTTGGACCTGTTGCCGCGCAGAAACTGGAGCGAGTGGTCAACCAGAATTATTTTTATTCCCCTTGCATTAAATTCCTCTCGTTTTCGACATTGGTAAACATTTCGGAAACACCGCGCAGGTTCACTTCGCGTTCACGTTAATTATTCCTTGGCCAGTATAGTGGAGGTTGGCCTGAAAACATTTTTATGCTTTCGATTGAAGTTCTTTACTGGGATCGTCTAACACCTACTGTACAATACTGCCGTGATTCCGTAGGCAGCGGATAAAATGCGAACTGGACATACTTGATATCAGCCAACCAAACAAGGTGGAAATTATTCTTTCCAGTTCCTTGAACTCAACATGTGAAATTCTTTTAATGAGTTAAAAAAGATGTACTTTTATTCTGGCTTTTGAATTGCATTGGGAATTTGTTCGAACAAGTTTCAAGCAATAAAATTACGACGGAATAAGTGATCATTATTTTCGGACTTAAAATGTATCTGTCTCAAGTTAATATAATTACTCAGATGCTGAGTTATTGGAGCTGAAAATTTTAAATTCAAACTTGTCTGATGGCGAAGTTGTTATTATCTCTCTTCCAATTGCATTCTTCCAATGACAGGATCTCTGCGGTATTACAAGGCCGGGGAGAGGCAATGATAGGAAGTGCGTTTATATCTCAAGAGGCCTCTGATCGAGGCTATGGACGGCGCGAAAAAGCGTTAAATTCTAGTCACCATAACTCAATTTAGGAGACAAAATTGCACCTCAATTTTATTACACCTCAATGAATTTATATCGAACTCATTGTTCGTTCGAATGAGTGCTGTTGCAATCCTCTTTGTTCCGCCCCACATCGAGGTTGCTGGCCGTTAATTTCGGAAAAAACTTTTAAATTTCACGACGGCGCAGACTTTATTTCCTCAACTTCTACCTCGGTGACAACTTCCTTACATGCTGATATAGTCCTTATTAATGCTATTTCGCAATGCAGCGATCGTTTAAACAGAATACGGAACTATATATTTTTTTAATTGTGCCCGCATATCGGGTGTCGGGCCTTGATCATGCTCAATTTTGCACAAATGGTGTATGAGGTCTTGTGGACCAACTATTTCAACGTTGGAATAAGTATTTAGACTATTTCATGCCAAGTTATTGCTGCGAAGGGTTGATTGGTCACCTCTTTGGGGGTGCGGGAGCCAGATCGCAGTTTTGCACAAAATCTAGGCAACGCCACAACGCTTGATTAATTTATTAATTATTTAGCGCAGATATTAAGCGCAGTATTTTTTAATTAAAAGTAATTGTTGATGGCCCCGGTGGCAGCGGGGTTGAGTTCTTGCCTACTACCCTAGGGTTGCGGATTCGAGACCCGCTTGGGTTGAGTTTTGACTACCAAGGACATGGTTACGTGTTTTCGCTACTCATTATGTGTTACGTATGCGATGTAATGGCCTTGTCGGCTGTTTTTCGAAGACATTGAAAATAAATAAAAAAAGAAATAATTGTGATCTATTTGCCTAGAGGCGCTGTTACTAATATGAGATCCCTAAAAAGCGGTTAACCATCTTTTTCACCATTCGTGGTGTTCGCATGGAATGGCCCAAAGCAAAGTTATTGTATAGCAGTCACTAATTTTTTGCTGTCACGATTCAAGTTTACGGTGTTCTTTTTAAGTCATCGGTATGTTTGATTTTTTATTCAGCCGTATTTTAATGAAAGTATTGAACAATTTTTCTCCGTGTTGTGCTGAAGGTTGATTATTGCTAACTTTGCTAAAATTAATTTAATTCTTCGTTTCGAACTTCAAAAGAGTATTGAATCATCACATTCATTGCTATGTAAGATATGTATTAATATTATTGGAATCATTAGTGTATCGTTACTACTCTCGCCTTTTGTTTTATTTATGGTAAACACTTCCTAAAATACGAGTGAAAAATATAATTTTTTAATGACTCCAAGTACGATATGGACAATTTTTATGCATCGTAGATGTTTCCTTTGTTTTACGCAAGCGCGATTCTTGCATATAGGAAGAAAGATTTTATTCATCTAGTCAATTTCTTCATCTCTAGAACGCGGATGATACAAATATTTTGTGATTGTGCAACACGTATTGAAACACCCCGAATTTTGATTTTTTCCTCCCGCCAATATCAGGAAAGGGAAACTGTTATTCTTCTCCGAGTGAGGCGTAGAAAAAAATCTTTACAGCCATAAACCAAGGGAAGGGATACGTAAGTAGGTATTGAATACCATTCATAGCGTGTGAAGATATCACGGGCCGTAAAACGCAAATTTTCGTTTCCCCCACTCGCTTTTTTGTATTAATCAGTCACTAAGAATTCTGCAGGCGGGCGTTTCTAACATCGAGAGACCTGGGGCAGATATCGGACTCTTGCGGTAACTTTTAGAGTGCCTTTCCAATCGGAAATTTATGCGCCTTTCGATCGATTGCTCGTGAGGTCCGCTTGTCCATCTGTTCGCCCGCCCCCTTCCCCCCTTAGTGGATTACGCCCCGCGCAAGGTTGGACTGCTCTGGTTGTGGGTTGACGGGGGAGGAATCGAGCGAGCTCTCCGAAGGTATTGGGGAGATGAAGGATTGGTTTGGGGATAGCCTATGTATTTCTATTGAGAGGGATCGAGGAGGTGGCAGAGCGTGAAATTTTTTTTGGGGAAATTGGGATTAAAAGAACACGCGCAGAAATCACCGACCCTCACGAGTCGGAGAGGGGAGATGTTTTTACAAGGATGATCGTGGAGGCTAGAGAGATGATTTTAACAAACTTTTGGGGAGTGTTTAGAATAAAAAAAACAATGGATATTTTTATTTAAGGAACTGGAAATCGTTATAAAAATACAGGCGTAAATATTGCACCTTTTCCTCAATAATGGAGTGTTTTTGCGAAGAGTTGTTATGCATCTAGGCAGCATCATTTAATGTTTAGTTTTTAGTTTGAAATAAAGTAATTTATATAATGTAAGACTTCCTTTCAAATTCATTTTGTTAGGGTTTTAGAGTGAAACATAAAGCCTCGATGATATATTTATATCATTAAAATATCATAATAATCATAAGTGTTCTACTAATAATGGTGGGTTATATATAATCGTAATAAAACTCTCTGCCTATTCAAGCCCAAGACAATGAAAACTTCGTTGGAAACGCTTAAAATATTCAATGTATTTAAAATAATCGGTGGAATATGAGTTACAAAGCATGGATTTCTACCAGTGTACATGTAGATGTCATCGACCGAACGGAATAGCTCGGTGGAAAAATATGCATACTTGCATGTAAATGTTTCGGATACTAGAAGATAACGAAAAAATGAAATTTACACTTGGAATTAGTGTTCTTTGCCCTGAAAATGAATTTTTCTTATAGTTGTATGGAAAGGGTTGAATTTATTTGAGTATAGGGGAAGAAGTAGAGTTTTAATGGTATACTATATAGAGGAATTAAGGTAGGAGTACATAATTATTACAGCGGTTTTAACACGGGCTGCTTACAAGAGCTTGAGTTTCAAGTATCAGAGGTGGTGGAAAATTTTCAGGGCGACTCTGATCCCTAGTTGAGTGCCAGGCGGTGAGCATCTATATATATTAATTTTGCAGCGTGTCAGTCAGTCATTCTGTCCCCATTTTGTTTATTTATCTCTCAATTCTTGAGCTAGAGAAATGTGGTTTGATGCATTAAATGTGGATTCTCTGTCTGCATGATTTGGTAGTAGTTTTGGATTTTTAGCAGTTGGTGGTGCTAAGAAAAATGCAAAAAACCGTGACTATTAAGCTAATAATCCGTAAAAACTGCTTAAAAACGATGACTATATTTAGGTTAGCAACGGTGAAGTAAACAAACAGTACTCATTAAATTGCAATCAGTTCCAAACCGTGTGGGCATATAAGCGTTGTTAATTTATCTTTTTCAGGTAAATGTTGATTGCACTACGATATCTGTATTACTTTATTTTCATTTCTGTCAAATGAAAGTGGGTTATTTTATCATTTTGGTGAAGGATCATAGACACATGTTTAAGAAGATTTAGAACCATTTTTACAAAACTGAAGCATATGTGATGAAGTGATTCTGACATAATACTATAGTTTAGTGGAATTTTTTCACTGGAGTGATTGCTGTAATTCCTGAAGTGTATAATTTGTATGTAAACCACTAACCTTTTTACACTTACGCAGAAGCAGCAGAAAATTATATTTGCAGTCTTTTCTTTCAATTAACAAAATTAGTAGACCAGAGTCATGGTTTAGCGATTAGTCTTCTATGAAATTCTTTCTCTCTGGTTTATTTTATTTCCTTAGATATATAGCTACTTTTACGCGAACGAAGGCGAAATTCGGCAATTAGTGATGATATTTAGAAATTATCCGGGTGAATGTTTAAATGCATGCCACTCCAAAACAATAAGGTTCGTGTCAAATTTCTGTAAACTCAACGTTTATATAACCAATTAAGTGTTTTGATATTGCCATTTCCTTGATTTGGTTTTATTGAATAAGATATACGATTAACTAGCGTAAGTGAAATGAACCTCAACAGTTTTCCATGCATTAAAGTGTCTGGATAAATACCAAAGGTCGTAAACGTTTCAATACATTTGTGTGTGCCGCTATCTCAATATTGGTACAAACTTCACATCGAAAGTTTAGAAGTATTACTTATACCATTACGAATGCTATATGAATGTGCGAGAAACTGACCTCGGAGTTAATTCATTACCAGTATATGTTTATGTATGTCAAATATTGCTCCCGTGCTTGCTGTTTTGGGGAAGTAAAATTTCCAGTGGGGCACCTAAAACAATGAGACTGCCTGCAAAGCAGGCAGCAGGTCTGATAGTCTATATATATTAATTTTGTAGCGTGTCAGTCAGTCAGTCATTCTGTATCCATTTTGTTTAGATCTCTCTCAAGTTTTGAGCTAGAGAAATGAGGTTTGGTGCATTAAATTTGGATTCTTTGTCTGTATGATTTGGTAGTAAATTTGGTTTGGTAGGTGGCTAATTTTGGGGTTGTTTTTAGCCCAATATTGTTAAGATTGACACCCATGAGAAAAGTATTGAATTCGGTGCAGGTTGTTCTTCATTTGCTTTTGAAAATTATTTTCACTCAAGATATTGGATGAAGATTTGCATCATAGAATGCATAAAAGAACTTAGTATTTAATTCTTTCATTCAATTTTATGATACGCTTCGTTTTTGTCCAGGTACTGCGTTTTTATCTCGAAATTCATCAATTTTCATCAACCGGGCTTGATAGTGATTTTATAATAGTGATTTTATGAATGGCTATTCACTCCTGCAGCCTTTAAAGGCCAGATTCGGTGACTAATTTGATAGTTGTAGTCAAACGACTACAGTTCCCCGTTCGCCTTGCCTTCTCAATGACATCAACAAGGGTCGATCGCTTAAAGTGCGTGGATTAAGTCTGGAAAATCCATGCTTTTCGCGTGGTCAATTATATGTTGCATGCTCACGAGTGGGACGGATCAGTAATGTCAAATTCAACACCAGCTGATGAACACAACGCTTGCCTCAAAGCGTCGCATCTTTGGAGACATGTACAGAAACTCACGTTAACGACCAATATGCGCGTAAATCAGCGCAATGTGTTAACTATATTTTCAAAACAGCTGTTGGACATCGGTAATGGAAAAGTATCAGTTGATGCCGACACAAAATATATTTCATTTCCATTGAATTTTCATATCATCGTTCCATCGATCGAACAATCATTTCAGAAAGTTTTTCCAGAAGTTGTCACCAATTACAAAAATCACCGATGGCGAACGCGCTAATTTGGTAGCAAAAACCCCGATGTCAATGCAATCAACTACGCCATCCGCGAACGAATTTCGGGCGTGTCTGTCACCTACAAATCGATTGATAGCGTCATAAATGCGGACGAGATTTTTAATTAGGTATCTAATTGAGTTTAAATTCGTTGGATCTTTCTGGTGTATCACCGCACAAATTGTCACTCAAACTCGGCGCACCAATAATTCTTTTGCGCAACATAAATGCACCACGAATGTGCAATGGAACCAGGCTCACTGTCAAACCACTGATACCAAACGTCATCGAAGCGACAATTCTGAATGGCAATTCAAAAGGAGAAGATGTGCTTATTACACGTTTTCCCATTATTCCCATCGACATGCCATTTGATTTCAAATGACTACAGTTCCCCCGTTCGCCTTTCATTCTCAATGACAATAAACAATGCACAAGGTAAATCGCTTCAAGTACGTGGATTAAATCTGGAAATTCCCTGCTTTTCACACGGTGCAATTATATGTTGCATGCTCATGTGTGGGACAGCCGAAAAAGTAATTTGTTTTTGCAGAGGGTGGTAGGACCAAACATATTGTATATCCGAAAGCACTGGAATAAAATTTTCAACTCTATTTTATTACACAAAATATCATTTTCTTTCATTAATGTTGAACATGTAAATATGTCTGCTTTGTATATGTTTGCCTACTTAAAAAGAAATAGAGGCATTGCAACGCATGCCGGGCCCCGCCGGCGATCGCGCCTCAAGTTCGTGCCACCAAAATTTCTCTCTCAAGTTTGCATGGGATGGGAAGGCTTAAAACAATGCAATTGCTGTTTTGTGGAGGAAAAATTATTCTGAGTGTTTTTTCATTTTTGGGACACTCATTTAGCCACATTTCCCACTGCTTCCACTTGAGTAGTGCAAAAAAAGAAAAAGAAACACTAAGTTCACTTCAAGAACACACCAAACAGAGACTGCCTGCAAAGCAGGCAGCAGGTCTGCTAGTCCAGTATTTATTCTTCTATTGGAAGGGATTTGCAAACGAGTTATTGTAAAATCCTATCTAATCGTAAGCCAAACGTTCACATTCTTGTATTTTAGACGAAAGTCTATGGGATTCTCTCACCTATTAGTACATTGTACTTCCATTGTCGACGCTTAATTGTACAACTTGTGCATCGTCATGAGGACGACGAGATGCATCACTCAACCCCTGATGATGACGTTCGAGTTGTCCATCGAAACATCTGCCATTGAGGAACTAGCCCAGTTGAAATCCGAGAGACCTTCATCCGGACAATTTTCCCGGAAAACACCAAATCATTCATCATTCTCCAATTCTCAAAGGAACAATACATAAACAATGAGCCTATAGTTGCATATCTCAATTCTACAGGTGTCGTCCAATAAGTCCTAAGAAAATGATAGAAAAACAAATCATTTTGGGTAGATTTTTATTTATTTTTCATATGAATTTCCTTTTAGCTCTATACACTTTTCCAAGAGTTTCTCCAACTTTTTTTAAGCCGTCCAAAAAGTAGGATTTCGGAAGGTTCTTAAAATAGGCATCTTTTTGGGTAATGACCTCTTCGTTCGACATGATCCGTTGTCCACTGAGCCCTTTATTTCAGTTTGGAAATAAAAAAAAGTCTCTGGGGGCCAAATCTGGTGAATAAGGTGGATGTTGTAATAATTCAAACTTTTATTCCATAATTTTGGTCATTGAAATTGCGCAGGTGTGCACCCGTCATTGCCTTGATGGAAGAGGATATTTTTCTTTTTTAGATGTTTTTCTTGAGTGATTCGCTCAACTTGTGCAATAACGACGCGTAAAACACTCCAGTTACTGTTTGTCCTTTTTCCAAGTAACCGGTGTAGATGATTCCGCGTGCATCCCAAAACTGCGTGGCCATCACCTTGCCGGTCGATTTGACCGTCTTTGCCTTCTTCGGAGCCCGTTCGCCTTCAAAACCCCACTGTTTTGACTTTTCTTTTGTCTCTGGAGTGTAGTAGTGTATCCATGTTTCATCCACAGTTATGCACCGATGCAGAAACTCGCCATAATTGCGACGGAAAAGCGCCAAAACAGCCTTAGAGTTGACCACACAATTGCGTTTTTTCTTCACTGAGAGCAAACGCGGCACCCATCTTGCCGAGATTTATTTTACCCCCCTCTTTTCGTGCAAAATTCAAAACACTGTACCTTGCGATATTCCTGTGGCCCCAAATATTTCGCGCACTTTGATTCGTCGTTCACTCAAAACCATATGGTGGATTTTGTCGGTAGTTTTCGTTGGTAGATTTCGGGGGTAATGTTTCCACTGGATGTCCCAAACGATGTTCATCTTTTGTGGATGAACGGCCGCGTTTAAACTCATTTACCCAATTGTAAATAGTGGCGAACACAGGAGAAGATGTGCCATGAACTTCATCCAACTCAGCTTAAATCTCTTTCGGTGTTGAGCCTTTTAAATATAAGTGTTTAATCAACTCTCGAAGCTCACTCTTTTCCATTTTTCTAAATAAACAAAAGTTTGTTGCTTCAATCAACAATGAAGATGAAACCATGTGATGGATATATATAAGACTTAAATAGCTGTTTATTGAGTATTGATGCTTATTAAAAAAACCATTTTCGATACTATGAGTGCCTACTCTTGGATTTTCTAAGTGCTTATTGAACGACACTCGTAGTAATTCTGCACCACCTCAATATAGAGAGGACCGAATGAGAAAGGTTCTGAGTCGATGACTTTCTTCGTGATGAAGGCGTTGAAGCCACCAACCAAGGCCAAAAAGAAATGAGAAAGTTGTCTGCGTAGGCTGAGGAGATATGTGAGTTTGTGATGATCCACTGGGGAATGTTCCAATCGGAGAAGAGAGGCTGCTGTAACCTAAGAGGCTTGGTTGATGGGTCTAGAGCATTAAAGTCTCTTTGGAGGGAAGAGTTGAGTGAGCCACTCGTTGAAGTCACTGGCCTTCACAATAGGGTGAAGCGAGAGGCAATGAGGCGTGCATAAATACGTAGTCGTAGAGAGAAGGGTGGTAATGTGATGATTTGAAGATAGAGACGTTTAAAAGTTTTCTTTATTGTTTTTTAGTTAAAAAATACTTCGTCTCCTGAAATGCACTTCCTCTTTGGTCCTTTTATATATGATTTGAATATCACTCAGAAAAATCCTTTGAGAACTTCTTCTAGGGTATTGGAGGAATCCAATGAATATATTTTTACTAATCAAAGTAAAAAAAACTTGGGTTGAAATTCTTCCGAATTTTGAAGTGGAAGAATTTGGACCCGGCACTCAACGCCCTGAGGACGATGGCAGAGTCAGCCATCGAAACGTCGGCCTTGGCTGAACAACTGACCTGGTGGGAAACCGGCGAAGACTTCACTCACATTATACGCCAGGAAAGCCCTAAGTCTTGTATAAAAACTTCGATTATAATATTAGAAACATAATATTTACTCCTTTTTGAACTTAGGAAATCTTTTTCTATACATTTTTTCTGGTTCGTTTTTCGAAAACAATCTTGGAGAGGTACATTTAAATAAAAAATGGAAAATCGTTTCGCTCTGCTGTCTAGTTGTTGCCAATTTACTAACAATAATGGAAAGCCATTCTAATCAATTGTTTCACTAGTTCGAAATTTTTCGTGGTACAATTGGTGAATCCAAGATTTTGTTTTTTATTTAGAAGCAATTAGCAAAGGCCAAATATTTTTAAATAAAAAATAATCTATGAAAAAGACTGAGAAGAAGACCTTTCTGTGAAAAGTACGTCCTTCCTCATCGTTTGAAGGGCATAGGATGATGCAGTGATCGGAATGTGATGTCCCTCTTGTCCTCTACGGAGTAGAAATAATAAGTAATTCGGACTTGGAGGGCACAAAGTGTGTGTGTGTGTGTGCGTTGCGTCTTGGGGTGAAAGTGAAAACGCGGGAAGAATTCTGCCGTGGACTCATTTTCGTGAGGTCGATTCCATTCCACTGGTGTGTGAGCTTTTTTCCTTTAAAGAACCGAAAATAGACTCCGTGGAGAATCAGGCCTACGCCGGATTTTTACATTTACCTTACAGTCGCCGTATATGACCATCACGTGGATGACGTGAAGGCGCGAGGCTGCGAGATTCTTTCCAAAATCACTTTTCTTCTTCGTCAGCGAAGCAATCAAGGTTATTACCGACTCTTGCGTGAAAATGACTTAGAAATATTGTTCTCTGAAGTGGGTCATTGTCATTATAAAGTTTGGACTATGGGTGAATTTAGTAAATTTGCTCAATAGTTGGATGTCCTTCGCCTGGGGAAGATAACAAATCATAAGCTGTCTGAAAATGTCATTAGATATAAATACGCTGGGAGTGAAAGGAAAATGGATTTTGATTATAGTCCAAGTCGGTGGAGCAGGTCCAAAGAGCATTTTTACTTTAAAATTGTTATTTCGCTCACATTTTGGAGATTATTATGAGCAAGATGAAACTTGAATGAAAACATGGATGAGAGCAAAGGGATCGACTCGACGAATTCCAGATTTCAGTACATTGTCATTACGGTTCTAGAAAAGCGGAAATCTATAATACAGAGTTAAATATTAAATGAAAGGAAAACTTTGTTCTATTCCACCAATTTATTCTCCGGTACAACTAGTTTCGAAGGTACCTGAAGATGACGCCGCTGCGTCGAAACTAGTTGTACCGGAGAATAAATTGGTGGAATAGAACAAAGTTTTCCTTTCATTTAATATATAATGAACTTCCACAAAGTTGAGCCTGAGACGATGGAGATGAACAGAGTTAAATATTGGGGAACATCACTAAATATTTTCGTTGTAGCGCATAGAAAGCCACACATCAAGAAATACCTACATAATATGCAGCACATATCGAAAGATGTATAGAGAAATTGTGAAAGCCTAGGTTTCGATAACATTTTTTTCGAAGATTGGTTCACACGATTTCGACCGGATATGGCCAGCCGAGAGCTACGGATTAGCTTTGAAAATTTCCTGCCATGGGCCTAAGCCATAAAGTAAAGGCTATCATTTTTTTCTTGGCAGTTATTACCGGCGGGTTGAACGGGCCTGAGCGGTAAATTCTGAGTTTTTTCCTTCTAAAAAAATCTCTCTCGTTTACAAATTGATTATTTCCCTTGGAATGTTTTCGGATGCTTGGTAAGGTGATCTTACATCTGTGTGATTCCCCTATAATTTTTTATTCTAAATGTTACTGGCTCCATTATGGACTGACTCAATACTGAAAGCTTATTCAAGTTCTACAATCTTTAAATATTTTCTTTGAGGTTTTCCCGCCGTTAGAGTTATTGGAAATTGGTACATTATGAAGCTCGTTACTAATAGTTTTCCAAGTTTCTTAAAGCTATCTCTTTCACTGGGATTATGCATTTTGGATAAAATCCACATCGATGTACTATACGTTCCGGATGTAAATTGGATTTTATTGATAATAAGATCTAATTATTATATGCCTGCGAATATCGAAAGAGGAATATATCAGTTATTCCTTCTTATTTCTTTTTGAAATGGCAATTTGAATTCTGAAGTTAACTCAGAAATATTTTTTTATTGAATTTCTAAACTATTTAGTTTTCTGTCCTCGAACAGAAGGAAAAGTGTTTTGTTGAAAGTCTTAATCGGTGATTCCAATAAATAACTCAGTGTCTCACAATAAAGCTTTTCCAAATTTATTTTTGACCTTCGATGCCTTGATGATTCCTTGCCTGGGCTTCGTGGTTTCCTGAAATTTCCTCATCAACCCCCTTAGCCCTTCACTTTTTCAGTCAGAAATAGACCCACTATCGTGATTGACGCCAAGGTTATTTATTCAAGACAACGGCATTCGTGACAATGGTTATCTACGTCTCGGCTCATCCATTCGATCGATTTGTGCAGAGGTAGTCAATAATGTACATTTTATGAAGCCTGGCTCAATAATATATTTTCTGTCGCCATGGATCACAAAATATATTAAAATGGTCATTAAAATATATCATGAAAGGCGACGATTTTATACCTTTAATCAGGCCTATACTATATTTTCCCCTCTAAGTTATTTTCCAATGAATTAGGTGGAGAGGTATCTCATCTTCCCATTTGAATATCCATCACCAGTCACATTTAAATGCTGTGAATGGTATACTTTTTCAAGAACTTTAATGTAACATTTTTACCAATTTTTGCCTTTTATTCATAAAGAAATAGTTAATTATTTTTGCTATTGCATACGCCTTAGACCTACTCTTAGAAATGGAGGAACTTGTTAACTTTGGACCCACCTGCTTTATTTCAACCGTTATCATGATTGATGAAATGGCTCGGAAGTGACAATGAGAAAGACCTAGGAGTTATTTAGGTATGTCGAAATTCACTGGAGTATAACGCTATTCAGAAATTTTCTTACAATTTACAGTTGTTATATAAGAAATTGAACTACGAGCAAAGGCAGATATGTTAGAAATAAAATGTGGGAGTTAATAGGAACTTGCAGAAGAATAATGTGCTGTTTGAAGTTAATAATGTAAATGTGGAGATGCCGTAAGGAATGATTCGGCCTTAGGCCTACGTGTATACTTTTATTAATTGGATATGCTAGGTAACTGGTCAACCAGGAGAAAATGCGTTGAATTTCTTGCTTTGAAAATTACAAATTCGCGAAATGCAAAGCCTTCGGCATGTTCATTTATCAGATTATTTCATTTACTCTATGCATCAGCGTGGTGTATGTGTGTGGAGATAGCAAAGTAGGCTGTATTCACAATGTTCAAATTTTATTTTATTTTGACGTAAATGTAACCAAAAAAGATATCCCGTCATCCTAGCTTTCATATACTGTTAAAACTCGCCCTGACAACAGCTGGAGGCAAACGTCAGAGTACAAGATACCCCAGAAAACTTGAATTTATATTTTTTAGATCCTTAAATTGTAAAATTACGAAAATCAATCTGGAGAATAATTTTTAATGCGCTGCATTTGCATAATTTTGGTCGAACCTACCCGTCTTCACGCAGATATTAAGCAATGTTTAGCCGAGGGTGAATTAAAGTATTGTTTTTGCTGAGATTCAACAACATGATCAGAGTATATTTTGCATTTCCTATTCGCGTTTTGTGTGATAAAAACAACCAGTGTAGTTTTAGGTTGGTTGCTTTGTTTGTTTACTTGGATATTAAAATGGCCTGTAATGTCTTAGGATAGAGATGCTTGTATTGAAACATTATTAGAGTAAATATATTTTATTTTACCACTATTGAATTAGGTGATGGAACATTATTTTTTACTTGCCACTGATTTCTTTATACCGATGTCACCATTTATGTTCGACTTCGTTTTTTATTTTACGCGCGGTATGCAGTGTTTGAAGCATATGTATGTTTTCGATGAGTATATTTTCAATCACTCAAGTTTTTTTCACAATTATTTATCATATTTTCCAACTTTTGTATTATATGCTTTTTATGTTTAACATTCTAGGCTAAAAACTGTCCTTTTTTCTTCTCGCGGCAATATAGCTGCTGATTTTTTAAATTATGGAATACGCAAAGTTTGCATCAAATCTTAATGAGTTTGTCTTGCAGAAGAAGTTTGGAAAGAATATACTTTCGTGGGTATCAAGTTCTTAATATTCATTGTTAAATTATGAAGGAAAGTTATATAATCTGCGATTTAAAAACTTGAAGAAAATTTCGGAAGTGATATTAGTCCAAGAGAAAGTGTCACCATCGTATTCTGTATGGCCTTTAAAAGAGTGTATACCCGTTGGAGCGTTGAATGCCAAGAGGAATTTGTCGCGGTTCCTCGTATGGTTTTTATTTCAATTTGGTCGGAGGAGTTGCTCCTTAGTGACTATAAGATATTTTGCTTTCCATTACTGGCACTTGGTAAAAATCGTTTCATAAGCAGCGCAGCGGCTCCTACTCGGCATGGAGTTTAATGTGGGTCGCGTAATGTCGCGGGTTGACGCTGAAAAATTACGTTACTCCCAATCCAATTTAAGAATATGCGAGCGAATGTTGCTAATAGAATTATTTTATGTAACCCAGGTCTCCAAAGCAGAACATCAAGCGACGGCGTGACATTCTCGGAGAATGAAAATGAGGGTTGCAGAAAGATAAGAAAGACATATTACTAAAACGCCCGCACTCGCATAAGGTTTTTCGTCTTAGTATCAATCGTCGCAGAAAGATAAAACACATTCTGCTTTGGGGACCCAGGTATACATACTTTACGCAAGGTAAATCAAGATATTATCTATCTAGTATTGATATGTATACATAGTTTGCTCAATTTGCGCATTACGCTATTCCATGGACGTTAAAATGTGTAAATCAACCTATAACGATGGGAATTCAGATACTCGCTTGGCTCCGCCTCGCATTATTCGGCAGCTCAAATCTAGAAATGGTTGCTGCAATAAACATTTATTACCGTCTTTATTACCGATATTTTTGAACTATCCGGTTGTTGATTTCATCACGAAAATTGAAACATATTGATTATCGAAAATGGATGGCTTACAATTATTCAAGGACTAAACGCTTGATTTTATCCGAGATTTCGGAGTAATGGTCATTGATTTAACTTTCACCACTTATCGGATCTTCTTTGAGGTGTCACATGTGTGGAAACTTCATTTTTCGTGGTAGCCGCCTTCGATGAACCTTCGCAACGATTTTATGGAATACTCAGCTTTGGAAGCTCGTACAATCCAAGTAAAACCAGCCTAATAAGCTTTCTGTAGCTAGCTTAATTAAAAGTCGATTGATCTCTGAATGTACATTTTGTGCTAATTTTGCCTGATTCCCATTTTAATTTTCTCTTTAGTCACCTGTGAGTTGCAGTGGACGAACTTAAAATATACTAATCAGCCTAAACAGTCAGACTCGTCTTTTTGACTTAAGTAATTGATAGTCTTACCATTTCCTAAGCATGGTTATATCGGATGCTTGGTTTTGAAAGAGATGACGTTATTTCCATTGAAACTTTGGTGAAGGACTCTTAACCTAACCTGTCTTGTGAACGCTTATGTTGAAAACATGTAAAGTCAAAATCATGCATAAATTTAAGAAGGGAATAAAGAATGCTTTGTTATAAAACGATTGATATTGAAAAAACAAGATGGAATGGACTAGCAAAAATTTTAATTTGTCCTAGAAACCTTGGAAAAATTACGAAGTTGAAATCCAGCGGGCGCCATAAATTGTCAAATATTCGTGAGACACGAAGCTGGGATAGTAATTGAGTGAATTAAAAAGAGAAATACTTCCTGAACATGGTTGCGTTACTGACGATAATACTGCCGCTATTCGTGGGGATATCGGGTCTTCAACCCGAAGATCGATGAGGATAAAGTTCACCCGTGAGCGTGTGAAATTCAAACATCAGGTAATGGGGACCAGTTCCTTTTCCTGTATCCCCCATAAAACCCATAAAACTATGGCACCCAGATAAATCTCACATATTAGGTTCAGCTGGATGTTCTCGGAGCCTCATCGAGGCTTGAACCCAGTAGTTCTGGTCTGTACCCGAACGTCTGCCCACTGAACTACCACACCGTCAGCATTACCAACATAGGTATCCTAACAATTATATAGACCCATTTGCAATTGGATAGTCCTGCCCATAGTTTCCCCGACCACGAGGAGCTTTATCCAATGCGTCCTTGATAAAACTATTTATTTGCTGACATTAAATCCTGGCTCTTTTCATAACATCCAATATTCGAATTTATCTTCTTTTTATAAGGTAGTAGTGGAATTGAAATACAGAAACATTTGTTCCGATGGGCAAAATGTAATAGCGATACTTAAGGATATATAACGTGCGATCGGAATGGATGTTCGCACGAGAGTGAAAACGTGATCGCACTGAACATTGCACATCCGGTGCGCAAGAAATGACATGTATTGGAAACTCGTTTGAAATATCACGCATTTTGAACTCGAATTCAAATAATGGACTAGCAATCTCTCCCACGTCTATCCGACATTCTCCCCTCTGTTACCATCTTCAACATGTCGTTATCTCTCAGTTCGTCATTCATCCACTTTTGCTACCTCCTTCGAATTGCTCTCATTATCATATCTTCGTGTCCTACCGTTCACTCATTTGTTTTTTCCCCACTCGGCTTGCTAGGTACGTAGTCTAAATATTGCTCATAATTATCTTAGCGAGAAAACAATTATGGTAAAACACTAATGGAGAAACAATTTCGACAGCTTTTTAAATAAGAACTGGTCGTACCTACTCTACCTACCCGTCAACCAAAAGATAGGTACGCCCTGGGGCGGCCCTCGTCCCGAGGCACGCCACTACCTCGACATAAAGCCATTGGAAACTCTTGTTGCGGGCGAAGAAATTGGATGCCCGTTTATGTCAATGCGATTCCCCCCCGCGTTACAAAACATTCGAACAACAACTCCTTATTCCACATCGCGCGCGAAAGTGGAGTGGTGGGACAAGGAGTCAGAAGATTAATTGAAAGGGGAAGATTGGCCTCTCCTCTGGTTGCCTTAATGCTCTCCGGCTCGGTCGTCGCTCCGGCTTGCAACTCCCTCTGGCGACTGGCTACTACCTCCACTCCCCCTTCACCGTCTTCCCTTGGAGGGGGTCATCCGAAGCGTGGAAAAAGGAGGTGGCCGTGGCCTATACCACCCGGGCGAGGAAAGGAAAGCAATAGTAGTGGAACGGTTATGAAGGCATCGAACCGCTGCTTAGAGCATCACGGTCAGAGAATGTAGTGACCGCTCGCGGCTTAAACATACCCGACGGTCGAAGACCGCTCGGCTGCCGCGGTTGTGGAAAAAATCGATAGGTGTCGAGGGCACCTCTGCTTGCCTTTTGTCTCCTCGAGAGAGCTCAATGTTCCAATTACGCCCCTGTGCGTGAATCGGAACAAGTGTTGGATGTCAAGGAAAAAATTGCGCTCCTTGCATTGAGATAGACGTATTTGTGAGAGAAAATGAGCCGATAAAGTCATTATGTAACTCGATATTCAGTGGGAAAGGAACAAAGATAATGGCAAGACTCGCAGTCTTACTCGTTAAGGCTCGCTAATGAAAACGTTCATTCCTTTCATGTACTGGCATGGGGGCAGCCAGCTAGTTAGCCAGTTCATTGTTGAGAACGCCATGTTCGCCGCTAAGTTGACTGTAGGCATGTGCTGATATGAAATGGGAAATTCATCCTGCCTTACTAAGTGTTTCTGCACGTTAAAAATGGCTATTTGAGACATCCCTATCGGTAAATGAGTCCAATATTTTGCGTTCGACAAAGTTAAGCATATTTACTAATAGTTCCATTGTATCTCATTCCGTGTAGAAGGAATTAAGAGTTGGTAAGTCTACTGGGATGCTTGTGAAAACTTCTCCACGGTAAAATTTTTACATATTCGAGCCATGTCCTTTCTTTCCCGAAGCTATGCTATTATTTTATTACTATTAGGTCTCGCCAAGTATTAATAAAAACATTTGCGATTCTAAATTACGCATTTATTCCGATTGAAATATAAATTAACTTCCTCGGTGAACATTGCAAGCATTTACACGCTCAATCATGAGTTAATAGACCAATGTTCGTATGTGCAACTGCGAATAAACTATTTAGTTGACCGATGATCGAGTTCTATTGAAAAGTTTGGAATTTAAAATTATTAATATCAGCTGATTCATTTCCAATCTCCAGACCTTTGTTTTTAAATTTTATTTCTGTATGAAATTATAATCTCCTCCTGGACTTCAACTTCTTCGCAGTAGACTGGGTTGTTTATTATATCCTGAAACTGCAGCGTTCCTAGATGTCGTTTTAATCTTAATTTTGCACTAATATGAACCTTTTCTTTTCGTCAAGACTTAGGTTAAATGGTTCTGATGAATATGACTCCTTTCATGTATAACGCAACAAATAGGGTTTTGGACTGAATACCGTTGTCTACTTTAAAATAAAGTGAAAAAATCTATAACCAGATTTTTTTGTTATATCCTGTCATTTCGATCCATTAAAAACGTCTGATTGTTATCAAATAAGTGATCTGTGGGAAAACTATGAGTAGAAATTAGAAAGTGGGTCAAAAATATCAGTTTGAGTCGTGTGATTGAATTAATGCTAAATTTTACTGCAGTTGATTTATTGTCGGGAGCGAATGGCGGACAGTAAAAGAATTCATCGATGAGATTTGGTTTCTTGACTGCATAAACGAAACTGTGGAATAATATAACGGGTTCCAGTGAATGTGCTCTTTGCTTTCATTAATTCTCAACGGAAACTATCCATTACAATGGATCGCCGATTTCTTCAGCTTCTGCTCTACAAAAGGAAGTAGTGTTAATACATTCACTCAGAAAAAATATTTCTGTTCGATCAGAACTGCGTAACTTCAATGTTGCGATTAGAAATAGAATAGAATTATACTTTCTATTTCATTTAACCTTGACTCTAATTATACGTGGTTTACAGGAAGAAAATAAAGTTCTTGTCTTGAATTCATGTATTTCGTTACGTCACCTCATCATGTTTGTCAATTCAATAAAATATGTCTTTTAGATATTCTGGTGGCAATAAGAGCCTTCTTGAAACGTATATATTATAGTCCTAAAATGTGTATCTGAGTTAAAAGAATTTTTAATTGATAGCTATTCGGATAAGAGGCATGGAAAAAATGAAAGTACCTGGAGCAAATATAGAAGTTATTTCTTTGATTAGAAATATGCTGCACATTCATGATTTCTCGTAGTTCAGATATGTCGCAGGTTCTTGCATCGGTGCGGAAAATCTTGATTTAATCTATTGTTAGTACCCTGCTAAGTAACATTTTAATACGCCCATAGTGATTTTGAAATCGAAGTTCATTTTATTGGCTAGTATTTGTAGTTCTTCACATGATTCAGATTGGTAGTTTTTCTCCCTATGTACTAAGTAGTTACTTTAGTTATAATTTCTGGCGTGCCTTAATCTTTGGATGACTCCACATTTTCGTCAATTTGATTTTACTGAATGGGTTTAGCAAAGTACATCTGACTTTTGGATAGTTGACGTCAGAGTTAACGGCAGGCGAACGTATCCACATCAGATACGATGCAAAGGAAATGCTTAACCAGGAGTTATAAAACCGGACCAAAATATGTTACACTTGTGTAATGTTCTTTTTTATGCATGTTATAGATTGTTTGTTAGATCGATGGTTGGAAAGCTCTTCCTTATCTTCTACTCATTCACAGTAATTACCTCCATCAGCTTTGTTCCACGGGAAAACCTTTTTTTAAATTTAAAAATTCCCCTTTTTTATTGAGTACTTGACTGCTTCTGAGTTTCCTCAGTTTCCCTCTGTAACCCTCCCTTTCTCTTAACCTTTATCTTATTTCTCCTCTAACTCTCAATGGGAATTATTGATGTTTCCAATATTGATTTTTATTTGTTTTTTTTGTGGTGATTTCCTATCGTTTTCCCTTCCCTATGCTTCCCGTAATCTCATCTTATTTTCTAATGTAGATGTAGAGATAAATATTTACCTTATGTATGTGTACCTTAGTCCCTAATTTGCTTGCTTTGTTTTTTTCACCAGCTACTGTTTTCTGTTGGTTTTTTTATCGTGAAGCTCACTTGAAGTAGCCTTTATCACGATTTATTGATTCATTTTTAAATGTGTAACCTCTGCATTACTTCTACTGTCCACAGATGCTTTGTGTTGTGACTGGATCATCTGTATCTTGTTTTCTGCCTACAGTGTTTGGTTAATTCGTCTCACTGTTTAATTTTAATGCATCCTAATTGATTTAAAAATTGATTTTTATAGTTGTGTTCGATTTGTTGTCCTGTTTTTCGGATGATTCATATCACTAATGTCTTTTGCGCCTGCTGAAGATTACGCAAAGGTCCTGAGCATATTGCAGTAATAAATTTTGTTATCTCTCAGAATCTACACCATTTCAGTATCATCAAGCTCCTAAGTTTATGATATTCTGATATTGTAGCTGCTTTTATTATTCAACATTTACATGCAACCATGCGAGCCGCTGTAAGAACGTACATAGCGGGGATTGTTCAGACATCAGTCTTGAAGAAAGAATGGAGTGGGAAAGGAACTTGTGAGAGGAAAGGGATTGAGTGTGAGATGTGTATTGATGGACCATCGATTATTTCTATTTTTTAGGTGACTTTTATTTTCTCATTCTGTATTTGCGCGAGTTTAGGCTAAACCCTTACTATTATTTTACCAAAATCAGGATAAGCCTATGATCGAGATTATGAAAAATTTTAGATCAATATTCTATCATCACTTTCGTGCATTATATTCACGCATAAAAACATTTTATTAACTACGCGTAAATATTTTAGGATCGGATAGACAGCCGATGAAAGTTTACGAAAGCCAGACGTCTTGCCGAAATTTTCCTTGCGGGAGGTAGAGTATTTGGGAAATGTACCTACATAGTTTCGGAAACCAAGTACAGCTTATACACGCGCACGAATCTTACAAACGCGAAACACCATATTTCTGCTCGGTAGTGATAGTCAAAGGGGTCGGGGTTTTTTATGGCCACACTGCATTTGGGTAGTTTTGAAATATGTAGATAATTAAGTTTAAAATAATCCATAAATTAATGCATGATAAATATTTCATCCAATTAAAATTAATTTTATCTTAAGTATAGGTTGACTGTAAAGTTGAAAAAAACGCTCTCTTGTTACTAAATTTTCCAGCATTGGTTTAAATTACTCGAGATCACAATGAATGACTGCTGGCACTATTTTACTCAACCGCTTCAAATATTTTAGCCAAGTGGCAAGAAATATTTGCCAGATCAGGACGTGTTAATCCGTACAAGGTTTATGAAGTACTGGACTCCTCTCAATAAGTCTCCTTGCTCGATTTTTTCCTGCGCCTTCTGCGGTGACGCATCGTATTTCCAACCACTTCACCTGGGTGGCCGAGTTCAGGTGCGTTAACTTGATCGCCTCCATTCCCTCCCCTTCCAATTTCTATCAACCCCGTTAAACGACGCTCAAGGATGCACGGGAATGGCAGCGGCCGAGACCCTTGACTCCATGTCCGAAGGGGCGGAGGTGGATCGGTAGCCGGACATACGGAACTGTATGAAAGTGGTATTAAAGCGTTGGTGGATGGCATTTCTTGAGGCATGGCAATGCCATAGTAGGGGCACGGTACGCAAAAGAGAGTCGATGGAGCTAACGTGATGGAACCGGTAAATTGAAGGTTTTTAACGTTGTCCATATACCTATACATGACAATTTGGAGGATTATTCCGTTGATTATCGTCAATATCCTTTGTGAGGAAATCATTATTTATTGCGGTGTACATTTTTTAAGGCAGCGAAATAGAAGTTTGGAATCCCATATCTTTAATAATCAAGTATCGCGTCTTAATTCGTTGAAGCATTATTTTAAGAGACTTTAAGAAATAGTTAAGATCTCTTTCGTAGGCGGATTGTTGGGAGTAGCTTTCTTAAGCAGTTTCCATCCAGCATCACGGTTAAAGATCGAAACTTTAAATTATTACTTCGCAAATAATTATTATATTATTATTCGCAGAGTTAACAAGGCGGTATTTTCGTTACCTTTTGAGGGTATTGCCACTACTGGTGATGCCAACCTTGATCGTTGTGATTCACTTGAATCTTCGAAGTAAGATGGCTAATAACGATGGGGAAGTTATGTAGCAGCTTTAATGTTCATCGTCCGGAAAATGTTGCGTTATTCTCCAGGAGGCGACCGAAATCCCACCTTTTATATCTATCCCCTTACCATTTCCTCTCGGTTTGAGGAAATCGTTGATATGGAGTGGACTTGGAACAACTATATTTATCATATACCCTCTTCAAAATACCGTTATCTGTGCCGATATTGAAAATTGAATTTCGCCCAGTTCCAGCTACTACCCTGCTCAGGATTCGACTGGAGACGAAAAAGCAGTACGTTCAGGAAAACACGCGTGCTGGCTGTGATACTCTTAGGGCCAGAAAAAAATGGAAGACTGTTGCTGGAGAAAACATGTAAAGATTGATTAGACAAAGTGAGAAATGAGAAGGTACGCAAAATACCCGAAGTAGAAAAGATTGTGGTAACATAAAAAAGTGAAGAACTCGCTGCTCACGGATTAGAACATGCTACGTTACATTGACTTTGGTAAGAATATACTGGAGGGATTCACGACTATAGGCAAGTAACATGAAAAAGGTTAATCGTGAAGTGGGAAAGAAAAACTACGGCAAGGTTAGGAATGAGTTAGAATTGCAGAGGGAAGAATGAAGGTCAATATTTTTAAGATTCAAGGGCTCATGATAAAGAGTTGGTTGGTTATTTAGGGAGGTAAGGAAGTATGAAGAGAAACGCGGACTCTCTATCACTTTAGGAGTAGATAAAATTGGTTGCCCTCGCTTGTGAAGAGCATTTCGGAAAGGAGAGGAAATTGTACAAGAGAGGTGGGACAAAGGAGCAGAGTGTCCCTACAGAGGACCCTCCGAAAGTCTCTCATTTTATTTGCCTGTTCATCGCTTGATTCGCTCTCTGCTACCTCTATTTCTCTCCACTGATGAGTACCATCAAGTTTTGATATACCTATTATACTCTTAACGAAAAATACCAAAGCCCCACAGTTTACGTCCAATCTGACGGACGGGGAAAACGGAACCACTTAAGGTGCTCTCCTCACAGTACTCACTTAAGGATCGGAATATTTTCGTCTGAAAAATATCCACTGATGCCAGATTTTGAGCCTTTGAGATGGGAAGCCAGTACTCTAGTAACCTCTCCAACCCGATACCCGTGATGATAAGTTTCATTCTGAGAAGCTCTCTTCGGGGATCGAATTGTGGCCAGCGAGACGTTCGCCGGGACTTGTTGTGGTTCGACGTTCGACTTCAATCCTCTTTAATGGCCAGTCGGAGAGAATGGGAGAGGTAAAGAGATAATGCAGCGCTGTGGGAGAGTGCTCTGGGAGAGAGGATTTGGGCGGGCAGCGAAGGAAGACAAGAACTGAAACCATGATGGTAGCGGGAGGTGGGGAGGTGAGCATGCGGATGGAAGAAAGGGGAGTAAAGGGGGCAGGACCGAGAAGTGAGCGGTACCAGTCACCATGCACCTCGTTTACCGACAGAAGGTGGCTGCTCTAAATTATTTTTTATCTTCGCCCCTCCCCCCTTCTCTCCCGTCTTGACTCTCCCACACCATGCATCTTGGACGGAGTGAGAGGGAGAGTCCCAATGCGTTTGTGTCGGGGTGAGGCCTCCCTGGTAGGAGAGTTACGATTACTCGGTTACGCAAGTCGCTTCGTTTTTTTTCAATCATTCACTCCCCCTACCTCCAAGTCAATTTCCAGGACGTTTCCCTCATTCCCCTCCACGACGTGCCCCCTTCCTTCCTCCTCCTATCTAGAACCTTCCCTCTAGCAGGAGATCCAGGCGGAGGGCTGGCTTAGTCCTCAACTCTTACTCCGAGCCGTTGCTCATGTCGGTGTGGTGGGCAGTGCGCTGATTCACCTCGCCGGGGACCGAGGTTCAAGTCTCGGAAGTGGAGGGTTTTCAGAGATATTACGATCAACACTTCATGTTGGCGCGAGGAAAGCTTGAAATTAAATAGGATAGTACGATGGACGCTGACGTTTGGTATCTTCTGATAAGTGTTGGCTCGTGCAGATTTTTCTTCATGCTCTGTTTAAATAATATTTTTCGTAGGCTTTAGTGGGGAGTTTAGATAAGAATGGGGAAAGTCAGGTTGTAGGGAGGTATATATCATCAGTGATGGCACAATACTGCCTATCTGACACTTTTGGGTGAATAAGATTTTAGTTGCTATGGGAGCATCGATAGCTCACGCGGAGTTTGTGATGTAGTTGAGCAACAATCTCAACATATAGCAGCACTATGCCTTTCAAAAAACACCGATTATCCGAAATTAGCTGAAATGGCGCAGTTTTTTTTTGTGTCTCCTGAAAAGTATCTCTATTGTCAGATAGGCGGTATTGTTACTTCAACGAAAGTATGCTCACAAGTTAAAATTTTGATAGGCGGAATAAAAAATAAAGAGGCGAGAAAAGGTGGAATAAAATGCGTATGGAGGAATTTATAGTTAACAAGGTATTGAGTTCGGGAATATTATTAGTTTTTGGCTCGTTTCGTTAAAAAAAGTAAAACAATTGGGACATTTGTTTAAAAGGAGGTATAAGATACAAAAGGTTATCTTTAATGGTCGAGGGTGTGTGCTGATGATGCCTCATTTCTGATACCAACGCAGAAAAAATGTCCTACCTCCCCTTCCCACCCTAGAATTGCTATATGCCCCTGTTTACACTCCAAACCCTACTTTCTTAACTAGACTCGATCAACGGCCGAATTTTTAGGCTAATGCTGCTGTATCTTACACCGTCGTTTGCCGGTCATCTCATGGAAACGTAGGATTTTGATGAAGTTTCTTCAGGAAACACTTCAATTTCGGAGCCAAAGATTTTTCTCACTCCACGAAACGAGCATTTTTAGTAATTGCGTTGTTTTTGTATTGAATCCGAAATGTTCGTTCTGCACATAGGCTGCAACTTTCCAGTTACAATTTCTGTCATTTTCTTTTGGTGTGATTTAAAAAATCAGACATTGGGAACAACTGTGCTGAATGATGAAATTATTCGATGAGCTATCGTGGAGTAGCACCACGCATAGAATGGAAGAATAAAATAATTTCGTAATGTATGCTTAGTCTGTCGCTGTACAGTAACTTACTTAGTCTGTTTCTTAGCTTATTACTGCCCACTTAGTTTTGTAGCTTTGAGGAAATTCTCAGTATGTGGGAAAAACCGTTATAATAGTCACCCAGAATCGTAAACGGAAGCGTTTGCAAATTCCTCTCCTTCTCGCATCGAGCCTGAGACCATGGCTATAAACGGACGCCTTTCCCACACCAGGTGCAGCACTCTTAACCCCCTTTTTGAGAGCAGCCACAAGCGTCGTCGGATGCTGACTGGTCTCGGTCGGTTGCAGTTCCCGCTGGCGGTGGTCCCGTGTGACTGACAGCCAGGGCGTGGGAGGCGGGCGGTTTGTTTCTTCGCCGGCGGGATACGGAGGGAAAGGCTCGGGGAATGAAGGGGGGTCCCTTGGGAATGGCTGACAGGCGCGATATACGGAAACTGCAGCCCTTTACGCGGATGGAAAGGGGCGTTGCAAAAATTCCGTGTCGCCTTTTACCTCCCTCTTCGTGTTGTTCCAATGCGGTAATCGGCCACCCACTAGCCGAAACGGGGACGGTGAGGAGGAAACGGGCGTATGATCGGCATTACGGCAACGATATGTAACAACCTTAATAAGGCCCTTGTTTGGTTGAAATCTCATGTATGTTAGTGAGGAGAGAGGAACGAGGAAGTGAATGAAGTGTCGGACACTTTAGAATGCGGTACGAAACGGAGGAACATATTGGGACTACAGGGCACAATGAATTAGCTTATAATAAGATTAAGAGAAAAGAATGCTAGAGTTAAGTTTTGACGGAGGTACATGAGTGCAGAAATTAATTAAATGCAATGGGATCAAGGAAAGGTATTTATATGAAACAATGTGGCAACTGGTTAATAATATCTTGATCATTTTGGTTTTAAAAGATACTTAGAAATGATGAAAATTCAAGTGATAGAGTACTATGGCGGCAGTGACAAGGCGTAGCCTTTAGAACATGATGATGAGGGGAAAGGGAACTCATCGTGAAAGATAGCAATGAGAAAACTTCGTATATTTTAAGAAGAGTGCATGAAAACTGATCATTCAGGACCAGAAGAAATCATTGTTCCGTCCAGGAGGATGAAGGACATGTGTACTTACATACATTTATATCCGTTACACTTTTCTCATTCGGGATAAGAACTATCAAAAGAGCTTAATTCTCGGCAGTTGGCCTTGAAAACTGGCTTTGATTTGAACAATTCCTCCATGCTGCCCTGTCCATGCAAACCTCCTTTGCTTATTTCACATTCATGCATTGCTTCATAGATGCAGCCCGCTGTTCCTGTGGGTAGTGTACGGGGTTGATGAGTCGACTGAGATGGATAACTATCCCAAAATATGCATGAGTGCATTATGAGCGCCATTCAATAACCATTAGTTTTTCTTAGATAGTACAATGGTTGTAATATTTTTTATTTAGAAAACTATTTGTCACACTCACTCACTCAGTGATTCAACCCTCAACTATCCAAACCAACCTTCGGGTTGAATCACTGAGTGAGTGAGTGTGACAAATAGTGTTCTAAATAAAAAATATTACAACCATTGTACTATCTAAGAAAAACTAATGGTTATTGAATGGCGCTCATAATGCACTCATGCATATTTTGGGATAGTTATCCATCTCAGTCGACTCATCAACCCCGTACACTACCCACAGGAACAGCGGGCTGCATCTATGAAGCAATGCATGAATGTGAAATAAGCAAAGGAGGTTTGCATGGACAGGGCAGCATGGAGGAATTGTTCAAATCAAAGCCAGTTTTCAAGGCCAACTGCCGAGAATTAAGCTCTTTTGATAGTTCTTATCCCGAATGAGAAAAGTGTAACGGATATAAATGTATGTAAGTACACATGTCCTTCATCCTCCTGGACGGAACAATGATTTCTTCTGGTCCTGAATGATCAGTTTTCATGCACTCTTCTTAAAATATACGAAGTTTTCTCATTGCTATCTTTCACGATGAGTTCCCTTTCCCCTCATCATCATGTTCTAAAGGCTACGCCTTGTCACTGCCGCCATGGTTGCTGCCTGAACATTCCCAGATCTAAACTTTCTGATGCGGCAAGCAAAGATAATGCTAAGCTAAATGTATAAAAGGTTTTAGAACAGAGCGGCTGGCACCCTCAATTGAATGCGAAGCAATTTCTATATTATTTCTTTCCATATATATAAAATCACAAAACGGGCAATTTCCACTCAGTAAAAAAAACTGAGATGAGAAATGAGAAGGAAGATTCTCTTCTGTAAGAATAGAACTACAGTATCATTTCTTACTTTTATCTCTTCCATTGAGAATCAACGGGCATTTCTGCTAGTATTTCATAAAATAATTAATATAATATCATATTAATAATAAGAGATTATTAAATATTTGCTAGGAAAACAAATAATAAATGTATCTCAGAATAATATTGAGCGTCATTCTAGAAAGGGAAACATCAACTGCCAGAATTAAGTGGTCGGCATAATTGCCTTATACAAGAAGATACTTTATTCAACCAAGAGGAGAATGGGTCTTTATTCTGAATACAAATGAATAGCTTTTTCTACGGGGCGGAAGTTATTACGTGCGAATTCCACCATCCGATTTCTTTCAATATACTTTGAAAATTTCTATTTTCCCAGCGCCTAAGACTTTTTTAGCGAATCATCAGCCTATAAAGCTGCCAGATTATTAAGTAATAAAATAAAAAAACACGGAAGACTTTGTGAATATTTATCAGGAATCTATTTTATTCTTTCGAATTTAAATCGCGGTTTCTGGCGAGATACAATGGAATTCTATCCTTAAAGTGATTTATAACTGCTCTCTTAACATGATTCAAACTAGATTTCACCACACGATTCGGATTACGTTGCCCAAATCTTGACTAATTGAGTTCAAAGCTCGAACTAAGTGCAAAAACTCAGTGACACAGTGTATATTTCCATTCATTTAATTTAAGCCTTCGGGGATTTCCTTGAAATGATGTTTCGTAATTAATTCGTAAGTTGGGGGAGCGTGGTGGCCTAGTGGGTAGAGCGCTTAGCTACTGTTCGAAGGGTCCCGGGTTAAAATCCGGGTGAAGCCTTTGGACGCCCCCGAACAAAAAAATCCTCGGAGTGCGAGGTGACCCAGAGAAAGGAACTGCCCCCCCTACCCTGAAAGTGCGACGCCTGTAGCTTAGTCCGGGGTTGCATTCCCTTTAATGAGAGGGGTGCTTAGATGCAAGTGTCGGTGATATACTTGTGATTTTGTGCGTTGCTCTCTCCGCGTCGTCAAAACGTATATTTCATTAAAATATTCCAAAGCTCCAGCTCTGTGCTGATCTCTAATCTTGAAAATGTCGCGCGAATAAAATTGAGAATCGCCTAAGTTCCGATGCATTGATCTTGCGGTGGTAATAGACATTCTCGCATGTCATATCGTAAATATTTCCAGGCAACGAATGTATGCTACTGTTATAATGGCGGCAGGGGTGGCCCCAGAAAATGTTTTCGCCGACCCTCCCATTGCACGGCCCTCCCTTCCCAGTCAAAATCCTGACGTAAAATAATGACAAGGTCAACTATGTTTAAATCCACAGAGTATTTTATTGGTACAACTAGTTTCAACGCTACGGTGTCATCATCAGGTACATCTCAGGTACCTGATGATGACGCCGATGATGATCAGGTACCTCATCAGGTACCATTAGGTACCTGACGCCGTAGCGTTGAAACTAGTTGTACCAATAAAATACTCTGTGGATTTAAACATAGTTGACCTTGTCATTATTTGAAAATGGACTTCCACAAAGTTACGCCAGAACGGATTGAATTCATCCTGACGAGTCTTCCTTATAAACGAATTGACGAGAGTCGAAACCTAAAAAATCATGTTTGTAACGCCAGTGAAATATTATGACGTGGTAAATAGGTATATTTAAAACCAGCGTTAGTTAAGATCAGACCTAAATGCGGAATTCCGCCGCGGAATTTCGCCCTTAAGTGCACTTGCGGGTGGCTCCGTAAAGTTAATGCCGTGGCTGGTCCCGGTATCCTCAAAATTCGTCAGACCTAACCTTGGCGCCTACCCTTAGGCGGCGCTTCGGATGATTTACTTGGTCACCAGGGCCTTAGGCCGCCCTTGCCGGTCAGGGTTCTTGCATGCTAATCTGGGGTCATGGATTCGAGTCCCGTCTGGTTGGATCCCACCTATCAGGGTAGGGTTGTGTGCCCTCATTCTACGTAGTGTTAAATATATCTGAAGTGGAGTGCTTGAAGAGGCTTTTTTTTGGCGTAAGGGAAAATAAATACATTACAAGTGACGCCATAGTAATTACTCAATACGTCCTCATTACCCGTGACCCTTTCGTTATGCTGTGGGTCCCCATTGAATTTGAATGTTTCAAACGTCATGACGCCATAATACACTTATGGATGCTGTCGCAAAACGTAGGCGATGCAGCAGAACCCCTCGGACCTAAAAGAATTGCGGAGTAAAAAGGAGAAAAGACGAAGCTTCCCTGGGTTGCATGTCGAATTGATGATCGTATCTTCTGTGTTGGCTTTGAGGGCTGAGTTCTGGGTCAGTGGCTTGCCGTACAACCGCGAAGGGTCGTGGTCTTTAATGGACGTTGAAATATGTCGACATTTCCGAACGGGATGCGACGGATTCTCACTTTCGCCAGCGATTGGTCAAGCTCACTCCCGAAAATGACTTTTTTAAGGTTTGCGTTGTGTTGCGAGGTTATCCTCTTTTTTCGGGTCGCGTCCCAAATAAGGAACACGGGGAAAATGTTTTCGCGCGACAGTTCCCTCCCTGCTTGACCCTTTTGCAATGTACGTCGAATCAACTGAGGCAAAAAAAAGAAATATGTCCGTTTCCAGGGAAAATTGAATCTTTGAAAATGTGCTGAATGGAAATGAATTATCTATAATGAGACTGGAAAATATTTGTATGTTTTATATAATCGATAAGAGAGTAATGGCATACAAAAATTAATCCCAGTTTTTCATCACAAATTATCCGTCTAACATGGATACCGTGCGATAATAGTATATTAAGGTTATACAAAATATTTCAATGGGTTCGGCATTGCCCAGTGTTATGATGCCGCATTGATCAATGCTTTCTCTTTTTTAATGAGTGGTATATTACCAGCTGCATCCCTGTTTTGGGATGAAATCTCTGTCCCCAATTGAGTTAGACTCAGTGACATGAGTGAAATAAATTTCCTCCTGGCCAATGCAATTACCAATAAACTATATGGGGATGGTTTTCTGGAAATCATTCATTACCAGTTCATCGTTCTGCGGTTCATCATATATGATAAGGATTGTTGTCATTATTGAAGGAAGGTTTGTCGGGGAAGTGTAATTTAGCTTTAACTAAGAGACGCTGAATCACTGAGATAGCCTAAATAGTTTTTATTCATCGCTTAATTGGTTTGTTTTAATTCATTTTATATATATTTAAAACATCATCCTTTCGTATTTGAGGTTTTAGTTTCTGCGTACAATTTCGTTTGCCTTTTGATGTTAGGTAGAAATTTTTATCTGGGTGCTGGTTTGTATTCTGTTTGTAACTCATGTGGTGACTTTCTCGATCCCCCAAAGGCAATTTTTTGCTACTTGAAATCCAAAATAAATGTATTCCAGAAATTTACGCTGCAAAGACCTGAGCTCACCTGGATAGAGCCTCGACCTACATAAACCAGTCAGTTCTATATCAGCGTGAAACTTTTTTCAGTTCTCATGTGAGGACCATGATGTTGGAAACGTGATTAAGATAAGAACTAGGTGAGCTTCAGCGCAGCTAAGTTGAAATGGCAATGAAGAGAGCAATTTCAGTTATGACACTGGTTTTATTTCAACGGGCTGTTATTTTTAGCTTCGAGTTGAAAGGGTTGGGCACGAGTACTACCGTTCTCGTGATGTCCATGAGCGTTAGACGTTGCCGTGTGAGTCTTGCAACCATTGCAAGGTGCAAGTTTTGAAGACGCGCGCCGGAATACCCACCAGTATAACGGGAACTGTGAATCATCCCCTGGAAAATTTAGAAAAGGTTGATAGCTTAGCAAAATTCCTTTGCTCAGCTTTAATTGATCTTTTTTTTCTCTTTGGGGAAACTTAATACTTTTATAATTATCATTTATCATAATGATCTTCATAATTCCATGCATGTTTTTCTGCACAGTTTTCTACATAAAATTCTGCAGTCATTTCGCGCTATTTTTCTGCAGGTAGATTCTGCAGAGTTGTCTCAGCAATATATGCAGAAATTTTATATTTTCTGCATTGCACAATTGTTTGGTATTAAAAAGGTTTTTGAACAATTTGGAGGAAAACATGCAGAAAATATCCATGAAAAAGTTATTTTCTATACAGGTGTGTAAAATGTTTTGCTAATACGAGTATGGGTTTTGTCGCCTGAACGAAGCGAATTGAATCGAGGGTGACAATTACAAGAGTCGATAAACATCTTGATCACGTGTATCTAACCCAATTTTTCATTGCGTGCGTTTTACGCGCGGAGTGATGAATATATTTTTTTCCTAACACCCTGATATTTATTCTTTGCTGTGACTTTAGTTCTAATGTTTTGTTTGGTATAAGAATTTAGGTTTATGATAAGACTTCAGGTTTGGTATACGCATTTAGATTAGGTCTAATCGAAGCATTGAGGGTAATGAATTAAGTGACAAATGGTTTTTGGAAATGAAGTTAGTTACTTTATTTTTATTATTAAAAATGCGAAGAAAAGCGATTACAGTGACAACTAAGTACAGATCGATTCCTCCAAACTAGAATAATATTGTTAATAGTGTTATGAGCTTATCTTATAATGTAAAACATTTAGACTTTTAATGAATAAGTGAACATTAAGTATCACAAGTATCTTTTACAAGATAAATTTTAGTCTTCTTTTTGTGATTTTGCAAATCGATTAAATAGATTATCAATAAATTTTAGCTTTAACTATTTTTAGCTTTGGGCTGCTTATTGACATCTTATGTCTAGTAGTCCGGAACACCTTGTTCCTATAAATCCACCAAAAATACAAAGGGGAGAAGGACTCCTCGGTAGCTTAACTGGTTAAAGCACTCTGCGCGAAATCGTGGGATCCGGGTTCGTATCCAGGTCCAGGCGAATGATTTTTTCCTCTGTGGAATATCGCTCTAGATTAACAATGTTTACTTCGATGTAACGATGAATATAGAGGAGATTAAGACCCATAAATATATTTTCAGTTATCCTTTATCTTATCCTCGTTTTAATTCTCCGCAATTCAGAAAAACTACGTTCCGCTGTAGCTACTGAAATTGCGAGTGTTGAGAGCAGCTTTAATAATGAGTCCATGATCGAATAGAATATTTTCATCACAAATATTGTATGCAACTATACTTTGGTTCATTTTCTTGGATTCCGTTAGAACTCCTCTTAAATATTATTATTTCAATTAAAAGTTTCGTTTTTAACGTCACTGAATCAATTTTCATTAGATCAGAGTATTGTTTACAGGTAAGTTCCTACGACCTTTATAAGGTCAAATAGTGAGGTATTTTATGTAGGTTGGTCGGAACTAGCACGTATAAGGAAAAACACATAATTGATTCATCCTTGAATCTTGCTTCCAAACCAGCAACAATACGACCAATAATGGTAAAGTATTATGACCTATTCCAGTAAGTTGAAGGGTCGTCAGGAGTTGAGCTATATTTTGGACAGTGAATTTGTTTCCCTACTATACGAGGTAGACGTACTTCAACATTCATTTGGTCCATAGTCATTTTTGCAGCCTCAAAAATCAGGGGAAGCATTTCATCACCATAGTTTCTTTTTCCTTTAAGACAGCGGTTCTCAATCTGTAGGTCGAACGACCCTTTCACAGGGGTCACCTAAGACCATCGGAAAACACATTTCCGATCGTGGACGAAAATAATTTTATGGTTTGGAGTTACTACAACATGAGGAACTGTATTCAAGGGTCGCAGCATTAGGAAGGTTGAGAACCAGCTTGAGCTATAAGAGCTTCTACTGCCTGGTTAACTCTCTCGTGGGCGTGGTTGACATCAATGTTTTCCGCTTGTAGATACTTACTCAAAATAACAGTACTGTTTAACACATCAGATAAACAGTAAATGGCGACAATACATTCACAGTTGGTTGCAGCATTGTAGGTACTATTTGCCATGCTAGCCGTGGAACTATCGATCCAAGAGGAGATCAAATTGAGGGCCTCAGCTATTTTGGCTAGATATTTTAAAAACTCAAATATGTTCTCATTCCTTTCAATCCAACGAGTTTTACAGCAGATTCTGACTTGATATACCAACACACTTTTAAGAACATGATTACGTCTATCTGACCTACTAATAATGTTGGCACTTCTTTCATTGTGCCAAAAGCATTTCTCACATTTTGTATTTTGCTACATTTTGATAAAGATAAATTTAATGAGTGATGTTAGCATACACAAAGAGTTCTATTTAAAGCTCTTTTCTTTATTTTCCGAGCAGCACCACGAACTTCAGAGATGTTGACGCTGCAGCTGTCACATCCAATTCCAACACAGTTTTCTATATCTAATCCTAAGCCCTCAATAGCCTTTATAGCATTCTGATTTAGAACCTATCCGGTGATAGTTTGTTCTCAAATTGGGTTGCTAGAATCATAATTTTATTTATTTAGGTCAATAAACCCAATGAAATCTTCTTTTACCGTTGAATTTGTATCAGAGATTGCTTTGTAGGCATTCATTCATTCAATAGAGTAATCTACCGATTAGAGGTAGGTTATGATGAAAGTCAGAGAATATCCAACGGCCTCTTACACGTACCGTGCCCCATCTACCTCTAGCATAACTTTCTTCACCCCGTCCATAAAACCTAATCTCTTTCTTCCCCTTCCCCGCTTACCCAACATCCTTCCCTCTATCACGGCCTTCAGCAAACCATCACCCCTCATTACCGCTTCCAGCCATCTACCCTGCCATCCCCTAATCTCATCCATAAGTTTCCTCTCCTCGCCCACCACATCGAGCACTTCCTCATTTGTCTTCCTTTCCGTCCAAAGCACCTTATCCATCCTCCTCCACACCCACATCTCGAAAGCCCTCAGCCTATTTTCGTCTTCCTATCTCAAGAACCACGTTTGTGCCCCATACAACGCCACACTCCATATCAAGCTCTTCACCAGCCTCTTTTTTACATCCTTACCTAAGGTCCCCGTCATCAGCTCCCTTCTATTATTGAACGCTTCCTTTGCTAGTGCTATTCTCCTCCTAATGTCTTTGCTACTATGTCCTGTTTCTTCTAGCGTACTACCAATGTAATTAAATTGTTCTAGTTGCTCCAGTTTGTGACTTCCTACTATCACCAGCCTCGCTTTCTTTGTCCTAGAGAATCTCATTACATTTGTTTTCTTATTATTAATCTTCATCCCGTATTTCTCGCACTGCCTTTCCAATGCATCTACTAAAGTCTGCAATCCTTTCGATTACCGACTGACCAACGCCTGGTCGTCCGCGAATCTAACCGACTTTATCCGCTGGCCTCCTACTTTCATTCCCACATCTAGCTCATCCCATGCCTCTCTTACCATTTCCTTAGCATAGACGTTAAAAAGCAAATGCAATAACGGGCACCCTTGCCGCACCCCGCGACCTATAACTACCCACCCTGACTCACTGTCCGCTACCCTCACCTGAGCCCTCTGTCCCATATATAGGTTTCGGATGAGTCTCCTATCACGCCAATCTGATCCTATTTTCCCCAATATCTGCATTAGTTTCTCCCAGTTTACTCTTTCAAACGCCTTTTCGAAATCCACAAAGCAAGCGGAAACATCCCGATAATATTCTATGTTTCTTTCTATAAGTGTCCTCATTACCGCAATCGCGTCTCTGGTGACCACCTCCTTCCTGAACCCAAATTGGTCATCGCCTAAATTGTAGTTTGCTCTTCTCTCCAACCTTCTATTTATTATTCTGAGTAAAACTTTTACCGCGTGCGAAATTAAACTGATTATTCTATACTCCTCGCATTCTGACGCTTTTTTCTTCTTCGGGATAGGTATTAATACTGTTTTCACGAAATCCTATGGCCATACCCCTCCTCGTATATCCTGCGAATAAGTCCGAAAAAGTATTCTCTCCCCTTCCTACCTAGATTCTTCAGCAGCTCCGAAGTATCGCTGCGAAATACTCAACTGACAATGAGAAGTGTTTGAAATATCTGTAGTCTCGTCAAATAGAATCGAGTAGTAGGTACTTAGCTATTCTTATCCTTCTTGTCAATTCTTCAACAATTTCATCGCCGCTGCATTTTATCAATTCATTGGTAGTTGTCTCGCTAATATATGCCGAATTAGCCTTAGAAGAAGTCTGATGGTCCCTAAGCTGGGTATCACCACTGTCTACTCTGAATCTGAAGAACGCTCGGAAGTTCCTGTCATTTCGTACGGGATCCTCACCGACATTAACTATATTTCCGTCATCTCTGTGCCCTCTAAACGTTGTTTTGGTGACCCAGCAACAGTATTATTTTAATGATTGGAACAAGACGAGCCCTTCTTTGTAGTACTTGCCTTTTTTCTTTCATCTAATATATATTTCTTTGCCAGGGTTTCTGAAAAAGGACACATTTGTAACCATTAAATACTGTTTAGTCTGCAATAAACCTTTCTTTCCAACCTAGGTTTCAAGTGTCATTCCCCGCGCAGCAGCGAACCTTGTTAACTCCGATCTTGAAAGTGGTCACATAATAATAGAAACTCAGTTTGGAAAAAGTAGTTAGTGCTGTACGAAAAGTTAATATTTAGCCTCTTACTCATTGGACTGAGGCGGAGACAACCGAGACAACCCGTGGGAGGTTTACCGCAGTACACTCCGCTGTCCTGTCTTCCCCGTCGTTGCCAGCAGTATGTGCTTTTATATTGTACTAAAACTGTTTCACGTGTTGCCTGCAACACTTTGAAATGTTTGCGTGTTACACGGGGCCATCCCCTCCACTCTTTCGCCTGCCCTTCCCCCCTTCGACTCATCCTACAGCCTCACAAGTTTGCGCCTGTAGCGTCTGCGGTAGTGGCAGCGGCATTGACTATCGCCCAAAAATCGTAATCAAGTGTGTATTGTGTTAGATGTATAGAATTCGCTGTTCTCTGCGCATATAAGTGTTAATGGATTATTTGCCGGCTGTTTTAATGGTACGATGCACTCAAATATTAGAGTTTTAAACTACTGATGGATTGCATTGCGCTTGGATATCAGTGAAACAGTTGGATTAAAGAAATACATGGCGTTAGCCTTGTATGTTAGCTTTCACAAAATTTTTAATAACTAATCCTGAGGGGGAGGCGCGCGCCCCCCGCGCCCCCTGGCTGGATCCGCCCCTGGATTTAGATGAATATAAACTAATTATTGGTCCCTTACCTACTCCGCTATATTAGAAAATGCTCACCTCCATACGTTACCTATTTTATTCCTCTTGCCTCTGGCCATTCTTTATCGGAAAAAATACATTTTCTCTTTCCACCCTTTTTCTTGGATACCCAAAGTCCTCCCACCTATCTCAGCCTTCACGATGACAGGCTACATCTCAGTGCTCTGAATTCTTACCGGCCGTTTCTTCGTACTATTGTTTAAAACTCCATTCATGTATTTATTCTCTTTGGTGAAAGCATCATTTGCTAACACAAATCTGCTAATACTATCGTTGCTACCATATCCCTGTTCGTCCAGGATGGCCACCTTGCTAACTAAATGTCCGTACCCGCTCCTGTTAAAGTCATCCTAATATCACGGCTAATATATCCTTTTTATTTGGGGAAATGAGAAACCAGACATGCCCTTTAACTTACATCCGACGATCAGGACCTTGAGACTAGGATTAGTGAAAGCTTTGAAAATAATGATCATGAGGATCACTTGGATAACATTGTTGTAATGGTTTTTTTCAATAACTGAGGCATCTAGTGTAAGAACAGCATTTTCAAGGATCATTCCAGTCACAAGAAAACCCTCATTTCCATGGCTTATTGCTATCATTTGCAACTGTCGACACTTAACAATTATTTTTGCTTTTTTCTGACAGTATTATGCTTGCTGTTTCATGCGCGTTCCGTATTTGATTTCCAAATTTTCCTCTTTCCACTCAATGCGTTTTACTGCTATACCGTGGCCACACTTGGTTTTATATTATCAATTTAATATTTGGAAGCTCAGAGCCTATAAACTGTTAAGAGAGCCAAATAAAATCCATGACTTGAGTTGGTGACGTTGGTTTGGGAAATCGGAGGACAGGAGGAGTAGGTGAAGTCGATTTTTTTGGGTTTTGGGATTCTGAATGGTTCAAGAAGTTGAACGACTAGTAATCAGGGAAAAGGGAGAAGAGAGCATATATTTTGAACGACAGGGAGTGGAAAAGAAATCTAAGGAGGAATCATTAAAAATTATACGATATTTCGTAACTGTTTCATAAGTTTCCTAGAAAGCGAGATTTTTCTTAGAGCGTCTGAGTTTCTTCGCTATGCGATCACATGTTACACCTATGTGTACAACGTTACTCTCCAAAATGTTCATTAGTTTCCGTAACAATTTTGACCACAATATTAAACTTGAACAGAAAGGAAGCTTTTAAATGTTTTTTCGTGTCTCATGTTCTCTGACATGATTTAATGAGTACGATAATAGCTGGATACAATTATTTGAACGATCATATTTCTTGTTAATTCCCTTGACGTCTATGACCAAATAATAAAAATAAACAGGATATATATATATATATATATATATATATATATATATATATATATATATATATATATGTATACAATAGGTTTCGTTCGGAAGTTTCAATTTGTGAGTGTCCTTTTTTTCTGTTTCTGTATTTTTATCGGCCACCCTCTTGGCATATTATATATATATATTTTTTGGATCAAGTATGGGTTTTACGTACTCTATTCGCTCTAATCTGTATTTTGCACCAAGTGGATTGCCTAAAGTGACCGAACTGGCAAGAGTAACCCGCCGGCGTAATCGCATGCTGCGGTTTCAGCCTTAACGGAAATATAGATTTTTACATTGCGGCTAAATGAAATGTTTTTGTATCTATGGAGCAGGAGCCTGCGCAATAAAAGAGCTAACAGAAAATACCTCTTAATTTAACCGGCTGGTACTACATTTATCCAGCTCCACCTCTTTCAGCCATTTCTCTTGATGCACTAGACGCAAGACTTGAGGTTGATGAAGTAAGAGCATGTTCACCAGGTCTTATAATAGCAGTACTCGAATTCAGTCCTAGGATATTTTATGCTATTTTTTCTTTTTAGATTCTCATTCTGAGGAGTGATAGTCAAAACTTAATCCAAGTCTTTTTTTAAGTCTCATGTTACCTTTTTTCTCTCTTTGTTTCTTGTAGGCAGACATTCATTTTTTTACATTGTGAGGTTGATCTATTTTTCTGACAGTTTAGCAATTAAAACCCACAGTTAACATAATGTTGCTATTTTAGCTATTCCACTAATTCTGGCGTTTTAGGGGATGGTCAGCATAGAATCCCGATTGAAATGTTTTCCTCTAATAGGTCATGTTACTGTAAACTAAATGAATGATAGACTGAGATGCAAGGTATACATGTTAAGCCTAAGGCAAGAGATGCTAAATTGAAGTATTCTGCAGTAGAGTTATGCGGCCTATGCTATTCTTGATCCCTTGGTTGTTGCTTCTTAATGACAGGCTGTTCAGGTGGTGACATTTATGTCAACCACTCGAGAATGAAATATAATGTTTGTGAATAACCTGCTATCAGATGTGAAATATCAAATGTGACTCAAATACCCGTGCGTGCTTTTCACTGGTTATGTACCTACCATTTATCCTTCACTTGAAATTCGATTTACCTCTTCCTCTATTTATATAATTTATCTCGGATTTTTGCCGATAAAACGCCTCAGACATGGTGTATTGATTTGTTACTATGCCGTTGTATTTTTTATGTTTTTTACTCGCTCCGATCTCTCTCTCTCTCGTTTTTTTGAAGCGATTACTTCCAGAATGAACTTTACGAACATGCCCATAAGACTTGGACTCAATCCTCTTATTTATCTTCCCAACCCTTCGGTGAGGCTGGAAAGTATCCAGTTTTCTTGTTTTATTGAGGATGTGCTATACATAATAACATCCTTCCGGTTGTTATATATGTACATTTCTGTGTCTTTCATCACCGTTGATGCTTATATACCGTTGGAACAAGATTTTCACCTTCTGTCAAGGCAAAAATGTGTCATCTTATTTTCTAAGGACAGTCATTTAAAATTTTTTCAAGTCTAAAATGTAATTTTATGCTACTTGAAAACTTAAGTGTAAACACTAAAGTAATCATGAAGCATAGTTGAAAGCTGACTTATCTAATGCCCTTAAATAATTCGTATGTAAATATCACCACAGGCAAAGAATGTTTTTTTTCTGATAGTAAATGAAGTGGAATGCCTTACATTTGAACGAATGCAAAATACGTTTCCCTCGTGAGTGTTTTTTTCGTATTTGCTGAATCAAGAGATCTCAATAGAAGTAATAATCCGTCTGCTTAGGGTTAGTCGAAATTTCTAGTCATCTCATTAACGAAAACCCCCTCAGGGTAGAAAGAGGTAAGACATATTCCACTAGATAACTCGCTTGTGGAGTGATGTGGAGGTCGTGGGATTGGAGTCATTATTTGAGATTGGTGATTATTTAAATTTCAAATGGAATTTATCGCCCGAAGTCGTGTGAAATCGCCTCCGGAATTCACGGATCACTTCAGAGAACGTCCGCGAGTAATAAATAGAGGGCGTTACTAGTCATGCTTGCGCGAATTTAAGACCTTTCGAAAGAAAGCGTTTCCCTAGACTGTGATTCATGGCGTCAAGTGAACAAACTTGATTACAGTGTCGCTTATCGCATTGAAATAGTTGAAATTTAATCAGCGTGGGCTGCTATGGAATCTTACAGCATTTTTCGTGATCAGGATACTTCCATTTGTTTATTTGTTTGACTCAAAAGTTGAATGTGATGGGAGAGGCGATTTTATTTATGTACCATGCAAACAAAGCAATAATATGATAACTTTTACTGAGTTGTGCATTAACGTAATGGTCTTCACGTCTGTATGCAAAGTGCTCTAATTTACAACTCTCACAGTAAAATTTCATCTCTAAAAACTATATTCTTTCTCTCTTCTGAATACCTCAATATATGAGAATGTACCGTTGCTCAATACGTTTTATGATTTTATAGCTTCTTCTTTAGATTTTTCTCATTTGGTGGTTCTCATTAAGAGTGTACAAAAAACATTTGGTTAACTGTGGAATGAAGTGGTTTTGCCTCAGAACACCTGTTCATTTATCTATTTATAAATATATAAGCTTATTCACTCAAGAAATGATACGTTTTATAGGGCATATCCAGGGCCAACTCTACCATATAGGCGAACTAGGTGAAGTGATGGGGCGCCGCGATTTGAGGGGCGCCGAAATGATAAGTGAAGAGAAAAAAAAGAAAAAAAAAGAAAAAAGGGAAAAAAATGGAGAAAAAAGAAAAAAAAGAAGGGGGAGGGAAATAGTAAACCCTATAGTCCGACAACTTTATTATCTAAAACTCGATAACATATCTAACCCTATTTCATAAAGTAAAGGGCTTGTTAGCTGCTTAACCTTCCGAGGGGCGCGCGCGAAATTTTTTTAGGGGCGCCTTTTTCATCATTCGCCTAGGGCGCCTGTATTGCTAGAGTGGTCCCTGGGCATATCATCAGGTATAATTGACGAATTCACATTAAATATAATCTAATATTAGTTTAATCTTAAAGCTGAAGCAGTTTTTTTTTTGCATTTCTTGGGCTAATGTTGTTGTAGTGGCATTAGTAATTCAATAATATCATACTACTATGGTACGGGCTTATGGCTAATAATGGCATATGGAAACATTGAAAGTTTATATGATTTGAAAAATGAATGTTTTAGGTAGAAATAGATGATTGTGTCAATTATTGTGCATTGTGTTTTAGGTGCTTTCAGATGCTATGTAACAAAGTGAACAGGGGTAATTGAGGATGTGTTTGACTGAAAATGGTGTGAATTAGCAGTTGTTGAATGTTACTTAGGCGATGCCACAATAATATTAACAATATGACAAATGATAGTTAGAAAAGTCAAAAGGTGAATGGTATTTCAAAAGCATCTGATTTGGCCTTTTAACTCCCATAAAATTCCAGATGGGGTGTGTCAAGTCGCTAAGACAATTTAATGTAGTTTGTCTTAGTTTTTAAAATTGTATAAATACTTATAGTTATTTATTCTAAGAATGCTAGTTTTTCAAGGTAGGGTAAGTTTTTGCTCAGGGACGTATAGATCGGTCCACCGACAGTAATAGTAGTAAAATAAAGATGAACGTGACACATGAATGTGTTGTGTCACCGAGACTGTTGTTATACATACAACATATTTGACATAGTTTTAGCGTAGGTAAATGTTATATATAAATACGAGTTCGTCATCACGTTACTGATGGGGCCATACAGCCTTAGAACGTACCATTAGGATAAACAGCGTCAAGATAAATATAAGTGTTGGAATAAAATGTATTGGTATCGGAAAAGTATCAATGAAGCTTGCTTCCTTTGTTCGGTGATGTTGCAAGAGAGAAAATGAGAGTCTAGTGAACAAATATGATTGAAGAGTATACGGTGTGGAGGGTGGGAGACCCAGAAAATAATATTTAATTGAATCCGCTTGAAGAAATTATTGAGAAAGCTTTATATAGGTATGAAAATGTTTATGAATCAATGCATCGATTTCGCAAAAGAGAAGGCATGCCAGAGCAGGGCAGTAGAAATACATACGTAAAACAGAGCCACATTCATACACCTAAAATTTCTTCTCCCATGCTCATAAATTTCATAGGCCTCTTCCTGACCTACCCTCCAAAACCAAGGCTTATTTTCGCTGTTTCCACAACGTAAGGGAATGACATGTCATTGTCGGAAAGTTTGCGTAGTATATTTTCATTTTAACTTTTAAATTAAAAGTACTAATTGAAACTGGGGGGGCAACCCTGATGAAGTTATTAGAAGCTCTCCCATGCCATTCTGTGCGACTTTTTTGGGGTGTGTTTTTCCGCTTTAGATCATAGTCATTCAAAGACGTTTCTTCTTCGCGCGCTCACGCAGGCCGTGATTGAGTTGGCAGCTAGCTAGTAAGGTGGCAGCACAAAACAGGTAGGCTAATGCTGCGGTAACTTGGTGAAACTCGAAAGACTGCTAGTTCTTTAATCCGACACCAGGTGCTCAGCTTCCAGAACCGCCAAAACAAAAGTCTTTAAATACGCACGTCAGGACTTAAAACAATATTTTTGTAAAAAGTATAATAGAAATGTTCTAAATATATCAATAGCGTTTGTCATATTTTTCTTAATTATCGTTCCAACCGAAATGTGGCTTCTGAAGTTTATTTTACATAGTTTTTTTAAATTTTAATATGTAGTTTCGTTACAGTCACTTAGAATTTATAATTAATGAATGCGAGAAATATTATGAGAGGCTCTGTTGTATTAATTTTTCGTTCAATAATAATTTAAATACATGTGTCACTACACATTTTTTCTTCTCAAGGGCCCTTTGAAATTCATCCTACAGGTATAAATAATATTTTTCGGGGATAAGTTTTACTTCAAGGACAAAATGTGTTAATGCAGAGAAGGGGATCATTTTGAAATACTAGAATTCCCGATATTTGAGTTTGACTGTATTGATAGTTGATTATAAACTTGTATTGTCCTTAATAGGTGAACTAAATGGTGCTTTATTTGTCACCTGATCGCTTACTGACTAAAAAATAACAAGTTCATTCATACATTTGGGCCAGTTAAAGAAAATTCTGCTCATTTGCTGAAACAATCGGGATAATTAACCCGCATAATCTTAAGATTTGAAGGTTTATCTATTCGTTAGCTGCGTGTTCACTTGGTAAATGAGTCTACTTCTTAGAAATTAAGCAAAATGGCAGACCCATAAGTTTTATCGCATTATTCATTCACATCAGAAAGTCTCCACGTCTAATTTTAAAGCTCGAAAAAGAACATTATTTATAAATGCATGCAAGTAGACATTAATGCAATCACTGTTCTTATTCTTGCTAAAGTATATCTGTCATATTTTAAGTATATTAACTCTTTCTCGGCAGCTCAAACACATAGCTGGTTTTATTCACATTCATCCGTCTAAGAAATATCCACGTATCCCCTTCCCACATTAATTGCACCTTTTTCGATCAACCAACCTCATCCTTCCTTGTAAGAGAGGCTTCAGTGCGCGAGCCCATCGCCAGCCCATGTAGAATCTGCTAGTACTATCGGCTAATGCCACCCTCTTCTAGAGGAATAGATCCGATCCACTTCGGCGATTAATGGTTCAGAAGTAGAGCTGAACAAGAATGCGACGGATAGTATTTTACTCGCTCGTTTTATTTGAAGAGTAGAAAAAAATCAGCGAAGTAAGAGAGATACACTGTGGAAAAAAAAGGTTCGAGACTTCTGTCGACTGCAGAAAGAGCGTATCGAGGCACTAATTCCACCCAAACACACCTCCCAAATAATCCCTTTCCTTTACCCTTCCTTTTTTTGATGGTTTCCTGGCACCCCATGCCTCACGTCCTCGCGGAGAATCGCGGGGTATTCCGTGGATGAAGATGTTAATACATCTAATCTTGCTTACGTATTGAAAGCACTTCTGAGAGTAGGTTCGCGCAACATCCGTAAGTTACGTCAGTAAACAGTGCAGTCTTCAGCAGGCGTCAAGTGGTCTCATTGCCTGTGACTTTTAATAGGTTTACGTCGATGATATCTACAACTAGTGACTTATTGCATTGTATAATGTACCCATGCTACCCGTAATGTTAACAGATGATGTCAGGGGCGCGATCACGGTTCTCCATAACGAATGCGTTCGCTTTATAGTTATTTTTCAATTGCGATCATAAGAACGAAAAAGTTAACGCTATTCTTCAAATTTTGTCTGATGTTTTAAATCACTAGTTTAATTTTGTGGAGTTCGTTCTTAGGACAGTAAATGAGACCTTTGTGGCCTAGAGTGGTTAGCGTTTTGTATAACGGTAACGACAACGTGGAAGAAGGAACCCTTATCTCACCCCTGAATTCATCACCTACCCTTCCATTAGCTACCTGTTGATTTTTATGCTGATATTCCAGTTTAGTTGGACTCCGAGCTCCACGTAAGGAATAACAAGCTGATGGGAACCTAATGAAAAGTCTTTTTCCAAATTCAAACTGTAATTACTCAAAACGAACCTATTTTTGCAACAACTGCCCACATAACTGCGTGCGTAGGGTGGGAAAATAATCGCGTTATCATTGGGTGATATGACTCGGCATGGTAGAGTGCGCGAAAAATTTAGGTGAACGTATTTGTGTCTTCTTTCAACTTGATTATATAATTAATTACGCAGAATAATATATTACGCAGTTAATATATTACGCAGAGTCATATTTCGCCAAAATCCGGACAAAATTCTTAACTCTCTGAAAATTGGCATGTAAGTAGTTTAGGGCGAATAGAATCGGAAAAAAATTGTTTCGCGGAATTCGGTTATCAGAACTAAAAACATTTCGCATTTTAACCCAAAAATTCAGTTTTTTTTTCAATTTTCTCGAAAAGTATGGGCGCTATTCGCAAACGGTTCTAACAGCGTGAAAGAGCACGCAATTCCGCATGAAAAATCATATTTGGAGTTTTTTTTCCAAGATTTGTCCGATTCAAAGAAAAAACGAGAAAATTTGTCCCATGAAAAAAAAACGGAAGGAGACCAAGAAATTGGAATTTAACAATTAGAAAGTATGTAAAATATATTAAGAACATTGTTTAATGAAATTCATCCATGAAAATCCAGTGAACTCTTTCTTAAACAATATTATTGAGGAAACAGTTCCCCAGGCTGAAACACTACAGCATCGATGGAAGGGGTTAGAACTTTTGAGTATAAATAAATGGTTGATTATATAAACATATTCAATACTTTTCTATACTACAAAAATTCATCGTCTTCCTCAAGTTCATTTTGGGTTACTGGACCATCGGTTTCATCATCGGACTCATCGCTCTCACTGGCTATTTCCTCATTGAAATTGGTACACGAATTTGTTAAGCATGATGCACACAATGAAGTGCAGAATTCCGTTCTACTTCATTTGTAGGGCAGTACAGTCATGGCTCACGTTCATTGTACAGGTTCAAATAACATGTACTTACTTTGCTGATGAATGTTCTCAATCTACAAAACTGAAAAATATTCACCAATGCTTCACTTTTACTAGTTAAATTTGAAAACTCCGAAATGCCGGTATGTAAACACACGTCGAGTAACAACAATAAACAACCGGCTCCTGTCGTCTTCAGCAGCGCGGCGCTCGCGCAGCACGGTGCCTTAAGAAATCCTCGCCTCATTAAGTCGAGAAGGGGACTTCTGTTGGGATGAGTTATTTTGCCCCGATAATCTAAGCATATGCTCACTATATGGAACGTATTGGGGAACTCGTCCTCTTGCGTTTTCACGCATAACATGTTATCCTGAGTCCTGTAGTTCGATAATATTCTAGTTTTATCTCAAAAATTTAAGAATTCGTGACTGCGCATTTTTAAAATATCAACAAATTTGTCGATCCCTAGGTAAATTTGAGAAACAGAATCGTCAAGACGAGGTCTCGAGGATCAATTTCCTTATCTTTATTTTTCGATAAATTTCTTATTGGCTTGTGTATTCCCTCATGTTTGAGAAACATGGCGCGTACCCGTGACTTTATAAAATACCAAGAAAGTATAAGAAACTCCATTTTTGTCCAGCTGAACTGACAAAAATTTTAACCATCGCAATCCAAAAAGTATGTTACCTGGAAGCAAGCTAGTCATGATATCATCCGGGAATTTGGAAAATATACTGTTTTAAAGTATTATTACTAAAGTTTCCAGTAAAACTACCCTGAAAACAAGTGAAACACTTACTCAATGTTACCAAATTAGGAAATTTTTCAGGAATATGAAAGCCTATGGCTTCATGAACATCACGCACTTTGGTTTTTGAAAATCCAATGATTTTTTGCCGAGTTATGACGGATTCCGTGGGCCGGTACGATGGGAATTCATGTATTTTTCAATGGCGCGAAACCTAGGAACCCTGCGCGTCATGAATATACCCAATGCCATTTCCTGACGAAATAACGTACTTTGGTGAAAAATGCATTTTAACCTTTTTTGTCGAGAATTTCACGCTTTTTCCCCCTGTCGAATCCAATTTTGAAAATATTTCATACTCTTCGAGAAAAATGTGGAAAACTACATTTTTCCCTTTAAATTCAAAATTCCTTTGGGTTCTGATAACCGAATTTTGCGAAACAATTTTTTTCTTAATTGTATACGCCCTAAACTATATGCATGCCAATTTTAAGCAAGTTATATATTTTGTCCGGGTTAAAATCTCCATTGACTGGACTAATATATCTGTGTTGAATCTCGCTTAAAGCGCTTAGAATGCCATCGGATAATGCATACTTGGTAATGTGGTTGAGTAAATGCGATTTGGCTGTTGGAAGGATACTAAAGAATGTTAGTTAATATGACGGAAATTTCTAGAGGTCGCTGAGAAATCGAATTCATAGTTCTTTCTGTCCTTTCTCATGACCTAACTCTGTAATTTTCACTAATTACTGGAGTAAGTATATGCCTTCAGTAACATGTGCATTTCTTAATGGCTTACTGAACTTGTTTTCTATTGTTCATTTCCCGAGTGACAACAGCTATCTTCAGATTTTACTCTCGTGAAATGCAAGGCTTTATCAAGCCTCTTGAATTCATTAATGCGATTTAATTTAAGCTGTATGAGGTCCTATATCCTCAAGTTAAGAATGTGTAATAATCTTAATACTATTTAGCCAAGGTAAAGTCATATTTTCCACTGATATCGTTATTCAAGGAATGGATGTCTTAAGCGGCGAGTACACACTGGAGTTGACTCCTATACGAGTCCACTTGGAAGGTGGACTTGGATGTTATCATACCTACTCCTATACGAGTTCACCATCAATAGCTGCAAGTTCGATACTTGAGCGGAGCAGCCGCCGTCCTATTTGTTGAGACGATTATCGACCAAATGTTCAGTTGGACGAGTGGAAATCGCATGTTTAAAATGGATGGTGCCTTATATACGAGGGATATGAAAAAGGTTTGCCCACTCTAGTTTATGCAAGTAAAGTTAATAACCCTTCATTCTGCTATGTATGCAGTTTTTTAATTATTAAGTTGATTTTAGTGCAAGTTAAGAATATTACTCGGAGGTGAATATAAAAAGTTTGCCAATTAGAAGGATTATGAGGCAGCGCGTTACACGTACGCAAGTTATACCTATTTGGTTTATTACAAGTTGAAAAACATGCTTTGAAGTTAACAAAAGTGTTTGTCTATTTATTTCGAGTCCTGAAACAAGCATGATACGAGTCTTCTCTTTGATGTAGTAAAAATTGTAATATTCATATGATTCTCTGTTTTGTCATGCTTTAATTATATTATTACGTATTTCTCACTTCCTGAAGGGAATGTTGTGCCTGAAAAATATAATTATAATATATTTTCCATTAACAATATAATTTCACTATCTCACGGATATTTTATGTATTCATGTTTTCAAGAATACGTCTTCCTCTAATTTTCGAGCTATTTGTTTTAATTGCGGATTCCGCGTAATGGCACCGCGTTCCTCGCAACTGAAAATTGCAAGATCTCGCGGCAATTACGTGTAGACACGATCGACCTTCCAAGTAGAGCCGGACATCGACTTGATATAAATCAAACAGATAGATATGAGTCAACTCCTGTGTGTATCTTGGGCTTTAAAATTGAATTAGAGTTAAACTCGTAGATTTTGTTCGAGTGGATTCTAATGAAATTCGCCATTGTGCCATTTGATGCATATTGAACGACATTGCTGCTTTTAGAGTTACGCTTTTGAGTTTTATCACACATATCGTAAAATATTTTAAAATGATTTGTTGTAACTTTTCCCTGTATTTTTCACCTTTTAATTTTCTCCCAGAGGTGAGTCGTGTTCAATTGGCCTTTTTGGTGCTCAATAATTACATTCTATTGCTCCTATTCTTCTACTCTAAGTATTAACATCGCACTAAAAGATTAGGAGATAATTCTATGAAAGCGAATGAAGCGACCGCAGGAGTAAATACACCCGCAATATTTTTTATGAAGCGAACGAAATTAATATGTCTGTGGTTCCAGACAGTCAGTCTTATGGTGACCCTATATTTTGATGCCCAAGTAATAATTCTATTTTTGTTGCGGAACGATAAAATTTAGTCAATTAATCCACTGTGTTTTTGATTCATACAATTACAAATTGAAAGGTTGGCCTACTAAACAAATCTATAGTTTTATTTTTAGCACAGCCGTTGAAATGTATGAAGGGAAAAGGTTCCTTGGGTCATGTATTTCTGTAAGTCAGTTTAAATATATGTTGGAATTGAGAACCCTGAACCGCCTAAAATAAAGCTGCAATTTTCTTCAGTTGAATTAATTATGCACGCCCATGGTATCGCCGTGGAGTAGAGTCATCAGGTTGGTAGCCTATATTAGGTGGCGACAAGGAAGTGAGCTCTTACGGCTAATAAATATAATAAAGTAAATAACTCCAATGGCCGTAAACAACGTACCTTCGAAGGAGTTAAAGGGGGGAAATTGACAAAGATCGACCGGCTTGAAGTTTTCTGACAGGAGCCGCGACCCCTGTTCAAGAAAATCTCAAGTCAGACACAAACGACTCAGTGGAGTGGAGTATACTTGTCGTAAATTGGTTCCTGGCTTGGTATTCTACACCTAAACCACTTACTTGGGTGTGTCTGACTTGGGATTTTCTTAAACAGAGGTCGCGACTCTTATCAGAAAACTTCAAGGCGGTTGATAGTTGTCAATTTCCCCTCTTTAACCCCTTCCTTAGGAAGGTACGTTATTTACGGCCATTGGAGTTGTTAAATTTATCATATATTAGGTGGTGACTGATATTTTAGGCCTTTACAGCAAACGTGTAAGTGGGTAGGATGTTAAGGGAAGGATTAATGAGTAGGAAGGGAATAAGAGAAACTCGGCATCGGTTTTGGACTTCTCTCAGCGAAAGACTCCTTGGGTCCACCTTTTCACGCCTCATTCGACGAAAGGAGTACTATGCTTGACATGACATCCATACATCTCCTAATTAGTGATCTGTATTCCTCTGAAAATATCTGCCCTACTGCCGGGATTTGAACCCGAGCCCTCAAAATGGAAGGCCCGGTTTTGGCTGCCACAACACACCGGTCTGCATCATCAGGCAAAACTGCCAAATCCTGGGGCATAATTTTACCTGATGACGCTGTACCTCAGCTATGTCTGGCTCTTAAGTTATTCACGCTAAACGTGAGGTTTCAGTTTTATATGTTACAATTCTTCAGCACAAAACAGCAGAATAATGCCGGAATGTATCTCCCATGTAAATATTGCCTGAAATAAAAAAATATAGCCGTCACTAATGTGATGTGTGGCATGTGGGGCCATTGCAATGTTTGAGACTCCTCGTATCCAATTATTATTGACTCTGAAAGTCTACTGATTACAGATATATCCATATCTATTCCCATCCCTGGATTCGATGTCTTGACTAATCCGACGGCAGTTAAAAATTATTACAAAAATGAAAAAGTATAAAAATATTTCGTTCCGTGAAAAGGGAAGACTTTGCACTCAAAGAATCGGCAGCGAAATTTACCGGACGGAGGATAGTTGCGTCCTCACATTCTTCTTTGACTTTCCTCGCCGCATCTTTGTGTCCGGTATCTCTCCTCAGAGCATGTTTCACGTTCAGGTGTGAGCATACGCAAATCTTAGTACCGTCCCTCGCGCTATTAACTGTCATAGGTTCTTTTAACCGTTCGCATGTGGGGCGGATGTGGAAAGCCAAAATACTTTTCGGGAAAGGAGAATCATCCCCCCCAGGCTCCTGATCCTCGCTTTCTCTCTCAGTATGAAAGGAGCGAGGGTCAGTCAGTCAATTGGGTCGAAAGGAATTTCTCTCTCCTGATAGCACAAAGGATGCATTATTTGGGATCATTTATTACAGCGTCCTAATTTGAAGCGAGCATCGTGGAGATTAGCACGTCATACACTCATCATTGAAGCAGCTTAATGCATATTAATTGACTATATTTTGTTTTTCTGCGTATACCTGGACTTCAATTCGGTCCGTTTCTTATATTTGTTAATGGTATAAGTCCTGTATTTTTACTCTCACACAGCAGAAAAAATGGATAAACAGATTTTATTGCGCTTATAGTACCGGTTTCTATTCAAATATTGAATAGGTCCGTATACCTCTTAAATATTTTCTAATTCAATATGTTTGGAATAAATAATATTTGAAAATATGCAATTAGTATTATTTAATGTGAAATAAAAATATAAAAGTTTTATCTTCCAGTATTTTATAAGATGCCCCAAGACTTAAAATAAAAATGTAAAGCTAAAATCTAGGATTTTAGGAAAGCATAATGGAAACCCTAGTATATACTAACTGGTGTTTAGAGATGAAAGGACAGGGATAAGGGAATTTTTAAAATTCAAGATAGTAATTGCACTAAACTCGCAAATTGTCATCAAATATAACTTCATAAGAACAAAATGTCTATATCAATTATTGTAATTAATCTTACTCCTTCGGTTAGTTTTCTACTCTTTTGCTAGATATCCCCTTAATCAAGTAATGCGTGACATCTGATCTGCGTATCCACAGCACGGTTAGGAAATACGGGTAGTAATCCCCTGGCCCGGCCGTGGAGCTAGCGCCAAGTAGCTTCGGGTACCGTTTATCCTCTAGATCTAAAGATAAAACGTGACGATTGTAATATTTGGCATTTAAAATTCAAAGAATTACCATGATTACGGTGTTTTTGGCTCAAAGAGAGAAGTTTTGGACCCCTGAGTGACCTTTCAGCTATCGGATGAAAATATCAATTTTTCCATCAACTCGATCATTTTTTGTCACGAACTTGTAGTCACATTATTTATGAGAAGTAAGCACCGTCTTAGACAAATAAATTTCTTCACCGTCACCGACACCGTCTTCTTAGCGAAAGAACAAAGACACATTTGCGGCCTTCATAGACCTAGAAAAGGCTTTTGACAAGGATCGCTGGGCACCAATGTTCCAAATGCTGAAAGAAGCAGGAATTCAATACAAGGACAGGAGAGTAATCTGGAACCTATATGAAGAGGAAAAGGCAGTGGTGCGCTGGGCAGACCATGTGCAGGAAGCAACTATAAGGCAAGGGGTAAGACAAGGATGCTCCCTATCACTGATTCTCTTCAACTTCTACATACAGAGAGCTCTAGATGATATGAAAGAAAAGGAAGGGGAGCTAGGTGGTGTCAAGAACCATGGCGAAAAACTGGATATGCTGAGGTTTGCTGATGATATTGCATTACTGGCTGAGAGCGAAAAGGATCTAACTGAGGTACTTGAGGTAATGGAGGACATCCTAACAACAGGATATAATATGAAAATAAATGTAGAGAAGACCAAAGTACATACTAAAGGCTAGCAAGCATGGTGGACAAGCTAAAGTGTATTTAAGGGACAGGCGAATAGAGAATGTAGAGGAGTTTACCTACCTGGGAAGCAAAATAACAGCCGATGGAAGGAGCAAAAGAGACTTTATCGAAATTTTTTATGCGTTTTATCGAAAAGGGAAACTCCTAACATCAGAAATATCGGCCTAGACCTAAGAAAACGCCTTCTTCAAACTTGTGTGGAGCATATTTTTATATGGCAGTGAGACCTGGACGTTGGGCAAGGCAGAAGAGAGGAGGGTGGAGGCATTCCAGATGTGGTGTTTCAGGAGGATGTTAAAGATTCCCTGGGTGGACAAAGTCAGTAACGAGGAGGTTATCAGACGTGTGGGGGAGTCTCCTTGTCTGCTGAAATTACTGAAAAAGAGAAGAAATATCTGGATCGGGCACCAACTAAGGCACGAAACCTTGCTGGCCACCATCTTAGAAGGTACTGTGTAGGGAACCAACTGCCTGGGCAGTCCTAGGTTGGAGTTTATGGGACACATATTGGAGGAGTTAGGCTGCTCCACTTATGTGCAGTTGAAAAGAATGGCACAAGACCGCAGCAAATGGAGAACTGCCGCCAACCAACCTTTGGGTTGAGGACTTAAGAAGAAGAAAAGAAGCAACGTCTTACTAATTTAAAATGTGTTGGTACACATCCGTAATTTTTTTACGAGAAATTAAGTGTCAACAGGGAGTGACATGAAAAAAGAATCGTTTCAAAATACAAACAAAAATGCAGTTGATCTTTGTTTATCTAAAAATATTCTTGATGTTTCTATTTCCACCTTATTCTACTTTAAATATGCTCGAGTTGAAGATCCATGCTTTAGATTGTACCTCCCATTGAACTTTTCGTTGCTGGTAAGTATATTTATTGGTGACGAATATCTCATTTATGCTTTTTCCTATTAAGATCTCCTTTCAAAGCGCTTTTTCTCATCCCTAGATTTACTAATAAAATAATTAGTACTATATTTTTTATATAATCATGTAACTCATTAAAAGATATTACCACTTGCTTCAGTTTTTTTCGGTCGAGATCAGGTATTTTCCTTAATCGCTGGTGACTGCCAGCGATTCCAGCGCTCGTGCTCAAATAGAGCATTTTTTTGAGTCAGTCTAATGATCATAATTGTGTTATGACGTTGTAATGTGAACTTGATTAAGATTTTGTTGCGTAATTGGAGGATTTTTCTCTGTGAGTGGAAGTAAATCGAAGTCCCTTCCTTATATTAAGTGGCGAAAAATTATTATATGGAATTAACATGATAATTTGAGTCATTAAAATAGGATATCTTTATTTTACGAAGTTCAATTTCGCTTTATAAAGTTTTCAAGCATACCGAAGACCTGATGAAACATCTTGTCGATGTTAAAAGACCCGGGAAGAGGCATTTTTAGCCTTGTATGTGTCTGCAAATTATTAGGGTATTAGAGCCTGTCATGCTAATGGAGCAAAAAGAGAAGATCCTGGACATTTTCAGTAAAACTTTTAGCATAGTGAGATCTGATTGAATAAGACGGCATTGGAATCAATCCATTTATTATTTTACCTTCTGAAGCACTAAAATTTACATTTTCATTTGGAATAGGTAGGTACTCAATTCTTTTTGAACATTCCTATCTTAATTTCTTTGGTTTCAATAACGATTATGCTTTTTTTGATATTATAATTTTAATTGATATTATTAACTCGAGTTGATGGTTGTAAATACGCTGTCACCTCTAGTTTGAAAAACACCGTATCTTAGTGATCAAGTCTGTATTTCATTTCAAAGTTTTGATCGTCTTTCGCGTCGCTGACTGTATTCCTGTTTATATATAAAGAAATGTGATGTATTTTTCCATTCATATTCATTATGAAAAGTCATTCATGATTGACAGTTTTTCCAACTTTATATGGGTTTTAATTAACCTTCCTATTAGAGCGGGAGTTCTTTCATTTGAATTACCCATATGAGTGAGTGTTCCCCCATTTGTCTCAAGGACGAGACCAATCTGCGTGCTCGATTCGAGTGATGAGACGCGAAGAGAAGTCAAAATACTGTTTTCATTCAAAATAATGTATTTGATACACTTTACAGAGCATGGAATTTGGAAATCAGTTCACAAAAATTCCGAGAGTTAGTTTAAATAAATAATACATTCTCGTCGAGTTCCGCTCAGTGGAACTTGAGGCCAAGTCCATAAGATTGGGCGAGTCCGACCTTGGTGTAGGCGGGCGCGGCGGCGAAGGAGACAGCGGGTGCTGCCGCGTAGGAAACCGCGGGTGCGGCGTAGGATACGGCAGGTGCGGCCGCGTAGGACACGGCGGGTGCGGCAGCGTAGGACACGGCTGGTGCGGCCGCGTAGGAGAGGGCGGGTGCGGCGTAGGACACGGCGGGCGCCGCGTAGGATACAGCAGGAGCCGCGTAGGACACAGCAGGAGCGGCGTAGGACACTGCGGGCGCAGCAAGGGAGAAGCCGACCTTAGCGATGGCGGGTGCGGCGGCCACCTTGGTCACGACGGCCTGCTGCCCGACGTGCAGGGAGTTGAAGTTGGCGTAGGATGTGGCGGCGGGTGCGGCTACCTTGGCGATGGCCACCTGAGGCGCCGAGTAGGTGAATACTGGCTGGGCGGCATAGCCACCGATGAGGCCGGCCTCGGTGGAGGCGACGGCAAGGAGAGCGACTGCGATCTGGGAGTGCAGAAAAATGTCGAGGTATTATTACCTGCATGCTGTTACAATTCTGTGCAATAAATAGCAAATCCCATCATTAGGTGTGTTGATGTATAGATATGATGATGTAGGTCATCATCATATCTTTTAATCCTAAGGTTGGTCGACTTCAGCCCTCCATTCTTCCCCATCCCAAGCAAACTTCCTATCCTCCCCGTAATTGTCATGATCAGAGCACGTTAAACTGTCGACCTTTAGGCGCCGTTCATTAAGAGCAGGCTGTCTTCGATGCTTAGTGTCTCTCCAACTCTCCGCCATTCCCCAAATCATTTCTCCCTTATCAACGTATTGACTTAACCCTAATGGCGCAAATGACCTTATATGTCGGATCACCTGGCAACCAACCGTAGCTTTTCCTTCCTCGATCCATCTTCCTCTTTCCTAGTTCCCTAGGTCTCCTCGCTAGACTTGCCGTTCTATTTTACTACTCTAGTACATTGTAGTGAATTCATTTTGTCTTAAGATGGGCCCAATCTACCGTGTTTTTCATTTGCTTACGATGTTCCAAAATGTATTCCTCCTTAGGCTCTTCAGAATTATTCCGTTTATTTCATTGAATTATATCTATTTATATTTATTTGGGGCTAAAATGAAATACATTCTTTGTTCAGGCATTAACTCAGTAAGTGAATTTGCTCTATTTCCTTCCGCATCTACTATGAGTTAAACGTTGAATTCGACGGGTATGAGACTTATTATCTGAACTTATTGGGGGTAGGAGTCGAAGGGAGAGAGTGATGAAAGTATGCGGATTGAATGCTCCGGCAAAGGACTAGTAGGCACGAAATGAGGGTTGCTTTCTGGTTAAAGGATCATGGGTGAAGCAGATGAAAGAGCACATGGTGTGAGTTATGTGGTCGATCGAAAGATGTTATCTGCGGGTTGCCATATCTCATGATCATGTTGGCAGAAGAGGAGTAACTTTAGCAGACTTAGGATGAACCTATAAAGCGCTGTATATGAATCAAATTGAGAATAAAAAGAATGTATGGATTGGGCGGAGCGGAAGGAATCAGTTCGCTCAATGGTAATGACATGAAGTACTTACATGTATGCATTTTCAGCGAGATTGATACCACCAAGCCTTTTCTTCTATTTAGCACAAAGTAATTATAATTTCCAGTCATAAAACTCATTTAAAAAAATTACGATGCGATAAATGGGCAATATGGCCAAAATGAATGGTACAGAGATATTTGGACGCTTGAGAGAGAAACCAGGGTATTGGAGACTACAGTTGATCTATTATCTTAGGGTGTGCAAAGGTTAGTAAACCCCAACCGGCATTGTAGTCTTTTGGAGCAATACGAGTAAATAAAATATGAATTGAAAAATTATTTTGTGTATAGAAGGAAGATGAAAATAGGTGAAGGATGTGTTTATAATTTTTAGGTGTTCGAACACTAACCTTCATCCTTCAAAATAAGTAAGAATCTATCATTTGGTAGGTCCTCGTGTGAAGAGTTCTCTACTCTCTGGGAATCCTTTGTGGAACCTTTTTTCCTGATATCACGATCAACCACTCTTGTCTCATGAGTACGTTTTAGGACTTAGAATTGAATCAACACATTGAATGAATTGGATTTAGGCGAGGCCCTCTACCAATACCACTTTGCTGGCGCTCTACCCATTCACCAAACCCCGTCGGCAGCAATACTGCGAATAGTTTGATTGAAATGCGTTAAGTGTTATTTTTCTGCATAAAAAACGGCGTTGGCATTGGCGGCTTTGCGGACGGGTGCCAAAATCCCAATTAAATATTACATTGCAATTGGATTCGAGCGAATGGATTTCTCGGCCCGTTTTTTGGGTCATGAGTTACCTTTGGGTCATTTTACTTTGAGCATTGATAGTTTGTAATATTTATAAGTTGCGGCAAAAATGAACTTTGGTTTTAAATTTACCCATTTAAAATTAGTGCATTGTTTAAAAGTTCTTCAAATGAAAGCGCTGTGTTGAACAGTTTCAAGCTATTAGTTATCATACTGATTTGAGGAAATTGGTCAGTGAATCTCTCCTTCATCGCATAATCTACCTCATTACAAGAAGATTCAGTCCTGTTTCCATGAAATATATAATTTTCATAATATCCTTGGAGAAAAATTCCTTTTCCCAAAATTCCACAATTGCATTAAATTATTATGTGCAAAGGGATCTGTATCGTATTTGATTGACTCAGTCGATGGCATTCTGGATGAGGGGTGCAAACGGATTTATTCTAACCTTTACGGAACCGAATAAGGAGTCAGTCAATTCTATCAATCAATCGAGTCGAATAAATCAATTGGATGTTCACTGGATGGCATTATAAACTCAGCCACTGAATCGTTACCTAAGCTTTGAAATTACAATAGCACCGAACCGAAGTGTGTCGTAATCATAAATCATTGTAACCTTAAGTATTTGTGAAGAATCGTATTATACTTGTACCCATGATATCTATTAAAAAAACAAAATATTTCATTTAGTTCACAGATTTTTGATTACATCGAATGGGAATCATCGACCTCATAATCCTATTCAATGGGTGAGATTGTAATATGAACGGCAGTAGACTAATGCTTGTTAGCTATAATGAACTGTAAGTATAAATTTAGTTTATTCTTCGGATCGTACTGTTATAAATGAATTTCTAAACCTTTCTGTCGTTCCCGTAATTTCCCTTAATAAACGGTCAGTATCCGCGTTTGGGTATTTTTTATGCTGAGATCATGACAATTAAACCTATAATCACACATTTGCTTCATATTTTAAAGAGGAGCTTAGGCCTGCAAAGGTTGAAACCTGTCGATAGATTGATTGCTTTTGAAGTCTCCTAGCTAAAAATTGTGCTCCAATTTTGAACTCGGGAGTCTACAAGAGTTGGAAGGTCGAAGAGACAATAATAAGAGTCATTGACCATATGCTAATATTTTAAACTTATTGATTTACAAGATAACTCCACCGGTACCATACATCTTTGCGTTAAACAAATTTTACTTCTATTCTCTTACTCAGCCCTGTACTAAACTCTCTTGCTAAATATTTGCTGAATTCGTAGTCGAATCTATCTCATCTGTCATTCAGAACTACTCTATTTTCCATACATCGCATCTTCAAAAATTATCCATTCTGACGATCCCGTCGAAATTCCACATAATCCACTTCCAAATATGACTTCTATACAGCAACTCGTTTTCAGTGTCAATCCTGCCGCTATTTGACGCATTCAATTTGCCAGAAATCATTACATTGGTAGGTAATTAAATAAAATAAAAGCGGAATTCCAAAGTTTTCCCCAATAATTTAGTTTTGTCTTCGCAAGAGATAAATGTTTAGCGTTAGTGTCAAACCTTATGCTATGTGATTTTGACCACCTGTAGCTATATAAGAGCACAGAAGCTATAAGGAAGCATGGGTTAGTTCTGAACTCTGTTTTATCCTTGAAATATCCTTATCCTACGACTGCTCTAGTATTCTATCCCAGTATGGGTCCTGCTAATAGAAACAATAAAAACTAGGTAGCGCAAGAAAAAATAGTCAACAAGAAATAATTTGAAAATGGAGATTAGACCATGAATGGCTAAGGAAAGATTAAAACGGATATAGAATTGTATTATACATATATATTTGTGGTCCTTGTATTTCAGTTAACCAAATACTGGAAATTTGTCTTTAAGTATGCCATCGTAGTAAAATGAAAGAAATTATTTGTTTTCACCATCAAAATGAGCGATAAGTTTTGATTCTTCGTAATGCTGTTCTATAAAAGATGGAAGTAATGTATTAGAGACTAAAATACAGTATTCGGCAGTGTCAATGCAGTTATTCAAATTATTTTTCGCACTGGAGTGATTCTTCTCCAAAGAAATACTATCTGTTGTGCGGGGAAGTTTTAACTTTTTAACGCGCAGGCATCTGAATATTAATTACAGTAACTCGCTGAGCAATATGGAATGAAAATAATGAACGGAATAATGTAAGTAATGCTCAATGTAAGGCTCGTTAAAGTGTCCGATTTAAGAAGTAAATGAAGAAATTTCATTTAATTTTAATTTGAAGTGAAGGGTTATGTGGTTTAACCTCATCTTAAAGCATAAAATAATGCCTGTGTTTTTTATCTGCGAAACTATTTACAATACGAAAAATACCGAATATAGTACGGAAAAATAACTTTCCCTTTTCTTGCTTGTAATTATGAATTCAATCTAAAAGAAACAGGAAAAAACTGTTCTCTGTAATCTTAAATCGCGCTAAATGAATGGACTATGGGTTTCACCAGCTTTGTAAAGATAAAAGGAGCCATTCACAAGCAAGAAGAAAATAATAAGCTTTATAATTCAAATCGGCCGTATACTTTCTGCGAATATGGAGAACTAATTAATGTCAATTTGATTACAATTTAAACACTGTACCGAATGAGAAAGCGTAAAAGTCGCGTTGGAATACTATAGGAAAATATAATGTTCCAAAAGTCTGTGCGACACTGTTTGAGTACTGCTTACACTTCACGCCCAACACTGTAAAACCGTATCTTGCAGGTGGAGCTAATCCAATGAGCCGCCCCAACTCCCACCCTCGACCAGCGAAAGCCACTTCAGCCGATAGCACATACTTCTAAAACCTCCGCCAAAGCGAATTCACTCACCAGGACCTTCATGTTGACCGGTTGATTTTTGTGGAGTGCTTAAAGGGGTAAAAGTTGTTCTGTGATCGTTGACTGATCGCTGACGGTGACGGACGTGGCTCGCGTGCCCGCTTTTATATCGCGCAGGCGGGGTACACGCCAGCAAGTAGTGGGAGGCGAGGGTTGGGTGGGGGGTAGGGGACGGTGTTAAGCCGGCGACCCCTCTCTGCCCAATCACCCTCACGTGTCCGCGCCCTTACGACCCCGATAAGACCGCAGCAGTGCCCTTCTCCCCTCTTCCTCTAACCTCACTCCCTCTACTAATGCAACACCCTCCCTCTTTATTATAATTGGATTCCATCAGCACACTTTGGTAAATTTAATCATTTTTGACTGGTGAAACCTGACCTTCACCTTTATCGTGCATGAAAAAACGGCATATTAAGTCATATAACCTTACGTCTCCGCAAAATCAATTACACCAGTAGGATGTCTCGGATTGGTATCCTGTGACGTTGTTTTATAACATAGAAAATGAAAAGCAGACGAATCACTCGGGCGAGTATATTTTAATTAGTTTTTGCATTGCATAGGTGGGTAAAATGAACTTTCCTTTGTTAGCACCTGATATTTTAGGTGGTATTATACTTCCGTATGGATAAGTTATTAATTTTGATCCTCGATTAGTTCCTAGTCCTTGTATTATTTAGAAGATCATTTGAATAACCTTATCTCGAGGCAAAAGCCAAATATGAGAACCGTGAAAATGGTTTTCGTGTTTTAGTTTTAATAGCTAATTAACGTTCTTACAATATAGTCAATCGTTTCAACATTTAGACCCTTATTACCCTTGTTAGAAATTTAAGCCAAAATTACCAAGAGATGTAATATTATTAGAAACTGGACGAAGATATGCTAATTTATCTAATTTTATAGCTGTTTAATATTCCTTCTGAAGTAAATCGAAAAAAAGAATTGAAATTGCAAGAATTGTCTCCCTTATCGGAAGAATATTATGCAGCGTAATTTGGTTCTAATTTAATTAATAGAAAAACTGCTTTGTATTGTTATTAATTCCAAAAAAAGTTATATTCCATTCAGTCTTTGCGAGAAAAATCATTTTTTTAAAAGAGATATGCCAGAAAACAACTCGAAACAGGATATGAGATAGTCAAGAATTTCTATGTGCAGATTTCAAATATTGTCTTATTCGTAGTAGTTGTTAGAGAGAACCGAACGATAAATGAGGTAGTTTGCACAATTAGGGAGAGGCGAGTAAGTTCGACATTAGATAGGATTATTTGGTGAATGGAGGAGTAAAGAGATACCCCGCGTTGGCATTAGCTTACTCTTACAATTAGAAGAATACTCCAAGGGGTCCACAGATACACCTCTCATCTGACGGACGGATTGTTATTCTTTAAGAGGTCTCCATATATTACCTAAGTAGGGATGTGATTCAAATGGAAAATTTACTCAACTTTCCGGTATTCGAACGCCTTGGGAAGCCAGAACTTCAATCGTATCTCGAGCCCCATGATTCCGCATGGAATTTAGACTCGCGCTTCTTTTGGCCTGCTAATTGTAGGTGCTATTTTTATTCATTCGGAATTAATTGCCCGTGAATGGAAAAAATTCCCATTGGTATTCCTGACACATCACCTAGTTATTGGTTTAAAATAAGGTTTTAATCATGAATATTCATAAAATCGACCATCGTGGCAGCGGTCCATGGTTCCCTGCACCCTTTGCTCCAGCCGCCTCGTCGCCGCCCCAACCCCCGCGTCATCCACTCCGGTTTCGGTATACCCGCGACCGGACCGCGAAAGGGCCTCGGCAACCCCTTTTTCTGCCGTTCCGCCCCTTTGGGTGTATCTGTGAGACTGTAAAGTCCTTCACCGAGATTTTCTTTTTTACTCCACTGCAGTCCGTCACCGCCGTAACAAAACCGTCCCCTGATCGGTTGGATACGAAATGGTCAAAGAGTTCAACGGAATCGGCACAAGGTCCGATGGATCGTCTCTGCGTGCGGTCGCGCTCTTGCGGAGGAGCTGGTTAATTACCGTCCAGCTCCTCGTTCCCGCCCCCTCCGTCCGCCTACACCATCTGGAAGGGTTTTTAAGTGCACGAGACGGGGCTCACTGGAGCGGAAATCACTCGGAGAAGAACGAAATGGGAGTAAAAGGTTTTTTCCATTGCCGTCGGTCGGCGATAATTATTTTCTTTCTCTCTCTTGGTTTATTTTGCAGTGTTGAGCAATGATCATAATTTATGGAACAATTAAAGTAACATTTTCGAAGAATTCATTAATGCTAGAATAAGGAATATATGGTCTCCTAAAGAGGCCAGATGGGTCCGAAGTATGCTCAGGTACAATCATAAAATGGAAACATATGAAAGTATTAAGTATCTTAATTAAATATTTTATTTTGTCTTGGTTGTATCGCTTATTAATGCTTATAACGGAATAAAACATTTGATGAACAAACTAGATAGACTCTTAGGTCCATTTCTGTCTTCGCTATGATATGGTGACAATGATAAATTATGATTTAAAGCTTCAAGCATATCTATTACTCGACAAAAGTAGCTTAAAAATAGGTAATTCTTGCTTAGCTCATAGATTTAAATTTAATAATATGCAAAAGAAGAGAAAAGTTGTATTTCTTATTGAGAACCATATAGGTAATGAATAAAATGATTATCCTATCATGCCTTTTCCTGTGTTTTTATATAATTAGTTGGTTATATCTGGATTGATCTACTGGGTGATCCATCTAAGTGAAAGGCCCTTGTTCGAATTATGGTCGAAAAATCTGTGGTATGTATTTATTTTCCAATTACGGAAATTATAAAATGGAAAATGCTAATTTATTTCAAATATCCTCCCATAGTTAAATGTTTAACATATCTCACTATTCTTATTACCTAGTCTATTAGGCTACAAATGTTTTAAATTTTGTGCAAGAATCATGCGGTGATAATAATAATTATTACTGCAACTGTGCGGAGGTTTACGCGATACTAATTTTTGTCATCCAAGTAAATCACTTTCCTGAACTCGCATTACTTTCCTCGTTCTTTTAGCTGTAGGTATATCATTTTTCGAGCACTGTAAAAACTTTCTATGATTAGTTGCAACGGAAATGCTTCTTTTTTCTTAATACGTCTTCTATATGTCGTACCCGCCTTCGTTCCAGCTGAAAGCTCTTTCCAACTCTGGGCAAAGTTCAAGTGGTGCCGAGAGTGAAGTAACTATGGCAAACATACAAAATTACCATTATGATGTTTTTCATGAGTGGTAATTTTTTATTGCGAGTATATTCGAGTATATAATTGAGTTACTTAAAAATATAATATTTTTTACGGCCTTAAAATATAAAGCAATGATGGAGTATAAAGAATGAAGTGGAATGATGCTTCAAAGTGGTACTTTCTTATAAATTTAAAGTTAAAGTTATTATTTAAAGTATTATTATTTTATTATAATTAAACAGTTACAAGTAGGCCATTGGCCTGGTGGTAACAATAAAAGCAGACGAATAAAAAAGAAAAAACCTTGATAGACTTTTAATTCTTTATCATATTTTCAAAAATTAGTACTTGTTTTTCTTGTAAAAACTTTATGATTTCATTTATCAATTAAAATGCATTTTTATTAACTACTGTAGGACGGTAGGCTAGGTTATAGCGGTCATATACCGAGGGTTTCTCATGAACGAAAGGTGATTCTGGATTTTTTTATACCGTTCGGTGTGATATTCGAACGGGCATTAAAGGCATGTTAATCTTCTGTATTTGTATGCAAAAATTGTCTTTTAAAACAGGACAAGCATATTGATATTAGCGTCAGTATGTTTTGCGGAAAGTGTAAAAACTTGAGCTCATCTCAATCGCCGTTGTGCCACGAAACAAAGACTCATTCTCTTTGGCGAGCTCCTCGCTGCAATAGATTTGGAAACAGAGAGTCAATGGGGAATTACGAGGCACAGCCTCGTTCCCTGCAGCCTTATTTCAGACTCCTAAATAGATCAGCCGTATTGCGTCATTTGTGGATGACACGTCAGCATCCGTACTTGCGTTCACCAAAATTATACTTCCAAAGAAAAATGGGAAAAATTTCGGAAAAAAACGAAAGTGAAAAAATCGTAAATAGAGCAGAGACACTATGTGTTTTTATATTCCAGGGAAGTGCATGTAAATGGCTCGAAGGAGTAATTGTAAAGTATTGATGCAATCCGGTCGATGTGCTTATTTGAAGATTTTCTAAGCATTAAAGGGACAGCCAAAATGTAAGGTTCCTGAACATGAAATTCTCAATGAAAGAATCATTCGACATTCGTTTTAAAATTTCATAATTGTGTCTACTCATCTAACTTGTGCTTTATTAAAGAACGGGAATCCATACGCTGACTTTTATGACAAAAATGAAAGGTAGCTGTGAAAAGAGCTTGGTAATAATGATAAATATTTTTATCCACACTTTGCTAACGGAAATCTTACTGAATGTTGCGTAGCATGTCTTAAAAAAAGCTTATTTTAAGGTATAGAAAATTTAATTCTTCAGCGTTTTCTGTACTCAAATTCTCTGAGAGAATAATTTAATATTTTCACCAATTGCTATATCATCAGCATGAAAACGTGATAAATGAAATTGAGATCGTTGCTGGGTGGAATTTAATGTAAAAATTATGGCATCGAAGATTTATTTGAGTCGGGGAGGCATTCAATCAATGATTATTTTGCAACTAACTCTTTTTCACATGTGCAAATTGGTTGTCATTTAGTAAATTTGTTATTTAAAAAATGGGAATGTTTGCAATTTAAGCCTTGATATATTTTATGCTTGAAGTAAAATATTCAAAACATTTTGTAGATAAATCAGAAAAATGTATTGTGACAATGATGGTAGCCTGTTTGAGAGTACCTTTTATCATCAGTTTTGTTTCACCTATTTGTCAATACTATATCATCCTTTGTTTGCCTCATTTATTCTTTTCATTTTTGTTGCTCTATTCCAGTTGGTATTCTGATGGGCTAACAACATTTTATGAAAAACTATGTTTTTCTGCCATTAATTTGAACTATGTGAAAGGTTTATGCACGTTTGTCACGTCCCTTCTTTATAGGGATATTTTTATTTTTAGCAGGTGTCGATAGACGTTACTGTTTTCCGTGGGTATTTGCCTCAAGGGTTGATCTTTTCCATTCTCTTTAGATGTCCTTTGCTTAAAAAAAATATCAGTGCATGATTATTTCCTGTAATGATGTCATAATCTTTGGAATGTGCGAACAAGATTTTTTATGACGATGAGAGTCAGGGTCTCATTATTGCCTGAATTTTGGTGCGTGTCCGTACAGTCTGAATTAATATGTTAGATGTGAAATATGCTACTGCTGTTATATAAGGCTATATTTTCTTGCTACTTCTTGTAAGACCTTGAGCGATTGTTAATTATTTTTAAAGTATTCCAATATTCTACATATATCGTGGCGCAATCGTATTTTAATATTTGGAGCAACCCAACCGTCACCACCTGACAATCAGTTAAACTGCATTCCACAAATGTCGAAACTAACTTGTATCCAACTTCACCGTGAGTTGGGGTGATTATTGCGCTCGAAATACGAACGTGTAGGTGTAGAACTTAATCAATTATTAACACTCATTTAGTTAGTAACTTTCCAATTTAGCGAATAAATATGATTTTAGTGAGCTACTTTTACTGGTAAAAATATTTTAATAAGATTCCATCCTTAAATGGGACATTTTCAATTCTTTGTATAAACCGAAACATTGATGTATAGAGTACTTAGGGAACGTTATGAATTTAGCAAATTTGTTTCATTTTACGCCTCTCTACCAATTTTATTTTCCGTACATAGCGTAGTGTTAATCACCTCGAAGTGAAAGAGGCAATCCATTGATTGGTGTTGCCAGAAAATTCAATTAACTTGATCATGTAGATTATATGATATCTCTCAATTAGCAGGCTCTCAAGTTGTACTTATTCCTTACTAGTGAATACTCAGGCCTCAATCAAATGATTTCCTTTTCAGCCTCGAGCCAATTAGCGTCGATTGATCGCGCTGCACAAATGTGGAAATACTTTCCCCCTCCCAACTCCTCGTTAGCTATCACGCGAAGGCGACCTATTGGATAGGTCTTGTTGTCGTTAACCTTACCTCGGTAGACCACTAGGAGACAGCGTCGCATGATTATCCAAGTAATTTTACCATACGATGACGCCTACCGTTTTAGATGTTGCATCTTGGAACTCCATTATGACTGGAGGTTACGTTAATGCACGGCAGGTGTGTGTTGAAATCTGGGGTCCTTGCTATTGATCCGTGCTACTTGTGTTACTCATACACGTCAGCCCCTTGAAGTTAAATACCTGAATTAGTTAAATGTTGGCAAAGGCCTATTGTGGCAGCGGTGCACTCAGCTTGTTAGCTGGGGGTTCGGCTTTGGCTTCGCCTTCTGCTCAGGTTCTGCGTGACGACCTGAAAACTTCCTGAAAATTCATGTGAGTTCTTTTTTACAGACGCAAGAAAAACTACACTTGACGCTAGGAAAGGAGCTAGCATCATAGTACCAAATATGCGATAGTGACATTCTGTAGGGCCTAGTACATTGGTGGCGCACTCTCGCCTAATAACACGAACGAGTTGCAGGTAGTAATAGTCCACCTAGGTTCTCCAACTGCTCCTTTTACTGCACCATATACCGAAAGATATCAATCATAATACATGCATGCGTGACAACAATGTCCGAGATGGGATTCGCATTGCGACCTTAAGGGTGCTCGGACAGCATGATACCGACCTGACAGTCGCGGCTAGTAACCAACATTCGTGGTCATTATTTTTATTTTATGTGAGATTCATTTGAATTCTGAGTAACCCTTCTCGTGCCCACAGTAATTTCGCAGTTTTTTGTTGGTGTCTTTTGCATGGATCGGGTGCGGAGGGGGGAGGGTCGTGCAATAGCCAATGCAAAAAGTGTTTTTAGCACCTTTTGTGCATAAATGGATGCAGTAATTTTATATTACTCTGCCCGCGGAGGCAGAGTTCATTAAATATATAGAATAAAAAAATGTGTGGATACTTAGATCCAGAGTCTAGAGTTTTAGATTGGAAGGTATGGTATCCGTGGTGGTAACGTTGGATTGCTGACCGAAGTTCCTAGTTTCAAATCCGGAGGGGGCCTCACTTGTCGAGCTAAACCCAAGTTCTGGGATTTAATGGCTGTCAGAATTTCAGGGAAACCACAGGTGGTACAGGGAAAGAATCTGACCCACATATCCGGAAGCGCGAATTTCATTTGCACGAGTTTCATGGATCAGAAACTTGGCCTATGAGAAAAGATGATGGGGGCAGATTGGAGGATTTTGGGATGCTAGTTCGGAAAAGAATAGAAAATATAACCTGTTGAGGATGGAAACCATGCTAAGGAGCTTTAAATGTGACGGGTAACAGTTTGGGGATTTTCGACGGATTAACTTGAAGAAAAGGATGAAAAATGGTGCTTGAAGAGTGGAAATGCCATAGATGCGAATGTTCTTTTCTTGTTGAGATTGTGCAAATTAAGCTCCAAAGTTTTCATTTATAATTTCCAAACACACACAATGTATTTTGTGTCCTTGGAGTAAAACTTAAATGCAAAATTTAACTTTTGGTGAATTGCACGGAGTTAAGATTGTTTTTGAGTTCGGCAATCTCCTTCTGAGTAGCTGGCTGGAAGACGAAGAAGGGTGGTAGTGAGGACATACCGGTCCCTCCCACCTTGTCCCTCCCAAGTATCGCATGTGGACGTCCTAGACGGTACTCTGCAGAGCAACGCCCCCGCTCCGCATTCATTGCTAGCCGCGGACAGTGTACGCCGGGATGTCAAGCCGGGGCGGCGAAGAGGTGGGTAAGGTAACGCGGTAGGGACTCAAGGAGTGTGTGGGGGTAGGTGTCGGTAAGGAGTTCCTTGGCGATGTGTGCGCGCGCCCGTGGGGTTTGTTGTGTGAACAGCAGGTTGAGGTGCGGCGGTGTTAGTGACAGTCGAAATGGGGTCTCAATCAAAGCAGGCTACTTTTTGCAGCCACCGCCACCGTAAGAGGAAAATCCTTCGGCTCAACTACTCACCTTACATAGGAAGAATGAGCCTAAATCCATTCTCGAAGTCGAGAGTTAGGACATGTGCGGTAGTGTCCTTACCTGCCACTTGCTGCTTGTTTCTTGGCATCCTTTTCTCTCTGATGCTTGTCCATACGCATTCTGTTTCTCGGTAGGTTTTTTCATAGCATTACTATAGTTGCCAAGGCAAAATCTTCCGTTTGCCCCATCAAAGTGTCTTAAACCCTGTTAAACACTTTATCTTGGGAGACCATTCTGAATGTTGAAATTGTGAGGGAATCGTAATTCCTGCTACAACTTTAATGCAGTATCTTGTTTCTTCGGAATATTTATTCATGTTACATTTACATGAAAAGAAAGTAGTCAACATTGGATTATATCTCAAATGCCGGTATCTTCATCTATCAGTTGATAGCCTAATTTTATGTCTCTCTAATGTCGTCATATAGTTGTCGTAGCCTTTGACGAATTACTTGGGAAAGCTATATTTTCTCCTACTCCAGTACGAGAGTATGATGTTGATGTAGAAGATAGGCATGAAGCTTGAACTACTTTTTGTTTAGCTATTTAAGAATGTACGCGTTTGTATATAGAGCGCAACAGTATTTGAATTGAATCCTGTAGATGATGACGCTTTCGTGATGTACTCATTGTACGCATTACGAAATGTTATTTTTATTCTTTTAAATGCAAAGATAGTGCAATATTGAAAAATCTTTTTGCATTTGTATGCATAAAATTGAAATCAAGACATTAGTTTGGAAAAATAATCATTCTATTTTAATAATCAAATACAGTTTTTTTGGAAAGAGATTTTAATGCGCGAATTAAATGGCATTTTCGCCTCAAGTGGTTGAGCCACAGCATGACTACAGAGTTTGGAACTCGCTGGGATATCGCAGAAAGCGGTCAAGGGAGTGTGCAAGACTGTATTTGTGGTTGGTTAGACCCAGAGACTATCCCCATCTCATTGTTTAACCTGATATGCATCCTAGTGCACTTTCTCCCTCAACCGCGGAGAGACCTGCGGTAATCTCGTAATCGAATCAAGTGTCCGGACTCGAATAGCCGACCACAACTGACCTACGCATAAAATCTTCTTCTCTCATGTCAGTCCTTATTTTTTCGTCCGGGGTATATTGTTTACCCTATGAAGTCTTACTTGTTTGGAATTGACGATACTGAGGCTTTTTAAAGATATCCGTACCATTTAGATTTTTGATTTATTCTTAACTTTATCTTGACGAGTCATCCTGTACTTCTCTTAATAATATTTTTATAATCTATTATGTATCCGTTGCTACAATATCATTCCTTTCCGCGTAAATGGTATAATTTTAAGAGAAGCTTTAAAATGGGAGAGGCCTCCAAACGGATTATTATAAAAATGTATTTGAATTCATGGTGTAAAATCAAGAAGATGATTTTGAATATATTTACTACATATATTGAAATGGTTATTTAATAGTTAGAGATATTTTTAATTCTTCCTGGCTCACTTGTTGGCCCTGAATTAATATCTCTTATCTGAATAATCGCTAGGCTGGAAGCCCATTCAAAAAATTAAATGTTGGCATATTTTGTCGGATAGTCACCTATTTGAATTGAAAATTAAAACGGGTCTGTATATTTCCCTCTGGGAACGCTTTTCAAAGTTAAGTTCCAACATTATTCTGTGAAACGTGTTGACCTGACCTGCGATTCAGTTATTTAAAAACATCAGTGATCGCGTGAGAAACCCTTGATTTACAATGCGGTGGTGTAGGCGGCTTATTCTGAGTCAGTTTTTTTATTAGACGATGATATTTTAATAGGTGTAATTTGACACTTTGATGTCAATCTCATAGATCAAAAGTTTTGTTAAAGTCATTGTCATGCTGTACAAAATTCATGGGATGCTCGAACAGTCTCGCTATATCCATGCATGTTTGTTTACCTTGCATTATAAAGACGTTTTGATGGCATCTCTTTCTTTATTCGATGAATAAGAATTCACTTAGCTATCTTAAACTGCCCAAAATTTTAATTTAGGGATATAGAAATATACGAATTGTAAGTAATGCCTCTATTCCTATAAAGTGCCTTGGCACTAAATAAATTTGTTTAATGAATAAAAGATTTTGCGAGTAATCTAGATCACTGTAGAGTGTACCTTAAAATGTAAATAATCCGACAAACAACTTACTTAAAGTTGAATTGCCACCCTGCTCTAGCATTTTTGGGCGATTTTAAATATCATTTTCTAAATGTCAAAGAGGGTACTCGGAGGGTATTTGCAGCTAATTCCAGTAATTTTCCAATTAGTAAAGGAATATATTTCTTTCAGAACATTAGTTTAGAAGTATTCAATCGACAAGTGTACATCTGTTTGTCCCTTTAAGGTTTTTGTGAGTTCTTTCCTTTATTTTGGACGAATTAGAGCTTTAACCCCGAGAGCGATTTTTATGTTTGGTAACTAAGTCATAATTTGGTGACTAAAATCGAAAGAGAGTCTCCTTGAAGTCTTATCATTGGGAAGAAATGTTTCAAGATATTTTTCCTCAAAAGTTGAAGATCATTAAATGCTGATGCAAGGAAAATGTTCAATTGAGTTGCGACTTAATTGTGAAAGGAAGTTGGCTTGAGAAATTATTTCGTCTTCATGCGCGGAGTGATTTTTCATACCCTAGGTGATTTTTCGTATTGAAACGGAATTTCAATTAGTTTCATGGATATCAATCACAGTGTTGGCCAAATAAAGGACAGTTGAGTGCGCTGCGTGATTGAATTAGGAAACGATATGTTTTAACAGGAACGTATGTAATAGAGGAATAGCTCCTCATCTTCTATGAGTCATAGAAGATGAGGAACTATCATTGAGCTGACATAACTGAAGGGCATGTCACCATTGACAGTAGAGCTGCAGGTAGTGGAAAATTTGCGGTGGAATTAATTTACTGTGTATGATAGTGAAGACGTAATCGATATAGCTCTAGATCGAGGTGTAATCCAGTCATATAAATTTGTAGAATAACATTTTATGTCTTAAAAGAAGCAAAGTATTTGATCCCGTCGCTGGCTAATTAAATAAACATTTAATTATATGTTTCAAGCGTTATTTAACCTAGATTGATTTCACCATATACCATTATACGAGTAAATGATATTCAGACTTTATTCCAATGAATTTTTAAGACGTAAATGTTTGCGGGATATGAATACTTCTTTTAAAAGGCTTTCTCTATTTTACTTCTTCGAAGTAATCCAAACACCAATAGTCACAAATACTATTGACTCGTACTTCTGATTGTGGGCAGTTTTTAAGGTTGTGACGTAAGCAGGGTGCTTATATAAAAAACGATTTTACTTCGATGTATTAGAGTTTTCCTCCTTTTGGGAAAAAGTGCTATCGTTAGTAATAAACGAAACTTTTTGAGCCGTAAATTATTTCTGACTTGGATTTTAACTTCCTGTGTATACAAAATTCATTAAACAAGCAAAGGTCAAACATCGGCAACGCATCCATGCCATGCATTGAAGCAATTGGTATCTTAGCAAAATCTTTTGGCGCTGATGCGATGCAGACTTCGGCTAATATATCACAGTATCATTGAAGGAGTGGAGAGTACATTAATCCCTAGGTATATTATTTTATTTGTGTTTATAATAGTGCCATGAATTAGCCATCTGAAGGAGGTCACAAGGAAACATTCCATGCGTGTCACGTTATTTCGAAATGCTGATGCCTGGTGATAATTGAAATTCGTAATTTTTATCGTGTTTCACAGTCTGTAGATTTTCCATTTTTCTAAATCTATATCTACATCCATATTGTATCCCTCTAGCATCTGAAAGGGCACTAGGCAGGGAATTTTAGGGCTCCAGTCATTTCATGTGAATGAAAGTTACTGGTTGAATATGGAAATGTGGCAGAAAAAGTGGCAGAAAATATTTATAGGTTTTTCTCCGTGGTTCTGTTACGGCCGCGGTTATTACGAGGGAAAGAGTTAAATTTTAATTTGACATGAACTCAGTGATGCAACTCGACTGGGGTCCCATGTGCCTTTCTATTAGTCTTGATCTCGTTTCCTTCACTCCTGTGTGTGGGGACTCCCTTCCTAGTTCATAAAATGACTCAGCTACGCTTCGGTTCTCTCGCTGAAGTTTTTTTTTACAAATCTGATGATAATGCTTATAAATGTAATCTAATCCATTTATCAAACGGTTTTCTGATGGATTAAAAGTACTTGATGCAAGCTATTTATTAAGTTTATGTGTGCAGCGTCTCCAGTGTAAAATAATGTCTTTGTCAATCTTATTGCCTTTGCCCTCCAGTCGTCTTTTTCGTATTTGTATCGCCATATTGGTTAATCTTCAAAAAGTTATTCATCTGGTACACTTTATCCGATAAGCTCACGTAATGTAAAACTTTTTTACCCCCTCCCCCCTCCTTCTAATGTCAGATACCGGCTTTGACCTTCTGAATAGTGGTTAATCGTTTTGAACGAGTTGACTAATTAGGTCTCGTCTTGTCAGCTGCTATTCTTGTTTTTATCATGCGATAAATCTGATGTTCCAATGGCTGTACAATAATTAAACCTTATTAAATGTAAAAATATAATTATAACTCATTATTATTCTTGCCACTCGAGCATAAAATTACTATAGCAGTCTGCCAGTAGAGTCTCATTTATCTCCCATCCACGGAGTTCGTGCGAGAATATTTTACTCCCTCCGAGATGAACTCGGTTAACTTAAAAACTTTGCTTTGCAATCGTATAACCTGAGTAATTTCAGCGCAAATTTCGGAAGAAAAACAATAAATTTCTCCTTTGGGCTCCGAGGCTAAGTGGAACGCTCACAATAGGCAACTGGCAAGCTTCAAAAGATAAAGAAGGAGACTAGGCAACTGCACTATACATTGATTAAATTGGATTGCATAATGTCACATTACGGTCCACATTATCATTCCAAGACTTTAATCGCTTCTTCATCTTTAATGATTTAAAATTAAGAATTTTAACTCAGTTTTTATGATGAGAGAGTTGAATAGATCCTCGATTACTTTTGTTGATGAATAAGGCTCAATTACGTAAATATCCTCCGAAATATTCTTCGTATGAACTATGTCTACCGCAACGCCTTCTCTTACGTAAACTAAACTAAGCCAAACAGCGTTGTATAAATATTTTCTGAAGCGTATGAGTTGAAAATTAGCCTGTTTATTTGATTAATTGCCCAAAAAACTATTTGATATGAAAATATATGTTAATGTGAACCAAGTGACTTTAAGACGAAGAATACAGTATAATTTCCATATGTATCATTACAGAAACTTTATAATGGGTGATGGAGGTCTTTTATCATTTGAGCTTAGCCCTCTGAGGTTCCATTTTTTATACTTTGTCCCAATTCATTGAGGCCACGGTGATGATTTGCAGCAGAGTCCTTGCTTAAATAATCCAAGATGAATGGGTAAAACACCTTTCACTATTAAAACCATTGATATCAACATTTGAGCTGAGAACGTGGGAAGTATTTTTATCGGGGTAGGGTTTATTGTGATGGAATCTAATTATATTATAGCTTGATAAAGGCGCTATATATTCAAGTAGAATAATTTTGGATGGAATTCAAAATGCATGTTGCAAATTGAGATTCCAAGGTAATCTGCGATTTTGTAATAATGTGAATTTGATTGAAACTTAATATCTTACAAGTTGCCTCCGTAAAAAAATGAAAAGGTGGACATAGATAAGGGACATCCGACCACCAAATAAATAAATATATATATGTATAGATTGTTTTGGATGTGAGCCGGCGAAACTAGTCCCAGCACAATGGACCTACGCGGGAAGAAACACGGAACATCATATCATAACATATCTTACGCCTTATAGCTCACGTCTGGAGTTTTGTTTTTCTTGGTTATTCTTGTGCTTTTTTACGTTCCGTTGTAAATGCTCCATCAATCGGTGATACTCAACATTTATAAATCTTTAAACATAAAATTATGAATTATAAATCATGCAATCCGTTTAAATAATTTTATTTATTGCGATTTTACAGGTGAATTGTGGGTCTTTGGAATGGAGCCAACAGAAGTGCGAATATCCTCCCAGTCATGGCGATGATGATAGGTTGTTGAATGTGATGATGGTGTAGAAATGGACACTTCAGTATGCATTCCTGGAAAGAAATTAGGAGATATTTCAGAAGAGAAGAGGAACTTCATATCCGGATTATTAATGTGAGTAGAACCTATTACATTTAACGCATTACATTTCTTCCATATTATTGAAGATCTTTTTAATTTCAGGATAATATTCACGATTCTGTTTTACTTTTTATGCCCTCGAAATTTCTGGCATTGTGAACGATAAATTATTTGAAAATCAGATATCCATTTCGTGGGAAGATTAATATTATATTTATATTTCTAATTTGCCAAAGCATTGTTGGTAAGGTCGTAATTGCCATTCAATTAACATATGATCATGTCGCATTCACACGATAGTGGTTTGACCTCTTTTCAAGCATTATGTTTGCATATTAGTTCAACTGATAGGGTCATTGTATGCATAAATTTGTGCTTTGCAGTATGGGGAAGTGTTTAAAAATCGATATATTTAAGAGTTAAATCAGATTGTAGGTTTTGGGGGATTTTTAAAGTGTTAAATCTACATTCATGGCACTTAGAGCATTCAACTCCAGATAAAATTAATTCGACTCGTTCACACAGAAATTATGAAATATCAAATTAGTTAATCCATAGGAAAAGCATCTATGAAAGCACCAGGTGAATTATGGCCATAGTAGCCATTTTTCAGTCGTCAGCATACTTGTAATCACCTTCAAAAATGTCCCCGTCTCAAATTTTACAATTTACCCAGCAGATGCTCCTTATTTACCGTGAATTACTCTTTTCCATGAATTTAACAGTTAATCATGAGTGTGTTGTTTTTAATACACTTTATGCAAATTTAATATGCATTAGTTGGTACAAAAATTGGTGACAAATGTGTATTGATTAGAGTGCACTTAAATCATGTGATTAAAAAGGTTTGAAAAAGAAAGGTCTAATGCACCTCATTTGGGTAAGTACCTGAGCGCGTGTAGGAATATACTTCCATTTTTAAGTTTTATCCGGCAGGGAATGTTGACGATATTAGTGGTAAAATCGTTTTAAAGAAGAGTTTTTTTAAGAAGTAATATTTTTATCTGGTCAGTTGGAACGAAAATACTACCTAAATACTTTTTTATTCTCTATTTTAACTTAATTTTTTAGATTTCTGCGCCAAGTGTACAAGTGAAAATTTATTATCAAGCTCAAACCACACCAATTTTAAGCTTTATGTTACATCTTTTGAGAGTTAAATATTATAAAAATGAAAATTGAAATATATCATATTTTTTTTCGCGCGATTAAATTAAATCATTAGATACATACTAGTCACCAATAAAGGATGTTAAGCATGTTTTTGGGAGTTGTATAACAATTGGCTCCTCCAAATTTATCTCAGTAAAAATATGCATAATGCATTATCCATATCGGATGCTCTTATTTACGATTGAATGTCTTTTAAAAACAGCCCGATGAGAAGTCTCTACCATTTTACGAACGACGTATAGTATATGTTTCTGAGAGAAACATTTTAACATAAACAATGCCAAGGGCATTCGTCGGACCAGCTCAAGAATACTGCTTCAGGAAATATTTAATTTGATCACAATAGCAACGTCCTTCCTATGGTAAAAACATAAAAACTTATGCTAAAACTTAGTCACAACTTAGGCGTGTTGTAGTTGAAAAATTTTCCTTGCAAAAGTTGTGTAAACTTATTTGCTAAACATTTGTGATACGATTGGGAGCGTGTAAACATCACCGGCTCTATTCCATGAGTGTATAAAATCAAGTTTTTTGGAAATCTTTAACCGCCTACGATCAAGTATCATAAAATTAACATTTTTACCGTTCGACAACTGATTTTTTCAAGCGCTTTATGGAAAAACTTTCCATGACCAAGGGACATTGGAAATAGGAACACTACCTTCCTTGAGCATGATTCATATTCATCGAACGGTAAGAAAATGGAGGAATATGGCTTGGGGAGGGAGTACTGCGTGATATTATAGATATAATGGGCACCTTTTTAGGCAGCTACCAATATAGCTTTTTCCTGTAAGAGAAAAACCAGAACTAACTCTTTTACTTAAACAACCTTTCTTATGGGAGATGAATTTTTGTGTAGCAGAAACTAGGTCCTCCGTTTGTTAATCGCTCTATAAATTACAGTGGAACTCAGTTGTCACTTGACAGTAGTTGACACTTGTCAGTGGTGTCAGTGACAGTGGTGGTCACTTGTCAGTCAATGGTTAAGCGCCATTTAGTGTGGAAAAAACATTCTTCTGGAATGGGAAGAATAATTTTTTAATAGTGAATTTAAGTACACTTAGTTCCCTCCGTAAATAAACCATGAATTTACCGTTGATCGATGAGGTCCGTACTTCTGCCGATGTTGCGTATGTGCGATGACGAAGAAGGAAGAGGCTGTGATCGAGAGAGGAACGAATGCTGGAGAGAGAGAGAGAGGAAATTGTCGAGACTAGGATTGTGGATTGGAGAAATGCTTCGTGAGAAGAAGAGAGGAAGGAAATGAGAGGGAAAATAAATGGAGATTCAGGGGGGATCGGGAAGGAGTCTCAAGATGGGGGGGAGTCTCCTCAGTGGTAGCCGCCATAGTGGTAACCGTGGTAGCCGCCGCCGTACGCGGCGGTCTTGCCAAAGGAAAAGGAAGGGTGCGCGATGGTCGCCACCGGGTGCGCCGACACGGCCAATGGATGCGCCGCCACGGCAAATGAATGCGCCGCCACCGGGTGCGCCGCCACGGCGACCGGGTGCGGGACGGAGACTGGATGCGGCACCGGGACGTGCACCGCGTACGGCTTCGAGACTGCGACCGGGTACGGCTGCGGCACGGCCACCGGGTACGGCTTGGCCACGGCGACTGGGTACGGCTTGTCAACGGGGACGGGATACGGCTTGTCGACGGCCACCGGGTATGGCTTCGGGACGTAGACGGGGTAGGGCTTGTCCACGGGTACGGCTACTGGGTGCGGCACGGGGACGGGGACCTGGTGCTCGACGGGGACGGCATACGGCTGCGGCACAGCCACGGGAACTTGCTTGGTGAGGGTGACGGTGGTGCCGTGGCCGTGGTAGATGCCGCGCTTCTTGTTCTTGTTCTCCGCGGGTGCGGAGGCGGCCAGGGTGGCCAGGGCGAAGAATACCTGCGGAGATCAAGAGAGCGCACGTGATAAAAAGGGTGGTTTATTGGGTTGGGATAACAAGAAAATTCATTCAACACTTAACAACAATTTGTTTTTGAATTAAGGGTAATTAAACTGGATGTATTGAGGTGTTATTTGTCGGAACGGTTTGTTTGAAGGAAGAAAATTCTTCCTGTAGCCAACAAAAAATTTGACTCTTGAGTATCTATTGTTACACAATAAGTTTCACAGAACCTCGTCAATGGCTTTAACACTTTAAAATCAGGTTTGCTTGTATTTGTTTGCCGACTAAATTAGTATTTCCATATTTTATAGAAGAAATTAAGCTTGATTATATTGTTAAATATTAAAATTATTAAGGATAGAAAACGGTTTCACGCGTCACATAAAGAAAATACATCATGCTTTGGGATTTTTATGAAAATGCTCTCATGTATAATGCACTACCAATTGGTTTCAATTTAAGTGACCAGATTTTTCTATAAGGCAGATAAAATGAAAAAGGAAACTTTAAGTAAAAATATGTCATTCCTTCTTAGATACTCATTATCTGCAAAATTGAATATTTTCAATTTTATATTATATTATAATAAGTTGGCTTTACTCTTAGATGGAGTTCAAGTTCCATAGGAGCGACTTAATTTATAAACTGACATACTGCAATCTAATTTACTATTTCATCTTTGATGACGAAAGCTTAAACAATATTTTCTTCCTACGTCTTTTGCTGACATTGCTTCATGCTTCCGTGAAGCCGAACCATTTTAACCTTCATTCCCTCATCAGTTCCACCGTAAGATTCTATCACGTTAACTCTTCTCTTATGCTATCATTTACCCCTTCATTCGCTGAAATATCTCGCATTTATTTTGAACGAATCAGCCTTGTAGTTTCATTTTAGCCTGTGCGTACACAGGCTTTTTTCATCTGTATATTTATATGTTGGTGGCTCTATCTATTTAAAAAAATGCGGGAACTTTGCGAGAAGTGACTTTTCTTGAAACCTGAAACCATTGTAGTTTGACTAAACGTCACGTATCTCCGTGGTTTACATAATTTCTGCCATTAGAAATCTTCCAGCAACATCAAGGTTGATGAGAGAAGCACAAAATGATAAACGTATTTTCCAGTACTCTTACGTTCTAAATTTCGGCAATTACATAGATCACAGAATTAAATTTTTCCCCAAGTACTATAAGGTACTCCATTATCCTAACGGAAGCCGTTACTGCTCTCATTGTTTCCTCAGATCTTAATAATCCTTTAAAAAAAGTTTGGTTGCCTCCCTGGGTCTGAGTTTTTTCCTCGTCCTGCTCGTGTTGGAACAGTAATCCGTGAACTCGACTTGGGCTAAGAATTCATTGGCAGTAAGTGCCCCCTTCCCACAAAAGAAGAATTATTGTAAAACTCCATGATTAAAACATTTCCAACCATAAATACCACTCATAAAAAAATGAATTAAAGGAAAACTGAAATACGAAATATTGCCACGAGAAGCATTTTCGTGGCAACAATCTCGTGACAATGTGTGACCATAGTCTTTCTCTGTGGATGATATGGGTGAAGTCTTCTCGGGTGTGGTACTAGACTAGGCTTTCTATAGCCGACGGTTCGACAAGCGACAAGCTTCTCGCTCTTTTTCCTCAAGCCTTTGAATCTGTATAGTTCAAAAACAAAACAAAATCAACCTCAGACATCAGAATTTTGGACTTCGCTTTTCCCTGAGGAATATGGGCAAGTTGCTTGTCGAAACTTCGGCTATGGAAAGCCTAACTCAGTGCCACACCCGCGAAGACTTCATCCATCTCGTTGCAATTCCTACGAATTTCATCGCCGTTTGCGGTAGACATGAAAATTAGCAAAACTGAAATAGTCAAGAGGGCTTTTAAATTTTGAGGTAAGCTTAAACGAGAGATTTCTCATTTCTATTGTATAGTCTCCTAAAAATGAGAAACTGAAATTTTCACCGCGACTTATAATTGAAGGGGCTGAGGCAAGAGTAAACCGAGCAGTATTTCGTAGTTTTGGTGGTTAGGTAATTTATTTCGGGTTTATTCATTAGAAAATTCTAGAAAAATATTCAATCCAAAATTTCTTTATTTGAAATAAAGTTTAGGCTTGCAGTAAATTGGAAATCACATGTACTTTGACTATCTGATTTTTTTAATTTAAAATAAAAAATGAATAGCTTCAATTTAAGCTGACATTACTGATCCATAGTTTAATTTGACCTATACCAAATCAGAGCGATTATTAGGCGATATCGAATGATGAATAGCTGCGCACCTGAGAAAATTGCGATTTTAGGTTGGAAAAGTTATAACGCTTGTAAAATTAACAATCAGAAAAGCCAACAATTTGGTGCAAAGAGCTGACAAGTACCTTACATATTTGAATTACACAGTGAAGTTTTTCTTTGAAAAGAAGGAAAATAAGGAGAAAGACTATCGCATTAGTATTATGTTGATTCCGGTTGATGAAAATTGGGGCGAAAAAGCAAGCATAGTGGGGAAAGCTCAGTCGTGGAAGCGGCTAGAGGTATGGTACTTGAATGACAAGATCTAGAAATAGTCTTTAATGGCTGCCTCAACTACGGTGCGTTGCAATCGTGACCCATTGACGAGGTGACCATATTAGGAATCGATGTTGAATCCATTGTATCCACTGCTCCTTTCGTGTATTCTTTTAATGATTATAAGCTAGTTTATGATGGAATAATAAAAAACTGCTGCGAACCTAAAAATTATTGAAAATGAGACGCATGTTTCGAAAACCACCACCTTTGAGGCAAAGTACGCGCCTTCCCGCGAGTCTTCTAAGAGAAGGGTGTGTCTCCAGGAAAAAATAACAAGACAGTCAAGGCCATACGCCGCAGGACGGTTAAGAGATAAGAGATAATCCACGCGCAAAAATATTTATGTATTTCCTCTAATTTTCATCGAAAACTTCTTTTTTTTCCTTCCTGCCTAACCCAAGGAAACGTGCCTTTCAACTTGAACTCACCTGTGTTAGCGTGTGTGTCGCCATTAAAATAGTCACAAAAGCCACTCACCAGGAATTTCATGCTGACTGGGGGAGTTGGTGCGTTTGCCGGCCGCGTGTTAAAAGTTAAAGTGAGCGCCTTGCCAACCTATTTATACTCAATTCATAGCTCCTTCTCCTCCTCCGTCCTCACCCTCTCCTACGATCTGGTTACTTGGCGACCTCCCACCCCTGCTCTCCGCCCATTGCGTCCGCTTGAACTGGACACGTCAACCCCCTCGGCTTGCCCGCCTGTAACACAGGTCGTGCTCTATGCACCACTTTCCCAGTAGAGCGCGCCGATGGCGGTCGTTTCTACTGTTTAGCACACGCGTATTGACTTAATGTCGTATGCCTACCTACGCGCTCCCGGACGGAGACGAAAATGCCATCTCCTTTATTTTAGGGCTGCGGTTCTCAGTCTGCGGGGGGCTTATATTGAGTGATACGTGCTTGCTGGTTTAAGGGGTACACGAAAAAAGTTGAATGATTGGTTGGTTAATTGGGTAGGGAGCCGACAGCTGAGGTCGTTTACGCCGTTAAGTGCAGGTTGGTTGGTTGGTGAAGGAAGGATTCCTGGGGATTGGTAAAAGGGTGAAGAGAAACCCGGCGTCGGCGTTAGCCTACTCTTAACGAAAGGTGCCAAGGAGACCACGGTTTAACTCATCCGACGGACGGAGTACTGTACTTGAATTTCTCTCCACATGGCACTCGGTGCGACCCTTGCCGGTATTTGAACCCTGTCCATCGGGATTGGGAGCCAGTACCCCATACTACTACAACCCGATCCCCAATAATAATCATAGGATAAAATAAGTTAGAAATAGCTGAAAGTGAAGCTGAAGTAAGTTTGACATAGCAAGAAGAATATAAAAAACGAATACTAGACTTATACCAGGGGTACAATTTCGGGAATTGGGTGACTAAGGGGTAGGAAAATGAAAATTGTTTGAAGAACGCTGGTTTTAGGCAACGAACTGCCACGGTAGAAACGCTGGTTCCCGATCGCTCACCGAAGTTAAGTATCATAAGCCACGGCTAGAGTTTGGATGGGTGATCCTTCAATACGCCCCTGTTTGCATATGACAGACAAATTGTAAAGTGACCTTAGCTTCGAAGCGCGTTCGATGAAGTACAGCTACTACTCCTTTCTTCTAGCAGAGCTGGTAGGGGTGCTGAAGCTCAAGCTCTGAAATGTGTATCCGTCCGATTGAATTAAAACGAGCTAGAGAAATCCGTAGCGATAAAATCATTTTCCTTGACCGGGAGACAAACTTGGATCCCAAGATTTTAACTCAGGTGTTGTAATGTGGCACCAAGTCTTTTTTCGCTGCAAATCCCGGTCAAGGCGTGGAATACTTTCTCTGTGAATCCGAAGCATTAAGTTCATGACCGGGTGTGATAGCGTAACAGATATTATTGCGAAAACTGCGCCAATTTTCTTTGAGTGGATGAAGATATACCAATGATAGATCTCTATGTTGTAACATGCAATAGACGCATCTATATTTTTGCAGCATATAAATGGTTTGGATTCACGGGTGATTTTAATTTGAAATTTTAAACAAAAGTTCTGGTAATTACAAAACAGTTTTCTGGTTTGTCTTAGAAATGAAAATCTTGCGAAACATTAGGATGGGCTATCGGATGATTTCGGGTTGGTTATTTATTTTGTCCCCACAAAATAAGAAATGTATCCTGGTCAGTGGTAAATTGGAATGTAATAAGGAAAATTATATGATGGAAGTGTAATAATGGGTACCTCTGAGATAATGCGTGCTTGATTGCATCTGAAGTAGATCTTAGTTTTGGCTTATAAAACATGGCTTCCTACAGATAATAGATTCATTGTTAAGGCTATAAGAAATCAGTATTAAAATGCCAAGTTTTATGACGTATTTAAATATTTGATGGAGTTGTGTAAAATTTGATATTTTCCAGATTAGGTGTTATAAGACAGCGATATGAATATATACTAATATGAATGAATAGTATAAACTTTATAATTGAAGTTAACGAAGTAATATGAGTCAATGCTCACAAATTATTCTAGGAATCGGCCTTTTTTGTGTGGTTTAATTTTATATGTTGTGGTCGAAAATAACGTATATTTATTTGTATTTATTCTTATCCCGTAATTTATTTTTACCAGAACCGGTCTAGTAACATAGGTAAGCTGGCATAGGGGTCATTATTTAAACTCCTCGCAATGCAAGTGCGCTACTAAATGCTATGCTATTATTGTACTTGGAAGTTACTTCAAGAAACAAAAGCCATGTGATATGACCTAAAAAGTTGTGGCAACTAGTATTCTATTGTTACATCTGTTAATTTTCCAAGCATGAGTGAACACATTTCATAATTTTTATTTAGGTTGACTTTGTACACCGTCTCTGTTTATCTTGAACATCATCAATTAGCTCCCCTTGCGGGTTGTAATATACCTCGCCTCGTGTAATATACTTTGAAAGGAAAATATTTTAGATTTGTCAAAGTCACTACTTTATTGAAATATGGAATATGTAGATGCAACTTGTATATGAAGGAGTAACTTGACTGCAAATCCAAATACTCTCCCTAGGCTGAAAATAAAAATCCTTACGTACGTTTGGCTCAGTCTTAAGTTGGATGGACTCTCTCTATATATTTAAGGAAATATTATTTACTCCATGAAAAATGCCTTATGTTAATTTACCTTTAAATGGCTCTGAAAGTTTGAATATTAAGGGTATCCGTATCTACGTATTGCCAAGCAAGCCGCAGGGGCGTTTCAAGCAGTCGTGTTGTGATACCAACAATGAAGGGGGGAATAGGGAAACGGAAAGTGACGGAAAGTACGAAAAGTGAAATATATTTTAACGAATACCTTTGTCTCGCTCTGTATTTCACAGGCAATAATGGCGCGATAAGGAAATTTTGCACATACAGACCTATTTTGTTTTTTTTTCAACCGTTCATCTCTCTTATTTTGTCGCTTCTGACAGCTCTGAATATGTGACGAGGGCCTTGACCTATAAGGATCTTCATTCACCTATGGCAATGCAAAATTGGACCCTGCCTGGCCTGAGCAAATTATACATTTGCGAAAACTTTTTCACAGGATAGGTATACCTTCGTTCGATGTAATAGGTTTTTACCCATGACATTGACATGTGCGTTATTTATAGTCAACTTTCTGAACTGGAAATAAAGTTGGCTATTTGCAGGTTGCGGAAGTATTTTTCAATTTTATTAAAAACGTACGGGACGTGGGCGTTTATTTGCTATAATTATATCCAACTTTCTATGAAGTTTTGTCCATTTTAATTTTCATAGTTTTACCAAATCAATTTTTATAGCTCTCCTGATTTCTTTATAATGTCTCTAGGTATCTTTTTAGAGCCATTGTTTTGCTAATCGGGTTATTTTTCTGACATTTCGGCATTATAATCTTCTCCTTTAATATTTAATAAAGTTATATAGTCTCCGAAAATTTTAGGGTTTCTTCAATAAATGTTCAATTCGTTGGTCTGTCTTAATCGTTTTCATATGCATTTCAATTGCAAGTAATTATTTGTTCTCTACCTCTGTTAAATATTAGGTGTGATTGAATTATTTGTAAAGTTTGATGAAGGTACATAGGCATCCTAATAAGTGTCTACCAAAACATCCCTAATGCCATTGAAGTTAGCTAAAAAAACTTTACTGTGTAATTTCTTTTTCGTGCCAAATCACGGATATTTATATCTTCATATTAAGGCTATATATTTTATTTCCTTCTAAAACTAAATATTTAAATGTTTAAAAGCGTACATGTAAATTGCGATGACAACGATTTATCAATTTAAGTATCTAATACGCCGTGGTATTGAGCAAGAATAATTTGAATTGATCTTTCTATACTATTTTGGAATTCGTTTTTAATGGGGAGTTAATATTTTTTTGTCATAAGGGATGGACAACTTGGAGTTGATGCCATATTCTTGACTTCAATGGAATTGGTTTCACTGCTCATATTTGGTGCATGCACTAACTCCATATAAATTTGAAACGGAATCATTTAAGGATACATGTTTAGTTTTTCCCTGCGGCTGGTCGCGCTGATCTGGGACAACTTCTTTGGCCGTGTCACCCAGTTTAAATCGACGAAAACGGAATAACTCCCTCTTCTTAATGGGGAATAACTGATTTTTGATGAAGAGAAAGTACTAAGTACCATGGGTCACGTCAGTCAGTTTGGACTTAGAGGAAGAAGTCGATCGTAGTTAGCACACCAAAATGCAAGGACACGTTCCAAGAGCTGCCTGCTTCACTTCTAAGAAAAAATGATACTAGTTTATTCAGACTCTGCAGCTACCATAGGGACTTTTTTCTCCAAATTTCAGGGATAAATTTGGCGGGTACTATATTACAGGGTTGCTACAGGTGAGTAAAATCAGTAAAGTCAGGGAAAAGTCAGGAAATTTAAAACTGGTAAGTAAAATCAGGGAAAAGTCAGGAAATCAGGGAAATTCAATGCAGAGTCAGTAAATTTGAAAATACTGGCGGCCAATGCACCTATTATATACTCAAATATTGCTACAAACATTTTGCTGGCTGTCAGCTGTGCCATGGAAGTAGCGCCGTGTGAGTTCCTATGTCTGCCGCTCAATGCTCGCAACACGAGCCAGCGTTACTTGTGTGTCTGCCAAGGAGTCTACATTTAATGTAGTATCCCTGAAGTATTCTGTGAAAGTATTCTGTGTAAGAGGCATTGAATGAGGTTACCAGTGTGCCAAAGAAGGACATGTTAAAATTTAAGGAAGAATGTGTAGCTTTTGTGAAGGCGATGACTGCCAAGCTATTAGAGAAGTCCCCACTAAGATATAAACTGTGCAAGGCGATTACTATTTGTGATCCCGACGTGATTGCTAAGTCCACGGATGCAGCTAATGGTTGTATGTATCTGTATTTGCCTCAGTTTGCTCCAGAGGAATAATTGTATCTCAGCTGAATCTTGTGACAAGATTGTTACTGAATTTAAAAGTATAATAGGGAAGCCCAATGTTGTGCAGTGTATGAAGGATAATGATCGTAGCGTGACCCATGTAGATCACCATTGGTGCACTGTACTAAAAAGTCAGAATTTTTCTGATTTGGTGGTTGCTTTTATCCGAATGATTTTGATAATCAGCCACGGCGATGCTTTTTTTGAGTGCGGATTTTCAATTAACCGAGAAATTGTTGTTAAAAATCAATTGGATGTGTCACTAGTCGCGCAGAGGCAGGTATATGATGTGGTCAACCTGGCAGGTGGTATTGAGAATATTACTATAGATAATAAAATGATATACAGGGTACGTAGCTCGCGTTCAGAGTACGAAGAGGCACTCAAGCAGAGGTCGAAAGAGGATAAGGAAAAGGAGCAGAAAAGAAAAGATGTTATGAGAATGGGATGTGAAGTCAGGGAATTTACGGCTAAAAGAGGAAAGCTGATGTTCGAAGCCCAACTGAAATGCGAAGCCATAGATGAAAGGCTAAAATATTTGACAGGCTCTGGTTAAATTAGAATTTTTTTACGTTAATTCATTTTATGAAACTGCCTTTAGTCATGCTATGATTTTTGGCGATCCTATAAGACATTTTATTTTGATTAAGGTAATTTTACCAGGGATTGACCTCCTTGGGAAAAAAGAGCACAGTGTCCAGATGAAAAATTACTTTTTATGCTTACCAAACATGCCTAGTATGAAGTATAAAGACTTAGATTGAAATACATATAAGGAACTTACAAGTTCAATTCAGCCATGCCTGAAACGTCTCTTAAGCAATTTGTGGAAGAAAACTTAGAAAAGAAGACATTAGTACTGCAGGTCAACACTAACTGTCTGTCACCTTTTTTTCAATATGGTGCCAATGCATGCCGTATTTTATTTTTTATAGTAAGATGGCAGGAGTGTAATCTCCCGCTACTTTACAATATTTGAACCGGAGAAAGGCTTATATTATCAGTTGTCCCCTAGAAGTTCAACTAATGGTACATGGTCAATTACTCCCCCATTTTAGTTAGTGTTCATTTTATTATGCTATAAGGTCAACCAAATTCTTTTAAGTCTTCGTTTTCAGAGCCATTTCGTCCTACGAGCCATTTAGGACATTTTATTAGGGTTATTTTTGATAATGTGCATTTTCTTGTGCAGAATATTATCCTGTAATGAATCATCTTGTTTAATTGTTTATCTACAGTATTGCAATGTGCAATTTACAGCATTTTATTTGAGTTTTAATTTAAATTAAATTTAATTCATTGCTTAAACTCCTGTGCTTTTGAGCAATTGTACCTGAATTTTTGACATAAACTTATAACAAATATGCATACTGAAAAAATCACTTGGCAAAAAATGTACACTTTAATTATGAAAAAACCGACCCAGGTTTCGGCAACTCAGTACCATTTTCAAGGTACCTGATCGTGTGGTGGCCGAGCATAGAGTTTAAGGGTGAAAGGGGGGGGAGGTAAAATGAGTGGGAAAGGGATGGAGTTGCAAGGCCGGGAGTTGGGGGTGGGGAGGGGGTTAGGGTAATCCTGGGAAATTGAAAAGAAAGAAGCGGGAGGGTTGAGTCAATCTGGGGTTCTTTTTGTGGAGGAGTGAGAACAATAAAGTGAAGGACGATTGTTGGTGACTACGAGGGCAGGAGGTTGTGGGAAGGGGGGACGCTGATTTTTAGGAGAGGAGAATGGGTGGATTTTATGTAATGACATATGGTCATTACATAAAATGCTTTGGCAGTTAACAATTTCAAATTCCTCTAGAAATCCAGCTTATAGTAATTGTCAACTGTATGTAAAATTTCATAATCAAAATTGCTAAAATTGGTTTTTAAACACAAATATTCTGCTAAGTTTGAAATACCATTTCCATTTATAAAACAGTTTTTGTGTTCTTTCACTCGGTATTTGAATTTGCGTCCAGTTTGACCAATATAACAATGTCACAATCGTCGCACTTCAGTGTATACACTCCACTTTTGTCTGTTCTCACATATTTTTCTTTGGAGTTAAAAAGCATTTTCTCCAGTACCCGAGTTGAAAAATGATACTCCATGTGTTTCGTCCGATATAAGTGACTCTAGTTTATGTGCCGCACCTTGGAAAAATGGCAATGGGTACCACTTTTTTAACTGTTATCAGGGGGATGAATAGTTAACAATTGTATAGATTTTGATTTTTCTACTTGTTTTATCACGTTGTCAAAACAAGCCTGGGTATAACAGTTTCTGGTGGCGATCATGTTAACTATGGACCATTCTTTGTTGTAATTACACCGAGGCATGGGTATATTTACCAGTCTATGTGCCATTGCCCTCAAAGAAGCTAGCTTGTGCCTATGGTGATGATGAGAACCACTTGGAATTATCACCTCAGTAAAGCTGGGCTTACGATTGATAGAAAATTCGGGGTAGCCTTTTGTAAAATTAATGGTTTAGTCTAAAAAGTAAAGAATTCAATGCAACAAAAAAAGCGGTTAACCGTCGTTTAGTGCCCGCCCACATACAAATAAAATCATCCACGTATCTAAACGAATAATTTACGTTTTTAGTCAGAGGATGTGAGGATTCGAACAGTTGCAATTCTAAAATTTTACCAAGTGATTTTTTCAATATGCATATCAATACTATCCACAAAGTTACGCCGGAAACGTTTTCTAAAATTTATAATAAATACTCTCCTAGTCATGCATTTTTGTTCATATTTTTCGAAAAAGTGAGGAAAGTCAGGAAATTTAAAAACCTATATCTTGTAGCAACCCTGTATTAGATCAAGTAAAATTAAGCGGAAACATTCCTCAGATTTTCATTTGCAGGCTATCAGACGGACATACAGGTAGTCAACTGTAATTAATGGTAGTGACTTAAACTTTTCTCTCTTTCTGATGTGAATGAATGTGTGGTTGTGTCAAAGTTTTCTTGGCAGCATTAAATTTTGTACGGGGCACACTTAGAACAATAGTCACATTTCAATTATTAAGGGTGCATAGGAATGTAACAGGAATGGAATATATAGATTGCCAAATTAAAGGTTTGGTATTTTTCATTACTAGCTCTCTGTGGCTCATGACGGAGCTCTTTACCCTGACCTTTCCCAATCATGTCAATTTCTATTATGAGTTTTGGAAGCAAAGTTCTCCGCGTTTACTTTCATTTCCATGATTACGAAAGATATCGCATCATTGGCCTCTGGGACGAAAAACCCCTTAGAAGCACCCCTTCCCGAGTATATTACATACTCTTATATTTTAATCAATCACAAATAGTATATTTGAATGGATGACGGAATTATTGGATCAGAAATTCAGAAGCATCTGGATATTTGTTTGTTGCTCCAGTTCTCCCAATTTATCTAACTTTGGTCGAGTGTGGTAGATTATCAACGGAAGCATCATGCTTAAAAAATGAAGTGGGCAAGACTTACTTAATCTTCCTCCTCACTTCCTCATGGATTATGCATTTTAATCGAGAGTGCGTTTAGTAATTCAGGCGTCAACTTGCGCCACGCGAGACGCTCCAAATAGGAAGCTAAACTGGAAATTGCCAAGGGAATTTTATTATTCAGGGACATCAAATCTCCTTTCACTTTCTTCGACGTGTTTACATTCATCGAGGAGTTGTTTGTCAAGCTTGATAAAAAAAACTTCTTGCTTGCAGACCAGACCAATTGAGGGATTCACCTCACCTCCTGTAATACAATTATCCAGTTTTCATTTTAAAACACTCATTTTTTTAAACGAGGGAAGGATCCCTCTATATGCATTAATTTCAATTTTCCTCGAAATGAGCAAATATGTATTATCAAATGCCCGTCTCAATCAGCCGATAATAAGAATTTTTATTTGAAATGAGAATCACCTTCTAGCGGTACCGATTGACGAGACTGTTCATGTGAAAGATGAGCAAATAGTTAATTAATCCGTTTATACGGTCTACATAATTTTACCCGTCATTTAAACTTATTTTATTAACAAGTTATTTATGAGAGCTCGTAGTTCGATTAAAAATTGCACGCTATAGTTTGAGAAAACTCACTATTGCTGTCTAATTACAGCAATAAATAGCTCCTCACTCAATTATCCGCTATCAGAAAATAATTAAATTTTTTTTTATTTTTCAGCTAACAAATTGAATTTAGAATTTTCAATTTTTTTGCAGGCAAATAAGTACATAGAATATTTCTGCGCAAAGATTATTGAGGTTAATTTAAAATATCTTGGTCGACGCAATATGTGCGATACCATTTTCTGTGAGCGGAAAATCGAACTTATATTTAGCCTTCTTCTGCTTTAAGTAATGAATTTTAACAGACCTTTAAAGAATTTATAGTGTGGATGTGCATTTACAACTTCATTATCAACTATTATTAAATTTTGCCTTATTCTGCTCCAAGTAATGAATTTTAACAGACCTTTAAAAATTTATTGTGTGGATGTGTATTTTCAACTTCACTATTCTATGAATTGAAACGATTTTATTTCACCCAAAATAGTCTTGTACCATAACCATTGAACAGCAGTATCATAGCTTAGTTTTAACTTGCGTATATAAAATATTAATTTGAATATGTTTTTGTATTGAAGTATGTATTTTTAAAGGAATTTATATATCCTTTATTTTTAGTTATATATGCTTGAAGTCCCTTCATAATATTCATCATGCTTGAATATTGGCGCACTCAAATAATCTGAAATGGGTAGGGAAATGGTAAATAGCATGTACTAAAATTTTCCATTTTGGACGGTCAATAGATATACCGCTGTTAACATCTTTCATATTCCGTGGCCTTTTATTTTTATCGTATTTTGTTTTACCTTTGTTGTACCTCAATGACCAGCCTGTTCTTGAAAAGCATTTTCCCAGCACCAAGTACTTTGGGTGTCCGGTTGATTTTACCTGGTATATATAATAAGATCAAGATATTTTCATGTGCCATTTAGTACTGTTAAGAATGAGGCGAAAGTTTCCAGAGGACAAAGGTAAAGAGTACTTCTTCCTCTGGAATTTTCCAACGTAATCCCCCACCTTAATCTAGCAGATGAAAATATCTTATCCTGGACAGCTTGTCACTTGTCTGTGATGACACAGATTGTGACGGATTAGGTGTTGGAATTACTCTCTGGCCTCTTCGAAGCACGAAAATGCTTTACGAGTAGCATCATTGATGGACGGTAATATCACTCGACAGCTAGTTCCTAGTTGATGAAACCATCTATCAGCATAAGTCATTCAATCCTAATGATCGATTGACTGCAGCCCTCCTTTCCTTACTGTTCATTGCCTATTTATTTGTGTCGTGATAGTTCTTGTGTTTCACATCCAATTTTATCTGGTCAACATTTTCATCCCTTGCTCTTCCTTGTTAACTTTCTCTTAACTTGTCCCTTGCTGTTTCATGCGAGTTCGTTGTGTTCAAGAGTGTGGGCATTGAGATTTTCTATGACCGCAGAATTTATTCTTAGATTCTTCCTTCTCTTCTCCTTATTCAAATATTGCAACGCTTCTATAGTCTATTGATCGGTATTTCCAAATATTGCTTTTAGAATCGATAGTCCTGGGTGGCTTAGTGGCCTGCTCCATTTCCGGCCGAGGAAACATTTTCCTCCGGCCATTTCCAACAAATGAAGTTTGTGTTCAGTTCTTTCTGCGCTATTTTTCATTCGCTTTTAAATATGCATTGGAAGTGGTCGGATATTAGGACATGATTGGGCAGTTGATAGCAGACGTGTTGTAAGTGATAGGATAAGCAATAAGAGTCCGATCGCTAGAATAGTATTTGCCGCAGAGGCCCTGGCCTCCCTCGCGACGAACGATACACCCCAACACCGGTGTCCAGACGCCTGGCGAGTTTTCGAATTTTCTTGGAAAACACAAACTGCGATTTCTCGCAGTTTGTGTTTGGGAGAAGAAGGCGAGAGATGCATTAAAAAAGGAGAACCAAACAATTTACTTGGGAATAAGGCTAATAAACGACGAATACCCCCGAATAAGTCAACTAAAGCGGAGAACATGAGAGATGACAGGGGAAAAATGGAACTTGGAACGGAGCACCTCAGAAAAAGGCCAACACTCCCGGGATATTTTTCCAACGATCTATGACAGAAAGAAAATAGATATAACACACACTAAAAGTACGGCCCAAGCACTCTCCGGATATGGGGAATGCTTAAATTACCTAAAGAAGATTGGTTAAAGTGAAGACGGGAAGTGTACCATATGCGGTGAAGAAGACACAATTAAGCATTCAATTGAAAATTATCCTTGGTTCGAAACATGGCGAATTAGATTATCTTTGGAGATGGAAGACGCCAGCCAGCTAACCAGCAGAGACCTAATAATGTTCTGCCTCAGGAAAGGCAAAACTAGGGAATTAGGAAAACTCACCCAAATTCTGCCTTGAGTAAACGCGATGGCCAAAGTGTGGCATTAAGTCCGCGTCTTTATATTTGCAAATGTGAATTTATGAAAATAATGAAACTTTAAAAGTATCCGCAAATATGAAAATGGTAGATAACTGTAGTAATGCGAACAATAACTTGTTAATAAGATAATCAATTGCTATAACTTATTTCCAAATTATAAATTGTGATACTTTTAATATACGAAACGTGTGAAAAAACCTATGATGTATGATAAATATTAAAATTACATATATGCAAATATGAAATGAAAGATAATTGTTATAATGCGAACAATTTTAACCTAGTAATGGGATTTCTAAATGTAACAATGTGCTTTTACTCATTTCCGAATTCCTAATTGTGATAATTTTGAAATATGAAACGTGTGTAAAAAGACCTACACAAAACCGTGCCCAATGTAAAATTCTACAACTTTTATGTGTGTAAAATGAAAACCTTCAAAAAGGTCAATGAAAAGGGGTTAGCAAAAATTGTATATTTCCTCAAAAAAATAAAGAAACTTTCAAAATGTTAAATAAAATTAGGACATGATTGACGTGCGAGAAATTCCTATGCTATTAATGCTAATGCCGATATAAATTCGTCTATGCTAAATTTGAGTTGAATCTCTGCTATCGTGATTTAGACTTTGCGCGAAGAGAAGCACTGCGGCAGAAATTTTCCTATGCTGGTAGGATTTCAGTTATTAGAATAAAAGCGATAAAGAAAAAAAACGCAAAATGTTGATGCACAGGCTTGAATGCATCGAATAATAAGTATTATAATATGGCAGTAGGGCGTGCAATTCTTTGGCAGCGTATGCCATAATGTGCGTATCTAATGCCTATGGACTGAGTAAATATATACTGATTTACTCAGTTATTTTGTGGGAAAAATTCATTTTAAATTAATGTTTCATGGAAAGTATTTACGTTAATTTCCCAACCTGGTTACCTCCATCTACATTTGGCCTGAACTTATTATATAATTGAATCTTCATCTCTCCTGTGATCCCGGTTGATTGATTGAATTGATTCCTGTGGAAACCAACCAAAATATATGCATTGTGGCATTAAATAAAGAATAACACCATGCTACAATATTAAGCATTATCATGTAAATTTGGAAATTACCTTACAGATTGCCAATATAACCTTCCGGATTTTTCCTTCCAAATTTTGTCGCCACTAAGAAACTTTATTTTTGAACTAGGTAGAACATTTTTTATTTAAAATGTGGCATTTGTTTCAAGTGTGGCATTTGTTGTGGCATAGCAAGCTTAACGTCAGGGAGGAACCATCCGAATTTTTCTGTATGTCTTTACATTTACACTGCCATTATGTGGATATGCATATGCTACTTCTCGACTTTTCGCAGTAATGTTGGGAATGCAAGGTAACCAGCGTTTGCAATACTCGTGCCACGAGCACTTTACCGTGTACTCTTACACATAGGTACATTTTTTCCTTCGACATAGCTTAATGCACTCTTGATGGGTAAGAATGTGTTTTGAGATATTGTAGATTGGAACTCAATTTTCATTTATTTAATTTGACTTTCTCTCTTCGCATCTCACAGCGGTTCTGCTATGACATGTTTTTAATTTGCGACCCGGAAACCGGTACTAGACTGTAATATTACCACCTGTCTTCGACAAGGACATCAATGATTGCAATTTCGGTAATTTGATACCTTCGTGAATGCATTGGAAAATGTGCTATGATCGACAGATTGTGGTTTCAAAATTCTGAGCGCTTATCTGTCAAGCAAAGGTAACTTGATCATTTCAAAGGATTGAATGCTCTTTGAGGTTAATGTAGATAAGAAACAAACGAGATGCTGCTAGCGAATCTGGATGGATTGAAATGCGAAATGGATCTATTGGCAAATTCTTCGTATTCGAAATAGTAGAGACATATGTATATGATGGAATGTAGCGATTTGAATTAACTTTTCCCTCGTAGAATTGCGGAATAATTTTTGCAGTACTCAGAAACGGTAGTCTTAAGCATTTTTAACCAATTTGTCTCATAAGTAGTCATTTTTGTCAAAAATATCTCTCAGACCATACTTTGTTTGGCTCAACAGTTTACTGGTGGTGTGTTGGACCTAAGGTTTTGATAAGCATAGCACTAGTAATTACGTTCCTCCAAACTCTTTGCTTCGTTTTTTGCTATAATTTCCGAAATGGATCGAATTACGTCTCCATAGTGTGTTTTACCTGATGCTAGATGGTATTCTTCATCAATTGAGTACGAATATTTTCTCTAACAATTTCTTACAGAATTTGTTATACATGTAATCGAAGTGATGTTTAAAAAAACTGGAGAAATTATTTTGTACTCAAGGGAAAATTTGACTGTTTTAAGGCTTACATGTAATCAAGTTGAGTTCAAGGAGATATCTTCATTATGAATAAATGCGCTTCTGATGATATTTATGAAAAACTCATTAAGTCCCCTGTTTACTTCCTGCTTCGGTCCAGTTAACGCGTATTTTATGACTTTAGTATAACGCTGTATCTCCAGTTTCGGTTCGGCCTATTTAATTGGGCGAACGTGGAAATGAGGCTATTAAATTAGTCTGATATCCAAATGCCAAGATTTCCAAAACTCCATGTGGTGGAGAGATAATTTATCAAACATGTGGAAGTGTTGACGCTGAATTTAATCGCTAAGGACCGGTTTGCGATTACATTTGGGCGCAGTCTCATTGAATAATTGGGATAAATTGCTTCCAATGTGCATTGCCAATAACCGTCAATCCACAATTGGTTCAGTTGTACGGATCAGATTTAAGTTAATTGAAGGTTCACGAGAGAAAAGATTCATTTTAACATCACAACAAGTCATATTGTATAAGTTCTCTCTTCACTTTGTTAGGTGGATATTTTAATCGACATTCTTTTGTAGTTTCGTTAGATATCTTGGAAAAAGGGAATGGGCCTTGACTGGTCAGGAAATCCCAGAGGAAAATTTCTTAATTTGATAACAGTGGGTGGTCTCCAATGGCCAGAGTTTGTTTTCCTAGAAATTACATGCTCACCTAACTATGACGTAAAGGGTTCCGTGATTCTGTGTTAGTCATTTATTTGTATTTTATGTTCTGGGCAGTGGTGTGGCAAATTTTATACGCATACCGTGCACGCAAGTTATTTCTTTGCGAGCGAAATTACTTGAATTTTGTCTTGAAATTAGAATTTTACAAGGCTAAGAAAAGCTAATTTTTTCCAACGTGTTCCTGTAGAAATGCATCCATTCTTTAATTCAACTGTGAGGAGCAAAAATCACCTATCGACATTGCGATCAATCGCCCAATGAGAGGTTATGAATATTCATGAACAGGCGAGGTAGGAATATAGAGCTCAGTCCCTGTTGACGGTGTTCCTCAAATTTATCATTATAATGCCGTTTTACACGAGGAACTCCAATGCACACACACTGTGTGTGTGTGCATTGGAGTTCCTCTGTATGATTGTGTGTGCAGAGGAAATAACGTGTAAAGTGGAGTAATGGTATAAAGTGGAGTCACTGAGTAAATGCGAGAACGAGAGGTAGAGTTCCTGCTCTATTTCAGCGCCGCCTCCTCGCAACTTCTATAGATCAAATTGCAAAATAAAGTGCCTAGTATAAAACGGCCTGAATAATTTACTGGTAAGTGGTAAATGGTGATAGATATTTATTAGGTATTAGACATGATTGAGGCGGCGTTTTCCAAGATATTCCCCCGTGTCTAAGAAATATATTGGAGTGCCATTCTTTTTGTACTTGATTTTGGTACAATAAAATGTGTCCGTGTGGAAAAACCATTGTTTTTACGTTTGTTTGGAGAACAATGAATAGAAAAACCGCTAGACATTTCAGTTCCTACGAAATATGCCTTATTAAGTTTTGCTGTGATATAATAACGCTCCCCCTTAAAATTCCTTACCTTAGGAGGATATTCTCTTTATTTATAGAAGATTTAAACCTGTTCGAAATCACTATGTTTCGCTCTTATAATAGCTACATTTTTAAAATTGCGTGCGCTGGGAAGATGCTGTATAGCGCCACATTCCAAAATAAGAAAGCAAAAAGTGGTAGCTACTTCAATTCCCTTCATTAGCTGTTTAATTTAATTAGAAAAATAAGTATTTAGGCCAGTCGCTCATATGGCAGCATTTAATTTCTAGAAATGGCTGTGGAATGCTTTGAATGAAGGTGGAAACGAATGTAGCAACGCAGATTTTAAGAAAGTAGTATATTACGGCATTTGAAATGGGAGGAAACACTTTTAAGGAACAAGGTCATGTATTGATACCTTCTTTATTGGCATAGACTTGATGCCATCGTGAAATCATTACCGTAATAAGGATTGGTGCTAGGACCTTGTTCTTGTTTACCTTTAAGGTCGATGTGAAAGGTTAAATTGTATCCAGGGCAAATATTGATTCATGGTGGGCCTTTTACACATCTCGCGGGAATTAATAGGTATTAGGTAGACGTAGGGTACATGTTTTATTTTATTCTTCAAAGCTTGTTCTCATGCGAAAAAAAACAAAAAAATCAGGAAAACTTTAAAAAATACCAAATTTATGTTAGTAGGTATCTTAAATGTCTCGAAACGAATATGAATTAATTTATCGCCACGAATACTCCATCCTTTCGTCTACAATGAATATGCTGCATGTATTATCATGTGAGTTTTCTACTTTTGTGTGCCTATATATTTTTTAGCTTGTCACGCCTGTGATACCTTAGTTGATATACATATATATATATATATATATATATATATATACAATATGCCTATATATATATATATATATATATATATATATATATATATATATATATATATATATATATATATATATATATATATATATATATATATATATATATATATCTTGTGTATATATAAATGGGGCAATGGTTAATTTACAGTCATTAAATATAAAAATACATAGACATATTCAAGGTTGTAACCTTTAAAGTTTGGTGCTGTTTTTATTTACAAATTTAATTTGATTGCTTGGATCCATTTCTTTGTTGAAAAGTAATATGCCATTTATTAAATTATGATAAATTTTGCTTATTATTAATTAATTAAAGTATGATAAATTAAGCAAAATTTATCATAATTTAATAAATGATATAACTTTTCAACAAAGAAATGGATCCAAGCAACCAAATTAAATTTGTAAATAAAAACAGCACCAAACTTTAAAGGTTACAATCTTGAATATGTCTATATATTTTTATATTTAATGACTGTAAATTAACCATTATGTAATAAAAAATAATTGTAAAACATTTTCAACATCATGTATCATTTGTTTATTGCCCTGAAGATGGATCAATAAAGGTCCGCAACGTTGGCAAAAGTTTAAAAATATATGTATATTAATTGACCTAAACTCGTGATATTTGCACCGTATATTAAAAGAGGTCGAGAGTAAATACCATTTGAATAGTCTCACTGGTAGAACATGTAGCGCTTCGAGGTATTTAATAAGTTTCCGTCTCAATAAAAAATTAAGCTACCTTTATAATTGGATAATTCTTGTCTCTCATTTTCAACTCTTTTTATTACACGGAGTTCACGGCAACCTTCTCTAAGCTAGGGCATGAAGATTAAAATCACAAAGATTTACATCACAAAAGGACGGAAAAGAGCCTGATCCAGGAAGCAGAGAAAGAGTTACGTTTTGCCACCCTCAAGTTTTCTCTAAGCACACTGAGGGGAAGAGTTCAGATTCCACTAAATCTTCTCACTACATCCTCGCGAAAGCACAGCCCCATGGATAAGTTAATGGGATTGTCTCTTCGAAAAAATGGTTGGCTGAGCCATGTGACCTCATGATAATGTTTGGATGTCACTTCGAGGTGATGGATGCGACTACGCAGCAGGGGCCAGATCAGACATGTTTTTTTTTGTCCCCGCGGGTGGGTTGGTTGTCAGGGTCTACGAATTGCTCTCATATCCGGTCGTAGCCCTGGATTTTGTTTCATTTTTTGGAGTTATTAATGGCATTCACTCCATACTTTCAAATTTAAAAATTTACGTATTTTCGCCGAAATTTTCTTCTCTTTCGGATCTTCACTGCTGATTTCCTTTTTAATTGAGGGTCTGAGAGTCATAGAAATACAAGTGAAATCAACACGAAAAACGATATAAGTGCATATTTTCTAAGTTGGTACCGTCGAGTACCGTCAGGTAGCTACAGGAAAAGGAATACAAGTGTTCGAAAGTATGGTGCTGCGATATAGCCGCCGAACACATAAGCTACTTTGCTTTTTGTCATTTCTTACCGGGCTAACGTGATAAAGGTGACACTGGACGATGTTTGTCACTTGTATTACTTTGAATTTCAGGTCATCAATTATTAGATATAGTTATAGTTAAACAAGTCTCGAAAAAATCGTAATAATCGAATCCAGAATTTCTAATATTTTTTTATTTATTATATGACCATGATTTCACGTCTGTCAGCAAAACATTCAGCCCTATCAGTGCTCGAAATATACCATAGAGAGGTTACACTAGCGCAGAAACTAAAAATGGGGAAAATCTTTCACTCATTGGAATTAAAATGAAATAGATTACTTCTTTCTTAGGTCTCATTTCGCTGACATAGGGATCGTTTTACAGAGTGAATTTTATTTTGAATGCCTGTTGCTACAGGTTTTAAAAAGTTATAAGAAATTATTTTAAGCTCTAGGATAAACAGAGAAAAACACTACGTTTATCAATAGCCTTTCGATAACTAAACCTCCTCTGGAACTGAAACTTTTAAATCTTATGAAAAATCCATATTAGGTACGTTGGCCTTTTTTATTAATTATTTATGTATGTTTGCATATAAACAAACACCATTCCAGCTGTCTATATTGTTTATATTAAATTATATTGTTTTAAAACTTTGCTACGAGTTTAATGGTATCTGTTGTCGTAGCACCATGTAAAAATATGTATTGTACTCTAAACAAACTAATATTTGATTATGTCTAAATTCAAAACTTATCGTGTGAATATGTGCATCAATGAATGCTTTGAAATTGAGGAGATTCCCATAAAATCCTGATTTTTTTGTGGCTGAAAATATTACATTTTTCTGTCCACGTTAGCACGGTTGAGAACTGTGAGTCTTACGTTTGGAGGCGAGGTATTTTGACGAACAGAGTGAGCTTCCAAGGTGACAAGCGCAGGACACTATTGACTCATGCATGATTTTTTGGCTGTCCCTCCATGAGAACAGTGTGTCTAATCATTCTGTTATTTCCGTTTAAAATGAATTAAAACAGATCTTTCCATCGTTGCCGAGATCGACCTCGATCGCATCGGACTTCATGCTCCCGTAGCCGATTAACGAAAAAATCCGCTCTTGGGCGATACGAATTATATTCGAATCTTTTTTTTTTCAACGACCATGCACATCCTTCCTAGTTTTTCCTCCTCAAGTCGTTTTATCTGTTTCGCAACCATTTTAGCGCACACAATTTCTTCCACGGTTTGATCGACCAGACGCCAGCCTTGCCCGCTACGCTCTGTTTGGAGCGAGGCATTCTCTCCCCGCGTGACAATGTCCATTGTCTGGAGTCAGTGTGCTTCCTTTTACTTTTCCTCTCATTTTATTCCTGCTAGCAGTTCCCACGTCCATCCACGACCCCTCCCACCCTTGGGCGGCCACAGATCCCACTCACTCCACTCCGTCGCCCCGCCAATGGCATCTCACGAGACTCTTCTTAGTTTATTTCTCGGCGAGTGGTTGTAATATACGTCGTCGTCATCCTCGTGTTTCGTCGAATCGGAACGCCCTTCTCCTTCCAGGCCGCCTTCTTACATTATTACAGTCCGGCCGGGCCTTTTCCCTTTCTCTCAAATGCTCGATCTCCTCGCGATAGCCGCTCGCCACAATCTTCCCGAACGTCCTTTACCTCTCTCGCTATTCCGTTCAGCTCTCCCTCCGACACTCCCTCCGCATGTCGAATGAACAAGTGTTTTGCATTATCTGCTTCCTTCCTCCGAACATTTACTTTGGCGCGACTCATGCCAGAAATTACGCCACTTTCTCTCCCTTCCACGCTCCTCAATCCAATATATTTACATGGCATCGCGTCCCGAGATCCCATACCTATATGAAGTTAAACGGGAGAGAATGGATGCGTAATCGGTGCCTTTGTGCGATAGTTGAATTTTATAATAGCTCTTTATCATTTATGAAACTCTTATTATTCCCCAAACTAGGGCCATCTAGGGACCAAGTGCCAATTTCACTTCCTTTATCTTTTTTTGTCCAATATTCTTTCATGTTTTCGCTATGAATTGTTTTCCTTTCTTCGTACCACTTGGGGTCTTTTTTCCTCTCCTCCATCTTGTAACCCCTCCGATTGAAGCATTTCATCTCTTTATTTGTTTTGTGACTTCTTCTTTTATTGTTTATTTCTAAGTATTTATTTGCATCTTGGATACAGTTTGTTGTATACTTCATTTCCGAAATATACATGAAAATTCATTTTGTTAAACTATCGTCATCCAAGGTGTAATAATGCTAAAAAATTTCAAACTTTTTTTGGTTCCGTTACATTTTCTATATTTTGATATACTTCATCATTACTTGGCCTTTTATACACAGTGTTTCACTATACACACTATGTTTATACATAGGGTTCGTTGTGCTTTTTCTTAAAAAGGTTGGTAAATAATTTTGACTGCCAAGAAGCATATATTACCCGACTATTTTATGAAGTTAGACCTAGTTACAAGATCTAGTTGCCTATTTGGTATCATACCTACGGCTCCGTATAATGAAGTAGTGCTAAATGATTAGGAGGCATTCCTGCATTGATCTGAATGTGTTATGAGTTTGGTTCTGTTGTAACAGACCTTTGTACATTTTCAGAAAAAAAGAAATTGAACTGGGGAGAGCTTTTTCACATATGAAGCCATTAATAAAGATGTAGTGGCTTATAAAATTTTATAAAAATTGAGTAAGAGGCACTGCTCCGATGACTGATATCGCCCACCGTCTTGAGTGGCAGGTATATTAAGCACATTTGAGACGAATTTGAAAGTGGTATTTCAAGCCACTGACCATTCACCTAGCGAGAAACGCCCTTTGACATTATCCAACGGTTTGATAATTACGAATAACGTTTGGGTTACAGGCTGAAGTAATGGTAAACCTCTTTTGAAGGGCTTGTTCACCATTCTCATGGTGTCATTATTCCTCCAGTTGTAAATCATGTACGCTCATTTAGTTCCATTTTATCCACACCTTATCATTCTCACCCTCTTTTGCCCGATTCATATCGATCTATTTAGATTTCATGTTGTCGGTCCATTCGAAATTCTCTGGAATATCGGCCGTTGCATTGGGATTTTGAAGATTTAGGAGACGTGAATGGACCATAAACGCTCAGGGATCCTGTATTTTAAATTTACGGTGGTTTGAAAGTAACAAATGAAAGAAGTATTTAAGAATAAGATGTACCTAATTATGAAGATAATATGTGTTTACGTGTAAAAATATATTTTGGCTGAAGTAAGTTACTCGAGCAAATTTGGTATATTGGTAGAATCGGAGTTTCGGGAAGCGTAGTATCCGTATCGAATTTCTTTTCTGATAACTGATGCAGGGCTAGCCATCCTTTGTTCCCTCTTTAACTCTACCTCCACATTAATCACTACATCTCATGTACATAGTACGCTGCCATTTTCCACGGAGGTGAGTCGCGGGGAAACACCCAATTAAGGATATCTAAAAACAAAAATTCAACTCGAACCAGGTCTTAAAAAATAAGTTCGTGTCCGAAGGATTGTATTTTTTGTCCCGCGAACGTGACAGGACTAATTTCAATAAAAAAGTGTTCTTCTACGGAGAGAACAAAGTCTTCCTTTTGGCTCGCCCTGTAATTTTTTGTTGTGGTACGCCTCATTTGGTCTCGACGCTTCAAAACCCTGCTCTCTCTGAGTTATCCTCTTTGGAAAACGAAAATAACGGTGCCTCGAAAATAAGGCCGAACTTTTTCGGAGTTGCGCGGAGTACGCTCTAGATGGCAATACGGGTCCGATTCGGGAGAGTGCAGTCCGACGATTAGCTTACGGGGCTTGGACAGATTGAAATGTAAAGGAAGCATGCGGTAATCGAGACTATGTGGAGATTGGTCGTGTTGGCAAGCGTGTCCGAGTTTGCGTGGGAGAAAGAGTTTAATTTGAAGCGTGGGGAAGGCGAGTTTCCATGACTAGAAGCGGCTTGCCGATCGGTATGTGGCGGTTGGGATAGTGTTCTCACGCGGAGGTCAGTAGATCAGAGCAGATTCTCCAGCCGAAGACCCGTCCCTCTCCTTTTATGAGGCATTGCCCCAACCTCCCCACTCACCAGGAGATGGAGCGGCTGGGCGCCATCGAGCCCCGTCTCTCGTCTACCCTCTACTACTAGATTGCGGCGTGTCATACTCACTGCTACAACACACGTCTGATCCGCTGAGATATACGGTGCTGGTTTGCTGCACCAATGCCGGCGGAGACTGGCAGCTGTAGAGTGCTAGTGGAATCCGTTATGCAGAGGCAACCTATATTTTTTTATACTCCGCCATATTTATGTCTCCCTCTCTTATCTCAATGAATGCAGACCCCGATTTTCCGGACCTGGCATCAAACCACGGACCTATGGCCACATCACGGCTGATGAGAAAATCTATTGCATAGATTTTTACGCACTATGATAGTTCATAGGATCTATCTTCGTGGACTGAGGGCTTTTTCGACGCATTCTTTTCCGCTTAAAGCGAGATATGATAAAATGATATCTCCATCTCCATGATAACTTTATTGTAATATACTCCTTAAAAGGTGTTTCGGATGAGAATACTACCATTAGGCATAAATGCTTCTGCTGTCGCAGCTTTGAAACAATTTCTGATAAAGGAAGGAGGTGGCGACTACCTTAGGCATATAACTTGCTTTCTCTAATCTCTAAAAATCTTCGAGTGAAGTAGAGTGAGATTCCAATAGAGTGAGATTTCCCCCTAGCTTCGAGACAAAACTGCACCCCTCGTATCGAGTGTAACGTTACTCGAGGCTTCGAGTGAAAGATTCACTCAAAGCGTCGAGTCGTTGTTCTCTCGTTATGCTTTTGCGAGTAAAATATTGCGAAAAAAATATTTTTAAAGGTTAATGCGATGATGAAAACAAAATTTCAGAATATGTAAGTGAAAATGGCTATGATAAAAATAAGAAAAATTATTTCCCCAGCATAGGATCGAATCCCGCACCTGCCGCTCCTCAATCCTCCACCTTACCCCTGTGCTACCAGTACCTTGAATCTAATGGTAAATAATAGGTTTTACATCCTTTCTCATTTCCATAAATTTAAACCGGGGATTCTTATGAGGTTATCGTGAGGGCTAGGAAGAAGCGATAGGTATCACTGTTTTGGCATTTTAATAGCTATAATATGAAATAGTCAAAATATACTATCTATAGATAAATATAAACATCATAACACAACGATTGATAAGGAAAGCAAAACGCCACTGTTTTATTGGAAGGAAACGTTAACGGTTAAACTTATAACACCTAAAGATAAATTTCAATAAAAAATTTAAGGACTACAAAAATATATTGGGAATAAATGTAACAAAAAATTAACCTCTAAGATATACAATAACAGATTGCATATTTTCAACGGGAACGAAGAACCTGTGGAATATTTCGTTTCTGTTATCATTCGTTGTGTTATCATGTTTATATTTCCCAAGGAGATTGGAATTTCCTAATATCGCCGACCTGCCATGTTTGATGACTTAGGTATGCCCGGAAGGGTTATCTGGGCGGAACCTTTGATTCGAGTGAAGACTCACTCAAACGTTGGTAGGTTGAGGGAATTCACTCGCGCCGTTTGAGTGAAATTTTCAATCAAAGGGCACGAGTGAAAATGTTTCACTCTAACAGAGTGATTCGTGAATATGTGGCTTATGAATAAAGTGTGGAATAACAACCAAGTGCTTTTTTTATTATTAAAATGAAGGAGTTTCAAAGAGTAACGCTGGAGACAGTGCCTCATATGATAGCTAAGCTTTATTTTGTAATCCATCTCCAGTCCATGTTAAGGGCCCTAAGGGTCAGTTGGCAACAATACGTCTAGGAAAAACCGAGCTCGCCTCATGCACAAGTTTTTGCTGCAATTACAGTGATTATATATCATCCAACTTGACTAATGAACGATAAATCGAACTATTTTATCCATCGGAAATGGAGAATGTTTTACTTTTATAAATGAACTGCAGAGCTTTTACTTTAAATGCGTTTTACGGAGGAATCATTTAAAAAATTCCACTGCATAACCCTTTCTAAGTCATACACCAACTCATTCACTGCGTACCACATCATTTGTGCAAATGCAATGATTGGAAACCTTTCTAAGTCATTAAAATTCATTGTGTGAAGTTTTAATTTTATTAAGCGTAATTAATTCAGCATGAATGAAAATAGAAGTTGATATTAGAAATTAAATGGCTTTTCAAACTAATCGATTTTTTATGTTAATAAACCCGTTTAATTAGATGCTATAAGGAGACTTCGGTTGATAGTTGCTGTTGAAAAAGGAGAATAGTTTCTAATACTTAAGGAATTAATATTCCATTTGTTGCATTTTATTGATATACTGCTGTTATTGTGATGGATAATATTATATCCTGGAAATTCGTCTTCCTTTAAATAAGATTATATTAGAAATCCTGGTGCACATTGTTCTCATTTGGTGTGCACTTGGCCATCATAGTAGAATGTATGTGATAAAGTGTTTTATTCGTCATACATTGGTGCAAATTTGAGACTCTTACTGTCTTCCTTGTGGATATATTTTGGATTTCTACTTTGTGGAATGTGCTTATCTGTTAAGCATGTGTGGAAATTCGTGGTGAGAGTCAGCTAATGGTAGTGGCAGGAATACTGGCTTTCCTTCTTGAGAATCCTGGTTCAAATCACTGCTGTGTTGTAGATTTTTCATGGGAATATCCATTTGTACTCATATAACTTGTGGAGAGCACTTCAAGTTAGGTAATGTGTCCTTCAGATGGGACGTAAAAATGAGGACCGATTTAAGCCTTACCAATCCTCAAGAGAGCAAATGGTCTCAAGTGTCGGTCGCACAATCTAATGACTACTATTCCTAATGATTAGTGAGTGATTGATACTCAAACCTAAAACTGCTAGCTTGATTGGGATGAAAAACGCGATCTCCCAATCACCGATATTTTCTTCCAGGCAGTTACACTTTGCGGTTGTGGTTTCTCTCATTTCAATATTATTTCTTTAAAAGATCGTTTCACATAATGGATGTGAAATTGCGCGATTGAGAAATCCGTAGGAATACCGAGAGAATGCGTGCTCCTGAGCGTAAACACGGCATGTGTCGCTCACACCCACGGTAGCATAAGGCAGTCGGCACACCTCGCCCTCTCACGTCCCGATGGTAGACCCGCGGCTCGCGGAAAGCGCGCATTTTTCGAGAGCAGGGCGTGCTGAGATCGTTTTCCCGCTACCAAATGAGCTCCCGTTATTAACAGCAAGCGTTTCGCTTTCTAAAGAGGCCTTCGAGGCTATCGCGTTGACCGAAGTGGGCTCGGTGGACGACGGCGATTACTCTGGCTCAGGAGGAGGCGATGAAGAGAAAAAGGGAACGTCGTGCACCGCATGTGCGCCCTCTCGCAAGTAGGACGAGATGGCTGAACCTCTCCCTTTCCTCCCGCCTCTATCGATGGACGCCCACAGGGCCGGCCAAGCTTCAGGATTACGGACTGATTATCTGACTATATCACTCGTTTGTGTTGAAATTCGTCTCGTCTTCCGACATTCGAACTCTAATCTCTCTAGCGATGGTCAGGTGTGTTAACAGTTCAAGTCAACCTAGGGATGAATTTTTTTATCGGGCAAGATATATCAGTTTCATTCCCCGAGTTATTATCCTCAATTCTACTACTGAATGATTATTATATCAAAATGACAATTTCATAGACCGGGTTTTGGACACAATTATCGCCAGCCTACACTTTAAGAGAGATTCCCTCACCTTACTTTGTATTGTCTAGTTGGTAACGGAAGCATTCGCGGAAAAAATTATATCTAATTCCGTATTAATTTACGTTAGGTTTCCACATTAAAGCATCGTAAAATATGGTCGACTTTGAATTAGTGAGAGATTTACTTACGGGCGAAGGGTTATAGTCCTTCGCAGTCCCGACAAGATTAATCAGATTATGTAATAACTCTGAATGACATATTGAAGGAAATTTTAACTTTTACAGTCAAATTTTAATAATGCAAAAACATCTAATAGCTCAAAGAACATGGAGTCATTATCATGGGCCTTTGGCTGCTCATAAAAAACGACCCATCAAAAACGACCAACATCAGTGAAAATATGTCCCTTTCGTGACGGGGCGTTTGGAAAAATAAAGTCGATTAAACATCTGAAAAAATTACCATTCCAACTTAAAAGTAGCTTGAGGAGTGTTATGACTTAGTATTATTATTCATGTGGTGGAATATTTGTCTGATCAACAGGTGTCGTTAAGGGATAAACTGTCAATTACTCTAACTTGACTCATCGCAATTAATCTATCGACATATTTAATCGGGAATAAACAAATATATCGTATGCTTAAATACGCTTCCTTCAAAAAAAATATTACTGAATGTGATATACTTATATCGTTCAATATTTACCTCCGAAATAATAATAATTATAATTTTTATTGCTTCCTTTTTATACAGTACTAGCGGAAGGTGCCCGTTGAAATTCAACGGGTGTGAAAAACATTGAACTTATTTTATAAGAACACCACATAGCCTGAAGAATACTGCCAGCGTGGTCATTTGAAGAGTTCGTAACCTATCTTGTATATTGTTTTCGATGTAGTAAACATACTGACCGTTTTTCAGGTGCACGGAGTGATGAGTGACTCTTGGTCCTCTTTCATGCACGGCAAACCTAAAAATGAGTGATGTAAGTTAACTGCACTTTAACACTTTTAAACATATATAAATAACTCGCAACGTTTATGATGTGGGAATAAATATAATCTAACTTCTATACACCTTCGAATCTAACTCGCAACTGGATGTTTGCTACTTAGACTTCTCTATAGACTCCGTAAACCACACCCTACTCATTTACAAACCTATGCTCAGGTACAATATCCATGGTTCTCTTTTATCCTTGCTCCGAAGTTTCCTTAACTCGCGTTATCAGCGCGTTTTAATTGATGGAGTGTCGTCCACCCACTCGCCGGGCGCGTCAGGGGTTCCTCAAGGTAGCGTCCTGGGTCCCCTTCTGTTCTCCCTTTTTGTTGATGATGTCGTGGACTGCGTTCTTCCACTGGGATGTAACATTTTACTGTATGCGGATGATTGCAAGATATTCAGGAAGATTGATGGCCCCTCCGATTCCAGTTCCCTACAATCCGCCCTCTCATCCGTCCACGCCTGGTGCTCCATCTGGCAGCTTCTTATTAATGCCTCGAAGTCGGCTCTACAGACCTTTTCACTAAAGCGCAAACCTCTTAAGTATTCCTTTACCCTCTCACAAAATCCTATCCCATGTGTCAACTCCCACTGTGACTTAGGGGTAGTCTTCGACTCTCAACTTACCTTTCGCGATCACATAATTAAGACTACCAGGAAGCCGATGTCAGTTGTCGGCCTTTTGTACCACCACACGGGCATTCAGGATCCTTTTGCTCTCCGGACAGTATTTTTTGGTTGTGTCCTTCCTATTTTAGAATACTGTGCTCCAATTTGGTCGACCGCTAGCCCCATAGCCTTGAATACGCTCAATCTAACTTAACTTCTTTCTCGCCATTGCCCGCCATTGCCGCCCTTCCCTCAGCAACTTATCAAAAGAATACATCCTTTCTTCCCTTTCAATCCCAAACCTCTCTCTCCGTCATGTACTATGTGACATGAAGTTCCTCCATAGCATTTGGAGTGGCTCTCTCCACACCAACTGCCTTCTTCCTCTCTTTCCTCTTCATGTTCCTCCTCGTTCCCTACGCAATAACTCCCTTCTTGACATTCCCAAATTCAGACTCTCAATATCCCAACGCTCCCTATTCTACCGTATCCCTAAATCTTTCAACTCCCTAGCTTCGCAATTACCCTCCCTTGACCTCTTCTCCACACCCTCCTTTTTCAAATCAGTTCTCAGAAAACATATTGCCGAGTTGAGTCCCTCTATCCCGTCTCCCTGTCCATAAATCCCAATACCAATCTTTTTCCAATGTATTTCTCTGTTATCTTTTACATTTTAAGGGTATATTTTGTTAAAATTTCTATTTATTTGTTTGCTTGTCGACCAATGTAATAAGCCTTTGTGCCGTTTTTGGGGAATTTTTAAATAAATAAATAAATAAATATGGATCTAAATCTTCGGCACTACTGTACGATCAAAGGAGTGGCCAAGCTTTCCACAAAATATAGGTCGCGCTGCAGTCGGCATGGTTCCGCTCTGTGTCTCAAAAATGCCCGGTTTAATTGGGAGGCCAATTCCGGTACCATTATTTTCAGTAACTCCATTTGAATCACGGGCTTTCCTTCAGCATGGTTCGCTTGTGTGTGTCAAAAATGGCCGGTGTTAATAGGGAGGCCAATTCCGGTACCTTGATTTCCAGTATCTCCATTTGAATCACGGCCTTTCCTTATTAGAACCACTTTCTCTAGAGTGGCGGCGCTACAATCTGCTTGGTCCTGATTTTTCGGTGCATGCGGAATGTTTGGCAACACACATTGGGGGCAAGTTTAGGATTCATATGTATATTCATGGATGTGGGAATTGGTCTAAAAACAATTCGCAATCGTAATGAGAGGCAGACCACTACGTGTAATACATCTGAGTATTAAACGATGGTAAAAAACACTGTGATTGTTGTAGAAATAGAGGAATTATTACTATCACTATTCGCTGTTTATAAGTATTCTTCCACATTTAATTTCGTGTGTAGTCTATTTAATTTCTTCGTGTGTATAGTTTACTACGTAAGTGTTCTCTCAAATACATGAAGTGCTCCTATGAGAGATACTTTGAGAATAGACATTAAAGAATATACTTGTTGTAAATATGCATTGAATTTATCGATTACCCCCCGAAGCAATCTATCATGGGGCCCTTGGGACTCTGGGCCCTTCTTATACAGATTTTCTTTCTACATGCTATCATGGGCCTGCAGTAAAACGTGATATTTAAATGCTAGAGGCATGAATATATTTGAAAATCAAATCTCTGGTTGTCAAGGAAATATGCTATTGTTGATTTAAGAGAAAAATGAGAGATTTTTCAGCGAAAAACATAATATTAAGACAAATACGAAGCGTAAAATAAAATTGATTGAAAGAATTAGAAACTTAATTTATTCAGCCATCCGATAAAAGACACTCCAACCCTCTATCTTGAGCGGAAGTAATTTTAAAAAGCCAAAACTTAAACCACTGCACAAAACCCAATACGTAGCTTACCAAAGGGCCGGCCCTTTTTTGGGACATTTTGGGGCCCTGCGATCTTTTTAAAGTAGTCTATAATTTTCCTCAGGTCTTAAAATATTAGTCTGCAAAATTTCAGCACGATCAGAGTAAAACTGTAGATTTTTATGAAAACCAAACTGAAAAACATACAAACAGATATTCTTATTTATATATATAGATTTTTCAACACATTTAAACAATAGATGGAACCTTTAGGTTGCCCCAAAGATAAATACCTGTGTAGGGGTAACCAAACGTTACCGTGCAAAATAGAAAATCAACAAAAAGAATATATTTACAAAATTGACATCAGTGCTACACTACACAATACCACTATTTACAAAGCTGTTTCTGGTTAAAGAAACAATTTCATGAGAACTATTGAACAATATTTCAATATCATCCAATTTGAAGAGCAATATTTTGACTTGTCTTAAAAACAACATAACCTTTTTTTCCATTCTTACATGCTCTGGTAGTAAGTTAAAGATTTTTGGTGCTAAATAAACAAAACTTCTCTGGAATGTGGTAATATATGGCCTCGGGGGCAAAACATTGGTTGAATACGAAAGTTCCATTTATATTGTCTTGCCACTATGCCAAGCAAATTACCACTCCACATGTAAAATTTTTCAATGCTTTATAAACAAATAAATAGCGCAAGGGCAAAATTTTCAGGTCGTGAAAAAGTGGAAGGGTGTGAGCATACAAATAATGGCTGCAATTTCAGCGCTGTAATTCCAGTGAGGAATAAAAATTGACTTGATTACAGTTCAGTATGGTGTTTTATCATCAGCTCTCAAGCATTAACGTATGCTAGAGATTATAATTTTCACAATCCTGTGAATTAAGCACGCACTCAGTCCTGTCAGGTGCCCTGAAAAAACTGGGGTGAGCCCTAACCATCCTATGATAAAGAAATGGTGTACGAGAGGCTTGTCCCTCCAAATTAAACCCGCATTTAAGGAACATCATTTTACAGGTGGTGCGACTCTTAGCGGACCCCTCCCTTCACTAAAACGCTTCCCCATAACCCTCCCTGATCCCTTGTGTTCTCTAGCTCTGTCACCTCGTCTTCCTTAGCCAGAAGGTTGCCCGGCTGTGACCGGCCAGCTTGCTGCTGCCTATCATTCCCGGGCGTCGCCAGCGAGTGGCCATATTAAGTGGTCGGTCGCTTCGAACGGCGCGCCTCATGTTTGTGCATCGGCATTCAGAGTTCGTCCCTTGGTGAGCAGGATTATTAGCATTAACCTCTTCCCCCATACTAATCGCATGGATAAAGGAAATCATCCAGGCGCAGTTCCAGCCATGTTCGGGAGTTATGGTGTGGCGGGGAATGGAAATGTAATTGATCTGGTTACGATATCCCTCGAGGATTGCGAGGACGTTCTTAGAGGTACTCGACCGAGCGTCAGAGCTGCTTTGAAAACTACGGCGTTTGAACCTTACGGAGAGGTTTTGATTCTGAGATAATTCATTTTTCAAGCATGATGGTTGCTTTATTTATGAGGTGTTTCGGGGAGTAGCTATCCTAGACTACCTTAGATGATTCTAATGCATTGCCAAGGTGTTCTTGGGGGTAGCTTACATTGGTTTATTTAAAGCCTTAATGGCATTTATAATTTTCTGAGTAGCTTTAGATCTTATAAAAAAAATGTTTCAGGATTTTCCACAGCATTTTTCGCATGGATCTCAATAGACAGTATTATTATTCCTCAGGAAATTCACTGCGGAACGCATCTGAGCTTATTTATCCGTGAGGAACACCGTCAGAATAATCCCCCAGAAGTCCTATTTGAGGTGGCTCCTAGTAAATATTTTTGAGAATGAAAATCGCAGGAATATCTCACATGAAGTCATTCACCTTTTTATAATAATAATAGTAATTGCGACTTTATTTTCGAGCGAAATTAGGACTGTGTAGTCCTTTATTACATTTAACTCGTGCATCACACATTAACACCCATGCCCTGAGTGGAGAAAACCCACCCAGGCGGGACTCGAACCCGCGACCTTCTGGATAGCAGGCGAGGTTATCATAAACTTTCCTTCGCATCTCTCCTTGCCCGCTCTTGAAATCCTCTTACCTTCTGTCTGTCATTATATTCTTATACATCCGAAATCCTCTACTTTTCCTTCCTCTTCCACTCTTACCTACTCCCGTCTATCATCTCTTCAGCGTTGTCTCTACTCTAAAGGTTCCTCTGTCCATTGTTAATGAGTCCTTTAAACGTTTGTCACTAATTTATTTTCCTCTCCCACCATGCATAACACTTTTTCTTTAATATTTCTCGCTTGCCAGCTCACCCTTTCCATCACCCATAGCGCGCACGTCTCAAATACGTCCAACCTGAGCTCATATTTTTTCCGCTAAGATTATTTAGGAAGAAGAATTTGAACACCGTCCACTATTTCAAAAAAGCAATGGATTTTTCAAGAAAGCTGATTTTAGTAGTCTACCAATCCCTAGGGCTCAGTTTCCAATCTGAGATTAGGTTGTTTATCAACTGGGGAGAAGGTCAAGAAAGGTACCTATATAAACTATTGTGTGGGACGCTGAAGTTAATAACCCTTCATTACTTGCTGTATCGTTCTGCTTTATGCGCTTCTATCTTACCTCTCCCGCTGCTTTCCTTCTCTTAATGGCGAAAAGGTACCTCTCACTCTTCTATGAAATATCTTGCTTTTCAAGATAGAATGGAGACTTATATCTAATGCCTATCTGCCTTTGGAGGTTCTATGACATTTTTTATCTCGTGTTTATATTTCAATTCGTCCCATACCTTATTGCCGTGACAAGGGGATTATCATGATGAGAAAGCACATTTACTTTAGTGCTTCGTGGCCCTTTCTATTGTTATTCCCTCTCAATTGATAGACTATTGAAGTCGATCCATATTCGTCTCGGCAAGTCATTAAATTTAAAACGAGTCATTAAAAAATATTGCTTCGTATAAAAGAAAGTCTTTTATGCAAGTATTTCCTGTTTTTATGTCCAATGCCAGAACTTTTGGCCTTGCTCGAGGTAGGTAACTGGATCTACAGAGCGCAGAATCAACATCACTCAGTTCGCCTTAGCTGCTAAATTGCTGTTGTTTGTCGTGAGAAAGGAGGAGTGGGTATTCATAATCTTTCTAGTCATTATCTTGTACGCTATAATGCAAGTATTTATGTAATTTCATCGCCTCGACATTTATCATGCTCATTTTTATCTTTGTTCAAGGCAATGTTTTAGCTAGAAATGTGGGACGTTCATGTTCTGCATTGCTTATACACGATCTATGTTACACGTATTACATGATTTATGTTATACCCGAAGTTGGGGAATTGGCTCACGCGCTGATTTTTTTGGGAATAAGATGTTTTGCCCATCCGAACAGAATGTGAAGGATATGGAGTGTTGAGAAGCATGGGGAAATTAGAGTGTACAATAAGTACATGCATTTTCCTCGTTCTTCCTCTTATTTTCTCCCGGAAATGTTTTGATTCTTATTAGTTTCGTGTGATTGTTTTTAGCGAGTTTAGTTCAATTCTCTTTAATAACGTTTATTTGAATCAGATTTTTAATGAATGACAACTTTCAAGTACTCGTGAATTGAGTACCGTTATATATTGCCAGATAATTGTGAGTGACATTACGGCATTTCGTATGCCAATTCAATAATCCTACTTTATCAAATAATGAAATAGTAGTTATGGAAAAACGATTTAATTCAAAGTAGTTCATTAAAATAGTAAAACAGGCATACGTTCAACTTTGTGGCGGTAGTTTTCAACGCAGCATTTTTGCGATCTCTCTCATCAGGGTATTTTCCATTAGGTGAGATCCCCTCGCCGTGACATCATTGAGATTTTAGACTTACTCAAGTTTTATATAACCCTTGCTTTTTGAAGGATTTGAATAAATATAAATGGAAAGAGAGATAATTGATATCATAAGTTACCCTCACAAGCTATTATGGTGATTATTTTCTTCGTCCCTATTGAATTTACTTGTTACTTATTCTTTGGTGTCCAATGTTCTTTTACTTGACAGCTATTTTGTTAATTTCCTGTCCCATTAGATATCGTCGACCTTAAACCTATCAATGCTTTGCTGGCCATTTAATAATGACCACTGACTTCCACGTTAGTAACCCTTGCAAACGATCAGATAATATTTTACCTTATCCACTATGCAGAACAATTTTTCTTACGATGCTCCAAATGCATTGCAATAACTATTGGGGAAAATGCACCTAAGGCTGATTAAATTATCCTGAGAAATTCCTGTTTGGTTACATCAGGTTTAATGTGCCAGTGAAATTCCATATTTTAGTATAAAATATTCCTCTGTGATGCCCATGTTGAATTTACTCAGTTAGTTTTCAAGTTTTGATTCTAAATCTACATTCTGCCCTGCGAGCAATCGCGGGGGTGTGTCGGCGGGGATGTTAGAACACCATCCGTGGAAAGAGGAGGAAATTGGAAAAAGGAATACGATGAGGGAAACGACTAAAATGCATGTATGATGCGAAGTGTTTTAGCTTGTCACAGTTTTATGTTGTTGTAATCATCAATGGTGCTTGGAAAGAAGGAATTTTCGTATCAATTAGTTCGTCTGTATATGTCTCTCATTTTTCACTTCTTACTGCTGTAGATCTGCTGTATAAATACGTGATTAAAATAATATCCTTCGTGCTGCCCTGGAACTCTCCTGGGGCACGATCACGGTTTTCCATTATGAGTGCGCTGGCGTTATCGTTATTTTTCAATTGAACTTATGAGAGTGAAAACGCGATCGTCAATTTTCAAATTTTGTTAGGTGCTGTAAAGCTATAGTTTTCATTGATGAAGTGCGTAATTAGGATAGTAACTGTAAAGCATCGCGCTTAGAGAGATTTGCCTTTTGGATAACGATAAAGACAACGGGAAAGATGGAACCGTGTTCCCACTCTTGATCTGAATGTTTGTAGTTATTTTAGCCTAGTGCGTAGCATCCGACTCCGTAGTGGCTCCCAACTTAGTTCTTTCATCTGCTCTGCTACATTCTCTGTTCGCTCGTAGCAATTTTTATCGGAGCATGTGGCTTTCATTTGGGTTTAATTTATTTCGCGTACATAGTCTTCCTGTGCTGGAACCCGAATGCTTGCGACGTATTTGGTGTGTAAAAAATCTCTGTTAAACATCTTCCGTCGTTACAATTTATGATCTCCCTCGAAGTTTTCCGGGATGTGTGGGTAGATATTTCATCTTCTTCTTCCGGGATTCACTCGTGTCGTTGTTTTTCAGGAGGCCTGGAGGCGTCTTCCGTTTAAAGATATTCTTCGATCTGAAGACGCCTCCAGAATAGGAGGAAAAATATTCTCCTGAAAAACAACGTCGCGATTGAATCAGGAAGAAAATGGAAAATAATGATCTCGTTGATAGAAAATTGTTTCAGTAGTAAAGAAGTATAAATCGTTATATCATAGAATTATAATTTTATGATATCATCTCTGATTAAGCTATATGTTTGTGTATGGCATACAAAAATAAATGATTTTTTCCTTCGTTAGATATTTGTGGATACTGTGGCCTGGGCGTGAGTAATTAATTTGTTCAATTCCATTATTGATTTATGAAGTAATGTTGAATAACAACTTTTGACATGAGAAAAAATTGATTTCCATGTGATAGAATCAACGTTTATGAGCATGCCCATGTCTTTATCTGATGGAAGTAATGCAGGTTAAGTGAGAAATTGTGCCATTTTTAAAGGAAGCACATGTCATTTAAAAATATTAGTTCCCTCAAATCATCCTATCCCTTATTAGTCATTTCTGAAAACGTTACTGTTTTTCTCAGAGTATGTTTTTCGAAGAGTTTTTCCTCATTTACATTCCTGCGTGCTCTCAAGGTAGCCTCAATATGTGAGTCGAATAGCACAAAACGACGTCGTTAGACTGTCTTTCAGCCACACCATGAAGTTCTCTTCGCTACGTGTAAAGCTTGCGTAAGTTTCCTGGCGCACGTGAAATTCAATGGTTTTTGCAAAGAAATAGCTTCGTGATCTTTTTCCCGTAAATGTTTGACTCTAGGGCTTAGTAGATAATTGAACGCGCCCTCTTGAAGCACTTTTGTTTCCTCCTCGTGGAACGCTGCGTGCGGTACTTGCAAGCTTCTGCTGTTTACCTATGACAAAAAGTATATATTTTTAGTTCAAAATAAGCATGTAAATACAGTGTTGCAAATTATTAAAGGTCGAGCGGACAAGTCAATCCAAGCAGGGGCGTATGTGACTGACGAGTAGCCAGCCGGCCGGCTGTCTTGCGGCACTCTACGCAATGTCCGAGTCCGCCCTGCGCACAGCCGACACAACGTACACGCCGGGCCGCTGTCATATATTTGAGATTTGAATTTGTACATACTAGTCTCATTTGATTTTTTATCTTGCACAAAGACTAGTGCTCAGCGCACGCTTCCATCTCGATGATTTCTGCCACTCTGAAAAAAATCGCCCGCCGACCAGTCCAGCTGCAAAAGGCAGAAAAATAACAAAAAAATATCCAAATAAATTAACGATTATCGTTGCCTTGGCATGTTCCTTTACTTTTGCTTCTCTTATGATTCTTGTTGTCTGGACAATAAATCATTTAAATTATCAAACATGATTACGTGTACAGTGAAAATATGTTAGCCAAAATGGCTAACTCCGTCGTTCTAGGCAAAACCCTTATTATTTCCTAAGAAATACGCACGGCAGAAATGTGACTTCCCTAACGCAAAGATCTTCAAAAGGGATGAAGAGTTACGTAAGGGCAATTTTTTTTAAAGTAATGTATGGGTACAGCCACGGAACGAATTACAAAAATAGCAAAAATGGCTAGATCCGTCGTTCTAGTGTTAAATTAACAAGAAGGTGCTATTGAATGCATATCATGATCTTTTGTAAAACTTTACTACGCAGGAATTGCCGAACGATTTTGAAGACGAGGCCATGCGTGGAAACCTTGCACGTTAAGTGACGTTGCATAAATAGTTTCTGGAATTAATGAAAGCATATATTAATCTCGGTCGTTTTGCATTTTCCAGGGGAGTAGGTTCCATATTGTGAAAAAGTACACAATTCCGTCGTATCATTTAGATGATTTGTTAATACTATGCCTTTTTCTGGCGGTGGTTTTTGAATAAGTAGCTTTATCATTCATTGACCTATTTTTATGAACTTTTTATAGCTAGTTGGTTTCTAAATCTATGTGTCGTGAATACATTTTGGAGAGTCTGGAGAACCCCAAAAACCGAACTGCATTATTAACGGGCAGAAGCATTCTGTAAACTTACAATTAGATAGGCAATCAAGCTGAAATTTATTTGGGTCAGATAATATTTTAATATATGAATGAATCATTCCATAAAGTTTTTACTAAACCATTTAATTTCATTGAAACATTTTACAAAAATATGAAACATAAAACATAGGTACATTTGTAATAAAAGCAACAAACAGACGTTTTCTGAGGTATGAGAAATGACGGCTACTTGCCCTCATTTTCGTAGACAGTCTTTGGACTAGGTGGAGAACACACTACAGAAGAACGGAAAAGCATCACTCGCTAGTATTTGTAAGAGGAGGTTGCTCATTATGTCCATGGTCTTTATTTGCCTCTATTTCCCTGAGTGTCCCACGGCCTATTCTGTGGCCCAGCAGCTGGTGAAAGTTCGTATTCTCCCCGTAATTGCGTTCAAAATGTCGCCCAAAGTTTCGTTCAAAGTTCTGAAACTGTGGTGGTACTTGGAAATCGCCGTGGGAAAACTCGGGGACATGGCTATGTGATGGGTGGGGCAGCCGAAACTCAGCCGACTGCGAGACCGGAATGGGTTGCGAAACCGGAAAAGGCTGTGGAACCGGCACCGGGTGAAGTACGGAAGTCGGTATCGGTTTGGGCACCGGTACTCGCACCTCCACGGGTGTCGGAACGGGAAACGGAACGTGGACCGGAGTTGGGAATGGCTTGGGCACGGGGACCCGCACCTCTATCGGGTGTGGAACCGGGTATGGCTGGGGCACCTGGACGTGTACGGGCTTCTCCACTGGCACGGCGACCGTTTTCTCGATCGGCACGATGTAAGGCCTCTCGATCGTGGCCAGTTGCACTGGGGTCGGGATGGGGACAGGGAAGGGTTTCTCCACCGCTATAGCCACTGGCCTGGGAATTGGGACCAGCCTCTCAACCGGAATTATGATCGGATGAGGCACTGGGACAGCTACCTTCTGAACCACTCTGATCGTTTTTATGTGAGGGCGGTGGACTTTGGTGGTGGAAGGGAGGTGTATCGGTGGAAGGGCGTATGTTCCGATTTCCTTAACGCTAGGCAGAGTGTAGCTTCCGAGTCCTTTGATGCCCCCTAAGTGGCTTAGGCTGCTCAAGGTGCTCAGTGCTCCTAGTCCACTCGCGCCACCCAGGAGACCGTATCCGCCGAGAGTTCCCAAGCCTCCAAGCGATCCCAGACCGAGGCCACTGTATGAGAGGCCGCGATAGGAGCCCCCGGATGAGCCCCCTGATAACCCTCCAGGCAAGCCTCCGGACAAGCCCCCAGGAAATCCCCCGGATAAGCCTCCGGGAAAGCCTCCGGACAAGCCCCCAGGAAATCCACCGGAAAAGCCCCCTGACAACCCTCCGGAGAAGCCTCTGTCTCCCAGGGTGCCCAGGGAACTTAAGTTGAGAACGTCGAGTTTTACTGCGGGGAATGGAGACTTCGTCTCGATTGAGGGCGGCGGATGGAGTAGCTCTTGAATTTCTTCTTCATTATGTATTTCAATGGGCCCTAGAGACTTTTCTGGAGGCACTTCTTCCACATGTTTGTCTTCCGTGTTCTTTTTCTGAGCCAAGCAGTGAGTGACGCATATGATGATTCCAATCTGAGAAAGAGAATATTAGCAGGTAAATTTAAGTTGCCATTTTTAATATACTTTATCATAAATGTCATGAATATTTAGGATAAACAGATGTATGCCTTCTTATTTTATCTACCACCGAACAAACCAGGTGTATATAATACCTCTGCATCTACCTAAGGATTTCACTTGACTTTTATATGTTTAACTTCATAATGTTTAGCTGTTAAATATTATGAAATATTTAATGAAGCTTTTCACTTATATTACTATGTTTTTACGTATAAAAGTTTTAATGATTCCCTTAATTTGGTTGCATATGTATTTCGGTGTTGGAGCTGCTGTCGAAAACTATAATTAAAGTAGTTTAGTAATTGGGTAATAGCTGTCGTGATGTAAGCTAGTGATTGAAGTTGTGCTGACTGTGGCCGAGAGCTTAATAATCAAGGGACAAGACGGAGTATGTGAAATATTGGCACTTAAATACATATCTCGGATCCGTTCAAGTCCTGTCTAGTATTACCCTTCAACTTCTGGTTGGTTGCCTCTCCAGCCTCATTTGTAGAATGCCCATGCGATTTCCAAATCCACCTGAGAGTAATTTAACCATTTGAGGTTGGCTGTAGGTAAATGCAGTGAAAAAGTTTCTAGGTTTATAATGCATTATTCGTTGTACTCCATTTATAATATGCTTAAAGTAGCCGACACTCTTCAGAGAAAGAGAATGATATGGAATTAGATTGATAGCTATCTTTGGCTGCGCTTAGGTTCTTACCCTATGTAGTGGCTATGTGAATATTTAAACATATTAAATTGAAATTTATTATAAAGGAATATGAGTTTAGTTGTAATTTACGGTAAAAACGAACTCTTTAATTGAAATGAGAAGGTTACGGAAGCACTGAAGAATACGTAGATAAAAGTATTTTTTGCCCTTTCTATTGAATACATAACAAAACATATTTAATTTTATGTTTCACATTCTGTTTCTCGGGAAATAATTCCGAAACAGAGCCCCGGTAGATGAAGTTACTGGTAGGAAGAAACTTGTGTTTTGCAGACCTCATGGATCCATGACATTTCTTCGGAAATTATTCGAACCACCTTTTACACGTCTTACCTATCTTCGATGAACAAGTTTTAGTGGCACGATGGAATGCAGAGGGAAGGCGATAAAAAAATAGAGTTGGGAATACTAGTAAAGAAGCAATGGAAATAGAAATAGAGAAAATGAGTGACAAGATGAATGAATGAGAAAGAAAGAAATGGGAGGGCCAAGGTTTCCAGTAAATGCAGTTTTACGCTAACTCAGGGTCGGACATTAAAAATAGGCATTCCATAAGATGCGATGCATATATTGTATGTCTGGGAGTACATCCATAGTGAGAGGGGATGATTCATAAGAAATAATTACAGAGAAGTGTCAATTATTGTGGAGGGTGATATTTTTTAATTTAAACGTAACAACGATATAACTTTGTGATGAACTGTGCACCTAATCTTGCTTTTATACCCGTTTTTATTGCATTTCTATGTAATGCAATTTTCTACATTGTACGATGCTCCATTTAATATGGTGAATTGTTAAAAAATACCTTTATTCAGACAGTAAACGGCATTTCTAATCTTTTAGTCTCCAACGGTTCTCGATATAAGATTTTAATTTAATTTCTAGTGCGGTCGGTGATAAATTAGTTAACTTTAAAATTTTCCTGGGATTTTGTCTCCCGAATTCCGCTTAATTCAATATCACGTGTCTGGGAATCGATCTTCGTTTTACGATTTTGATTTAACACGAGGTAATAATGGATGAAAACCCTGTAATATCTGCTGGAACATAAACTTTTTTTCCAGATGAGACAGATTTCCGCGTAATTTAGGTTTCGCTTTTTGCCAGATTTCACTGTATTATTTTTTCTTAAAACATGTTGTTGCCACATACGCAACGAACAGGATTAGGCCGTAATGAACAGAATTAGAAATAGGATTCAATGTGGGCTCGAAGTAAACATTCAGACAGCGTGTGATTTCAGGTGATAGTTTGCTGACACGGGTTTGATGGTCGATATAGAACATTTAAGACTCACCGTTTGCCACCTCATGGCTGCTGACTATCCAATTTTGCTCCTTGCGCTGAGAAAAGGCGTTGTTTGTTGTGAGGAGTAGACCGTCGCTCTGTGACAATGACCTTCCGACTCACTGGGGATGAGGAGCAGCACCTTAATTTATATGCATATGAATTATAGGCTTTATGTGGGGGTGAGGTGGCGAATCAGGGAGAAGGTCCTCGCCCTGTTGCTTTCACATCACGGTCACGGTTAAGGGATTAAGAGCGTCGCAGGTTGATGGGAGACGGTCATGTGTATTTTTTAGCACACCAGTGTTTGGCTGGCGTTGATATCTAGTTTCTTTGTTCCAGTCTTTGGGATCGTGTGTCCTCCGGGTATTTTTCGCTTGCGGCTGAAGTGTTTTCTCACCCGCTCGAAAGCTCGCAATGTGATATCGATAGCGCGCCTGTTTTTTTAATTCCGTCTGGTACTGGGAGACAAGACATCTCGAAAGTGTTCTGATATTAATTTGGTTTCGCTAACTCACTCTTATCTTCATGACATATCAATTTTTTATATCTGGAGGTTGATCTTTGCTCGTGTTTTAATTTTTATTTACGTGGAATGTTCAATAAATCACAAGAGCTAAGCGAATAATTTTTGTTATGTCGTTGAAAAAACACCGCAAGACCAAGAATCGCTCACTTCTACGGTTACGGCATGTGTCATCGTTTCCTGTAAATAAACAAGCGATAACGGCTCTAAAAATTGAGATAATATTGGAATTGTTGATAAAAACGCCAAAATAGTGTGTAACCTTAATTATCCCAAGATTTAGACCAATAATTCCAAATCTAGCACTAACAAGGTAAGCATTCAAATTCCTACCGCAATTTTGTCTGATTCTCTTGGTCTTAATTGCATTTTATTACGTATATTTTAAAGTTGTAAAATAGAACACTCTTCCCTGAAGTCCGCTTTGATTCCTATGCTTTACATGAAATGGCCTAGAAATCTGTACTGAACTTAAATTAGGTCCCATAGTGAATTTTCCCTTAAATCAGACCTAGTCCAATTAATTTCTCGTGAGTAAAACTTGATGACATGATATCTCGACCAAATCGTAGGAACTGTTTTTGAGATAAATTTTGCATTCATAAATACAATTATAACTCGATTAAGAGGTTTGAATTAGATATTTGGCATGACCATTTAACAGGATGATTTTTTTTTGCGTTTTGAGCAAGTGATGTTGCCAAGACTATCATGCTGATTGAAATTGGCCCCACGGTTTTAGTAACAATGCTTTTGTGCAGTTCGTTAATTCGTTAAACTTCTTAAAGTACCAATCTTAATATCATTTATGCCTTGTGGCTGTGCCTCGTAGTAAGTTTATATTTATTGTTATATCTGTTATGCAACTGTTGTTATTGCTATGCAACTATTAAAATTCCTCGGATCGTCTCTGCGCCTGTGAATTATATTTTGTACATTCTTCCATCACTAACCTGTGAAATCAATTTTATAAATCACCCAAGTTGATTTCGTCTTGGATCATTGTTAGTGATGGCAAGGCTTTTATCCCAAGTGTTTCTTATGATTCATGAAAGATAGCAAATTTTGAAATATTTTCACAGGGTTCTTCCTGGTCCGTTATATAAAAATTACCTGAATATGTTTTCACGTGGACCATTTAACTTTCGGGACAAACAATAAGGGTGTAGTGCGAGCATTGCAAGTAAAAACTACTCAATTACTTCGAATGAATTTGAAACCACCTTGAATAACTTGAAAACTTTGTTTCTGCGAAATAATTATTTGCATCAGCTCTTTTTGCAAATAATCATTATTTTCTTGCATGAATTAGGCTCCGTTGTTCTACCCTACGAATAACACACACGCCCAGTAGATCATTTTATTTCAAATTCATACGAATGAGTTGCAAATGCTGCTCTTTTACTTTGTCATGCATTTATATTGGACTTACTGAACTGGGGTAATTTATGGAAGCTACGGAGGCTTATGCCACATTTGCTGGAGAGATGTACTCTTTTAAGAAAAATAGCCATAACATGAGGTTGGTCGCATTAAAAAAAATACTGATCATCGCAAAACTGGTTCCTCGGTATCGCAAGACTAGTTCCTAGTCACCTAGGGCTGAGTGCTGATTCTTTGATTACGAAATCGTGCAAGAGTGAATTTTCACAGCGGAAAAATCATCGAACCCGTATACAACGATTACGCCACGAGTGCTTTAGCCAGTTAAGTTACCAAGGATTTTTCCTATCCTTTTCCCTTGTGGATGTTTGAGGGCTTTAAAGAAACACTTTTTAGGAAAGCTTAGGTAGCTTACCTGTCTAAAGCACTCTGGCTTAAGCACTCGACGCATAATCGTGGTCTCCGGGTTCGAGTCCCGGTCAAGGTGAATTATTTTTCCTTCGTGGAATTTCGCACACCTGTGCTCTTGCGGGTGACTCCGGTATCCTCAAATCCTAAATCTTAAAAGCTGTTGGAAGAGGAAATCAATAATGCTCATCATCAGGATGGGAAATCGTGAAATACGAACATATGTTTATTATACACCGCATGATTGTGATAACACAACATATTTGAGTAAAATTATGAGATATAAAGTTGGCTGCTTGCAAGCAATAATAAGAACAATTTTAGATATTGTGAGATTTTTATTGTCGTTTTATGTTATGCGGTACATTGCCTAGTCACTTGAATTTCAGGAAGAGGTCGCTTATAGCTTTGCCCTTCAATATTATTTATAATAAATATAATATGTATTGAGATTAAAATTATGATACAAATCTCATCATCTTGCACATTAGTAGCGATTTAAAAATATACATTACATATGAGTAAAATTTGCGGCACTGTAGTACGTTGCAATGATCGTTGAGAAAATGGAATAGGATGTGTAAAGAGAGTTGATGATTAGGCTGAGTGTGCTTGATTAGAACGCTATACTCAGCTACAGTGATATTTCATGGAGAATGATATAAAAGAAATGAGAATAATTGAACACGAGTGACTTGCCTAAGGCGTCAGCCTCTATTTCCCTGTAATAAATGAAATGGTGAGAGTGACTTGATTTGGAAATGCGAGTGATGTTACTTTTAATTCTGTAACCTTAATGAAATTATATTAGTGATGTGCGTGTAGCTCTTAGATGACTCGAGTTACTAATGCCTCTGATGAGTAATCGGTTGTCCTTTGGTTCTCATTTCCAATGACCACCAATGCACTTCCAAGCTGATTTCGCAAGTTGGATGACTGATGGGCTCCGGAGATCATAGTACTTACAGATCTCCCTTTCTTCTGCGTATATAATATTTATTCAATTGAGGACGGCATCTTTGGCATTCTCTTTTTTCAAGACGCCTCCGATGTTTTCGAGGAGGCAAGAGAGCGAACGTCTTTCTCGCAACGGATCCCTCCGGAGTTCCCCTTTTATCATTTCTAAGCCTTAATGAGCCTTGAGGGCGAGGGAACCGTATGACAGTTGCGGGTGAGCAGCGAATGTTGCGGGCAGGGCGAAGGATGTGGTCTTGTAGGAGCCCGCGTAGGAGACGGCTGGAGCATGGCTGATTCCGTATGAAGCGATGCCCACGGCGGGTGCGGCTGCTACGCTGTAGGCTGGGGCGGCGGCTACTTTGTAGGCAGGTGCTCCTAGGCTGATACCGCCACCGAGTCCATAACCGTAAGATCCGGCGTAGCCGAGTCGAAGACCAACAGCAGGTGCGGCAGCGTATCCGACCGCGGGACCTGCGGCGAATCCGACCGCGGGACCTGCAGCGAATCCGACCGCGGGACCTGCAGCGATGCCGACCGCGGGACCTGCGGCGATGCCGAAAGCAGAACCTGCGCCGAAGCCAATGGAGGGAGCGGCAGCTACGCTGATCGCTGAGGCTGGGGCGGCGTACCTAACAGCTGCTGGTGCCGGTGCCACAACTGGAGTGGCGGAAACTGCAAATGGCTGGGGAACTGGGACGGCAACGGGCTGGGCTACAGGTACGGGTCTCGGGACGGAGAAATGGATTGGCTGTGGAACGGATACGGGAACGGGATGAGGGACAGCGACGGGAACAGGTCTGGGGACTGCGACGGGAACGGGTCGTGGAACGGCGACGGGGATTGGTTGAGGTACGGAGATTGGGACGGGCCTTGGGACTGCTACGGGAACGGCTTGCGGTACCGGAACGGGAACAGGCCGGTTGATCCTAACGGCAACGGGCTGAGGTACCCTAACCGCTATGGGTTGCGCGACGGTCTGCACGGTGACGGAAGGCAGGGAAGCAGCGACTGTCGCAGCTGGTGCGACGGCTAAAGCTGGAGCGGCAGCAGCGAAGGCAGCTGGTGCAGCAGCCACTGCGGGGGCAGCTGCAAATGCGGTTCCAGCCAAAACGGCTCCAGCAGGAGCTCCGGCAAGTCCAAGTCCTAATCCGCCGCCATAGGCTACACCAGATCCATAAGACAGTCCAGATCCATAAGACAGTCCAGATCCATAAGACAGTCCAGATCCATAAGACAGTCCAGATCCATAAGACAGTCCAGATCCATAAGACAGTCCAGATCCATGAGACAAACCAGATCCATAAGACAGTCCAGATCCATGAGACAAACCAGATCCATAAGACAGTCCAGATCCAAGAGCTAATCCGGATCCGAGGGCGAGTGTCCTACCGACCCCTACGGTGCTGACTACAGGGGCAGCATGACTGACCACAGCTCCCCCAAGACCTAATCCATGACCGTATCCAAGGGTGCTGACCACTGGAGCACCGTGTCCATAGGCGATCCCGTGGCCATAGCCTAGACCAAATACACCTCTCTTCTCTTGTTTCTTCTCTGTCTCGGCCGCTAAAGTTCCGACGGCAAGGAGTACCAGCACCACCTAGAATATAATGAACAGAAGGTCAAAGGTTGAACATCCTTAGGAAATGCTGTATACCTGCTTAATGTAGAAAGTAGATACAATTTATTGAGTTATAATTTGATAAAGGCACGAGCTTAAAATCCTTTATTTAAAAATGAATCGGTAATGGGTACTTTAAAAAAACTGTGAATTATAGTCGAAATTGCGCAACGTTAACATAATATTACGTTGGGAAAAATTTTCTAGGCGTGTATAAATACCAGTTTAGCATCGCATTTATTAGCAACGTTTTTAAATTTTTAATGTTTTTGGTTGGTTTGGTTATTTGGCGAGGTGACGGACAATTGAAGTCATTTGCGCCATTAGACAAATGAGTAGGTAGATAAGAGAAGAATGATTGGGGAACGGAGCAAACGTGGAGAGAAACCCGGCGTCGGCGTTAGCTTCCACTCAGCAGGAAGCACAAGGGGTTTGATATAAACCATGATTTAACGTCCCACCCGACAGATGCGGTTCAACTTATACTTGAAATGCTCTCCTCATGGCACTCAAGCAAAGATTGGGATTCCCCTGGAAAATTCCGCCACCGCCGGGATTTGAGTCCAGAATCCTCGGAATGAGAAGTTAGTACTCTAGCCCCCTCGCCAACCTGATCCTCTTCAGAGAAGCCTTTTCTTTAGGCTATGAGGCTATCCATAATCGCCTTTTTTCTTGTTAACCAAAAACGATTTTTAAGTGGCAACTACGCCACTAACACCTTAGAATGAAAAAAAATAATACGAGAAAATAGCTTGGGGGAGAGTTGAAGGAACGCAAATATATCAATGACCGGTTGCTCTCACGGGAAAAACCACATGTAACGGGGGAAAAATGCGTTGATAGAGACGACTAATCCTATCTCAATAATGTGAATGTTGAAAGACGCTTGATGTTATATTTATTATTTCTTTTATTAAATAAAAGACGATTTCTGAAATTTTTGTATTATCAATGTATAGGCAGTGTTTCGGTTTATTAAGCAGTGTAGTGATTGGAAATATAAAGAGTTTGGTTTGCAGAAATCTTATATGGTTAGAGAAGGCGGAATTTCTGCACTATCATGATTAGACGGAGATTTGGGCACAATTAATTATGACAATAAATTTGGTAGTTTCTATTATTGGGAATTTAGAGACTTATAACAAATTGTAATCGTTTTGTATCGGACATACATGGATTAGTAAATCTGTTTCATTGCATATACGGTTTTGGATAATTTCGCGGCCTTACTGAGAAATGCCTGAAATACTGCTTGCTTTAATGGGAATAGATACTTGAACATTCTATCTGAAGAAGTTAAGAGTTGCAGTCGGTTTTTCTACTGACTATTGGATGCGTGGTTAAATACGAATGACTTCCGATAATCCGTGCATCAAAAGTTGAACGCCAAGTACAAAATAAATTTTGCGGAATATGTAATAATTGCCATTATTTTCATGAGTTGAGCCCTTCATTCTTGTAAAACTTAATAATAACTCAATGTCTCTTATCATTCATAACATGACTTATAGTTTGCCTGAATCATATTAAAACTGTTGGTTATTGTTGATTTATATTAATGACCATAGTAAGTTAACATCAACATATAGCTTAGTATTTTAGTTAGTATTTTTCCTGTACCCGAGATAGGTGAAAAGATAATTCCTGTAACCACCTAGCAATGCTAGAGGACTGGAAAGTCCCGTAGAAGTTGTATCCCTTAGTTGATAATCCAAGCTCAATCACGTCAAATTATCCAGGAACGTCTCACAGTCCAGGAACATCTCACTGTAATATCATCTGTAAATTGTTATCATGATTATTTTTATTTTCTGATTTTTGTACCCTTCAGTGTCCTGGCTGATTCATTATTACGTTTCGGTGTTTTAAACGTGACAATTTTTTAAATTTTCTTTGCCCTCTAGCTGATTTAGTTACCAGAGTTTTGTGTATTTTTTGTATTTATTATTTGTATTAGTTGCCCCTTGACGGCATGTATTCTGCATTTATGCTCCAAGGGACTTTGTTCCCAGAACAATACAGTTGTATCTATTCTATTATATTATATTCTATTCTAATCTATGATCAGCATGTTGATTTGCCTGGTGACCGTTAGCTTGTCAGTAGCATAGAGAAAATAAGGAAATTCTATGTTAGGCATACTATGTTTACGATAACAGAAATAAAATGGTGAGAAAATACAGGGCTGAATAGCATCAAGTATGCTGGTGCCTCATTATTATCCTCAATTTTCTCTTCAATTTATTTCACTATTGTTTTATTCAGTCTTTTAGTGACACATTTTTGGCCTCATTATTCTAATTGCTGTGGCAAGCAAAAAATGATAACTATAAGAGCGTAACAGCCTTGTTATCTTTACATACATATCCCACATCAAGTGCTCGTCGGATAATAATTTTTAGCATTTCGGTCTGGAATTCATTGCAAGGCACGATATTTTATTGGGTAATAGTTAAGAAATAAGCTATTTGTGATGTACTTTGAACTATAATTAATGATTCGGAATGAATATTTATTATAATTTCTTAATTCATACTAAATTACTCGATAATTAAGTAACTTTACATTTAGGTGGTTAAGTTTGGGGTATTTTGAGTGAGCAAAAAGCTGAAAGGGATAGCGGTGAGGTAATGAGTATTAATTCTTAAGAAACACCCAAAAATTGGAATACGGTTTCCTGGGAAGTTATTCCATTGTAAAACAAAAAAAATGAATCAGTACTTTGAAACGTGCTCAATATTACTAATGTAGACGACGAATTTAATGACCGTATCTGAAGATGAAGCTTGGACACCCAATTTAGCAGCAATGAGAATAAGATAAGCTTGGATAGTTTAATTAGGGAAATTGAGGGAAATGGATACCACTAGAGTTTCCCTTAAAACATTTGAATATTTCCTGATAATATAAATATCAATATTATTATCATTTATTATATCATTTTTGTAGATATACTGGGAAGACAGTTCTTGAATTCATGATGGCAGTAGGATTAAGCTAGTGACCGTAGGTAGTCATGTAATTTTGTATATCTGATCAAATAAAAAGAGGCATGGATGTTCTATGGGAACTACTTGTATACTTCCGTCTATTGATAGCTTGGCATTTTTATTTCGGCTGTGGAATTCCTTATACTGCACATTAATGATTTTTGACGGGGTATTTGTCGCTTATATTTTTGTTGTGAGAACAAGCGAATTACAAGGAATGGAGTAATTCGAAGAATAAAAATATAATTCAAATATTTGAGCGCCCGCAAGGCAAATTAAAAACAACTATCGACATTTCAATTTTTCTTGTAACTTTTGACTTTAAAAAACGAGTAACTACCATGACTTCTGATATTGGAGATTAATTAGGGGAATTTGTTAACACTCAAGATTTTCTTGTTTTGAATGACTACTTTGTTTGCAACCATGCGGGTTTGGTGGGAAGTATTTTTTAAATATTTTTATAAAGAAGGCTTTATATATTCATTCAGTGCTTTCGCCTTTTACATTTCTTTCGCCGCTTACATTTCTTTCGCCTGAATTGCGTCTTGCTAAAATAATAAGCCTCTTTTAATCCTCCATTTTGTTCTAACTTCTGACTTTATCAGTTTCTCTATCCAGCTCTTTTTGAATTGCCACGAACCCACTTTCAAAGGAGGAAATGCTCATTTCAAAACCCGAATTATTAAAACCGCTTAACCCTACACTAATATTTTCTTCACTCCTACTCTAAGTGCACAGTGTGTATCACTTGTGTTAGCATTTTCATGCATTACTTGCGTTGCGTAGTATTCGCGTTAGCATAAAAGTAGGTAAAAGTGTTTTTTAATGTTTCACCAAAGTTCGGAAAAATATTTAAAATTAAAAAAGTATCTCTATTTCATAAAACGATTTATGTACCCAGGTGTAATGTATGGTTGAATCATGAGGAAGCGCAATTCATTATGTACAACAGTTAAAAAATAATCACTATTCCAGCTTTTTACGGAACATTTTATAATGAGCAATAGGCGCAAGTTTTTAATCTCACTTGGAGGCAAGTGCTTTCAAGCATGGCAGTTATTTAAGTTTTTTTTCATTTATCAGATTTTCCTACAAAATGCTGATTAACTTGTGTCTCGCATTTTCTCATGGTTCACACCACTTGTACCTCTTCCATTTTGGTGAGTCTGAATGCGTCATGGGTGGAATGAGTTATCCCAAGAATAGTGAATCTAATCCACGACGCATTCAGACTCACCAAAATGGAAGAGGTAGAAGTAGAGTGAATTTCGTATAACTCGAAAGACAGCCTTTTCCCAGAGACTGTGATAAGTTTATTAATGTAGCAACAAATATGTAAGTTTCGAAGACCTTTACGACTACTACGCCGTCCTCCAAATTGTCTGAACATCCCTCGAATGCGTTTTCTATTCTCGACCCAACCATCCCACGCCCACTCTCCTAAGGGAACGAGACATATCCGTTAAGAAAAAATTGACCGCCGCTCAGCTTTCGCGAGGTTATCGCTCCGGTCTTGGTGTGAGGAGGTCGGGTGAGAGGAGTTCCGGTGGAGGGATATGTGGGGTGTGTCAGGATGAGGAAGGGAGGAGAGGAGCCCGTAACGTAAGATCTTCCGCCGAAATGCCGTAAGAAGAAAGTGAAGCTGGGAAATCTCAGACACCCCTTTCTCTTTCGCTTCCTTCCCTCGGCATCTCACCCCTCACCTCATCCCGGAGGGTAGTCGCCGCGCCTCTTAACCTTTACCCATCCCGGTCGACATTCGCACACCCGAACCCGCCCATGTCCGTCGTCACGTAGTCTCACCCCTCTCGTATCTCTTCCTTCCTGCCACTTTCCCCTTTTCCCAACAACATCAACCCCTCACGCACACACGCTCTTTTCACACGCAAAATCATCCTTCTCAAGAGGGATGTAACCCGATCACGGCACCCCGCACCGAGGCTGTGTATTTATCGCCACTGCCTGAAGGTATTTTTTTTTGTGTTTGAAGAATTAGAAAGAACATCTACATGAAGAAGTACACGTGTGTACCCGAGCGACTCACCAGGGTCTTCATGATCCCAATCGTCCCGGTTCGGTCGTGTTTCTTTGAGATGTGGTGGTGTTGGACGATTCTCTCTCCCGGTGTGTCCACTTAATGATCGTCCTCCCCGTGTGACGTGATCTAGCCGGACACTTAGCTCGACTGTGTATAGATGGGCGAGCCGTAATACGCCTTTTATATGAGCCCATGTGGCTGGCTGGCTTGCTATCCTTCCTACCTTGGGGCCCAATAGTCCACATAGGCCTACGCCATTGCGCACTGCGACGTAATCCACTTCTCCACCCAACCCCGGGCGGGTCATGCCAACATTCCCCCACTCCCGTGTCTCACGCTCCCCCCCCCCCCCGCACGTGCAGCTTGCCCCTCCTCAAGAGGCGCCGCACTACTATGCGTTTTCCTAGCCGCGTGATAGAAGGTGAGCAGGACTTGTCTCTCTCTCTCTCTAGGCAGGTGGTCGAGGGATCCGAACGAATTCCCTCACCCCTGATTGCTGTCGTTACCTCCTCCTACTAGTGTGGTGACAGGGGGAGGGGTTGGTAACCGGGGGGTGAGGTGGAGGGTGACAGGGGAGTCTCTCTCAGAGGATGTGATTCGAGTTGCGACTGGTGGGGTCTGTGGTCGGGGTCAGTTGGCCTCTCGGATAATTCCACTTTCACCCGTTGACTCGATTCGGACGCGACGAGGGCGATCCCTCCGGCAGGCAGCTGGTTTTGTCGTCAGGGGATCTTCTATCTCTCTCACTCTCACCTTCTCTCGGTTCCACAACAGGACATCCCTGCCTTGCTGTTCGTCTTTTTTTCTCCCTCTTGCTTTTTCTCTCATGAGCCTCCGCCCCTCTCACAGTCTCTTTCTCTCGCCTGCATTTCGCCGGGAGGGCGGGGGCGGGTGGGGCGACCGGGGCGGGGCGGCGCTGCTGAAACTGGTCTAAGCGGCTCGCTCCAGCCCGTCGATGACCTACAGAAGGGAGGGAGTAGTGAAAACGGGAACGACACCTACGAGGCAGTTTCGCTCGCGAAAGGGGGAAGGAAAGAAGTGGAGGAGGAAGAGGTGGGGCGTTTAGCCGTTGGTGGAGCTGTAGTGGGGTGAGTTGGGACTGAAAGAAACCGTTAGCTTGTGCTGCTCGTTTACCGATTGAGGAGAGGCTGCTAGGACGTCGCGTGAATCCTCTCACTCCCAGACGATTCCTTGAAGGTCTCTCTCTTCTTATTTCCCTCCAAGTAAGGCTGCTTCAAGATTCGCCCTGTTTGTCACGTAGCACGCGTGCTCGTGGCTATACCGTGCAAGTAATAACTCCAAATGTGATTCCATGTCGCCGAGAGATTGGCGAAGGTCCTGCCCTTGGTCGAAATATATACGCTCTCGGATACGATGTGAAAAAGAAGCGTGCAAAGATGTGGAGAACATAGACAATTTCACATCCCAGTCCTTAAAAAAAGCGACAGGATTACTTTGTCAACGAATTCAAAGGAAGCTTTGTTGGACGATCAGTTTGGATTCCGTCAAGACAAAGAAACACTAAAACTAAACTGAGCTTGAGTTTATCAATGAGAAGAGCCAGCATGTCTCAAGTTGAAAGGCAGGATATTAACATGCAAAATAATCAGCGCGGATGTAAATAATGCTTCATCAATAAACTATTTGTGTAGGAGAGTAATATATTTATCAGAAGGTTGAACCCTTTTAGAAAAGGAAGAAAAATTGAGCGTTTGAGCTATAACGCTCATACTGCATGTAAAAATACTTTGGACATGCAAAGTCAGCTATAAAGAGGTAATGAAAAGGGTGTAGTAAAAGTGTCAATTGATAGAAGCTACAGAAAATAGGATAAATAGACTAGTGCAGTTCTGAAAATGCATTTAAATTGCAACATTAACACGATGAACTCAAGAATGAACGCCAAAATAAAGGATAAGGAGATCCGAAAAAAATTACGGATGATACAAAACAGGATCGTGGGTCGTGAGTGGGCGTAAGGAGTTTGGCTCTAAACAAGGAACCACTTATGAGGAGTCGAGATATCCTTCCCCACAGCCGTATGGGTTGAGGACATAGAAGAATGCGACTCCGGTGTAGTTTCGACGTTCTATGTTCGAATGAATTTCACCCTTAGCATATTTGACCTCGGAATAATTATAGCACGGTAGATGTTATTGCTTCAAGGATAGACCAGGGGAATGCGAGTAGATTTATAGATCAAAGTGGTGCAGGTGGGGTGAAAGGCGACCTCATTGCTCGGAAATGACTTCCAAGTTGGAATACTTCCAAGGAACGATTGAGTTAGCACTGTGTTCTTGAATGAGGTAAACATTCAGAGAACGGATATAATCTCACTATGAAACAAGTAAACTCCAGAATTGATTTGTTGAGGAGGAATCTTAAGATGGTTTTTGTCCTGTATCATCAGTAAGTCGATAAAGAAGTAACAGATGAATAAATGTAGATTTATTATATTTTCAAGGTTTTATTCATTTTTCGACTTAAAATTAAGGACCTGTTCCAGTACGTGCTATGCTGCACCAAAATTAATTTGTTTTTTGAAATTACTTGACGTTAAACCGTAAACTCAAATTGTATGCGTTCATTATGGCCACAGAAAACGAATAAACTGCGGTCAATTTATAGAAAGGGCCAAGATTTTTCTGATGGAATTTCTTTATCATCCTTTTTTACCAAATATTACTGAGATTTTTTTGTGAGTCGCTAGTCACCTCTGTCGTATTTATTGTCCAATTAAGATAAATCTAAAGATCTTCTCTGCGTGTCATGGTACACAGCAGCCACCACAGCGGCCATTGTGTCGTTTGCCTTGCCTCATTTGACTTTATTTCTTAAAACCATCTTTTTGTCACCATTAGTGTGTAATAATGTAAGACATTGACATTTAATTGTTGTTTACAGCATTTAGTGGTTTTTCAATCACTCTTTACGTCCAATGTCATTCATAAGGGCCTCTATATTGTTTTTTAGGCAATAAAAGTGGTAAATTGTCCTGCGAACATTGTGCACTTCGTGTTATCAAAGCATGGTATTCAGTATATATATATCTCTTTCTCCTACCTCCTGTAAGTTTTAATTTATATATATATATATATATATATATATATATATATATATATATATATATATATAACTTCTTGGAAAATCACTCGGGTGATAAATATATAATATGCCAAGAGGGTGGCCGATAAAAATACAGAAACAGAAAAAAAGGACACTCACAAATTGAAACTTCCGATATTTCGAGGAAGACTTGCTCCACCTTTCTCTAGGGTAAGAGAAAGGTGGAGCAAGTCTTCCTCGAAATATCGGAAGTTTCAATTTGTGAGTGTCCTTTTTTTCTGTATTTTTATCGGCCACCCTCTTGGCATATTATATATATATATATATATATATATATATAATTGTAAGCTTTCACGAGCGTGAACACAAAAAAATATAAAAAAATACATAAAAACTTCGTCACAAGGGTGACTAAAAGGAAAAAAACACAAAAAAAGAACTCACACGGGTTTTGAATATTTCGGTGGATCGCCGCCACCTTCTTCAGCGAGAGGTAAAGGAAGAATCATAAGAAACCCATTGAAAATATATAATATATATTTTCAATGGGTTTTAATTGACATTTTAAGAGGATAAAAGTGTGTACATGATATTTATATAGCAGTAATGGTTATAATACTTTATAAATATTGCAAAATCCTCTGCTAATTTTCAGTTGTAGTGAATGGAATTCCAGTATACAGCCGTTAGGATTAAATTTAAAAATGTAATTTTTGGACTGGAGTTTTGGACAATAATATTTTTGATGGAAACATTTCTCGATCAATGGAACTTGCCTGATAATTAAGACATCCTAACGGTAACTGAACGCCTAGTTAATCTATTGTCAATTTTCTCCGCTAACTGCAACCAGTAGTAATTTATATAATCCACAGGGGAGAAGGACGCCTCGGTAGCTTAACTGGTGAAACCACTCGGCACGAAATCGAGGGATCCGGAATCCCGGTCAAGGCGACTGATATTTCCTCTGTGGAATATCGCCCCCTGTAGTAATTTGCCAGTGTCCCCAGTAGCCTAACTCATCTTATCACGGCGTTCAATTTATGAAACGCTCATCCTACGGAAGAACGTTGCAGATTAGTTACCTATTGTATATTTTTGTCACATTGTTGCTGATTTTAAATCCCTATTAATTCATTTAAGCAGTTTTATTGTGTTTCATAAAAATTAAATTAATTTAATCGGGTACAACTTTAGAATTCTACAAAATCATAATGATAGTAATATATTTTAAGTATTAAGTCTCCTGAAATTTCTTAAAAATGTATACTAAAATTGATTACTTACATAAAATACATCGACTGGCTATATTCCATCCTAATATAAAGTCTTATTTCCTTCTCATACATTCGGAAAACTGTGCATCTTACGAAACAGAGAGAATGTCAACCGATATGGAGAACCTAGAAGGAAGACATACTTCTCAGGAATGCAGAGGAAAATTTAAATTGTTTATTAATGAACTATAAAGCCCTGCGTACCACTCTCTGCATATTATCCTAATAAATATCTGTAAAAGGACCCTGGGCCGGGGGAAGAGGGGGCCGAATTGTGGCCTCACTCGGCCCAGGTTAATAAAAAGCAAGTCCATTGTTGAACAAGGACTCTGACTGAAGCTGCCCTTGCAAGAAATTTCGTAAACCATTACGCTTTTATTGGTGTTCCCAAGAATACCTGATTATGTATTTTAATTGATTCAAAACTTTAACTTCACCCTCTTCTAAAGCAGAAATATTAGTGTGAACTGTAAGCTCTTTCATTTTTTACTTTTCTAATTTTTTTGGTTTATTCCCGGAAATGTTTTCCAAAATTTCGATTCGACAAAATTGATTTATTATTCGTAGCCTGAGGGGGAGAGAGGAGGAAGTTTAAAATTATTTTTCCTCCCATCGCTTTTCAACGTTGTCTCATAATTTCCTGTCTACATTTAATTTACATTTCTGATATCTTTCTCTGCAATGTCTGCATCGTCTTCTCACCTGTCGTCAACTCATTTGCTACCAAGAGTACTAATGTTTCAAGAAGAAACTCCTCACCTTCTTGAGCAAATTCTTTTTCACTGATTTGATTTTTCTGTGTTGGTAATCAAATTCCTCGTGGATTTTTTTACTTTACAATTTTTGGTATTCTGCCGTAGCGATTTCTCCTCCTGTCTGCAAGTACTGTACTTCATCCCATTCCGATATTCGTATAATACTCTTCCAGGTTTAAATATAAAACCGTTTATATTTATATAATTTTAACCTACTGCTTGTAAGGATGCAAATAAATCTCCTTTCAACATTGAATTTTTCTTTGATGCTCTTCTTTATAGGAGATGCAATTCTAAGTAAAGTTCTCCTCACTTTATTAAACCTTTGCTTGATTTGTGCATTGTATTGCGTCAGCGATTTTCGGCCTATAAATTAGAGTAAATATTACTTATGATGTTTGTTCTATCCTATCGCTAAGTGTTATCTCCACTGCCGTAACTGAAGTAAATGAACTGTCAAATACATGAGTACAGCGTAATTTGCGTTAGAATGCAAGACTTTGCTCGCTTGTTAACCAGTTTGGACGGGCAACTGTTGTACAGGTAATCGCACTTGAATCTAGATTTTTCAGATCTTTCTTTTCAGAACGATGGATGCCGTGTGAAGAGTGTATAAATCTAATCTCGGATAATATATAGTATTAATAAGGATGGGAAAGTAAGTGATAATTGGTTATTTCCCCTAAAGTAATACAAATTACATCATTCGTGTTATGCTAGTCTGATGAAAGGATGAGGATTTTAAAAGACAATATTCGGACGCACTGTTGAAAACTAAATTGCGACGTAACATTCATGGGATGTCAAAATTAATACAGTAGTCGCGCATGAACTTTGATATTTGAGCGTATTTCGTAGTTGTTGACATATTATTTGATTGGTCTATTCTTCAACACATCAAAGGAAAAATGATAATGTATATAGGTAAATTTCTTCGTCATATGCATTCATATTTTTCCCGAAAATTTCTCCTTGGTCCCTTAGGTTGACGAAAATGGCTGCCCGTGTACCTAAAACGACATCCTCTCTGGAAAGCCAGTTCACGATTTTAGTTGAAATGTTCGCGGATTGCCTTTTAAAGGGAGGCAAAAACCTCTGCACCCAGTAACAGCGTCCCATAACTCTTCGTTTCGCTGTCACGATAACTTTGGACGGTCGGGCACTTTCACCTGCATTATTTTCTCCGAGACGAATAAAAAAGATGTCAGACTCTTGCGAGGGGCAATAAGGTTCCTAATTTTAGCTTCGCTCACTGGGGACCGCGTTCTTTTATGCCAAGTAAAAGTTTCATGCTTGGGTGTGATTTTGCGCCACTCGGCGTGCCCTTTTCATGTCGCGCGGAGCATGATTAATTTTGATACTTATTGGATCTTTGCAAGCAGTGAAGTCTGTGGACATTAAAATAGCCAAAAATGATTGCATGACGTTTGTGGTGAAATGGCAGACCTTATTTTAGAAGTTGGATTCTTTATAGTTTGATCATGAATTAAATTGTTTTTGGGCACAGGAATTCATATTTATAATTCATGACATTTTACATTTTTTTACAGGAGCCTCTAATAACAATTGTTAACAAGTAAAAGCACTGCGTATGTTTGGTTTGTTACGTGAAAATGAAATACTCATATTCTATATGTCTATGTTCGGTATGCACGATCAAAATTCTCCTCCTATAATTTGGTGTTTTGTGACTTATAACAATGCTACTAGCAGAATAGTTAGCATTTTTCCTGTAGATAACGTGAATGCGGGACAACCAGCAAATGTGTTTTTATTGATTTAGAATCTCCATAATTGGACCGAAAGACCTTTAGTTTCTGAAAACCTTCGAGTTACATTTAATCCCTGATTTGTTTAAGCTTTTTTTCTGCCTTGGAATTTTTGATATTGCTAAATTCGATTGAAGGAACAACTCACATATGTGAGCAGCCCTGGAGAGCCCTGTGCTCTCGCGGAATGGTAATATTAATCTAAAGGAGGGTTTATTTCAAAAGAATGGCTGTCTAGAATATATTGAAAAGAATATATTGACGGAAGCAAATGACAGTTGTTACTACTGAATTGATCTGGGTCACTTTTTAAAATTCATTTCATTAGTGGAATCTAAAATGTCTTTTCATGGTGCCTACATGGTGCATACATCGAATGCCCAAGATTAAGATTTAGGTTAAGGAGGCGAATGCCTTTTTTGTCTCATTAACCAACTTTATGCGCGAAATTAAGACGTATTTCGCAATACTTCCTTCTCCCCGAAAAAGTAGAAAGGAATTTTCGGGTTACCTACTGTTCGCAATCCGACCAATCTCTCAAAGAGAATCATACTGGGGAGGCACTAACGCTCACTACACTTTGAATGCGGTTACTAGCTACTGTTGCTTTTCACAGCATAGTCTTTCAGGGTGCTTTTAATGTGGAGATTTATGGATCACGTTATATCATCTCGAATCTGGTGAATTTTCTGTATGCACTGGTTCTCATTCATCGTCTTTGGTGCACGGATTAACTATATTCCATGAACCAAGTGCACTTTAAATAAGCATGAAAATAGTTCTAGAGTTCTAGAAAGTAGTATGCCTTCTCTACTCTGGATCCTGTTTGCTGTTGTACACTCATTTAACAACATTTTAACAAACAACAATTTTAAACAACACCCTATATACTTTGTTCTCCATTAATTAACTGCAGTATAAAGTGAACAACAAAGCACGAATAATATGGAAAATAAAATGTTATTTACATTTAAATCGCAGTCGTGCCCTGTGCTTTCGCGGAATGATAATATTAATCTAAAGAAGGGTTTATTTCAAAAGAATGGCTGTATAGAATATATTGACGGAAGCAAATGGCAGCTGTTACTACTGAATTGATCTGGGTCAGTTTTAAAATTAATTTCATTAGTGGAATCTAAAATGTCTGTTCATGGTGCCTAACCAGTAACTGGAATCTTAACATATTTACTCAGTAGTCGAATTAGGGCTCAAATAGGATAAAAATGAAAATCTCTTTGTGTGTAAACCGTATATTAATGCGGTTTTATCTGTATTTTATGCAAAGTAAAAGTTGAGCACCTGTTGTTATAATATGTTAGGTATTTTATCTCTTATAAATAAAAATGGATTGCGCATTTTGTTGGTAAGCGGTTAACTTGGGTAATGGCTGGACCGATTTCGCTGAAATCTTCACAATTCGTTCATCCCCGTTCCGGGATGGTAAACGGGTTATAATATATAGTGTAGGAATAATACATGAATTTTAAATACATTTACAATTTTTCCCATAAGATTACACGGAGTTTTACATTTTCACGGTGCAGTGCTTTCATATTTCGTTCATTAAAATACTTGAATTTGTAACGATCGCTTTTACTTTTCCTTCATCGGAATGCCGAAACTCTGAAATATCTTATTCTTTCGGTGTTTTTATGATAAATCATCCACTTAACGATTAATTACGCAACTTAAACGATTTTTGTAGCTCTTTAAATGGGTCTTTCATTGTTGTCTCCGATCCATTTCTGATGTAAACAAACACCGCATTTCTTGCTAGAGGGCTATAAATAATGATTATTTTATTATTGTTGTAGCAACCAAGAATTTGGAGATTTCAAAAAGTACACGGAAAGTGGATGAAAGTTGTGGATGATGGAACTGGCGGAGTTTTCTTCTTGGACGCTCCCGGTGGAACTGGAAAAACGTTTTTGATCACATTAATTTTGGCAACGATTCGATCGCAGAATGAAATTGCACTTGCACTTGCTTCATCAGGAATTGCTGCTACGTTGTTGGAAGGCGGTCGAACAGCTCATTCAGCTCTCAAGTTTCCATTGAATATACATATCAATGAAACTCCAGCGTGCAACCTTTCAAAGAACTGTGCAATGGCCATAGTTTTGCAGCACTGCAAATTGATCGTTTGGGATGAATGTACGATGGCACATAAAAAATCTTTAGAGGCATTAGACCGAACGATGCAAGATCTAAGAAACAACCGAAATCTGTTTGGTGGTGCGATGATTCTGTTCTCATGTGACTTTCGCCAAACATTGCCAGTGATTCCACGGTCAACGCCAGCCGATGAACTAAATGGATGTTTGAAGTCGTCCGTTTTGTGGAAACACGTCAAGACTCTCAAATTAGGCACAAATATGCGTGTCGAGTTGCAGAAAGACGAATCTGGAGAGGTATTTGCTGAACAATTGCTGGACATTGGAAATGGAAAAATACCCATTGACACTCCCACTGACTGCATAACGTTCCCCGTCGTTTTGCCAGTTCACCGAATCAAAGACCGAACTCATCCGAAAAGTGTTCCCAAACATTGCTCAAAATTACAAAAATCATGTTTGGTTGAGCGAACGTGCTATATTGGCTGCGAAAAACATTGATGTAGACGAATTGAATTTCAAGATTCAAAGCGAAATTCCTGGCGAATTGATGACGCACAAATCGGTGGATTCCGTTATTACCCAAGATGATGTCGTCAACTATCCAACCGAATTTTTAAACTCACTGGAATTGCCCGGATTGCCACCTCACAATCTCCAATAAAAAGTCGGATCGGTAATCATAATGTTGCGGAATATCAACCAACCACGTATTTGTAATGGCACCCGGCTTGCGGTGAAAAAACTGTCTAAAAACCTCATCGAAGCAACAATTCTTAAAGGAAAGTACAAAGGAGAAGACGTTTTGATACCACGCATCCCAATGATGCCAACCAACATGCCATTCGACTTCAAACGCTTGCAGTTTCCAGTGCGGCTTGCATTCGCAATGACAATAAACAAATCGCAAGGGCAGTCATTGAGTGTTTGCGGCATTAACCTTGAAAATCCATGCTTCTCGCATGGTCAATTGTATGTCGTCTGTTCCCGTGTCGGAAAATCATCAGATTTGTTTGTTTACGCGCCAAACAACAACACAAAAAATGTGTTGTTTCATAGAGCGTTGCATTAACAAAAAATATTGATGCCACAGCAAAGAAATAGGAACAAGGCATTTCTTTTCCTTGATTATACTTAAACATCGATCTTGCAATCGAAATCGAAATGCACATATAACACCTTGAGATTCGTGTGATATCAAATTTAATGGGAGAAAATAAGTCATTTGGTTGACATTAAATTCTGACTTTTTTATATTTATATCTATCTTAACATATTAAAAACGAGTGATTTCTCTTTTCTTTATTTTCCATTTAATCAGACTGTGCCACCGGAACGCGTGGACAGGTACAGCTATTAAAAATATATATCAATTTGCAATGGGAAATTTTAAAAAAGGGCATTGAAAAAGACGAATAACTTCAATTTAAACATTTACCCATGATAAATAACTATGCATAACTTTTATTATTATGCTGATTGAGTAACTATCCACGTCAAGTTTATATATTTTGAAATGACCTCGAGCGAAGCTGGGGGAATTTCAAGTACAGTACACCGTCTGTCGGATGAGACGTTAAACTGTGGACCCCTTGGCGCCGTTCGTAAGAGTAGGCTAATGCCGACGCCAGGTGTCCCTCCATCCTTCTCTGTATGGCGAAAATGGCCTTAGTTGTCGGTCGCCGGCTTTAAAATACTACTACTACTAGCGAAGCCTGGCATTTTCGCTAGATTTATATAGAATCCATCCACGTCGCGTCGGAAGAGAATATTGAGCGATTGAGAAAGTCATGTATACGAAGTCCTAAGATGTCCATTTCTCGACGCAGTTTGGAACTTGGCATTGCTAAAATAACTATTCAAAATTATATATGAAGTCTTAAATTGCATGCTTACAATATTCAACTGAGGCATGAAATCAAACCAACGGATAGGCCTACATTTGTTGAATTTTCTGTAAAGATGCTGGCTGACATGCTGAAGTGACTTCAACTTCAAAACTGACATAAAATCTCGGATAGGTGCTGCTCAATCACGCATTCATTTAATATTGATGCCTCGATAATAATTATTTCTCGAGTAATTGACAAATGAAATCACGAAGAACGTTTTCGATGACTCTGTATAAAGATGAAATAAATATACACTGGCAGCACAAAGTCTGCCGGGTTCAGCTAGTTTCCAATAAAAATGTGTGCTTTATCGAAGGAATCAATTTCGGGCGTCACATCTCGCGAGCTCATTTTTATGGAGGGTGGGGTCTTCTAGCTGTACCCTATCCGAGCTAGCCTTTCCAAAATATCTATTGTTTTGTCTTTCAGAGATGCTAGAGGATGAAAAATGGTGAAAAATTTATTTACCGATGACTTAATATTTTACTTGTAAACGTTTTTTACTAAGCATTGATACCAGGCGTTCTTAAACATTGAATGTGCTATTAGCATTTCCAAAGGTAAAGGAAAATATTCACATATAGCGAATTGCTCAGCGGTCATATATCTTTGTTTATTGTCACAATACCATAGAATGAATTGTAAAAAAGCGAGTAACTGCCTTCAGAATTGGTTTGATTGGCCATTTGCATTCAAATTAAATTTAAGTTTGAAATTGCTTAGGAAAAAATGAACTTTATTACTGATTAAAATGAAAATGTTATTTTATGATGTTACTGTGGGCTTCAGTCTCCTATCTAACGGGTAAATCGTCTTGGATGATTAAAATGACATCGACCTTTTGTTAGATCTTAGCTTGTGTGAATGCTGAATATTTAAAAATTCTGTTTTCCGTATCATACATAGCATATTTAATTATCATCGACCCGGAGATCAATTTTATAAGTGATCCTATAGAGCTCACGTAATTGTAAATCAAAATGAATGTGAAATTCACTTATTCTTGGAAGAGAGGTCCATTCCTGCTTTTTTTTGCGAACTACCGAAAACCAGAATATCGTGTAGCTACAATTTTTAGCCGAAGAGGCTTTCCGTACCCAGCGTTGGCGAAGGCTTTACCCTGTCGATAATTAAAATGTAATTCTTTCATAGTTTAAAATCACGTGTATATTTCGCGTGACATTGAGTTGCTTAATCGTGCAATTTACTGCTATGTTTTTTCGGAATATGTTGTTGGTGGAATGTAGATATGCAAATGATTCCACAGTGAGTTTAATTTTACTAGATACTATGTGTGGTCGAGGTGTGTTTTCCGGCAAATCAATTGTCAACTTCAACTCTTAAAAACAGGGTTTCCCAAATGGTGTTCCGGGAAACCTAGACTGGTTTTTTATGCGGCTGCCTAAACGCAATGGTTTAATATTTGCAAAGTAAACAAGGTGTTCCGTTAAAATTTCCGGATTTACGAAGTGTTCCATCACAGGAAAAGTTTGGGAAACCCTGCTTTAGAAGATAAACCCTTTGTACGGGTTATTACCTCGGTTAAGTCCTCTTTCAATAGCGCTGGTGGGGTCATTTTCCTTGAAGAGATATTTTCCATTTTGCTTTTGTTTTCCCTCGTTTCTAAAGCTGAGGATGGACTACACGCAATATTTTCTCTTTTTATGTAAGTGATGACTCATCTGCTGTCGAAATAATGTATTTCAACCACTTTGCTTGGAACAGTAAAATTACTGAGGTGCATACATTGTTTGGATTCTTACCACAACTTGCGCAACAAGGCGCAGCAGGAAGCAATTAGTGGGGATTAGCGAGATTTTCGGCGAAGGAACGTGCACATTTCGTTGTGAATTAGTCACGGGGTGCCGATTTCTCTTCGCTGGCGACGGAATGTTTCCTACCGCTCTTGATGATCACTGGGTCGCACTGGAAAGGGAGGGTGATTTCGGATTCCGAGTTGCTGAAATCCGATCCCAACAGCGCTCACGTTTTATTGGAAAGGAATCGCACGAAATGGTTCTTTTATTGGAGCGGACGAGAAAGAAATAAAACGTATTCTAATGTTTCATTCACACCTCAATATTTTACTTAGGCTGTAGTCCTTGTGTTTACTTTAATTCTACTTGATTTAGAAAAGATATGGGAAGAAATTACATATAATGACTTCTTTTCGCGGCCAACATTTTTTTAGGCCTACTAAACCAAATTTGCATGGGTGAATATTTTCTTATGCCCAAGCAATTGTAGAAACGCAAGAAAGAGTGAAACCAGGAAGTACGAAGTCCTTGCCTTCGTAAAGTAACCTTCTTTAAGCAGGTATAGCCAAGGTAGGTGGTAAAGTGTTTCCAATTTTACTTTTATACATATAAAGCCCCAAGTTATGATTTGCGTGCCATATTCTTTTAGCTTGGTCTTTGTGCAAGAAATTGTGCGGTAATCTTCCTTGGAAGGAGATTACAATAGCTTGTGTGGAACTTGGTTTTGGTCAGTCCATGTTGCGACCCAAAAAAATAAACGGGAATTCGATGTAAGTTCTTTTTAAAGTAAGCAAAAGGTACATCATCTGAGGTTTCAGGCGTGATGGAATGGAAACGGAACATAACTGCAATTAATGAAAAAAGAGCAATTTCCACAAGTATGACATTTGTTGCACGACCTGTTTCGCTTTTTACAGCTTCTTCAGGTGGTCTACCTGAAGATGCTGTAAAAAACGAAACCGGTCGTGCAATAAATGTCATACTTGTGGAAATTGCTCTTTTTCATTAATTGCAGAAAGCAAAAGGTATTGGAAAATTAATCGAGTGAGAGGTAAGAGATTGCTTCGAGAACTTCGCGACGATGACACTGACTCTTAGGCCGGGTTTTATTATGTCTGATTAACATTTACCGTCAGATATCTTCGCTTTTATGCTAGTGTGATTTTGACTTAGGGCTTGTGTTTTGTAAAGTGCATCTAGCTTTTGGTTATTCGGCTTCACGGTCATTGGGAGAGATATTCTAATTCCTTTCGGTATCCTTTTCTATTATTCATATTAAGAAATTATTAAAAGTTTTTCCATGCTTAACGCCGATTTTTTTGCTGGGAGAAAATCAAGAAAAAAAGCAACATCATTTCGTGGGAGTAATAGCCTTCAATAAATTTAAATATGCGCTGTATCAGCCTGTGAACTTTTCGGTAATAAAAACATTTTTCCTTTTCAAACTCTGATGTAATAAATAAAACATAGTGACTACGTTATTGTAAAGCAACTAACATTCGCCATGCATTGATGTTATATTCTGACCTTAACCGTGCGTCGCTCTATGATCGTGGTATTGGCGGCGATTTAAGTTTTTTTTCTCTCTCCCGCCCATCCATGGTGGGATCCCGTTTCGAAAGCTAAACATCGGTTTGGAAATCTCAGGAGTAATAAATGATATATTTTCAAGTGTCATATAAAATTATCGGTTTTGGGAAATATCCGCTGCTAAAATCGATCAGTAACCATATTGTGCGATGAGTAATTGAATTTCAACTCAATATTAGAAGAAATGTTTTAAGGTAAATTCTATGACAATTCCTTTCTCTTAACCGGAGCTTTCACTGTTGTTTATTTGTTTTTCGGGCGGTAGAGAGTGTAGCCTCATATCGGGTGACTGCCATATGAGACTTTTCATTGAAAGCTTGCTAAATGTTTTAGAAACTGCACGAACAGTTTCATTTGCATAAAAAATGGATTTTGCATGTCTTGCGTTGTATTTCATTTGTCGCATCTTCTCAAGGAACATACTTCCTTGCGGGAAGCGGATAAGAATTTTTATTTATAATGTAAAAAAAGTACATTTATCTACTGCCATGGGCTGGGGCATCATTTGGGCAGTTATGAACGTAAATATAACCATAAACGTAAATACTACCATTCACGATGAGCATAGATTTTGATGAAAAAATACTGGAATATTTCAGTGGCAGTGAATCCATTTTTGCAATTTAGTCTCCATAGATACATGGATAATTTAATAGCAATGCAACATAATATAATTACATGCATTTTGAAAATTCCTAAGGATGACCTGTGCTCGGGTTCCAATTAATCATACCATGCAATTTAAATTTATACATAACAAGTCATATTTATGATATTACATACGTACAAATATATTTAAATTGAAAGCAAAAAGAGAATAGGTACAAGAATTTCTTGACGGAGACATAATAACATTGTTAGCCTTTAAATAGTTAAAAGCTTTTTCAGTTTTCTACATATTGCACAACATATATACCTATAGACTTACATATATTTGCAAACACACACATAATAAATCAATTTAACATTTAAAAATATAGTAATAAAGAATAAGTGGAATTGCAGTACATTTAAACAAACCATCTAAATGTTGTTATTCAAGTCTAACGTAATTTTTATTTCATTAAAATTCAGAAGAATACTTGAAATTCTTTACACTACATAACCATATTTTTATTTCTTTCATGAATTTTCCAATTTCTTTTTTTAAACTATCCGGAAGGAAAGAGGACATTTTTTAGGCAAATAGAGAAAATGTATTCCAAATAATGTTATATTTGGATTTGGAAGCTTAAAAGCATTTTTCCACGTACAATAAACTTGATTCATTAAAATTCATGAATAGTGTGTAAATTGCTCTAGTAGAAAAGTGGTAATATGTTAAGGTTATTGAGCAGTGGACATGATGGATGGAAGCGATTTTTATGCGTTTTTGTCCGGACTATTCTCTTCTGCAAATACAACAATGTGTTCATTGTATTTTTATATGAAATTTAATTTAGAATTAATGAGTGCAAAGTATATTACTTTCAGAAAGGATAAAATGCACTTATTCCTGATGAGGTGTAATTTTGAGAGGAAAAGTCGTGGCGTCGATACCACATTGCTTATATGATAATTCCATTTCAATTTTTATCCAGAGTAGATCCCAAATATTTGTACTCAGTTATGCACTCAATTGGAATAAAAACAACTCAGTTTCCTCATGAACAATACCCTGAGTGATTAGCAATTTCCTTATTACGCCTAAACCTTTTGGATAAGTCATAAACCATTTATTTAGTTTTCATACTAAGCTTAGGTTTATTAAAATCAAACCACTTCCTCAATTCTGTTAGATCACCTTACATCTCTCTTTTAACATCTTCCCTTGACACATAATCATAATTGAACGCTACAACATCAGCATAAACTGTTACTCATCCATGGAACCCATAGTTGCAAATATCATTGATGTAGGTAATTTAAGAATAACAAAGATCCCAATATCGAACCTTGTGACTTACCAGATTTTATTTCTTTATATTCACTGCAACAAATATTGACTCGAACACATTGGCAGCACGACTCTTAAGTCACCACTGAACCACTGTTGGACAACTTCCATGACTCTGGCACACTGAAGTTTCTCGAGCAGGATATTTTGGTCTAGTGTATCAAAATCAACGTTTCTCATCACAACACCTTGAGAAAGCATATCACACGCAATAACTGAAATGTCATAAAGTAACACGCTGTCTTCATAAATCGACCTATCGTTGAAATTAGTGCTTTAGTTAGAATAGATTAGTTTAGAATATGTTTCATTATAATACATACCAAAACACTTTAGGTAGCTCAATTTGTTGGTTATTTATTTGTAATTCTTTCGATCGCAAATTATCGGGATTCAATTAAGGTACAATGGTTGAGAAGCAGTGCTGTATGGTGCATGGTCCCGGTGGAATTAATACTACACGAGTTGATATGTTTACCACTACGTGCGGATAGAATAAAATCGAAAGAGTCGCAAATGTTCCGGCCTGATCCCTATGCAAATTACCTGCTAAATATCGGTTCAGGTGTAAATTTAATTCCGAATCTAATCTATGTGAAGAAGAATTGCTTTGAAAGTTAAGTGAATATAGTAGTGTAATTCCATTTTAATAAAATGTAAGAGTGAGTCTCTGTTTTCCACTGGTATGGACTCATAGAAGAAATATGGATATTGTATTCACCTTTTAATTTATCCAATAGGTATATATCTATCTGAGAAAAACTAATTTTTGTAAAAACCTTTTATTTCCAACTAGAATTGGCCACGAACAAGGAAATGAAAAATATTGTGCACTTATAATGGAAGAAGACATGTATATATTCTCGGAAAATCTATCCCTTTGATCTTATCTAGTGGAGTTAAAAAAAAGCCTTTTTAACCTTCATCTGATTTCATCTGGTTTGGATTCGTAGAAATCCGAAGCGAGCGGGGAAATCAGTCCTTCCCCCCCTTCGGTGCTGAAGGAAGTCCACCCTTTGATATCACCGCGGTACACGTCCGCCACGGCCGCTGGCTCCTTTCTCATCGGCCGCTCCAAAACTGCTGCTCTAGAGTGTGATCCAAAACGAATACTCACCCTTTTGGAGGGAAAAAATGAAAAATGTATGCATGCGCCCGGGGGGTCAGTGAACCGGGAAAGCAATGGGACTGTGGCGAGTGAGACTCGACTCACTCAGTTCATTCTTCTGTTGGTCCAAAGTCTTCTCCCCCTCAGCATTTTGTTCTTACTCCTATCTCCTCCGTTTCCAAAATCGGCGTCTACAAAATGAAGAATAAAACTGCTGTGAAATCCAATTACGCGCCGCACTTAGCCGAATGTTTGACAGAGCACGTTTACTCCTCCGCGCGTTTCTCAAATGTTGAGCACTTGAGAGAGACACCTAAATATCGTTGAGGAGAAAGAGCCGTGCGAATGAATTCCAACTCTTTGGGCCTAAGCAACTGGCATGTCATTCACTGGGTAGCCAATTAATGCCACACCGATCAAACTGCTTGAAGAGGAACCTTATTAATGAATGGAAGCCTCAACTTACATCTTTACCGGTCCTGGCAATAAAATAATAATGATACGATACATATTCATACCTTTTCCTCTCAGATGGGCACAGTGAGATAACCTAATCTTTGATTTTTTCATGGTAAATTAGCTGTATTATTAATTTAGCCGTGTTGGTGAAAGAAATTGTGTAATAAGGTGGGCGGCTGCGATTTTATAAGATTTTCCGGCCAACCTTAATCGGTAGACTACCTCCAATAATAATTATTGGTAATGGATTTCTGCCGTAATCTCATTTTCATCTAAATCTATATTAATAGGCAGTTCACTAATAATTGTAATTGATTTATTACTTAATGCCATACCCTATTAAACATTTTTGGCATAACTCCCAAACACGAAGCAACCATACGTATGTACCTACATTCATAAAACTCCCGGTAACCCTCCACTAGAGACCAAATATGAAGTTGGTTCACCTATCCCTTATTCTCACTGACTACAAAAGATGGGGTTGAACTGCGTAGAGCTCATCTCAGACAATTTATGTGTTGCAAGTGTTGAACCTCGGTAGGTTAACGGTGTTATAGGTGGTGATTAGTATTAGAAGGATGTATTGGATTAGAGTTCTATATGAGATGGTGACGTCTTGACTTACACTTATCCCTTCCTCTCGGTTCATTGATGGTGCTGCTTATATATTCTTCGTCCTCCATCCCTTCTGTCTGCATGCGAAGCCACCCACCTGTATTCGGGTTACACAAAGATAGATAGACAAAGAAAACGATATCTCATTGGTATTTCCACATCAACTTGACTGCCATGTGGAGAGTATTCCATCACGTGACAGCTCAGTTCAACCGTGGTATTCTTGACGTCTGTTCGTTAGGATGAGGCTGAGGACGTCACCGAGCTATTTACCCCTTCTATTCTGTTCTACACTCATCTCCTATTACTTTTCCATCCCCTATGAAGTGCTAATTCGTGCAGAACAGACACAAATAACATGACGTGACGAAGTTCTCCGTTTTATGTTGAAAAAATAGCAGCATTTTCATCTCCATTTTACGCAGCTCTGAAACTGATCAGTAATAATAGGCTGACTATGGCATTTACATCTTAGCTTTTAAGGAATTTAGTTTTGCTGGGAGCTTCCAATTTAAAAAAAAATCATTGACGTACACCGAGGAGAATTTCTGTAATCAGGGTAATATAAATGCAAATGCTTGAAGCAACCTAAATCGATTATTCTGATAATAGTTAGAACTTTGAACTACTGTGGAATAATCACACATATATGAGTAAAATGAGATTTATAAATCTTCCTACATATAAATCCTATTTTGATAACCAATCAGGTGATATGGTTATTTTGATGGAATGAGAGAAAACATTTTCGTATCCACATACTTACTACTGGTAAATGTCTGTTTTTCATACATAGTGCTTGATATTACATTAAGAGATAAAATAAACTCCTATGGACCTTCAGTAATTGCTTCTGTATGTGAATATTTGTTTGCTGTGATTGGTTATTGCTGTGTTTCATCATACCGGGTGCCTTCTAGGAATATAATTTTAATATAAAGAAGTTTTTCCTTGTGGAAACTGTGGTGAAATTGCAACGACGACAGGTCAATACGAAGCAGAAAACCTTTCAAGTATTTCATTCGTGGTATGTGGTGTAAAATTTGTTTCCTGATTATACGGTATGACTAATAGCAAAAAGAATGCGTAATGCTCCGGAATAAAAAAAAACAATTCAGCATCTGGTTGGAGGCGAGGGTAAATTCTCACTCGAATTGAAGTTAGGTGGAGAGAAGAATCGTGGGAATTAAATTAATATGCTTCGGAGGCGTACTCAGTTAACCCACAGGGAAATGTGGTAAAGAAATAAAGTTTTTGTCAGGATGAAGGTACGCGAACTATTGCGTCTGAAATATCACCTTTACCGCGAAGTTGAAGCATCGTGTTTCAGTGTTGTAACCATTAACGCTGCGTTCTTCCTATCCTCCCTTGCATGGAAGCGGTTGTCGAACATATTTTTTGATCTCATGATTGATTTTTAGATATATAGTGAGATATATATTGTTGCGCGTTATTGCTTGTGTCGTTCTCATATTTGTAAAAGAGGTTTTGGTTTAGTTGGCTATAACATTTATGGTAATTATTAATATGAAGTTTAAAAATATCTCGGCAGATATTTTAAAAACTCGGTGTTACTATCAGAAAACTCAAAGATGTGCATTACATTTTCTCAGGCCAATAGTTGCCGGCTACCGGTCGATTATGATTCTACTGAGATTCATTAAGAAGCAAATGACAAGATTGAGATAAAATAGTTTAGATTGGGTAAATGATAAGATACTTCGCCTATTCTAAACTTATGCCATATAAAGCACAGCTGAAAACTTGATTCTGTTCAAAATTTAGTATTATGTAACTTTTTCTTACTAGGTTGAAATCGGTATGTTCCCCTAGCATAACCTATGACTTACACGCAGAGAAGTAGGTGGTTTCATGAACTCACAAGCTGGTAACCACTACCTAGTCAGAAGGTTAATTTTCGTTTAACCAGGAAGATAGTAACGATTACCATCTCACTTCGTTACCTTGCGTGGGTTACCGTCACCGCGTCATGCTGGTAACCAGAACCGAAAGGTGGTTTATGCCTTAACCAGACCCATAGTTATGATAGACGTATCTCACTGTCTGAGTTATTTAGTAAAATGGTCTCGTTACCAAGCTCTAGTGGAAGAATGTGTTGAAACCATCTTGAAATGGCTGCCTTGAATCTCTCTTGAAGTTGTGTTGAAAATTGAAACATGAATCCCCACAGTCTCTGTTGAGACTCCCAAGAAATTTTCTGTTGAGACTCCCTTGCCCTCTCAAATATAAAAAATGAAAAATATATTTCAAATACTATGAATGTAATAAGAACACTGTGGCATACATTATTTAAAAAAACATTATCCTATCCTACCTAACGAAATAGTCACTAATTCGCATGATCACCTTCTCTACGACTAAACGCGCACATTCTCGCACCCGATATTAACGTCAAGAAAGTCTTATATATCTGGCCACTTCCGAGGATTAATGTAATTTCGAGAATTTTTTTTAAAATGGCAATTCCGTGATAGTATGAGGAAATACCATAACACCACGATGGCAGTTATTTGGCATCAATTAATTGAAACCTATATTGCCACATAGCATGAATATAAATGCAATACTGAGAATAAACAAGATATTTAATTCCCGCGCTAAGCGCATGTGTATCATCACTCCTACCACGTTGCTCCCCTATCACTCCAGCGGGTTCCTCGAGCTTCCAGACTTGGTTGTGTGTGCCCGCAACTGGCTGCCTGTCGCACCAACTTTGAAAAGATAGTTCCCGTTACCAGCCGCATAGACATTGTAATCGTGGGCGAGTCGACCAGTCGTGCGGGTACTGATTACCAAGCCCGGATAGTTACAGTGACCAATAGATAATTAGGGTGACCAACTGCAATTGTTTCATCAACTTACAACCACGTTACCACCAATTTTACAGGTTATCGAAAACAACTGTTTTTCTGCGTGTAGTATACCTACTTCCGTACTTTTGTTTGTTCATTTAAATGGACCGTTTCCAAACAGCAAAGTTTACAACGATGAAATATGTTTATTTGGAGTGGAACTTAAGGCAAAAGGTTTTTACATTACCATTGAAAATGGAGATTACGTTCTCAGTAAATAATTAATAAAGTATGAGAACCATAGTATAAAATGAATGGATGAAAGGTGCTGCATATCTGTAAAAAACATTCTATTGTCAACGACAGTTGGTCCTTTCATTCTTTATTCTTTCTTTTTTTGATTTTCCAGCTGCTCTTCGCCAGAAGTCCATTTCAGTGGTCAATAATAGTTTTTCTGATTTTTCAGTTAGTAGCCATAATTCACAGCTGTAGGTTACTATGGTATTGTAAATTCTCTTTTTATTTTCATTGGATATTGCCTGGTCCTACAATAAGCTATTCAATAGTGGAACTGCCTTTTTACCTTTATTACGTCTATCCCTAATGGCTGCCTCCATTGTTTTATTTTCTGCAATTTGTATCCCTAGGTATTTATACTCTTTGCAGTGTCCTATTTGTTGCCCACCTTCTAATATAAGATCCTGTTGCATTCCTACCATACACATATATTTTTTTTTGTTAATACTGATATCAATACCCCAACTTTGGTATTCTTATATTATTTTTCTGGTCATATATTCTAAATCTTCATAATCTTGTGATAGAATAACTCGGTCGTCTGCATAGCTTAAGGTGTATATGTTACTTCTTTCTTTCAAAGGTATTCCCATGGAGTTGCATATCCTTTTCCAGCCCTTTAGCACTTGATCTAAATATATTTAAAAAGTGTAGAGGAAATACAGCAGCCCTGTCTTAGACCTATATTTATTGTAAATCCCTGAGAGAAGCCGTTTTCCATTTTGATCTTGGCTGCTCTATTTTTGTACAAATGTTTGATTGCTATTACTAAGTATGAGCTTATGTTAGATCTTCCCAAGGCCTCCCATAGTTTTATTTGTGGCACCGTTTCGTATGCTTCTTTAAGATCAACATATAAGAGGTGAAGTTCCTTGTTGTGCGTCAAGGTTTTCTCAATCAGTTGTGTTAAACAAAATATATAGTATACAGTCGATCTTCCTTCTCTAAACCCCGTTTTTTTCGGATTCCTTGTCTGCATACTCTTTTTCAATATTGTTTTTACTATTGTACCATATATATTCCGCAAAAGTTATCGCACTCGTTCTTATTGCCAATTTGTATTACTATGGTGAGATATGGGAAATTCTCCAATCTTCTGGGACCTCTTCTCCATTTAGGCATTTAGTAAAGAGTTCTGTTAGTTTGTTGTACAGTGATTCTGATCCATATTTTAACAGTTCTCCAGGTATTTCTCCAGAGCCAGCAGCTATTCCATTTTTTAGGGATTTACAAGCCTGTTTAACTTCACTGCATTGCATTACTATAGGTGATACAACATTTTATATGGTTGGCAAATTGATTTCATTTTTATATTCTTCTCTATCCTTTGTCAATAACTTTATAAATTATGTTTCCCATTTCTCTTTAATAATAGATGGAATTAATTATTCTTGCGATCCTACCTCAATGATCTTAAAAACTTCCAGGTTTCTGTAATTCTGGTTCCTCTGATGCAGGTAATTAAGTTATTTATATTTCTTTTCTCAACAAGCGTTCTTTTTCTGGGTTAATTTTCGTCGCACTTTCAGTTGTGCTTCTTTTCTTTGTATGCAACCTTGTCACTGTCTGATTTCCTGGTCAGATATCTGTTATATTTAATCCTTTTTTCTTCTATTTCTTTTTCTATTTCAAGATCCCACCAATATGGCTTTCTTTTCTTCTTTTCAGAGTAGCCTAATGACTCATACGCAGCTTCATGTACACATTGAGATATTTGCCTATAAAGATCCTCTGTATTCGATAACGTTTTTCGGCCAAGTAGTTTTTCGTACAGACGGTTTTGGTAAAGCTGCCTAACGCTTTGTTTTTCTAGGCTGTCCAAGTTGCATCTTCTTTGCCTTATTTCTACTTCAGGATTATCTTGGCTTTCTCTTTTCCTTGCTCTTCTAGGAAACATCACCTTAGCATTTAACAGTTGGTGGTCACTATGTAGCATTCTGTATATTCTGATATCTTGTACTCTTATCTTTGTATTTTTCTTTATGATGAGGAGGTCAATACGTAAACTTTTCTTTAGCCCAGAAAATGTAAAACGCATTACTTTATTAGCTTGGCTCTTTTATGCATAATCTGTGCAATTAATTTTGCATCTTCCCGTGCGAAGCAGGGTTCTTCTGCTAGCACGCATATAAAAATGTTGCGTACGGAAATCATATTTCTATAGAAAATCCATTTAGCGTTACATATAATTCCAAAGTGGAAATAGCTCTAGAACGTTTTCCGAACGGTTGTGAATGAAAGCTAAATTTAAAACATTGGCAGATGGGATGAGTAAGTGATTTAAAAACCATTTTCAATCATATTTTCATCATATGCATGCTGTTATTTTAAAAATCCATTCACTTCATAAGTAGTTCCCGTTGTTAGTCACAAAAATAATCGATAAGGATTGAAAATGTTCAGCAACATCTCATAAATGAGCCCCAAAGTTTTTTTTATTGATCAACATCAACGCAATCTTTGACATGACTTGCTATAATCTAGTGGTAGGGTTGTATTATGGTGCATTATCGGGATAGGAGTTAGAAAGAATATAATGTAGGACAAATTGAAGTACAACGTTGGCGTATTTACCTTTGATTTGGCATTAAAGAGGGCCATATCCTCTAGCGCTTTGCGTACAATTTGGGGGAAAAATTGCTTAGGAAAAAGAATATTGTTTCTTCACTTCGTAAGAGGCGTATATACTAATAAGGTCATTCATTCGAAAAGCAGGTATTCGATAGGTGAGTCCTTATATGATACCGCGCACTCCTTAGCATACTGATCTGCTGAATGAATCCTTCTGTAGAAATCGTTTTCCAAAAGCTGTCCACCTGTTTACTTTTTTCCTTAGCATGCGTTCTTCGCTGATGCCCGATTAGGATCACTGTGGATGAAAGGGCAAGTGGCTAGTGGTGATCGTCCATGGATTTCCCTGGTGTTATCTCCTCCATTGATGATCAGTCATCAACGAATAAAATTTAGTTTTGCCATTAAGAAATCCCGTCATTTAGCAAGTTTTGCTATGAAGTTTTTTTTATAACTATCTGACATTACAGTTAAAATATGTATCATTGATTTCGAGCTAAATGAATTGAGTCTACTTAAATAGTGAACCAAAAGGAATAAATTAATACACTATTGAAAAAAGTAGTCAGTAGCCACTAGTGAAGCGTTGATCATTTCGTTATTTCAAGATTCCCATATAATATATCTCTTCTAATATCTAATACCTACCAGAAAGCGTCCATTTTAAGAAATATTAGTGGATGAATTATTTTAAAATTCTTCCTCGTAAAATCTGTTATTCTCGTAATTATTCTGGTTTCCGCTTGAATATTGCTTCATTTATTTAATTTTTGATTTAATTCCTTATGTTTAAACATTATCTTCTGATGTTTTTGTGTATTCTAAGTAACGTAATGTAATTAAAATGGACTAGAACACATCTTTGCTATCCAATTACTTTATAAAATTACCTTTTTATATTTTTCCACTCTAAATATAAATTCTAGCATCCTCGAGAGACATGCCTTAAATCGACTAGAACACATCTAACGTGACCTTGGCTATTCAATTACTTTATAAAATTACCTTTTTATATTTTTCCACTCTAAATATAAATTCTAGCAGCCTCGAGAGACATGCCTTAAATAGATTGAGTGGAATTGGAAAGTCGAGTGGTGATTATTTTTATTGTTTTTACTCAATTTTTGTTTATCATAATTATCCATTTGATATTACATGATCTTTCTATGAACGTAGTATCATACGTTTTTGATTGTTGGTGAATATTAAACGTAAGTTTGAATACATACGTATTGATAACTTACCATTGTCGTAATGCAACACAAAATGTTATCGGATCATACTTCAGGAACCCTATAAAACTACAATGTTATTGCAAAGCAAAGACTACCAATTGTTGGAAAAATATCTAATGCTTTTACAAGCTATATTTTGTAAAATATTGATAGAATGTTTATCAAAAAGGATAAATGCAAAATAAATAAACTGCTAAATTCTGAATGCCATTTTAACTGTTAGAAGGCATTAAGCAGAAGTTGTGAATTGAACTGAGTATCTTGGATGCTAAGTTTAAAGTTTTCATGCAAGTCTTTGAATGACAATGCCAGACTATGCTTCCGAGTATGATTATAGTGTCTAGGTGCACAAAGGTTGGATCGATTGCTTGCCTTTCCAGGGAACTTGATAGCTACGGAATCAGATCAACTAGGCGTAGCGGCCACTTCGATTCTTGTTTATATAGTGTGGCTGCCACAACCTACTTAAAGGCGTCTGAATTTCCTCGCCAGTCAATCAATGAGGAGTGTGGGGAGAGGGTTCCAGAAGGGGATAACGGCGGGAGAGAGGACGGGGAAAGTGAAAATAACTGAGCAGGGGCGCGGCTCCTTGGTAAGAGCAAATGGTTTGAGAAAACCAGTCCGGAAGTTTCCATTAGTTCTTTGGAAGAGGGGAGATGATTTTTTCGAATTAAGACCTCATGAGTTTTTTTATTACCATGTAAAGAATACTACTCTCGAAAAGTTTATATCCTTGACATACCTCTGCCGACTTAAAATTTTTAATGAGAGTTGTTTTCAAGTTCAGCTTTTTTTCTTTGGGTTTATTGGGAAAAATAACCCTGCATGGCCAGATATATAACTTAATTTTAGATGTATGTAAAAATCATCTTCCTTGAATTTCACGGCAAGACTTTAAAATAGCACTCCATTTAGCATATCACTTAGTATGTTAGACACCATATCCGGCGCGAATATTCTCGTTACTGTAATTGCATTTGTCACTGAAATGAACTTTATCAAAAATGAACATAGTGGTATATCTTTAATTAAAAGTTTTCAAAAATGCTTTGAAAATTTCATTAATTAAAAATTGTATTCCTTTCAAACAAAAATGCAGTTGATCACAACAGGCATGGCTTTCATCTAAAGTTTTCAGATATTTAAGATTCTTTTTCATCAGATTTTATTTAAGATATTTTAAGGAAAGTCCTGGGCGTTTTGATTCTCTCAAGTTATCACTATTTCATCAGCAAAAGATAAATATGGGTCAAAAGATGACGATAAAGTCACAATAAATTTAGAGCTATAAAAGAAAACCCCCATTTGTCATACGATTTGTACCTGGACAAAAATGAGAGATTTGCAAAATCGATGCCTCTCTTTGACGATTTGAATGACATATTTCTGAAATTTAGCATATTTTCACATAACTTAGCTATCTATGAACAAATGGTTCTATATATCCGGCGCCACAATGCAAGCTTGGTCATAAAAACAAGCCAATCTGATTTTGGCTCAAGTTATGCTGCTATGAAACGACTATGAAGCAAAGTTAGACTTGGTAAAAAGTGCCATATTAGCATTACTCAAGGTTGTCCCTGACTTTGTCACTATCGACTATTTTTTTATTATGTTCTTGTATCGTACAGATTATGTGCTCTTTTGGAGGAAAGAGGAGTTACAAGCTTTTATTACAAGCTCGATTCGAAAAAACAGGACTGAACAGTTTCCATTGGAAGACACTAAGACTATTGGGAAAAAGCCCAGAGGATCCCAGGTTAGGGCATTTGATAAAATCATGGAATTTTTTTATCGTACGATGGAAAATCATAGTCAGCAACATATATTCCGTGTTTCCAATGGGTACAGCAAGATGTTTTACCGGGAAAGACAGAAAAGGAAAAAGGCATTACATTGCCTCATGTGACAAGGGAATATATTTGATACATGGGAGGAGTTGACGCACATGATAACGCATATGCATGATACTGAACTAGAAACCGAGGAAAAAATTGATTATAGACATTATTTATTAAATTCTTATGCATTATTTATTGGACAGCCCTGGCACAAATTCGTGGAAATTGTACAGATTAGTCAACGAAAGTCGTATGCACCTTGATTTCAAATTGTACTTGCCATGGCCCCTCTGAGAGGCAATGTGCTTAGATTAGGAGATAATTATGAACCACGATGCGATTCGCATCCTAACACCCCGATGTGGACACCGACTCAGTTATCCCTGCTCCGTGAAGTTAAAAAGGACAAGTCAGACATTATAGTAGAAAACATTGGACTAGAAGGAGGTGCCGGCTGTGCAAAAGCCGGGCTTTATTCAATCGTGAAAAATGTATAATCCATTAAACCCAATATGCTTTTAGAATTTTTATAAATAATTAGTGGTTATTGTATTTTGATTTTTAATGATCTCTTTTCAATATCAATGATGTGAAATACACTCTTCTTATGAGAAAATTTGAATTTTTTACCACTAATTTTAAATAAATGTGATAGATTTGTAACTCGAGCATAAAAAGAAATAAAAATATTTTAATTTTCTGGATATTATCTCAATATTTACTCCCCACTCAAATATGAGATAGTTTCATCTAATGTAAACAGAAAAAAAATATTTGACGTAGAAGATATAAAAGAGCTATTAGCTATGACAATATTGGTAAATTCCGGGTTGCATTACTACCCCATTATATAACGAATTCAGCACAATTTGCGAAAACGCAACATTATTTTTTTACCATAATAAAATTTTTCCAAGCATCCATCCTTGCACAAAGTCATATTTAGTATATATGTATGGGAAAACGAAGGGAAAAATAGAAATTTCGAGTATTTATTAACGCGGCCGGTAATAGGTTAAAGGTAATTAAAAACCTATTTGTGTAAACAGCAATCTGAGCTGTTAATTAATTTCACAACTAGACTTAAGAAATGCTATTTCTATTCTTTTCCCCAAAAAGCTGAATGAAATTAAATATGTTTGAAGATATTTTAGTTGTCGTGCAGTAGATGAATTACAATTCCCTCGAACACACTGTTATTGATGAGGTGATGTGGCTTTAATTTGTATGGTGAACTGCCGTTGAGAAATTTAGTTTTGCGGATAAATTATCCAAAGGACGTTGAATTGACCTGAATTGCTACTTCAAAACGTTTTTTCCAAATGATCTTGATGATTTTGTAAAATATATTAAATTGTACGAAGATTTCAGATACACATTAGTCACATTTTTAAGTGCTAACCTTCTTTTTATACTACATTATTATTGAGAAGAAAGCAGAAGATTGTCTATTTTTAATTATTATATATTTTTTATAAAAATACAACATTCATAACATCTTACATCACACAGCGTTCTAAACATTTAACAGTAACTGAACAAAAATGACTCGAATTATTGAGACAGACAGTGTAATCATGGCTTACACTTTTAAAAACTCCTTAAGGATAGGGGTAATAATCATCGCCGTCCTCAGCCTTGAAAGAATTGCTTCTGAATGTAGCGCCAACCGCGCTGGAGAAGCTTCCTGCCGTACTTAAGGAGCTGCCAACCAATTTGCTGGGCCGAAATGCCCCCTGTAGATTGCCTACGAACCCTTGAAATGTAGCCGCCGTTCCCTTGTAGTCGTTCGTCAAAAGACCCGTCCACTTCTCCCCTGAGGGGCCCCCCGTTGGCGCTTTTTGAGGGGCCCCCTGCAAGTTTCCCGAATATTTAGTAGAGGGAAAATCAAAGGAGGAATCACCAAAGGAGGAGCCACCAATGACGGGCTTGGAGAATGAGGAGACTTCAACGGAGGGGATGATGTCCAAAGAGTAACTTCCAGTGTTTGGCGCCGAGTGAGAAGAACCGCCGAGATTGAGGCTGGAGAATAAAGAGGCATATTCGCCAAGTCCAGAGGATGAGCTCCAGGGACCACCGCTCTGTGCAACCCCCGAGGTCGACGCTGAGTGGTCAGCCGCTGGCTTCGCGACTTCGGCCGCTGGCGGTGCGACGTCAGCCACCGGTGTCGCGACGGGGATCTCGACTGGATACGGCTGCTTGACGGGTACCGGATAGGTGACGTGGACGGGGTAGGGCTTGGGGACCTCCACTGCTACGGGTTGAGCCACCGGGACGGGGACAAAGTGGGGCACTTGGATGGGGTACGGCTTGTTCACTGTCACAGGGTAGGGTCTAGGGACGTTGAAGGGGATCGGTTGTGGGACGGAAACGTGCACCGGCCTCGGTACCTCAACGGGATAGGGCTGTAGGACATGATAAGGAGCGGGCCTCGGTACGGTGATTCTCACTGGGTGATAGACGGGCACGGGAACAGGCTGCTCGATCGTTATTTGGGAGGTGGTTGTATGAGTGGGAAGCGCCGGTGCTCCATATTGGAATCCGGAGGCGTATTCCAGTCCCAGTCCAGAGCCAAATCCGGAAGATAATGCATTAGCGTCGAATCCGGAAGAGAATTCATCTCCCGAAGATATGACATTAGGCTGAGATTCTACTGAGGCTGCATTGGATAGCGATCCTGAAGAAACCTTATTAGGTTTATTTCCTGAGGAGGAGCCTGATGGGGATACATTGGTTTGTGAAACGGAAGTGACAATTCTGTATTTTGTCCTAGAAGATCCTTTACTAGGTCGAGGGGCTAGAGCGGCAGTGATGGGTTTAGAACTTGAAGAACCTTTGTTAGATTGTGATGCTGTAGGAGAGGGATCGGGCTGTGCTCCCGTTTGGGCTTCTGTAGAATAATAGCCTGAAGCGAAATTGGGGAAACCATGCTCAGCGTTTACGCTCCCTCCCTGGTATTGTCCGTTTGAGACGTCTCCTATTGAAGCATCTCCAAGGCCGAAATTAGGAAGGGCGTAGGCTAAGTTCGTGTAAACAGGAACGGGGGCTACGTTCGTGTAAACCGGAGCGGAGGCTACGTTCAAGTAAACCGGAACGGAAAATGCGCTTTTAGCGACGACTGCTGCGGGAGCTGCCGTCAGAAGCACATTGGTAGCTGGTCCTGAGGTGTGCACCGATGACGTTGCGACTCCGACATTGCTGCTCGAAAGAGGCGGTCCGTATGTCTGTGCATGACTGTTAACTTCGGTCTCTGCTAGACAGGAGATGGCTAGTGCCAAAAAGGTGAGGGAAGCCTGCAAAAGAACGAGTAAAATGAGAATTGGAAATATAATTTATATGATATTTTTTTCCAAAAGAGACGTTAATGTGGAATTATTTTTTATCCTGGGTGAACATTTTTACTTCTTTTAACCCGTTTGATCTCTCCGATTCGTAATTGATTTTTGGACACGGATAATATATATCCTGTTCAAATTTCCTAGTCTCAAAGGTCAAATAATATACCTGAATTATAGAGTGAGATAGGAATCTTACATCCATGGACGAGAGTAAATCAGAATAATCTAATTTAAGACCATCTTTCGAGTATGAATTAGAATAAAAATAATCTGTTGAAATTGGAGCTAAGTAATGGGAATATTCTACGGTGTATATTTTGTTTCAAGGCGAGACAATTTAAAAGGCTGTTCCGTAGTTTGAAATTTAAAAATTTCAATCCTCGGAAGAAATTTTCAACAGAAATAAGTCCTGTTCTCTCCTTGGAAACGAATACATTGGGAGTTGAAGACAACAGAAATTTGTCCATGTCTTTCTTAGTATTTTTAAATTACGGTGTTAAATATTTTTGAAGAGCGCGTGCGTTGGTGGCCCACTGAGAAATAAGCGGGATATGATTGATTGTAGACTGTAGGCCATAATGGAATTATTTGACACATATTAAAGTGATGAATTCCTCGTGTATGAGCGGAAAATCGACGGAATATAATTAGAGCATACTCTCAAGGGCATTACATGGGTAAAACCTGTGTCACTCAAGAGTTTTAATTAAAATATTATTTTACTAGGCGAAAGTTTTCGTAAAAAATCTTTCCGAATGAATAATATGTCACCAGCGGTGCCTATATACAACGTACTGTAATTTCGGAATATTATAAATGGAGTGCAAGCATGTAAGTTATTCTCAACTGCTGTGATGAACGGATTGAAGCTCCTTGAACATTTCCAGCGGAAAAAGATATCCTGGACCGGGAATCGAACCCGAGACTTTCGTTTTTAAGAGTACAAGGCGTTTCTCACAATCATACTGTTGCTGTGCTAGGGGTATGCGCATTGATCAGGAAAACTGAAGGTCTGTAAGTTGAATCCCGGTCGAGGAAAACCTTTTTCCACTGACTATTTCCTACACAATTTTGAAAAAAAGTTGTTACGGGTGTGACAAAGTATGGGGTGCCCTCTCCAATCTATTGACCTATACTTACGGTTTCTGTAATGAGCTTAGGGTCATGCTAGAGAATAAATTAGGTTAATGTGATGTAAAGGCATAAGAAGAATGTTGAGGTACTCACGGTCGCTTGCATGGTGCCCCCGGAGATCCCTCCTCCAGCGAGGTGCTAAACCAACGGTTGAGGAATGGGATAGGTGGGGTCCATTTCTTCTTATATATACTGGGGAGCCACGGGCCGGAAGCCGCGGGGACCCCGAACGTCATCCAACACTGAACTTTCACTGATGATTCCTTAAGAGCTCTCTTCTAAAATTTGGGCCCGTTTACGTTTCTGGGCGAGGACGTCTTTGATGCGCTAAGAATCTCCCGGACGACCTGAGTGAAACCGTTAATTCTTGTATTCGGCGCCCTGAGGAGAACGCGTCTGGGTCGTCCGAAAAAAGAAAGCATAACTAGACGGTCGCTTGTTATTTTAACCGCAAGGCTTTTTTTTCCCCTGAGTGGCTTCCGAAGTCGGGAAGGTAGATCTCCATCATTCGACCGTGAAGGGCTCAGCAGCCAAATCGGTTGCTGGATGAAAATAATCGGGAATAGAACTAGTTCCGGAGAAATTAATTCTTCCGTTACTTTCTCCGATGTTTTTTAGGCGGGGTCCAAGAGTCAATCGGACGATAATCACCCAGGAAAAATTACAAAATCTGCAGGTTGTCCTAAAATTGTTCCCTAATTTTTTAATTATATTTTTTCCTTTATTTCGCTGAAATTGAGCGTCGTCCTTTTTCTTTACCTCCGGCGACTTTGCAGACTGGCAATTCGCCGATTCTTCCACACTGGAGTCACGCAAAGAGTAATCTGCACATGTACTTTGCTTCTTTATCTTTTTCCTGCTACATAACGTTTAGATCAACCAGTCTTGATTGATTAAGAAGGGCTGGTTTAGGATAGGTAAATGTGTAATGGGTTCGTTTACGAAAATTGCATCCCAAAGTTTCGGCTTCATGATTCGGCCACTTGCTTTGATTATAAAATTTTTAAATTTCTCACAAAGTGGAAATGTTTGGTAGCTTTCGTAAAAAAATGCAGCTTCTTAAAATTACTTCATAGGGATTTATTTTATACTAGGATGTGCGCATTAAATTTTTCAGTTACTAGCCTATGCTACTTAGTTCTATGTGAGTCGCTGGAATATTTGGCGCTCGGCGACATATTTTGGGTGAGCATGCATGAAATATGTTCATAGCGTGGAATTCGTTCATGATTTGTTTCGAAACGTTGATTGGGGTCATTAAATTACATCACAATTATTTTTACGGAAAATTCAACAACATTGAGAGATGTCTCGCACGTTATGCTGAAGAGCGTTGACTCCAGGTTTGAATTAGTTCATATGATGAAGCCATTTTATACAGGAAGATTTAAATCTGGTTTCTATTCCCACCAAGTATGCCAGTAAAAATTCATGTTTAACACAACATTGTTTCAGTTTCGGTGACCCACCCAAATTCCCCTGTCTGTGAATCATTTACGTCACCTTATTCCGTTTTAATATTTTGGTGCACCTTTTTGTGTTAAAATGTTATTTTTGTCTTAGAAAGTAGGTATATCGCATATTCGTTCGGCTTCGATCACAACCATGGCTTTGCCTATTATTGACGCGATATTGAACTTTGGGTGGGGCTCATTACTTTGGTTCTGCTTTATTATTACCATTTTGAAAATCAATCTTAAAATGAGAAATATTAGGTGATACATAAAAACCTAATAACCCGCCCATACGTGGACATTTACGCGAGAAAACATCGGCTTGGACTGGGCATCGAACCACGGACCTTTTGTCCCTTTGGTTTAACATCTAGGCTCTTTGTATCCAAAGTTGCTTCGGGAATTAGGAAACCTGGGTAGCGTAGTGGTCTGTGCATCTCGATCTAGGCCGATTTTTTCTCGCGGTAATTACGTATATCATAGCCGTATTTGCGGCAGGTATGAATATCTTCAAACCACCCATATATCTATATCAATGGACAAAATCGATAGCAGTGTATCATAATCATAATATCATAATCATAAATAAATCATACCATCCTTTATTGCAATCAAAAGCAATTTATTTACGACGATAAAACAGCTTTTCAATGGGGACCCAATCAGTCTTTCACCTGGATTTTAAACGGTTTTTTAATGCTAGCTGAAGAGAAAGTATGAACTGGAGGAAAGTAATTTTAATGGAAGTGACTGCCTTGATTAAATAATTAATATAATTTCAGAATTTAATTTTGAAATATAATTTCTACTGGTAATCTCGCCGATAGACCTTATTATATTTCCAGAGCAAGAAAAATTGTGTACGAATTGATTTTTGTAAAATTCATATCGATGAAATGAATTTGGCTACCTCATGACTCACCAAAATTCTCTGTAGTGACTCTGGTCAAATTTATAGTGCATGCAGTAACTTTCTACACATTGATTGAAGAGTATAGTGGAGCATTATATGTATCTTTTTTAAAAATGGCCGGGGTTTCTGGAAGATTTATTCTCGCGGCTGGGAAATACAAGTGTACAAATCCGGATGGTTTTGTGCAGATGGCGCCCTGCATTGTTCTGTCGAAGGGATTAGTATTAATGGGGAACAGGTTGGTGTGGTGGCTAGAGTTTGAGTTCGAATTTCGGTTGTGGCGGAGAATTTTCAATGGAATCCCGATCCCTACTTTGGTGCTTTGTGGAGAGCACCTTATGTCTAGTACTTCACCCGTCGGATGGGACGTTAAAACTTAGTCAACTTGGCGGTCTTCTTTCATAGAAGGCCGATGGAAGCCAGAAGGACAATGTCGGGGTCGGGTTTGTCCCCAGCCTTCTTCCTTCTCCAGATAAACCATCATTTACCAACCTACCCTCAAATCGCAAATTACCTCAGTTGTCGGTCGCCTCTCCAAATAACCCAACGAAATCAGTGTGGGTCTGACGATTAAGGGCTTCTGAAAGCAAAGGCAAAATATTTATCCATTGATGATGTGTGTTAATAATATGGATGAAATTTCTGTATTGAGACGAGAGAAAACCAAAATGTTGAGTACATCTATAGATTTTTGAGGATATGGGTTTATTACAGACAAAAAGGGTAGCCTCGTTTGTCCTTGTATTAATTATTGATGATTACCAACAGCCTATACCTATGGTATTCCTTTTTATAACCACTAATGGTGTGCAGAAAAAAGGAATTTTTGTACCTATCAGTTCAGCAGTGTATCTATCTTATTTTGCCGCTTACATCAGTTCTATAGAGTTATTACGTTAGGTCAAAATAATATCCTATGTATCGTTCTGAAACTCCCCATACCTATCTGAAATTTTCAAGTAATCTAAGCCTAGCGTGTAGCCTCCGAGTCCAGTTCTTAACGAAGCGTGCGGCTTTACTTTGTATTTTACTTACTTCGCAAGTTAAAATCTGTGCAGGGGGTTGAGTTTGAAACGTTCGGGACAATTGCGATCAAGTAACTAAGGAGTCACGTGGTACAATCACTAAAGGTTCGAGAGTTTAGCGTATTAAAACCATTCGTATAAATATTATGCAGCCTTCCCGATCGGGTTTTTTCACCAGGATATCGTTGATGGAGTCGAATATCTCGATTCGAGTCGCAATAATCAACATATCAGACGCTCAATATATCCATTTAAATGTTTTAAACACACCAAAATCTCGAACCTTTCGTTATTGTGTCACGTGACTCCTTAGTTACGTGTTCGAAATAATCTCGAACGATTCAAACACAACCCCCCAGGGTCCCAAAAGCTCACGGCGTATTCGAGATATGACCTTATTAGAAAAAAGTAGCATCTATTTTCCATTTTTTCACCGGAAAACCCTCCTGCTATTTTCTTGATATATCCTAGTTTCTTTAATGCAACGCCGCAAATGTTTGTTTGAACGCAAATGTCGCAACGCAAAAGTGTGAAGTTATTCGGTGCGGGAACGGTGATTCCCAGGCATTTGCCTTCATCTGTCTCATTTATATTTATCTTCTGATACTAGACATGGCTTTGGTGTGATTTATTTCGTAAAAAGTGCACTGAAGTGTATTTATTAAGTTAAGTTCCAGCCCCCACTCAAGACACTACGAGTTAACATTGCTGAGATCTGATGAGCGAACTCCTAAGAAAGCATTTCTGGTAATTTCTCGGTAGATGACGGCATAACGTGAAAAAATCTAATTTAGCTACTACTCTTTTGTTAAAGTTAGTAATAACAGGGGGCCGAACAGTAGAGACATCGGTTTTTCAGAGGTACCACTGATCAGGGCAGTAATATTTTGCGAATGAGATCATCCTTGTAATTATATACCGAGGAGCCATTCGTAACTTTAAAGGGCTAAATAATTTCAATAATCTTTTTATGACCGTCCTTACTTACTGAAGAGTTTTAGAAACAATCAATCCAAATGGAAGATTTTTCACTCCATTGAAAACGGAGGATAAAGTGTAGCGTTTTGAAAGCAATTTTCTTTGTTATTGGGAAATATATTCTTCCAAAATATATCAATTAGCACCCGGGTTGCACCGAAGTCATTGAGCCTTAATGAAAATTTTTGTCAGGATTAGAGTACATTTTATTTAAAAGTTTAGCTGTAAAAATTTGGCAGCTATTCGAAATGAAAATGTAAAAAGTTGTTAAATGTGGTCCATTTCGTTTACCAATGTTAAATGACCTCTAATTTTGCATTGATGTTAGAATGAAGTAAATTTAAGCTGTTTTGGATTGGTACAGTATTTGTTCGACTAAAATCAGTAATTTCTTACAGATATCTTATTTGATCCAATGCATTTTCTTAGCATTTCCCTAGGGGGCTGTTATTTTTACTTGTTCGCCGACAGAGGCGCTACCAACGTCAGCTGCAAGTTAGCATTGGGAAAATAACAATTAGTGCCGCGACTTTATACTACTAGACAGTGATTTAACTGCCTAAATCCTTTAGCGAACATGTATGATATAGGGTGTGCGCATTAAGTACTTTTTGTTAAGTAAATAAAAATAAGAGCAGGAACAAATGGAAGTGAATTTCACAATTGTTTGACTTTGGTATTGGAATAAAATTGGAGTATAGGATATTTCTATTATTATACCTTCAAGGAGAATGTCACCTAAGGAATTCTCTGTGAAGCACCTTGTTATTAGAGAACATAATGAAATGAAACAATGCAATTCCATTCATCGAATTCAATCAGTTCGAATATGGTTCCGCTGCGGTTTCGCATCGTCAGATCGCTTATACTTCAATATTCTCACCGCAGTTACCACCTCATTCTCACTTATTTCCATTTCCATTCTGACAATCTCGCAAAATAATTTGCAAGACTCATCTTTATTGCCTACTCCATTATTGTATAATTCTTCAATATACTCCCTCCTGATCTGGTGTGACCTTGACCTTGGAAATTTTCCATTCAGCAGAGCAGCACCCCTCCGCATCCAAAACACCTTTCCTTCTCCCCCTTCTCCCCATTCCAAACTCACTACCATATTGTACACATGCCTAAATATTACGTATTTGGAATTTTTGATGATACTGTACCACTGCAGAACTATGATTTTATTCAATAGATGACAGTTGCGTATGTCTTAAAACATACATAATTATGTGCTATTCAAAACTTACTGCGTGAAAGTCGTGTACGATTTGAATCATAATGAAAACTATTACTCCATTTAAAAAAATTATGTTGTATAGTAATTATCTTTCGATTGAATATATTCCTGAAGGTTTTCCTACCGTCATTTCCCTCGGAATTATTTATAGCTCGATGCTCTATATTGTAGAATCCAGGCTATCCTTACCTAGGTCTCATTGATATTCTCGCCTTTTGACTAATGACTTGACTTGGACTGGACGGTGTAGCTTTTCAACTTATTCTCTTGATTTCCAATGGATCTCCTTCTTCTGAAGTGATATATTTCTTTTTTTGCTTCTTTTCGTGTGTACTGTGAATAAATGTCTTAGAAATTGATGAGTGGAAATATTATTTTTACTAAAAAGACCTAAAATGATTATGACTATAGGAGATATATTTTTTGTCGATCATATTGTCACAGGAAAAAGGGTTCAAACGTCAACTTCCACAATTATACTGATTACATTGTTTCAGACTGTGTTAGGACACAAGCCAAGTGAAAAGGAGGGAATATGTAAAAGAAATCAAAGTGGGAAAGGTCGAAAGGGAAATTCATGCCAACGGAATATCTTGATATCTCGATTTTTTGTTTTCACTAGAAACTAATGCTCATAGGAAGAAGGATTTTTTGTATCAATCAGTTCGGTGGTTTATCTCTCTTGTTTTGTTACCTCAATCTGTTTTAGAGATGTTCCATATCACCCCGGAACTCACATGACCTAAATTACGCGAGTAATATTAGCCTATCGTGTCGCCTTCAAGTCTCTAGCGGCTTCCAATCTTGCCCTTCCTTCTGTTGTATTACGCTATCTATTCCTTAGTTGCAATTTTTAACATAGTTTGCGACTTTCCTTTTTATTTATTTTTTTTTCGCGTATTAACTTTATCTGTTGAAGCCTGAACGTGTGTGAAATAGTGTTCTATGACTGACCTTAACGTATCGTTTCTCTGAGTCATCACTCGCGACTACAGCTGAAACATATGCAAAACATTTATAGCTCATACAGTATCCACTTGGATACCATTAACTTAATTAGATTGTAACATCAAGATAGGTCAATGAAATTGGATTTTGCGCAGACATTGCATGATATCGGAAAAAATCATCTAAAATATTGAGCTACACATCCGTAATCCGTATTCTGTTTCCTTTTAGTGGCGGGTGTTCTACCACATGTCTTTGCGACTGCGCGTAGGATTGTATGTAGATGTATGTAGGTACAATTCGATTCGAAATTAAACCTTAATTAACTCTTTCTCTACGGGAATATCTTTATCGAATATTTTAGGTTTTTCCAAGTCTTCTCGATAGTATTATAACCATTGTAATTTTTATATTATCTGAATATAATAATGTATATAAATTTATACTCCCTTTCGTAGTTGTTTATTCCTCTCCAACGTTCGCCTCTAGGGAAATGAATCAAACGGTAGAAACGTTTCCGTGAATAGAGTTACCTGGGGAAGAAAAGCAAACATTATTTTTTACTTTGTTACATGTGCATTAGCCATGATCCCTGATTATTACAATAGGGAAAAGCCAAATTTCAGCCTTACTACTCTAATACCAATCGAAATTCTGAGAATTCAGATTTGGAAGGCTAAGTTTTTAAGGGTGCTATGAAGTTATTCTATGGTAGCCTGAGTGTAGTCTAATATTTATAGAATCTATGCATAACATTTTATGTATCAAGATCACGGAATTATGAAGATTTATCATACTAATATTTATAAAAAATTAATGGTGTCTGTCTCTCTGTCTGTCTGTCTGTATGTTACTCAATCAAGCAAAAACTACTGAACCAATTTAGCTGAAATTTGGCATGTAGTGACAAAATGTATCTGGGTGTAGCATAGGCTATATTAAAAACCCCTCAGGGCCCCCAAAGGCCCCCACTGGTGGTCCCTAGTGGTCCATGCTAAGCATTGGGTTCGGTGCAATGGTTTCATTTTTTGCTTTGAAAAATTACTTTTACTAAAGATAGAGGGCTGGGATTTTTTATCGCTAGGCTTAATAAATGAAGATTCTAATTCCTTCAATCGATTTTCTTTTACACTGCGTATTTGTCTGAAAATCATGTTTAAAGATGAAAAATCTCACTTTTTTCTCTGAAATCAACAATAGCATAATTCCTTGACAACCAGAGATTTGATTTTCAAAGGATATTCACGTCTCTAGAATTTAAGTTTTCCTGCAGGCCCATGATAGCACGTAGAAATAAAACCTGTATAAGAAGGGCACAGAGTCCCAAGGGCCCCATGATAAATTGCTTCGGGGGGTAATCGATAAATTCAATCCATATTTACAACAAGTATACTTTTCAATGTCTATTCTCCAAGTAGCTCTCATAGGAGCACTGCATGTATATGAGAGAGCACTTATGTAGTAAACGATACACATATAGGAAATAAACGTGCAAGAATATTTTCTTGCAGTGAATAGTAATGGTAATAATGCGTCTGTTGCTGCAACAAACATGGCGTTGTTAATTATCATCTAATACTAGATGTATTACACGTAGTGGAACCGTCTGCCACTCATTACGATTGCGAACTGTTTTTTAGGACAATTCACGCATAATTAATATTACGAGTTATTTATATATGTTTAAAAGTGTTTAGGTGCAGTTAACTTACATTTACTCCATCATCGAGTTTCCTCTTCAAGACTCTCACTCGCCGCTGTTTCCCCTCCTTGGACCTAAACATATATCCATCAACATGCCTCATAGAAATAAGAGTAGTCTTTCGAAAAAATCATCTAAAGCAAGAGGAATGTCTTCTATGCGAGTAAGTGAGTCCTTGCGTGAAAAACGACAAAAGTTAGACTTGGATGCTCAAAGACATGCCCACTAGCGATCTCATGAGCATCTTCCCGTGGTGTTTCTCGGGATACGCTAAGAACCACACAAATTTCATCCTAACCCAACCTACGGACGGGTAACCAACTATAAAACTGGTTCAATTATAGACCCATCTGTTTCGAAACTCCAACCTGTTTTACGATGGCGGAAATTATAATGACGTCACTACATGTTTCTGATCCGAAAGAAGAATTAAAATTCTGCGCAATGAACGACATCTGTGCATGACAATTGACAAGTGTATTAAGAATCGCCAGAGATATTTTATTTAGCAACCGAAACCAATGATTATGGCTATCCTTTATGCCGAAGGCGCAGTCCGGGTGATGGAGGATTCATAGGTCAAATAAACATGGCTTCTGCTGCTAATGCTCCTTTTGATGTTGTCAACCGCTGGATTGTACCATATTCTCCAATCATGATTAAGATACTCAACGCACATATCGATGTTAAATTGCCCAACTTGATTGATTCATTGAATGCCAATATATTTTTGTACACAAGGGAAGCGATCAAGCTGTTAATCACTCAGAAGGTGGCTCAAGAGAACCAGAGGGACGAGGTGACCATCTATCAACCTGGGTGCTATTAAAGTAGTATTTAAGTAGTATTTTGGTTTCCCATCCATGAAAGAGGACCAAGAGTCACTCATCTCTCCGTACACCTGAAAAACGGTCAGCGTGTCTACTACAACGAACACAACATACAAGATAGGTTACGAAATCCAAAACACCACGCTGACAATATTCTTTATGCTTTGTGGTTTTCTTATAAAATAATTTCAATGTTTTTCACACCCTTTGAATTTCAACGGGTATCTTCCGTTAGTATATTTTAAATATGTACGTAGTTGCCAATGGTTTTAATTTCCTACATAGTTGCTATTATTGTTGTAGTATCATGACCTCCATTATGCCTATGACTCTTTTACTATATCAAATAATGAATGCTTCTCTGGGCATTCAGGAAAGCAAGCACAACTTTTCATTTAAGAAATAAAGAAATCTTTATTATAAATCATAATGAGCTTTGGCGTGATTATACATTTGTTATATATACACTCATTCATACACTTTCTTTGTCGTAGCATATCGGCTTTGTAAAAAAAAGTTAGCTCCATCTTCGCGCTGGAGAAGATTAGGCAAATATCGTCGGAGGCTAGTGACACAAACATGCGCCCTAACTCCAAGGGAAGTGAGAAACCCCCACACTTTATGAAAGCTTCAGGAAGGGAAAGATCGTCGATTTTTTGGAGGTAGTCGTGCCCTCCGGTCGACCACTCCTTTCGTAATCGTATTCAGTCCATCGCTTGGTATCGCGCCGCGTCTCCGTGGCCCCCTTCTCAACCGTGGTATTTCCCGTAACCACCGTAGTGATAAGGATAGCCGTAGTTGCCTCCGTAGCTTCCGTAGTGACCACCAAAACCACCGTAGTATCCCTTATGTCCTGCCCCGTACACTCCGCCGTATCCAGCTTTGTACAATCCTCCGTAACCTCCTCCGAACCCTCCGCCGTATCCTCCTCCGTAACCTCCGCCGTATCCTCCTCCGTAACCTCCGCCGTATCCTCCTCCGTAACCTCCGCCGTATCCTCCTCCGTAACCTGCGCCGTATCCTCCTCCGTAACCTCCGCCGTATCCTCCTGCGTAACCTCCGCCGTAACCGCCATATCCTCCAAATCCTCCACCTCCTACAACAACTGGCTGTGGCACCACTACGGGCTGGGGAACTGGGACGGGCCTGGGCACGGGAATGGCCACGGGAACTGGCTGCGGAACGGGTACAGGTCTCGGCACGGGGTATGGAACGGGTACGGGACTAGGGATGGGAACGGGAACTGGCCTGTTGACTGGAACGGGAACGGGTCTCGGAATACTGACGGGGACTGGTTGCGGTACGAACACTGGTACTGGTTTCGGAACTGCGACTGGAACTGGGATTGGTTGTGGAACTGGTACGGGACGGTTCACGGTGACGGGGACCGGTTGAGGCACTGGATAGGGCCGTGGCACGGCAATTGTGCGAACTGCAGTTGCGCCACCGCCATAGAACGGGGCACCGTAACCACCAGCATAGCCTCCATAGCCGCCGTAGCCTCCATAACCTCCATATCCTCCATATCCTCCGTATCCGTAGCCTCCGCCGTATCCATATCCTTGGCCATAACCGTGGCCATAGCTATGGCCATAGCCGTGGCCATAGGGAAATCCAAAACCACCGTGGCCGTAGATACCTCTCTTCTCCTTCTTAGCGTCAGCCTCCTCGGCGGCGAAGGTGCATGCTGCTAACCCCACAAGGAGGACTATTAGCGTCTGTTGAAAAATCGGAAGAAAATAATTTTTTTAGCGTTTAAACATTTAGCGCAAAACATTGAGTCCAAAACTAGAAAGAAGATCTACAATCGCAATGAAAATCTGCGTGTGAAAGCTTAAAATTTACTCTTCCATTTGGTGATCAGTTAGGACTGTTGTGTGTTCACCAAAAACTCTGATAAATATGATATTTAAATTTCCTAATCTAATATTTGTTTTATATGATATTTAAAATCAATCGAAGAAAATTAAGATGCTTCAAAGAATGAATGACCATGTAACAGAACACGAAGTGAGCGTTAAAAACTACTAGTTAATCATTCGTCCATTTTAGTGATTGAAACATGTAGATATGTAATAAAAAGCTAAAATAATAATATCACATTAATGTTAAATGAATTTCAGTGAAATTTGATGCAGTCGCATCCACGACTTTAAGTTTAGGTGTGTCAAGAACAAATCGTCGTGAAGAAGTGATTCATCTGATGTAGCCATTGAACTTAAAATTTGAATTTTGCTTTTGAATGGGTTTTGTGCACCATTTGTTTCCACCTTTAGTCATGTAATTCGACTACATATCGGAACTTCGGTTTCATCAAGCTATCTTTTAGCTCCATTTTTATTGAATTGTTATCAAATTTTTATATTTAAGAAAAGAAATATTTTCGAGTGTAGTTATCTTTTCTACGTGCTATCTATGGCCGAATAAGCAACTAATGACCAGTAACCAATTCACGGGCTCTACACTCAAGAAATGCATTCACTTGGTGGTAGTCACTGCAAATTCATAAGTTCACAAATATTTTATCAATGTGCTATCCTATATTAACATCAAAATTACGGATTGATTTTTTAAATGTTTTGCCTAATAACTTGATTTGGTGTTCATTTTTTTGCGGAAGTAACTTTGAGTTAAATCTTATAACATTGTCGAAGATTAATTTTTACTTAATTTATCTTCCATTAATCAAAGCTTATTGGATGACACCTGGTATTTTTAGGTTTACTTTTTGAACTTCTATTGAGGTTTTCCCGGGCTGCAGAATGCCTATAAATTACTGGAGTAATACGGTCATCACCCTCTTGCAAAAATTATATACATGTGTGAATCTCACTTTTGTTGACAACTGTGATGGCAGATTTAATTACTCATAAATAATCGCCCTGATTCATTGACGAGATATAAGGACTAGGTATTAGGTAGGACTCTCTGTAGTGTAGCTCCGGCAGAGTGAAACGTAGTTTAGTGTTTAGCATATTGTTTAACACCGACGCAACTGCGTCAAGATGAAGAGTTCCAATAGACGAAGACATTCAACTGTTTTCTTCACAGAACGCTATTATATTGCGGAAAACTTTCCGCTACTGGGATTTCAAACCGGTAATGCGTCTTAGAAAGACTGAAACTTTTCCTCCTCATTATATGATATGTGCACGCTTATGATGTTTCATGCTGTGTAAAATCATTGTACTATAAGCCGAAACCTATAACAAAATGCTTATTTACGTAACAATCAACATGAAATTATTACTTGAAAATATTTTGCGTGCAGTATTCCACAATTCCGGGATCGGTAATTTTTACGAAATTGCTTTTCATTTATAAAATGGAAAATATGACAACTTTTGAAAATAATTACATTTGTTTGAAATGCTGCGTGTATTATTGCGCTTTTAAAATTTGCGAAATTATCCTTTGCGAAATCTTTCCTAGGTTGAAGGAAGTGAAGCCATATTCACTGCGAGATGAAAATGTCAGTGATCTGACAAATTCCCCTCCTCACTACCTTTATCCCCTCGGAAAGTCGAGTATCACGATATAATTAACTATTTTGATTAATTTGTGTGCCTATGTTTTGAGATTTGCCGACGGCCGTATAGGTACCTACGAGGACTAGAATCTGTCCTCCTCAATATCAGATCCCCGGATTCATAAATTATTTCATAAGCTGTGTGAAATAAATCCTTTAACTAAATTCCAAAACTCATATTATTGAAATTAAGGCAAAATCACAATTCTGTGGCTGCTAACTTGAATTTTAGTGGTGGAAAGTTTTTCGAGAGCCTCGTTCCACCCATCCAGAAAAATTGTTCGTGAAAATTCTTAATTTTCAATGAGAGGGTGCATATCCGTTTCCTTAGATAAGTTTCTATTAGTTATTTTTGCGCGTTTGGAATTAACCAAGCAGTCATGCTTAAGCATGCTGGATTGGTAAAATAAATATAATCATATTAAAATTACTGAATAGTTACTACATTTATACACGATACTGTTTCATGGCACTGTATTACTGGCCTAGATATTCACTCGAAAGTGTAACTGTAATTAAGGTTAAACGACAGTACCGGTTCCCCCTCAACTTTATGTTAATTTGATGGATTCCGTATTTTTCGGGGGATTTTGGTTTTATCGGAATTTTTGTTAAGTCTTGTCGTCTATTCCACCGGATCAAGGATACTAGGATACTATGCAAATATTTCGGTGTTTGACGTTGTCAGTCTTTCGGCTAACATGGGACCCTAGACCATAAGGAAGAGCCGAGAAGACCGCACGAGGATTATCTACCTTTCGTTTATCGTGAAAAACAGTCTCACGATGGAATGAATTTTTCAAATCAATCTATGAAAAAGTAGGGACAGTAGCAAGAATTCATCACTTCTTTTTTGCAATTGAAACAAGTCGCACGAAAGAATTAAATTTCGGAATTGATTAGTGTCGGTATAGTATTTTTTTTTAAACCTCAGGGCAGTCACTTATAACTTCTAAAAATTGTGATATTATCCGGCGTTTACGAAATTGCTAAATCGCTGATTGGTTACACTTAACAGATGTAAGAACTACTGCAGCGGACTTAAGGTTCCCCATCTGAGTGGATGCTGGAAGTGAGTGTGCCGGGTGGATGAATAGAGTATGTACTCACTGTAACCCTCATGGTGAAGATCGATGCGCGGCTGCCTGGCTCGGTCGATGGCGAGGTGAGTGTGCATGCAAGGCCATTGCATGGCTTTGCTTTTATACCTACAAACGAAATATTGCATGCCTAGTCCCCCCCCGTCTAGATCACTTTCTCTGGATTAGCTGCATTTACTTAGGGAGAGGAGCAGGTGGGATTAGGGGGGGGGTTGATATATGATAGAACGGCCTCATTACGCTTTGCCTGTGCAACCCCCCCTGTTCCGATGACAACTTCCTTATCCGTCCTTCCGGCTGTTACCCTTACGGAGTTCTCCGGGTGCGCTCCGACCGTTTCCTCATTCCAGACACATGCACAAACGCCCGCCCGCGCTCGCTCGCGAGATGAAAACGACACTCCGCAACCCGCGATGGAGTTTATTCCGTGGAAGGGAGGAGTCGTATTTTCACTCCGGAGGAAGATAGAGTGGGAAGGAAGCATAAGTTCTATGCACCTGAGGGACTGATCGAAGCTCGGTATTTTTAGCACGCTCCAGTATTTACTCCAGCATGCTTCTATAATGAAGAAAAAAATCAGTGTTCTAGATATACATCTTAAACTATTGTAAAGGAGGGAAATGATGAGTTGACTATGTTGGTGATAGTGATGTAGCATGAGGTTCCATGTATAATTAGCAACTGACACCCGCAAGAGTAACTTCTATGTAGCCTTTTTATTATCCCTTCTAGTTCTGGCTACCTTGGAGACTTGTTCAAGGTAATATTCTCCATAGAAATTAAGGGTTGTTTGAACTAAAACTGATCAACCCTTGAGCTATTTTCTGAAGACAAACTTGAGCTATTGCTTAGATCACTGATAACACAACGGGTATTAAAGGGATATTGATGGAGTGTTCCGAAATATTATTATTTTAAATTTATTTTATTACTTAAGGGGGTACTTTTTCTTTCTCTGAAGATGTGATATTTGCTTAAAAACGAAGTCTTAAATTTCTGGTTTTGAGTGAACTTCGTATGATAAGAATTGAGTGGCAAAATTAAATAAGGTTTATTTCGAATATATACAAGACGCATACGTCTTATGTGACCTGGGTAATTTATTCTGTCTTAATAGTTTATTTTGTTGAAATAATTAGATTGGGTGGAACGGAATGAATGTTTATTTTCCCGCTCTGTTCGAATTAGTCCCGTAATTCACCGAGTTCCGCTAAATGTTCCCTTTGTGAATGGTCCATGATCCATCATTTTATGAAACAGAATTGTTAACGTTTTGATTTCGGTGAAACCACCGGTAAATTAGTTTAATCATTAGTAAAAACAGCAGAATATTTTATTAGTGAATTTATTTGGGCTATGTAATCGGAATTCATGTTTTTTAGTGTAAAATTTTATTACACCCACTACCATTTTGAAAAATAATATTACAGTTTTGAAGTTGCTGTATATTTGCTGATTTTTTGTAAGTAATAGCCGTATTAATGTAAATCTATGTAGTTTCAAGCGAATTATCACAAAACATTTTCTTTAAGTTTGATTTGTGATCTGATGATCTTAGTTTGTTGATTTTTGACAGTTATATGTATGGATAGCTAATCTTTGGTGTACCATCGAATGCAGCATGTTGATAAGTGGAAGAAAAATGCATATTATTTAGTATTTTCATTTACTAACTCGCACATTTTATGGTACTATGGTGGGAATTTCCTCCAGTCACCCTTTATCGTAGTGACATGCAGGGGTAGTCATCACGTCTCTACCTTCCTGACACATGAGAGGATGGAACCAAACCGCATCAAACTCACTTTCTGCCCTGCAATATAACCGCATCATAATATGTCAGTTTCACCAAGGCAAATCCAAATGAAAGCGGCCTGATATCTCTTCAAATATTCTTTAGTGTCCAGCTGGAGACTTAAAACTAAAACAATCACATCAACATAGTTGCACGCGAATGAGTGAGTAATAATAATGATTATGGGATGATATTTTCGATGTTTTCAGGCTATACTATGTAAAAATCCGTTAATACTGAAGTAAAAAACACAATGTATATTTCCACCAATTATTTATGAAGTGACGCCGATGGTGACGCCAATGCATCGAAACTAGTTGTACCTTAATAAATCATTGGTGGAAATATACATTGTGTTTTTTACTTCAGTGATAAGGGCATGACTTTTTTCTGGCAGAATCCTTCAATAAGATTGTCACTGTAATTATTGTGTGTTGGTGTGCAATAGGTACCTACATGCGTCATGAAACCCACCTTTTATAAGAAAACGGAACATGAGGGAATTCATATATTGCTAAATTGATAAATAAGAGGGAAAACGGCAGTAATAGGTTATGTAAACCATGTTTGTAGCTGAATATTCAGTATACTTTATTTACAGTTTGTTTTTCACGATAGTGGTGATGCTAATTTTAAGGAAATACCAATGTAGACGTAATTTTTCTGCGTGAAAGTGGCCATGACATTCGTCTGTGTTATTGCCAATTCAATGGAAAAAATGAGCTACTGCCTGGAGCTTATTACGAAAACAACTACCGATAAAAAAACTGGACTCGGATGTAAAATCCCTCTTACGGTCCCTACCTCTGGCAACCACTCCTTTCGGCCCACTATTAGCTCACGTCGTTCTCCTGCCGCTCTCGTTACTGGTGGAGGTTTACGGAGTGGTGCTATTTAACACTTCACTTCATTAGGTAACCCGAATGGATAATAAATAAAACTTACCATCTAAATTTGATTTAGATTATCAATTATCGTAGCTGCATATATTTTTACTTTGGAAATCATTAAAAGTCCTAAGAAGCATTCAATGCATGATTATATTTTACTTGTTCTCTAAGTCAATGACAAAATTATGTTATACACGGTGGAGTAAGACTCTGTGATTCCAGGCGCTACTTTACCTCTGAACGCCTAATGATATTTGAAGTGCTGAATTAATACGAGAACAAATGCATTTATACTAGATAAATAGATTATATCACGCAGAATACGCTCTTTTGGGTAGGGAGCCAGTTTTCCCCTGACATATTTTCCCCTGCATTTTTCTCAAAATATTTTATTCCCCCTAATATATTTTCCCCGAATATACTTTTCCTCCCAACCAATTTCCCCCACAACAATTTTTCCCAAAAACCAGAGGCAATAAAAGTCAACAGATAAAAGTCGGAAGACCTTTATTTTACTTTTTCTTGTCTACAATAGCCTACTATAGATACTCTAGCCGACGTTTCACACATACTGCAATAAGTTCTCTTCCTCTTTGAATTCGTCGTACTTGACTACAACGGCTTTTATCCTTTTTTCGGCTCGCTTACGTTCTCGTTTCTGTTTCCTCTTCACTGGCTGACCCATCATGATTTATCTCTGCATGGCCTCTGTGTCCGTTCGCTCCATCTGCAATTCCGTGAGGAAAGCGTAGAAGCTAGAATGACTCCTACCGACGACGATTCTGAATCGATTGTGACATCCCTCCGAGATGTTACTTGTATGGGCGACGTTATGAACTACAGAGTCATACGAGTCAGAGTCAATTCCATATAGACGTTGGATATCGTGCTTCGACGGCTTGTCGTCGACCTCTTGCACACCTTCCTCGGATATAATTAACTTCAAAATAGTCTGTCATTGGAAGAAACTCATCAGAAACTTGCTCAGCAAATTCATCGAAGACATTTTCAACATCATCTTCCGGAACAAAAGCAACAGCGGCCATCATCTGACATGCTACTTTGTTGCTACAGTCCTCTTCGTCATCATACTGTTTTTGCAAGACTTCTGCTTGTATACGCTTGTATATAGATTGCTTCAAGTGGAAGAAGCAGGCTTATAGAACCGTGCTGGAACGTAAGACGTCTTTGCAGGCGTTGATTATGGCCAACTCGAAGTCGGCAAGCACGAACTGTGGTCTTGAAGTTATAACCAAATGCTCTGCCTCTTCCAAAACAGCTTTTTGAAGACTGTAGCATATGACAGAGCGTCTTTACTGTTACCCAAGCGTAAAATTCCGGCTTATTTCGACAGGCCCACTTTACAATGAGAGTATTTGCACAGGTGAGGAATTTCCTTGAAATCTATTAGAGTGGACTACGTTTGTTTTCAAAATGCCAATGTTAAATTACCACCACAAAAACTCTTTATAGACAGTTGATCGCAAACAATTACTATCCAAAAATTACTTCTCAACACTTCATCTCTGGATTATATTGTTGGCAAGTTACTCATATTATAATATTTATTGAGACTCAAAGTGACATGCCTCCTATAAAAAGGCATTTGTGGAAGTATTTTCAGAGAAATTCGAACGAGGGGACTGCATCCTGTCGAATATGTTTTAAAAGCATTAAGATATGTGGCAAAACCACTTTTTACCACTGTGAACAATACAAATAAAATAACACATGTAATAATTAAGATCAATCAACTCCACAAGCGTCGATTATACACAGGAATAGACGCTCGTCGCTTGACGTTTCGCACCAACCACCTTCAGAACACGATTATTTAAATCCCTGCTATTCAGTTCAAAGTATCATACGATTATTTACAGATTCTTTTCACATATTCCATGCATTCCATGATCCACGAGCGTAGATTATTGCCGACAATCAACTCACGCAGATTTCTGTTGCGCATTGTCGACGTTCACGACACGATTATTTCAAATCATTTTATTCTGCTCCAATAATCGGCAAAGAATCGTATGCGCCATATTAATCGTATGAATCTTTGCCGATTCTCAACTCATCACATAACCTCGTCGATTATACCGAGAATCGGTGCGCATTTCGTCAATCACCCGATTATTTAGCTCGCAAAAGAATCGGATAATAATCGTATTTTTTTCAAGAGCCGTATGTTTGTTCACCGATTCTCAAGAATCATACGATTATTCACCGATTATTTCAACCCGATTTTTTCCTGAATCGATTATGCCTCAATTTTATCATATGATACGATTAATCGATTACTGAAAATGTTTGCCCAACACTGGAGGAGTCCACATTGAATGGAGACTCCTCTTCCTCCAGCTCGGATGAGGTTGCTGCGCCTGCTGCATCTGTTTCTAATCTCAGCTATATACTTAGAAAAAGTGAAGTTTCTGTCAATAGTGACACCGAGATACTTAGCTGTTTGGGCGTCTGTTATCCGCTGATCCCACTGGATGATGCTGATCCTTAGTGTATTTCCGGTGCTTCGGTCCACGAGTTTTGTTATGAGTGTCCGTTGAGACGTAGTGGAAGGATATAATAATCAAATACATTGTTAGATAGCACTTATTCCACAGATTTATTGAAGGGTACAACGAGTTTCAGCTGTAAAGCCATCTTAAGGTACCTGATGATGGATTTGCAGCTGAAACGCGTTGTACCTCTCATTAAATCTGTGGAATAAGTGCTATTTAATAATGTGTTTGATTATGATATCCTTCCCCTACGTCTCACTGGACACGGAGCCATCTGTATTTGAAATAAGAAATTATATACAAGAATAATACACGCACGGATTGAATTCAATTGTATGAAAAATGAAGGATAACTTTGTGATTACCTCACCACTGAAGTAACCAGCCAGGATTTTAGCCGATACATTAAAATAAATTAATAACAAATTTTCACTTCTCTTTTCAACCAAGTGTTGCATGGTAATTTACTTTTTAAATGAGTGACATATTAGCGTTCTTTTTTAAACCATCCGGGACTAAAATGATTGATTAGAACTATTACAATCTGCTGAAATATGACTAGCTTATTGCCAATTATGTACTACTATTGTTGTGTTCATGAATTCGGATATGATTGATGGTAATTGCAATCATTAGGAATTAGAATACCATTATAATGGTGAAAAATATCTAAATACGATAATAGTTGCTTAAATATGCTTCAGCGCAGACATAAGGGGAGCAAATATTGTCAGCATAAATCAAACAACACCAACAATTCAACAACAATATAGGTGAATTGGTGGTGCAACTGGTAACACACATGACCTCATTTTTGTGTATATGTCATTGAATAGGTAAGTTCTGTTGCATTGCATAATGCATGAGGGGGTCCGTCCCGACTATGCATACGCGGTGAAACTTTGAAAAAAATCTGATCGAAATAAAGTTACCAAATGTATGAGTGAATATGTGTCAGCTAATTTAATTTTCAAGTAGTTAATAATTTATAGCTATTGTTACATAATGGACGTTGACGTTAGGTTATCTTCATCCCAAGCCATGGTATTTGAACTTTGACGGAAGAATTCGAGTGTAAATAATTAATAAATCGTACCAATAACAATACCGCATTATACTAATAAATTTACAAGAATAATAGGTATAAGGTGTAGAAACGTATATGATCAAACAGCTTTCTACACTCTAAACTCTTCAGAGGTGTAGGAAAGTATAAGAGCCCTCTGGTTTTCTGGTAATTTTCTCTGAGCTAAGACTCCGAATTTATGATGCATAAAAAGTTTTCACATTCATTTATTTGTATTAAATGCTCTCTTTGAATCAGAAATAGGGTTTAACAGAAGTTAGCTTACCCAAGAGGCCAATTTGGTGAAGAGAGGAGTTGTACGGAAAGTTCTAATTTTTTAATAAAATACATGAAAACCGTCGTCTGTTGATCAGATTTTTCTCTATAAATGACGCCTACTATGATAATTATTTGATAGCGAAGATTTCTTATAAGCGCTATTGCGTATTACTCTTTAAAGCCGACATGTCAATTATTGTACTGGATAAAGCAATCAGAAAATATGCTATATTGCAGTTACAGAATCTAACTAAACTAGAGTTAATGTTTAATTAAAAAATAGCATGATAGAGTTAAAAAAAGGGGTTTACGGGCTGATAAGCGCCATATATAACTTCTTCAAGAAAAGAATATTGCAATATGTGTTTGGTGGTGATGTAGACTTATTAACCGATGTTATATTCAACTGTAAGCTTAGAAGCCTGCATAAATACACGCAATTCCTTTTGAGTTGATTTGTGGTTCAACTGGAATTCAAACCCAGATGACGAAGTTGATGAAAATCACAAAAGTAAATGCATGGTATTAGATTTTATCAGAAACGTTTTTATATTATGGATAATCATTTCCCATTTGTTATACAAAACAGCTTTGAATATAATTTTTGGCTATAATCCTGAGTTAAATTCACTTTTCGTTGCTATCTTGGATAGAAAATGCAATAATTAGGAGGAGTGAAATTATATGGGACACTATTTCTGCCCTAGCTGCTGAAAAAAGTCGGGGAACTTATATTACCATGTGGTGGAACCACAGTACGTTTCATGAATTGTAGCATGTGATTACTATACACCCGTAGTCCGATTCATAGCATTCGTAAGATATTTGACGTGCTGAGATTAAGGCTGAAACTAAGGCTCAAAATGAACTATTTAATTTTCAGGATTGTCAGTGATATGAGTTAGAGACCACTCTTATTGTTGAAAAGATGATAGTTTAAGAAAACTGCAGCGCATTTATGTTTACCTGGAAACTATTTTGAGATTACGATATTCATAAAAAATGATCAAACTTGAAGAATAAACTTCCTCTCCTCATGGGGGAACCCATTTACCAAAGGCAATAGTGGTAATAGGTGAAAGGGAAAGCAGACAAGAAAGATCAAGATAAGCTCCGATGGTTGAGATTGAAGGACTCCAAGAGAACAAGTGACTGAGTTAGCAGCAGCCCGACGGGCGTTAATTTCTCATGTTACCTTTAAGCACAGTCCATATTGCTAGAGCATTTGATGAAATTTCGGTCATTATACTATTGCTGTTGTAACCAATGTGGCCATGATAGACGGCATATGCAGATATCACGGTTTATTAATTACCTTTTGCTCTTAATGATATGATAAGTGCATGTTCGAGAAGGCTGCAAACATTCAGAAGTTTTATGATTGCGACTCAGTGCAGTAGCCGAGTTCAACTCCCCAAAGGCACATGCTTGTGACTCAATTTGTGCTATATCAGACAGTGGCATTGAATCGAACCGCGCAGTGATGGGTATGCATCCTTTTGGAAAAGAATCTTACACTTTTTGCATTGTTTTTGATCACCCTCACTCATTTCCAAGGCATTTTTATTGGCAGTTGTGGTACTCTGCCGCACCCTGCAGAGATGTACTGTGGACTCTAGTTCCTGATCTTGAGGTAACGGAAACTATTAAACATTGAAGTTTGCTCGCAATGTAGCTCTACACATTTTTATATCTTTTCTGCATTATTTTTTTTTAAGCCATTTACTTCTCATAGCTTGTGCAAGGGTGAAATCGTTGTGAATACATATGGCACTGATGGAAATTCTCTCTCCCTATACTGAACTATATTTCTTGGCCTGTCGCTATAAATTCTCGTGTGATAGGAGTAGCTATAGGATTGGCAATGCATCTTGCCAGTCTCCATTGGAAAAACCTGGATTTCGTCGGTATTTTTTTTGCTCGCACTGTTACTACTGCATTTGTCTTGGTTCCATTGTAAAATTGTCTTAGGCAACTAGGTACAAGGAAAACCATGAAGACTAAATGATTATCCGCTAAAAATAGTGCGTGCAATGGAAATATATCTCGTTGTTTTAAAATCAATGCCAACAATCTGCATTTTAAAGGATCATCTAAATATTCATAGTTGTTAGCTTTTAGGAGAATATTGTTGAATTGTTTTAGGATAGGTATCGCGAAATAGCCGTTGTATTACCTTTATGGAGTTACCAGTTAGGGCAGATAAGTATTCCACATAAGTAAAAATGAGTAATTCGCAATAAGAATTCCACATAAAAAATCATCCGCTTTGATCGTGACTTGAGCCCGCATTCCTTCATATCTTGCAGAATATTTTTCTCTTTCGTAACACTTGTTGATTAAGTTGAGAGAGTGGGCGACGAGAAACGGTTTGAGAACAATTAACCGTCTGATATCTGTTATCATGTTATGGTTCTCTTGTTAAGAGTGCCATATGCAACCGCTAATTTAGGTACCTTTTGAAAAATAATTGCCTCCCTTAAATTTAATACCACGATGATAATTGAAGAACAAACCTTTAATTAATTTAATATTCACCAATATCTTGCCAAATTAAAATTTTCGCCACAGCAATCAACTTTTTTATTATTACTTTTTTTAGTGTGGTCGTCCGTGATTAGCAGAACGTGACTCAGAATTAAGAATTCTAAATGGCTTTTCTTTCAAGTGAAACGTTTTTCCTCATTTCTTTGCGGAAATCAGCTCCCATTGCATGAAAAGTCAAATAGTGCGTGAGAAATGTTTCCCTTGAAATATTTTCCATTTGAAACCGATATATATTATAATTTTCATTTCCTATTTGCCCCAAATTTTTGTTTATATTTTTAAGAGTGTTTAGCCCTGTATCATTTTCTCCATTCACTTCTATTAAGAGTCTTACATCATGCCGTTATCACTTAAATTCTGCCTTGGACCACAAAAATGGCTATGCTATCCTGTATGCTGAAAATATCACAATATAATTTTATTATTGAGGTGAAAATTCCTAGGGCATTAGTCGTGCGTTCTTTAAGTTTCTGGTGGGTCATTAAAAAAAACTCTGTAATCAGGGTTGAGGTGCTCAGTTAATATTTTGTTTGATGAATAACGTAGACGATATTATTATGCTTTATTGTTGATATCCTGATTTTAATTGAACATTTGATAGTGCCTGACCATAAAGTCAAGTATCTTACTATTTTGGCGTTGGAGTTTGTAGTTTATTTAGAGATTTCTATGATAAAAAATTAATATTCGACGCTTGATTCGGTCGTGATTCTTAATTTCCTTTTACGTAGCAACTTTGAATTCCTTTTTGTCCTTATTTTAACCAAAGCTCTCCCATAAATTTGAAATTGCCTACTTCCATGCAGATAAACTGATTAATATCTAAAGATCTCTCTCCTGTAAATCCTAATTATCTTAAAATGTGTATAATAAACTTGAGCTTTATGTTTTGGCGAAAAGAATAGAACAATCAAGACGAACATCAGCAGACTTTGCTCGTAAATTTTCCGGAAAGATTCACAGGAAGAATCTTGGTTTTGGTTCTTATGGAATATCTTTCTTTAATACGATTTGGCATTTGAGTTCCTTGGGAATTTGAAGCATTTTCATGAAGTTTAAGAATGTGGATTCAAGTGTTATGTCGGTGGAAGCAAACAAACACCTTATTATGTCTAACTTACTCGTGTGAAATTATGTGTTCAATTAGTGTTGTCTACTAGCTATCTTAATTTGAGTACGGAAATGTGTTGTGAAGACGTTCGTGTTCATTTAAGTTTTTCAAGTGAAATTCCATTTTTTTAAAACATCAAAAAGATTATGAGGAAATAATGAGGACGACTTTTATCACAAAGCAGTAGATTTAATTTGATCATGTAAGTAGGGAAATACATTTTCATAAAAGTTAACGGAATTTGATGGGAAAAACAAATTTGGAAAATCCAACCGATGCACTTCATGTGCAATGCAACGATAGACTGTTAGAGTAATGTTCACTGCTTTCCCTTCCCAAATCCACCATTTGAGCCTCCTCCAATGCCACCCCCGAGTCCATGGGCACCAGCATAACCACCCCCGAATCCGCCTCCGACACCATGTCCACCTCCTAGGCCGTGTCCTCCGACACCGAAACCTTCTCCAAGACCGTGGCCTGCGCCGGCGCCAACTCCCAGTCCTCCTCCAAGTCCATGTCCGCCTCCGAAACCATGACCTCCAACAGCTCCAAATCCATGTCCGCCTCCGAAACCGTGACCTCCAATAGCTCCAAATCCTCCTCCATAAGCACCTCCAAAGCCTCCACCGATGGCTCCACTTCCAAACCCGGCACCTCCGGCTCCTCCAGCACCTCCGACGTTAACGATGTATGGCTGGGGAACCACTACGGGCTGCGCCACCGGAACGGCTACAGGCCTGGGGACAGCCACTGGATATGGTTGTGGAACGGCGATTGGCCTTGGAACGGCGACTGGGACAGCCACGGGTCGGGGAACGGCGACGGGGTACGGGCGGGTTACGGTGACGGGATAAGGTCGTGGGACTTCGACGGGATAGGCTTGGGGAACAGCGACGGGAACGGGACGCGGGACATTGACGGGAACGGGCACGGCTTGTGGCACGGGTACGGGTCGGTTGATGGTGACGGGGTACGGTTGTGGGACGGGGACTGGTCTTTGAACGGTCACTGTTCTCACGTTGACGCCACCGTTGGCTCCTCCTCCGAGACCTCCGCCGAATCCTCCACCGAATCCTCCACCGAGTCCTCCACCGAGTCCTCCGCCGAGTCCTCCGCCGAAGCCTCCGCCGAAGCCGCCTCCTAATCCACCCCCGTGGCCGAAACCACCACCGTAACCCAGTCCTCCGGCTCCGTGTCCCTGCCCGAGACCGGAATCAAATCCATCTTGGCCATAGCCGAGCCCCTCGAGACCTCGTTTTTCTTGTTTCTTCTCTTCTCCAGCAAATGCCGTAGAAGCAAGTGCCAAGACAGCGAGGCAGATCTGAAATTGGCGTTTATAATTATTATTTTTTGACTAAATTTACTCTGATAACAACGATATTAGCAAGCATCGAGACTATGTACAATTTCTTTCATTTCTCTCGAACCTATTGAAACGCCTAAATTTATTTTTATTGTGGAGAATGCATGGATGTTACCATAATCAATTTAAATGTGTATGGGGTCTAACTTTCCATGGTGAGATTGTGTGCCCATGCTTTCAATTTTATTACGTGTCTGCAATCTCAGTTCATAGGCAACGTTTATTCTATATGTTGCAAATAAAACGTACCTTTTAAAAGAACTAAACGTCTTAGCTTCAGCGTCTATTATGCCCTTGTCACGTATTGTATACATATAAAGTATGCCCAATATAGACAAAAAATCTTCCCTCGGAAGATGAATATTCTGGTCTCATATGAGTGCGGACAATTTTCCCTAATTTATCTGAAATACTCATCTAATTAAATTACAGCATCTACGTTCTAACCTATTTTTCTTTGATGTAAATTACTCACCAGGGCTTTCATGTTGATGGCTACGGTGGTGGCTGGAAGGTAGATGTTCAAGTGGAAACTCTTGGGGTGGCACTGATGAAATGCTTTTTGCGACGCTCTTTTATATCATGAGGAGGCTCTCTAGTTTAACTAATTGAGGAGAGAGAATTTTAAGGGGGCGAGAGAATGAATGCGCTGAAGAGAGGGCATATGGATGGGCGCAGGAAAGAGGGGCACGTTCGCGGGGGGGGGGGGGGGTTGGGGGGGTCTACTTTCGCCCTCACCCACGAGTGTCCATTGCGTCCATGTTGCTGCGGAAGTGCCGTTCACTCATCAGATGGTCAGAGTCACCCTTCCCCAAATCATTACCCTCGTTATCCGGCCACTGTAATGCAGCCACGAAATGTGTATCGCCTTGATTATCGGTCATGGTACTTGAGTTTTAATCAGGAGACCTTATTATTTTTTTAAAGTTGCGAATCATGCATTTGAAGTGTATTCAGTTATAGTGTGATTGGTAATAAAATCCGAGAGTAGCATTCTGTTGTTACTAAGGAGTGATCGTTTAGCTGAGAAGAGGGCTTCGGCAAACCATTGTTAATGTATACGACTGCTGATGATACGTGGTTCAGAAAGTGTCATTGTTTCTTTATTAAATTGGGAATATTATTTCTTTAATTTATAATACATTCAACTCATAGAGGTATATTTTCTCTCTGATTTTAAGGGTTCAAAATTTCCTCTCCATAATTATACTGTCTTGTACTTATTTAAGTGATGATCGTGCTTCTGTTTGTTTCGTTTTCGTGTTTAACCCTGCAGTACTCGCGTCTTTTTTGTAACGTGAGTACTCGCGCTGGGTCTATTGGACCCGTCCGAACGATGATGGTTGTTTTAGTCATTTACGATGGTATAAATCTGTTTTAATGTTTTTATATTAATAGTTCTTGTTAAGAGTATGTTGTAGCAAATATTTGTTCAAAACAATTGTTGATATTTTGCCTAAATGTATTTTCGCGCTCTTTAATAAAACACTCAAAATTTTTTCTCATTTTACGATGAATTTGGGAAAGGGTTTTTGATTTGTCAATGGAAAACATTGAAAAAAGTAAGTTATTACATTCATTTTATTATAACAATAAGCCTTTAATTTTATTTAATGCATAGTTTTGTTATATCTTAGTTCTCATCATTCTCCTCAGTCACTTCAGTGGCACGTGAAGGATCACAATCGCTCATCTACACAGATAGACTTGGCATGTTCTTGGCAAATATAGCGATTACATTTGAAACACAAAGTTTTTGTTTTAGTCTTTTTCTGATTTGCACAGTTGACAACGTGACCGGCTACCCGATGTTGCACTTCAGGTTGATTATCCCTTGTCTTGCAAAACTTATGTGCGGTATGTTGGAGTTCACATGACAACGTGGAAATCGTAGTTCACCTATCAATTAGTGGCTGTATTAGATAAAAAGACAAGTCCTTTAGGAAAAGCTTTTGAACTCTCTATTGTAGTGGTGGGTTGCTTGTTGACATTAAAATAATGAGAGTATTAATTGCCGTGACAGTCATGAAAGAATAGAAGATCACCAAAGGCCATCCCCGACAGTTTCTTGCCACATTGTAAATCCCACATAACTGGTCTGTTGTGTCTACGGCAGCCTTTGTGGAGTTATAAAATTAATTTACTTCTGGAAGTTTTTTCTCCCCCACATTTATCTCATCTGTGTGATGCATCGTTGATAACAATAAAACACATTTGTTTGCTTTTGGAACGTATGATAAAATTGTTGTCTTCTTTTGAAACCCAAATATGGTTGATTTTATCACTCGAGGTGTAGTACCAATAAATGATGGTGGAATTTCTTTTTTGTTTTTCTTATAGTTCTTACGATAGTTGTTTTACGTGCTAATAACTTTGCACATAGGGGGAAGCTTGTCAACCAATTTTCTGTAGTAATGTTTCTACCAGAATATAGCAGGTGACTAACGACTCTTTTTACAACTTCAACTGGTCTGGAATCGGTATAATAAAGCCCTTCAGGTTGTTTCCCACAGTAGATGTCTAACTTAGATGTGTAATAGGTGCATGAATCTACAGCTGAAAATATTTTTATCCCGTACTTAGCGGTTTTGGTGGGGATATACTGTCTAAAGCTACATTTCTCCCTAAATGCTTCAAGTTTTTCATCAACAGTGACGTACGCGCCCCCGTTGTATGATTTCCGAATATTTTCGTTGAATGTTTCATTGATTTTACGGATGGGAGCTAATTTGTCTGTGTGGCAACGGTTTTGACGATCACTGGCACCATCAAAGCGTAGGCAACGCATCAAAATCGGAATCTATTGTACGACATAGTTGCATGGAAAATCTCCAAGTCTGTTCCTTCCGTTGCCCAAAGGTCTTTCACATTCAGGTGTGAAGCATTGTGAACACCTGCGATGTACAACAAACCCAACAATCCATGAATTTCAACTGTATCAGTTGTCGGCGCATCACGTTGCCTTTTGAATATATTATCAATTTTACGTATGAAAATATTAGTACAAGTAACAATTCCATCGACAAAATTGAATAGCAAATTCCATATTTCCAATGGGGTTTGAACATTTATGGAATATTGAGTCAGTTTTTTTACACTTTGAAAAATATTTTCTAAACTTGCTGTTACATTTTTCCGAAAAGGCACTTTCTGATAAGTAGTAATATTGTCTCTCCCAAGTAGCAGATGCTTGGGTGACTCCTCTTCATCATCTTCATCGGTACTCTCTAATTCTGCCTCCTACTCACTATCTGTGTCATGAACACTTTCTTCTAAATGATCCTCTTCCTCATCTTCATACAAACCACCAATGATGTCGGTGTCGATTCGTTTTTTCTCCAATGTCGCTTTATTCATGATGACGATAAAGATCAATGCGAAATAAATCATGAAATTTACTTCACTCTACCTATTTGAATTATACACTTTATATAATTTGTACTACTTAGAAATGCATGCAAAACTGTATGTGTAAAGATATGCAACTCATTCCTTGTGAAAAATTGTTTAGGTTTCAGAAACGTACTTTACCTTTTTAATTCCTGCGAAGCTGCGATATCGGCAATCACAACTGTTTGCAAATATCACCCGGCCTCCCAGAGTAGTATTTTTATCGTTGAAATAACTCATAAATAATAAAAACTGATGAATGGTAAACACATTGATAGGTAAATAAAAACTGCATAGCTGAACAACGATTGAAAATGTATTTTCTCTCTGTGCATCCGACTCTGTTGTAGCTTGGTTAAAAACTGGAGAAAACGAGCTTTTTTGGACGGAAGTACCGCAGTAAACCTTGGAGTATGGCTGACAAAACCCATGGATCATATGCACTCCAAACCATAAAATCTTTAGGGATGCGGAGTCAGCAGTTACTTTGAAGCTTTATAACAATGTGCACATGTGCTTATAATTGTATGCGAGTGAAAGTAGTGTAAGTTTGAGGGCCTCTAAGACGACTTTGTAGTTCAGTGCGGTCACTTTTCCCTTCCTTGAGAGTGGCATTCTCAAAACAAACAAATGCTTCTTTATTAGGCTTTGTGTTAATACGTTGTGACATTCACCAACGAGCTATAACATTTTCTATGTATTTTTCATGGCTCAAGATTATTCAAGAAATGCAACAAAATGTTGGAGTTAATCAGTGGCAATAGAATTGTGCAGTATTGTGCACAACTGTTTGCAGTGTTCCAGAAATTTCAAGGGATTACCCATTGCGTTCCTTAAAATAAACTACACTTAGTGCATTCAAGTAGTACTACTTATATTTTAATTGATTTGAAATACGAGTCTTTCTGCCGTAATTTACCAAATGAGGACGCGCATTTCCACAATACAGAGCCCATGACCGATTCCGGATTACATTCCGCGACATTTGGTTCAGCAAGTAAGCATTATACGAGATCTTCCTAACCTGACCGCATTGAGTATGTATTTACAAAATAGATTAGATCTACATAATATATCGTTTGAACATATCACTGCCACATACGTGATTGCTAAATGGAATAACCTAGAAAAATAATGTATGAAATATGGGCTTAGGTAATAATTATTATACAATTGTTATAAACAAATTACTTTATTTTTATAAAAAATAATGAACATTGTTTTGCATGTAAATATTTCATATCAATAATTACTGCAAAAATGAGAACAAATGGAAAAAAGAATTTTGAAAAAGTGTAACACGAGTACTCGCGACGGGTCTAAAAGACCCAGTCGGGTGATTGGTCTACAATTTTGCAAAAAGTTATAGTCGAAAATCTCGGAAAATTGCACAGCACAGAAATGAAAGTTATAAAGTCAGCTACACGAAAGCAATAGAGTGAACGATTGAAATTGACAGAGTTATTAGTATTTGAAATGCGCTCGGGTCTAATCGACCCATACGCGAGTACTCGAGGGTTAAATGCAAATTAAAAAAATACGGAAAAATATTTTAAAAAGTAGTAAAAAAAATAAAATAAGGGTAAAATAACTACAAGAATTTGCGCATTTGTTTTTTCTTCTGTTTCATGGAAATTTACCCATATTTCAAAACATAATTGTTCTCGTAGTGATTTGGAGTTCGATGAGTAAGTATCATAGTTATAACGGATGAGGTGATGCCAATTTCTTTCCATTGATGAGCTTTATTTTCCCGTCACATAATTACAAATGGTTTGGTTTTGATCGGGTGTTTGAGAAAGGGAGTAATTTGCCAACCAGGTGCATCATTCAGATGAGACCAAGCAACGGCTGCATTACGAGTGCCGTAAACCGAAGATTGTGTGAGACCTGGTCTGATATAATATTATGATAATAAATTATTTATTATTAAAGGCATACTTTTCTTGCTAATATTTCTACAGATATCGACTCTGAAAACAGAAAAATCAGAAATATAATGGACTTTCCTCTGGTAGGCTTTGCTGACTGCTGTTGCCGGGTCGGTAACATGCCGGCCTGGTGCTCCAAAGGCCTAGGTCTAAGGCCTTGAGTTTGGGATATAATCTCAGCAATGGGATCACCTAAAACTGAATGATTTGCTGTTCTCTGTTAGATTTTAGGAGACTTAGTTGTTAATGGCGATTTTTCACTTTACATTTAGTAATAATTCAAAATTTATACAGTATACGAGAAACTTTGTCCCACATATGTGGTCAATTATAAACCAATTTCGTGATAATTTCCAAAAATATGCAATAGAAAGTTGTGGTTGCTCTTTTCAAGTTTTCCGTTGACTATGAAATATATGTGATTGAGAAAGTCAGATAGAATGTAAAGCCTTTTCGCTGCAGGTAAGATGAGGATTGATCTCTACTAAGCGCAACGGATCGCTGGGTGCCAGATGTGGTTATTGACAAACGACGCTACTATTGATGTCGACTTTTTGGTTGCCTTCACATACGTTTCTACATTTCATCCACAAATATGTGAAAAATCGAGAAGTATTTTATGTCCAAATGCGTCGAGAGCTCTTAAAATTACTATTCATAAGAATATATTTTTGTTTTTTCTCTTGACTACGTTCCGTTATAATAATTATTATTTACTTGATATTACATATTTTTTTTTATATTATTTTATTTTGTATTATTTTATTATATATATATTTATTTTGCACTTTATACGGTTGCTTTTTTATGCCCTGTTTAGATTACTAGCTTTCTACGTTAATAACTCGAATGCTGGGAACTATCATTTCCACCCTAGTAAATCGTGCGTGGTAAACACCAACGTAAAAAAGTTTACTAGTGTTGGCACTAAATTGCGTTCGCACGGGGAAAATTTCACTGGCTTTCGAGTTATTAGGGTAGAAAGCTAGTAATGTAAACGGGGAATTATGAAGTTATTTAATTTCATTTTGTTTATAATATCTATCAACCATCATTCATATGGTTACATAAATACATCGTTTCACCGTTATTATAATTGAAATAACGATCATCCACATTTTTCAAAGGTAAATTATTTAATAATGATATGTATGAATGTTGTGTTTGTGGTTTTCTGCATATTGTAAATTTTATTACTCTTCTCCTATGTTGTTTTGCTGTAGTAATTTAAATAGTCCTGATGATGCTAATATAAGATAGCGAAACGTTGGCAGTGGAATAATGAGAATTGATTGACTAAAACTCCAGATAAAAAATAACTTAATAAGGTTATTCATAGCATTTTGACGATTGATACAAGCAATCACGCATAACTTTAAAAATTTTGATGGGCGATGTAAAATTTAGTGTGCGTTAAAAGGTTATAATTATTTATCCAAGTGAAAGTTATTGACAAACATTATGGTAGTTGATGTTCACTTTTTTGGCTTGAAAGAGCAATATAGACTCAACTTTCATTGCCAGTAAAACGATGGCTAAGGTTTTGCGATGCAACTGCGAAAGTGATTAAACTTTGGATGGCGAAATTAAACTTTGGCGAATTTTGGATTAAACTTTGGCGAAAGTGATTAAAACTGGCTTAGATTCATGTCTAATTAAAATGTTTCACCCAAGTACTTCACTTGCATTACATTATCAGATCTTGAAGCTTACAAGGCAACTAGAAAATGTAGAAGAAAGCGTTTCTCTTCTTTATTTGCTCTTTCAATCCTTAAGTCACTGCGGTCATGACCTGAAAAATTGCCGATGCATAAAATCCCTGATCTCGGCATTAAGTATAATTCTATGCTCGAGTTCAATGTATTATTGCTCAGTATTATTTAACAGGAGTTTAATTTAGTATATTTCCGGGCGATAATTGCTGCGGTTAAATTATAATTTTATACATGGTCTCTGTAGTCCGTCATCGTATTGGTGCAAGGCATATCTGATCATAAAAATTGTGATGGAACGTAAGACCTAAAAATAATAAATAACGGAATTGATGAAATTCGCGATTTACTTGAGCTATTTAGACATAGGTCTTCATTAACTATGTTTATCAATTGTTTCTGTTTTTAATTTTTATGTGGAAAGATGCATTTAAAGCTATAAATAAGTTTGTAGTCAAATAGGTATGATTGTTTTTCTGGGGTGTATAACACGTGCTTACTTTCCCTACTGGGTAAATATTCCTTCCCCTCATGGACGTTGTAATTTGTCTCTCTCCCAGCCTAGTTCCTTTTACTAGACGGTGCATTTGAATGATTCAGCGGAGAATGTGTACTTTGTTTAGTAATCGAGAAAGTTGCTTTTTGATGAAGTCCCATTTCAACCTCTATCACATTTTTTGTGTTGCATAGAAAGAAGAACACAAATATATTAATTGAGCATAACCTGTTTATGATTGGATTTTTTTAAACTTACTAGGGATAATTAAGTGACTTGCATTTGGTTATTCACTGAAAATGATGAAGCGATGCATGGAGAAATATTTTATTTTTGAAATGATAAATTTATCGTATTATTCGGGGATTGTTAATGAAGTTCGGTAGTATCGAACTCAGGGTAAACTAACCCAGAATTTATACAATTTTACTTGCCATAGGATTCATATTTTTACTGTTATTCCTTTAAAGCCTTTCGTAGATGTCATTTAATGTTACTATTTTCTCATCGCCACAAAAATAAAAAAAGCTGGTTTCTGAGCTTTTTTCATACTCATGACATACGTGTGAAAGGGAAATATCAGGTAATAGATGATAGTGGCGTCAGTATTTTTTAGCTCGATAAATGAATTACGTTTATATAGAATCGCTTACAAGATATCATACGTTTTAGAAATATCTTCAACAATACTACTTACATTATTTATCGACTTTTGTGTGAAATGCCATGATACATTCTTATTTTTCTTGAAACATACCCATATTGTGATCAGCAATGGATCTAGGCGCCATTTAATGTGTGATTCCCGTCATTTTGCTTGAAGAAATAGTACTGCTTTTTAAGTGAATTTTTAACGAGGTCTCTTTCGTTTAAATAGATAATTATTTGGATTCAACTCAAATGGCCGAGGTTTGTGTACTGTGAAGTATGAACTGTGATAGATTAAGTATTCAGCCTCCATTGTGGGTTGGAACGGTTGTTTCAGTCGAAATGTATCCCTCGTAAAGAACTTCAAAGAATGTACTCTGTAAGTTTCGATTGCCTATGGAACATGTAGCATAAAACTCTTTCGCTCAAAAGAGGCTAATGTAGCTGTAGTTTCATCCTCTATGACCAAATTCTTCATTTTTTACTAAATTTTACACTTTTTTTATTTATAAACAGGATTTTAATTCCTTCTGAATTTAAAGGTCAATTTACTCATGTTATTTCTGTCAAAATATCTTCGTTGGCATCCCCCGGGGCCGTATGCCTCCCCCACTTTCCATCAATTTTTTTCGAATGAAAAACAATCCTTAACAAATAGCGTTGTATCTTTGTGGTGTTATAATAAACAATGGCACCTAATGCGTCCTCTTTTGATGAAACGTTTTAGCGGCAGTTTTAGAGCACCTTTGGCGCCCTCCGTGACACTTTCCATATACCCTTGCCCCCCCTGTAGTTACGCCACTGAACTTATTGCTTTCTTCTTCTTCCCCCCCCCCCTGGATTTCTTCATGGAACATTACAGTTTATCTTTCGAGGGCCAAGTGTTTCCTACTTAATTACTTTTTACTCTAACTAAGAATTTCTGGGTTATTTTCTTGCTATCACGTAACATTTGGCGCCATTGTGCATCGCATTTGAAACATGCGAGATCATAAAAATCAGCAGAGCCATTTAAAATCGCTAATTTTTCTGCCTTTTTCATGTTTATTTCTAACGAAGTATGTATTTTTTCATATTAATGAAAATGATTTAGATATTTCTAAGAAGCTGTTTTAACACGTCTTAATCACTTTATGTTTAAAGCTTTTCACCTTAATTTACGTATCGTTATCACTGAATTATAAATCGAAATGCTTCAGTCACCGAAGAGAATGGCAACGACATGGGCCAATGTAAATTATGTGTAAAACCGCAGTAAACATTAATCGGTGTCTTAAAATTTTCTCGGCATATTCGATGAGCGCTGAACCCTGAAAATTAGACTATTAATGAATCTTAATACTGTTGTTAATACGCGCTTCCTCTTACAAATAACAATGTATTTCCTACCGCCGCGGAAGCATTAACGGCGCGCCGCGCCGTTAATGCTTCCGCGGTTGTATTCTAAAATACTTAATCCCTCCAACATCTACGTATTTGAAGGATTTCCTTTGCTCACACTCATCATTCCTCGCTGCAGAATTTAACCTAGCAATCACGATTGTATTTTTGAATTTTTTTGCACTTAGTATATCACATTGGAGCACATCGTATTTTGTTTCGTAATTTATTTTTTTGTCCCCGATAATTAAAGGTTATTCCAACTCCATCTTCATATAGCTTCTATCGTCATTGCATTTCTTCATTTGATTTCGTTTTCAACGTGTTAGAATGTTTTGAGGAATCCTACGTCCTTCAACGCTGTAGGTGTCGCATCATTCTCTGTGTAAAAAGACTTTGAAACTGTTTTTCTGTTATATTACTCATCTTTGCTATAAATACGAAGGCGTACTTTGATAGCCTGCCCATATGACTACTTGCATTTGCAGCTGCCTCTTTGATTGCAAGGTTAGGAGATAGACGAATGGTAATCCGCGCGGGGTCTGTACCTAAGTGAGGCGGCAGGAAAAGTCAGCTCACTCTTACATGATTGTGTCACGTAAAAAACACTATTGAGGAAGGCCGACGAATACTATCTCAATTTTTAAAAAATCTTGAAATTATGGAAATTTCTTGCATGAATATGAATCCTGGAAACTACGGGACTCAGCCAAGTGAACCGGGTGTCGTGCTAGGCAGCAGCGGGAGCAAGGCCTTTTCAGTTGGCATTACACTTGTTCCTTGCTCGTCCATTCATTCAAGTATTCTACCAGCTGATAGGTAGGTTCTTGGATAGTCCCCATTCTGCATCCCAACCTCATAGACATTGTCTCGCTTTCCCTCCTAAGGATGTCCTGCCATTAGATCCCTCTTCAATTCTTCACATCTTCTACCTCCTCTTATTTCGTCCAGAATTCCTATCCTCTTCCTTCCTCGTCCACGCTTTCCAACGTGTTCTCCTCTCTACCACTCTCTTCAACATGCTCTGTCCTCTCAAAACCTCCTCCATCCATCTCTTCTGCCTTCTCCGAACCTCTGCCACAAGCTTCCTCTCCTCTCCAACCACATCCAATACGTCCTCGTTCGTCTTCCTCGCCATCCAGCTCACCTTCTCAACCTTTCTCCAAACCCTCATCTCAAACGCCTCAAGTCTACGCTCATTCTCCATTCTCAATGACCAGGTTTCCGACCCATATAGCGCCACGCTCCATATTAAAGTTTTCACTAGCCTCTTCTTTACGTCTCTTCTCAGACCCCCCTCATCAATTCCCTTCTCTTCGAAAATATATCTTTAGCGAGCGCAATTCTGCATCTGATGTCTTTACCACTAAACCCATTCTCCTCCAAAATACTACCCAGATACGTCAACTGCTCAACCTGCTCTCTCTTCTGCCCTCCCACCCTTATATTCAGTCCCACCTTCTTACTTCTAGAAAATCTCATCACTTTCGTTTTCTTGTGGTTGATCTTCATCCCATACGTTTTGCACTGCACCTCTAACGCATTCACCATTTACTGTAACCGCTTGGCAGACTGACTAACCAATGCTTGATCATCTGCATATCTCACTGATTTAATCAGTTCCGTTCTTCCCCATGCTCTTTAAAAACTCTGCAGGTATGTCACATATTCCCACCGCATTACTCCTTTTCGTGTCTCTTAGAGCTCTTTCGATTTCGCTATCTAGGATACCTGGTCCGATGCCATATTTGTCGATGTCCTCTTCCCTTCCTATATCTAACGTATTGGGCCTTATTTCTTTACCATATAACTCTTCAACATACTCTCCTGGATCTCTTTTGGTTCTACGATCACTTTTCCCGTCTCTCTGTTATCGTTGTAATTCTCCTTCCCTATTACCGCCCGTCAGTTCCTTTACTTATATAATGCATCTGATCTTCCCTCTTTTGGTATTTCTCTAAAGAGTCGATCTGTTCTCTTAAGTAGAGACAAATGAAGCTGCAGAAGAAAAGAAGAAACAGAAGAGGAACGATACAATCAGAATAGGCACGTAGAATGTTAGGAGTATGCTAAGTGCGGGCTAATTAGAGAACATAAAGCAAGAAATGGAGAGGGTGGGAGTAGACATCTTGGGCCTGGGCGAAGTAAGATGGAAAGATGGCTGGAACTGCTGGAGCGATGGATAGAGAGTGATATTTAACGGAGGGAATGAAATCCAGCGTGGGGATGCATTCTTAATGAGCAGGAAACTTGGTAGAAAAGTAGTCTATACAGAGAGGTGAGTGATAGGTTAATAGTCGTTATAGAAAGATCCAACGAATTTCGTTATAATCCAAGTTTATATGCCTACCTTTATTCATAGAGAGGAAGAGGTATATGGTGCATACGATCAATTGGAGGAAATAATTTGTAGCATGTCTGGGAGTAAGCGATTGCTATTAATGGGGGATTGGAACGCGGTGATGGGTGAAGGAACGAATGGTCTGCAGGTGGGCGATTATGGGCTGGGAAGGAGAAATGACCGTGGCTGAAAAAATGCTGCGGAGTTTTGCCGGGAAGAAATAATCTAATAATCGCAAATATATGGTTCAGGCATCATCCTCGACGTAGAGACACTCGGAAGAAGCCGGGAGACACGAATATGTTCCAAATAGATTATGTTATGGTTAGACAAAAATTCAGGAATAGTGTGAAAAACTCGTGTACCTATCAACGGGCTGGTGTAAAATCAGATTGCAACTTATTAGTGATGAAATGCTTTGTAAAGCTAAAAGAGATTAGAAGCGATGGGAGGATACAAAAGTAGAATATAGAGGCATTAACTGAGGCAAGGAAGAAGAAGTATCTAGAGCAGGTTGATAAATCATGGATGCGGGTCAGGGAGTGAGATTAGAAAATGAATTAGGAAGTTTAACAAAATGAATTTTGGAAGTGGCGAAAGCAACGGTAAGTGCAATTGTAATTATAAAACCGTGGATCACGAAGTAAATGATTATGGAGATGCAGGATAGAAGAGAATGGAACACCGTATACTCAGAGCTAGGTAAGAGAATGTGCCGAGAATTATTGAATAGGCTGAGAAGAGAAATATGGAAAGCAAGGGAGGAATTGTGTAGATAACGCGTCGACTCCTTAAAGAAATTTCTAACAGAAAGAAGATCATTATTTAAAAAAGTAAAGGAATTGACATGCGGTAGTAAGGGAAGGGGAACCGTAACGAAAACAGACAAGTCAGGAAAGTTGATCGTAGAATCAAAAGAGATCCAGGAGAGGTGGAAGGAATACTGTATATTAAAGAGCTCAATGGTTAGGTAATAAGGCCCAGCACGTAAGATTTAGAAACGGAAGATGACTCGGACAGGGATGAAATCGGACCAGGTACCTTGATTGCGATTTTGAAAGAACACTAGGAGACATGAAAAGAAATAAGGTGGTAGAGGAGACATGAAAAGGAATAAGGCGGTAGGAATAGTAACACACCTGCCGAGTTTCTAAATAGTATGGAGAAGAACGGAAGAGGAAAACTATTTTCATTTATTCGTAGGATTTATGACAACGGAGTGTTGCCGGAGGACTTCACGAAGAAAATACTAATTCCGATACCGAAGGAGAGCATGGAAAAAACTACGAAGACTATAGGGGTCAATGGTCAAGGGGTCATGTTTTTTTTTTTTGCTTTGTAGATGTCGAAAAGGCGTTTGATAGGGTGGAATAGACGAAATTAATGGAAATGCTGAAGAAATTAGAATCTGGAAGAATCACTTGGAATCTGTATATGAACCAGACTAACCAGATGTTAGGATAGCCGATGGAAAACCTGGATGGGCCGTGATAGGGCGGGGAGTGTGGCAGGGGTTCCACTACCGCCGTTGCTTTTAAACGTGTATTCTGAAGAAATGGCAAGGGAAGCATTGTGGGAGATGGAGGTAGGAGGGGAACTGATAAAGTTAGTGAGATTTGCTTATGAACATGCATTAGTTTGTCAGTCAGCCATGGGGTTAACAGCCAATAATGAATGCGTTAGAGGTGCAATGCGAAATGTATAGGATGAAGATAAATCATAAGAAGACAAAAGTGATGAGATTTTCTAGAAGTAAGAAGGTGAGGCTGAATTTAAGTTTTGGAGGGCACAAAATATAGGAGGTTGTGCAGTTTACATATCTAGGTAGTATTTTGGAAAAGAATGGCTTTAGTTATAGGGACATAGGATGTAGATTTTCCCTGGCTAAATAAGCATTTGCAAAGAGGGAACAGATGAGGGGGCGGGGGCTGAGAAGAGACGTATAGAAAAGGCTAGTGAAATCTCTTATATGGAACGTGACGTTGCATGGGTAGGAAAATTTGTCAAAGTGCAGGAGGGATTTACGTAGATTTGAGGCGTTTAAGATGTGGGTTTGGAGAAGGATAAAGAGGGTGAGCTGGCTGGCGAGGAGGACGAACGAAGAGATATTGGTTATGATTGGAGATCAGAGGAAGCTGGTGGCGGAGGCCCGAAAAAGGCAGAATGGATAGGTGGAGGACGTTTTGAAAGGAGAGGGCATGTTGAAGAGAGTAATAGAGGGGAGAAAACAGGGGAAGCGTGGAAGAGGATAGAAATTCTGGGCGAAATAAGAAAAGGTAGACGATATGAGGTATCTAATGATGTGACATCTATAGGGGGAAAAGCGGGACCATGCAGCAGAAATTGGGATGTTAGGATAAGGACTGTCCAAAAACCTACCAATCGGCTGGTAGAATACTAAAATGAAATGAAATGTGAGAAAATGCAATTGCTCATGATATGTATCAGTAAGAGGGAAGTAATACCTTTCAGTATTGAATATTTGCTTCATTCTAACAAATTTCAACCCTGGAGTTATGTATGAATGTGACCCTGTCTTGATTTTTAATCGTCATAACTGATTGTACATAGGATCGCAATCGTTATTCCATCATAAAAGGTTATTGATTTCGAAAAGTATGATACTATATATCTATAACTACGTTTGATGATTTTATGTAAATATCAATTTTTACCTTTCGTTATTTCCAGATTACTCTTTCTTCAACCAACATGATAGTCTCTTGGATAAAGATACTTCAAGCTCTTGGGAGCTTTATTATGCCGATCCAATGATGGCATCGGTGAGTAGCTGTTATGCCATATTAACTTGTTTTCGACTATGTTTAATATTTTATCCGAAATTATATTTTGGCAAACAAGTAAATAACATCGCTTTAAAAAGGTTCAATATGGTAGTCCTTGGTTTATGTTGACAGCTAATTTTTGATTCATTTATTCCGAGTTTTACACTCTACTATATTGTATTTTATTAGGCAGAAAGTTAACAAAGAGCTGGATGAATCCAAATATCTCTTAAGTATCGGTTCCCGGGAGTATCACGTACATTCATTCAAAAATCCTCCGTAATACTACCGAGCTGAACACTTAAATCTAATTTCATTCCAGCATCGTCAAATATGTTCTAGAATTTGGCTAAAATATTTAACTCCGGAACGCAACTTTTGATGGCCGTTTGGTCGTCCTGTTTTTTAAGTCAATAGTTGTTAAGTTTAGTACTATAATGTGTTATCATTAGTAAGTATACATCTAATTATTTAAGTAATCTCAGGTTTTTTTGATGATTCAAGCTTTATAAAAATTTAGAAATATTTTTGATAAATTTTATTTTGGTTAAACTTAAATAGCGTAATTAGTGGAGAAGCGTTTTGGGATAAGAAAGTATATTTAATTATGTAGCGTATATTGAAGGGTCATGAGACATTCCTCGTGAAATTGCTCTCTATCATGCCTTTTATTGTGGCGTCTGGTCGGAACTGCTTCAAAGATGAATTACATCAACCCACCAACTTTTCGAATAAATCGTGTTTTGCATGCGTTCATTGTGATGGTAGCTAGTTTTACTCTTGTCTCGTGTCAGTCCTCCTGACTTGATTCATTGCTTTCATATTGCAAGTACATGTTTTACTAGCTTGTGACAACCGGTTAAGTAAATTTATGGAGCTGGAGGGCTTAACTTTCCCTCTAGTAATAAGAGCAACTTCATTTTAATCGGTAAAGCACTGAAGAATATTTAAAAACAATTGGGAGTTATTCTTCGTTATTTGTTATTTATAAGAGAAATAGTAATAAATCTATAGGTTTGTAGCTAATAAACGGAATAAACCATCTCGTATCTTATTTTTTTAACGACAAACTTCACTCGAAAAAGAAGCATCCTTCTTTATGTTAAGTGATTTTCCCAGCTCCTAGAGTGCACACACAGTTTCCCAATCAAAAGTAATATGGAGTGAGTTAAATTCCATTCTGTTACAGTTCCAAAATTATGGTGCTTCATCCCATGTTTCCGAGCTAATGATTTTGCAGTGAGCTTTTCAATGGCGATTTCAATGCCCTACTTTAAATTGAGTGATGATTAGTCTTTCACGCTCGCCATCTGTTTGGGCAAACTAAATATGTGTACCAGTAATAACCTATAAGAAAGTAAAAAGAAACTCGTTGAAATAATAACAAATCAGAATACTACCCTTGAATATTAATATTCTAGGGCTGGAATATGAATGAATACGTGGAATACACTCACTATTATTGAGTCAATAAACTGCGATGTAAAATATGCGTGCATGATAAATAAAAATATCAGAATAAGTATATGGAGCTTTATTAGGCACAAAGATAACAAGGGACATATTTTGTAACAGTTTGGGGACAACAAACAACGAAAAAACGTGAACGAATGAAACGGAAATGAAAATAATAGATTTTGCATCATATGATCGTATTACATGATTCGATCATGATCTTGACAAGTGAGATTTACAGTTTGCCATTTCCTAAACCACCGTCGACGGTTTGACTCCCGTGCCCACCACCAATGCCACCCCCGAGGCTATGAAATCCACCGAATCCACCTCCTAGGCCTTGCCCTCCGCCGAATTTACCGTCGAATCCTCCTCCAAGACCGTGCCCTCCGAATCTACTGCCAACGCCGTGTCCTCCAATTCCACCCTCCAGCCCATGCCCTCCAGCAAGACTCTGCCCTCCGGTGCCGCCTCCGAAGCTACCGCCAAACCCATGTCCGTTACTACCTCCAAAGCCACCGCCCAGATCACCCCCAATGGCTCCATTCCCGAATCCGGCTCCACCGGCACCTCCAATGTTAACGATGAATGGTTGTGGTATCACCACGGGCTGTGCCACCGGAACGGCTACAGGCCTGGGGACAGTCACTGGAACCGGCTGCGGCACAGCGATTGGCCTGGGAACGGCGACTGGGACGGCCACGGGTCTGGGAACCGCGACTGGGTATGGACGGGGAATGGACACGGGATAAGGTCTTGGGACTGCTACGGGAACGGGTTGCGGTACTGGGACGGGAACGGGACGCGGAACGTTGACGGGAACGGGTACGGCCTGTGGTACGGGCACAGGTCGATTGACGGTGACGGTGTACGGTTGTGGGACGGCGATTGGTCTTGAAACAGTTACTGTTCTCACGTCGATGCCACCTCCTCCACCGCTGGCTCCTCCGCCGAGTCCTCCACCGAATCCTCCGCCAAAGCCTCCGCCGAGTTCTCCACCGAAATTACTGGGGCCACCTCCGTGACCGCTGTCACCGAAGCCTCCGAATCCGTTCCCGTGTCCGAAACCGCCCGAGTAGCCCAGCCCTCCTCCGTAGGCAAGACCCCCACCACCGTGGCCTTGGACGATGCCGGCATCAAATCCGTCCTGGCCATAGCCCAGCCCCAGAAGGCCTCGTTTTTCTTGTTTCTTCTCTTCTTTGGCTAATGCCACAGAAGCAAGTGCAAAGACAGCGAGGCAGAGCTGAAAAAGACAACGGTATCTGTCATGGTCGTTGTTGGGACAAATTTTCGTCGGTGATGATATAATCATTCAATAACATTTTTATTTGATATTTTTCCCTATAATTTAAAAATTGATTTTGCTTGATATTAGTTTGAGAATACTTCAATTTAGCAAATTGTATGCTATAATGGATCGGTTCGATACTTTACAATGCGTTTCGCGGAGGATATTAAGATTATGCGCCTATCGTACCGATGCATGTGTCTGCGAGTTAATCAGAATTAATTAATTACTATGGGGAAAAAATCAATAAATACATAATATGTTTTATATGCCAGATTTATATTGTTGAGATTGATATCATTGTAACCTTTCTTTGTGTTGATTTATATCGTTTCTCCGGCGTAAAATACTTAATTTAACTTAAATTTTAAGCATAAATAAATACAAAAATTAACAATCAACTGTGAATAGTGTATTAGTATTTTAAATATTATAAATCACGTATTATATCCGCATAAACATTTATGTGAAAATACTTATTTATTCCTTATTATGTGCTAAATTATTTTCGTAAAATTTATCTAAAATTACATACTTGTTTAAATATATTTTTATCTTAATATATTTTAAAATATTAATTTTAAATTTTATAGAATTTTAATGTGCCATAATAAATTATTAATCGTTATTAACAAAAAAATCCACAAAGTTACGCCTCAAACCATGAATATTAGCGGATTTTTAAAGTGGGAATTGCATCGTATGAGGCAAGTGCTTCTGTGAGTGATGACTTTAATAATGCTCCTGCTATCAAATAAATCATTTTAAAATATAAGTTGCTATTGAATTCTCATGACTGCAGTCTATACTCTTTTATCCTTACAATAGTGAACATGGTTCCTCAATAGGAATGTTTATGCTAATTGAGTAATTGCATTGGTAGAATAAAAAGGTTTTTGTATGTAATTATCACGGAGAGAATCTTTGTATCCTCGATCAATATAAATAGTGTTTCCCTCTTTACTAATATTACCCTCTTTACTAATAAATAAGCTATTGTTTACGGAATGCCTTCTCCAAGAGGTAACTACAAACCAGGGCCTTCATATCGATGGATATTCTGCGAGGAACGGTGGTGGCTGGAAGGTGGATGTCCGAATGGAAACTCTGGGGTGGTACTGATGAAATGGTTTTTGTGTCGTCCTTTTATATGTGGAAGTTCTCTAGTTAAACTAATTGGGAGGGGGAATTGGGAAGGGGATGGCGTGGAGGGGAAGGGACGAGAAGATGCACTGAGCAAGAAAAATGCAATGAAGATGGCGCATTTGATGAGATCGGTGAAGTATGAAACGATCTATGTACGCTGAGTGGTTTCGAGATGGGGGATGGGAACTTCCGCCCTCATTCACTTAAGACTGTGCTTAATAGTTACATCTTCAGGGTGAGACAGTCATCTTAATGTCCTCAACTGTACGTTTATCCAGTTACGATTTTCTATCGGCTATTTTTACTCGATATCACACTTCTCTTACGAATGTCAGCAGATGGGTGTGTATTTTTTTGTAATTCGAATACAATGCATGCGAAATTATTTCGTCGTAAATTTATTTCGTCTCTGGAATTATGGGAGAATAAACTATTTTAATGGATATTCGTCAGTGTCGATAAAGGTTTCTCATAGAACCCTCAAGGACACGAAAATAGATAATTTGAAACACATGCTTCGGTCAGTTTTTCCTGTCTTCCTTGTTTAAAAAAATGTAATTAATTGCATATGCTTACCTTAAAGAAGTCGCAAGTTATTTCATATGAAGCATTTAGGTATACCATTCTAAAATCTTAAGAAATATCACTCTATAGAGATATCTATCACTGTAACACAATGGAAATCAATACTTGAACTATAATTATTTAATAAAGAGTAACATTTCAGTTAAAGGAATATTTTCTCTTGGTAGAGACTCTGTGGCCATTTAATGAATAATTTCCCTGTTCATTACATCCCTTGGGCTTAGACTGAAAGAAGGGTCCCTCTGAATGCACAACTGTAAGGTACCCAGTGCTTTCTTTCCGAAAATAATTAATCCATGAGCTCATATATGATCTCAAATAATAGCTTTTCTCTATAAGCGATAAATCATAGAAAATGTTTAATAATTATATATATGAAACGCCTTTTTTATATTTTTTATGAAATAATATGGTGTGTAAACTTTCACGGTAAAAGTGTGTCACTTGAGTAAGATTGAATCCCTGGGACTATGATATGAAACAATGTTATGAGGTTTTTTTTGAAAGAAATTACGGTATTCGCTTAAAAAGAGAGGTCGAAAACTTTCACTCAGTGTTCCAATATCCGTAAAATTGAGGGATTTGATAGCCTTGATCTTCAGACCCTTTCCCCAAGGTTGTCCTCACTCCATATCCTGCTCACTCAATCCGGAAGCAAGCATCAACGGTTATGAAATCGAGGACAATGCCGAATGTATAATTTTAGGGAGGTAGTTTACTTCACAATTTATTAATAACTCCTTGTTGAGCCTAATTTTACTCTTAGAAAATCTGGAAAAAGTATAAGATTTTGAAAGATTTGGAGTGGCCACTAAGGAAATTACCCAAATCTTGTCCAAACTTTTTCTATATTAGTCGTTTGTGGCAACTCTTTGCATGTCCAGAGAGAGCAATCTCAGCTTGACCTCGCGCTTTGCTTGTTTACCCTTCGATATCATCAAGAATTTCCTACATTCACGATTTTAATTCGTGAGGATTGACAAAAAGAATATTACCATAAATAATAATTTAGGTAGCTTTGAAAACGATTGTGATAAAGGGTATGAACAGTTATGGGTATGGTTTAAGACCTCAGTCTCTTCTCTCATTCTGTCTTCTCGGTTTTTATTTCACGAATGAATTTTTAATTGCTATATTCGGGAGACAAAAAGCTCACTAATTTGTATCGTAATATAACAGACTTTCCAGCAGGCAAACATTCAGAATCATCCTTGTGGCATAGGTAATCTTACACATTGCATATCCTAGGAAACGTTGGGCACCAGGGATTGTGCCGACGTGCGGCGAGGAACACTTGCATGACAAGTACTGGGAAAACCTACTTATGTTTCGTGATTCATATAGTATGTGAGACAGTGTCTCATCCGATATTAGTATCACCTCTATAAACATTTCGTCGTTATTTTGCCTCTCTTATTGCTTCCTATTGTACCTTCATTCAAATGTTAACTCGATTCTTAGTTTCAACGGTCATTACGTAGGAATGTCTGTAGCACATTGTTCCTTTTCATTCCAACTATATTAAATCTAGGGAACGTTAGCTCTACGGCCTCTTAAAGTGACATGTTATAAAAATCTCCTACGGCCGTAATAAATTGCATTGGCCATTTTCGTATTTATTCTAGGCTGTAATCCTCCCGATTCACTTACAACCTTGCGTTGCAAGTGATTTCTCCCTTCAGTTCGCTGAAGAGGGCCACCTTGTGGCCGAAATACGTGTATCTGACGCAAACCATCGTTTTTTCTTGTTTTTGTGACGTTTTTGGCCTACGCTCTTTTGAGCTAGATTCTCCCAGAAGTTAGGCTCGTCTGAGTGTGTGAGTGAGTGATTTCTTGAGTGCTTGTGAGTGTGTTTGTGTTCATAACCCAGCCATCCTTAGCGGGATCCCATTAGCCCTAGCGAAGGATCCCTATTTGGGTTGAGTGTGTGTGTCTGTGGTTGTCACTGGCGAGGAAGTAACATTCCCGTAAACCACCATAGGGGTTTTCTGGTCGAGAGGTTGTGGTTGGTCACTGGCGTGGAATTGCCCCTTTTTCCCGCAAACCAACACAGCAATTGTGGTGTATTATTGACGAGTGGTGCCAATTTATTACGGCCATTGGAGATTTTTATAACTTATCCCTCCAACTATATTTTTGAATTTTCCCTGAGGCATGAAATACCATTAAAGTTAAAAAATGAATGATTTGTTATGTTTCGATTTCTGAATAGACAGATACCTTAGCAAGAAAACCCATAGTGAGAATTACAACTTTAACGTGATTGAATGTTTAAATATGTCAATGCCCTGCGGAATTTATAGATTCGTAATGAAGAAGAAAAATTAGTGGGGAACTAATTTTCGGTACGAAAATGTGTACTGTGTAAACTTTGAATATACATTTGATCTTGGAACGCAATCGTAACGCAGTCTTAGAACGCATTTAGTCTTAGAACGCTATCTGATTAACGGAAGGTGGCTTTCATTTCTTCTTAAATTTTCTGAAAAGTGATGCTGCGCTACATTTCATTACATATTAATGTGAATTAATTTCTGGAAAGTAGATGGCAGCTTTCTCTGAGAGAGGTTCTAGATACACATAACTCACTTGTCCACTGGGTAGCATAATATAGAGTTGCTAAACGGAGGAATTTTTCGCTTAAATCTTGGTCTAATATAAGTTCTTACCTGAATTCCATGTGAAAAGTGAAAGCTGTTACCAGGCGGCTGTTAAATATTAAGTATTGTGCCGTCCTCTTCTTCGCACAATCTACGCCCATGAACGTTTCTAATGTAAAGGATTATAATTCCTAATGGCTCTATAGTAGCCTCCCTATCGTTCTTAGTTTGCCCCTATTTATGAGCACAGGTCTAATTACGATTCAAGGTCGACAAGAGGTTCGGAAGAATAGTGTTCAATTGAATATTCGAATTTGGTTCCTTGTTTAAGACGTAGAGGATTTTATCGCCCTTTATACGATAATTGGCCTGTAGCATTTATATACCCCTAGATTCGAAGCAATTTACAAATATCCGATATTCAAGTTTACCTTTTTGGGTTCCTTGGAATTTCTTAAGCACTCGTTTATTTAGGTTGGACTATAACGTCTTAAACCATTATAAACAGCTGAAAAGTGATACGCGCAGCGGAAATGCTTCCGCGTGGGATTTTTATCATAAATGAATTATCTATTCCTGCGTAAATGAATGTACTCTAAAACTGCGGTTATGATTTGATACGTGATATTCCATACGTTAAAGATGCTGTTTATCCCAGGAAACCATAGCAAGTTTCATATTTTTCTGAATCTCACTCACTTTCTCACATCTACATAAATGTTTGAACTCTTCTAGTTGGCCTGAGAGCTTGAAATTTACTAGATCCACATCACAAAACCCCGCATCAATATTAAATTTTATAAAATCTGGTTAACCACGATTGAGAGCTTCAAAATAAGCCCAAGTTTTCTGCTGTACGTTTATCCTGTGCTGAGAAAACGTTACTATAGAACAGTGATATATAATTACTTTTCTTTGGGTGATTAAAAAAAATGTGTCCATTAAGTAAGAGAATATTAATAACACCAAGAAGAAAATTTTACAGCTATAACTTCTTATGTTAGCAGTTCCTAGAAGAGAATAAAAAACGTGGACATTATTTACTATAAACAAGCAAAAAAATAATTATTGGACTAAAGTTCATTGTCTTATAGAGCGTAACGCAGAATCAAACAAGAAAAATAATGGTATTACTAATTTTGCAATAGGCTTATCGGCTCGTTTGTAATTAAATTCTTAAGTCGAGTATCCTAAGTAAATATTCGAAAGGTGTAGATGGGATGATTTTGTCCCACATCCGCCGACAAAATCTGTAAATTCTAGAACAGTGGACCGAGTTCACGCCAAAAATAGATTTTCTATCCCAAACGGGAAGAACGTTGGAATCAAAAGAGAATGCAACGCAGAGCATTTTATTTTACGACTTTCAAATAGGAAATAAATACACCTTAAATGATGAAAGACTGAACTTTTTTACGACCGGTTTTCATGTACCTGTTTAGAAATTACGGATTTATGTTTTCAATGGAGATTTTAGTGCTTTTTTTTATCCTCCTTTCTAAGATTAGAACTATGACAACGGCCGTCAGCCGCTTGCAATGCGCGAATTTGTTCACAAACACAGATGACGTACCCTTAAAATTAGTAAAGATGTATTAATCATGATTTTAAGATTACTGAAATGATTTTTAAATTATGTTGAAATTATGATTTTAAAAGGATGTTTAGAGCCTAGTTAGGATCAATATTTTCATATTTTATTTTTGCTGTAATTATTGCTCTTACTACTGGGCCTATGACCTGCAATTTCTTATAAATAAATTAATAAAATAACATTTAGTGATGCTTGATGGATCATTCCATTGGATACTATTGTTGCTATAGACAATTTATTTTGAAATGAAATGTAGAATTGATCAATGCATTCAATAAGTGAATGCTAATGGAAGGTAATTAGAGGATGTCTTTTCAGAAAATTACATTTTGGTGTATAGAAGGTAGACCTTCATTGAAGATATTCTTAGATGGATTGTTATATATGACTTTCGAACTTCTGGTGTAGCGTTAGATTAAAGGTATGTAGATATAGGAGAGATTACTAATGATTTATTTCAAAACAAATATTGTTTTGAAGTTAATGCAAATATGGCGTGTATTTACGCTGCGTGTCATTGCTATTTTGTTTTTTAATGCGTGAATGAATTCTAGATGTGAAAGGTGACATTCTTAATATAATTCGCCATCAGGCAGAAAGAGCTCTCCTTTATTGACACATTCTTGGAGATTTTGAACGATGACTGATATCATCTTCATGTTTTTCTACTGTTGGACTAGTTATCAAGACATTTTATTGCCTTCTCAAGGGTATAAATATTCGTAATTTTTAGCAGTAGTTCGAATCCAGCATATCTTAACTTTAAAAACTTTCTGACACTAAAATACCTATACAATTTTAAATGCTACCCCATTAAGCTTGTTTTCAAACATATCTGAGTGACTTTCACCTTGTATTTTGCTGCCATGAATTCATTCCGTCTGGGATAGATTCATGCCTATTAGGTACTTGAGTGATTATGCCTAACCTTCATGACATTACTATTCCATGAAATTTTTGCAAGTAGTAATTTTGCATTGGCGTTGCCATTGTGCAAAATTAACGGTCTTATAAACGAATCGCATGATAAACTACATAAAAACTCCTAAATCGTATAACATGTTGAAACTTAAACACTATCACAGAGGCATTTCCGTTTTTCCATCTAAAATGGATACAAAAAAGTTCATTTTCGCTTCCGTGGCAATTTCATTAGAAAATATGTTGCAGGAAATGATGGAACACCAAAAAACATACATATCACTAATTTACTCAGAATTCAGGGTTAGAATACTATGATAATGTTCCTTGCCTGCTAAATGCAAGAACCTTTCATTAGGCATAGAAAACCCTGACAGCTATCACCTTAGTTAAACTTATATCTGACAAGGAACAGTTGCACCAAGTATAGTGCCTATTCGTACTCATTCAAAATATTACCTTCATCTACATTATACTCTGCAAGGTACCTCATATCTTTAAGTCCATAAATGCAGAAATCGTATTAATAACCATAAATTTTATTAAGAAAACTAATATATGGCTTTATTTCAGCACTTGAACAAATAACATGCTTAACGACTTTACATTTAAATGGATCGAAACAATAATCCATGAGGCCAAAACATCAGCGAATTTTTCATATATTTTGAAACCATCCAATGACTGGATATCATGGTGGTGTCAAATTCATGTACTGGTTACAGATTGCTCTTCCGAAAGCCATCTTGAGCTATTGGTCCACTGGGATTGCCTCCGATGCTGCTGCTGTGGCCAGTACTTCAGTGTAGGCGCCCTCGTTGCCTCCGCGCCGGTCCCAGGGCCATATTCGCTGCCGTGACCGTAACCTCCTCCAAATCTTCCGTCTGAGTTGATTCTTCCTCCAAAAACATGCCCTCCAAGTCCTCCATCTGAGATTATCCCTCCTGCAAAACCACGTTCTCCAGTTTGTCTTCCATAGTCACTCACGTCACCGTCTACCGAACCACTCGCGGTATCTGGGACTGGCTGAGGCACGACGACTGCGTTAGGTACTGCGACGGGTACGGCCACTGGGCGGGGAATGAGTACGGGGTATGGGCGTGGAACAGTAACGGGAACGGGTCGTGGGACCTCGACGGGAATGGCGTGGGGTACAGCGACGGGAACGGGACGCGGGACGGCGACGGGATATAATAGGGCCACTGGCACAGGCACGGGGCGGTTGACAGTGACGGTGTATGGATGTGGGACTGGGACTGGTCGCGGGATGATCACTGTCCTGACCTTGAAGCGGCCTTCTCCGACGATGTCTCCACCGTCGATACCGTTTCCGAAGCTGAGACCGATTCCATGACCACCGCCTTCAAGTCTGCCGCCTTCTCCTCTGTGTCCGTAGCTGCCCCCGAGACCGCCAACGTAAATGAAGCTTCCCTTCGAGTTGTGGCCTCCATCCCCCTGTTCCAGTCCAGTTCCGGAATTCAATTCCCTGTGTCCATTGACGGGGCCCTGAATTCCTCTTTTTTCTGATGTCTTTTCTTCCTTGCTCAAAGCTGATGAAGTTAGTGCTAACAAAACGACGACAATCTGAAAATGATGGAGAAAATCGAACAATGGAGTTAGGAAAGCAGTAAGAGTATTTAATTAGTACATATCATCCATGTGTTCTCGTTTTTGTAAATTTAACTCCCTGTTTCGGCTTCTGATTGCACCTTTATGGTACTTGCTTTATGTACTTACCACAGGCGTGGTAACTAACTCATTATTTTCCTCACATTATTATATGGAATGTCAACTTTAATATTTATATAACTAAGACCATTGTTGCTATGCTTTGGAAAATTTCAGTATGTTACTAATGATATTCCCAAGTAGAATAACCTGGAAGAAATAACGTATGAATTATATAAAACGCTGCTTTACTTGTTTTACTTCAGCTGAGAAAATTTCCCCAGCATAACCAAGATGAGCTTTTACAAAGCTTAAAAAAACACCTCTTTCACCTCTTCAAAAACATCCGAGATTTTTTCTGCTCCGTTTAACCTTTTCTTTCTGAGATCTGGCATGAGGATTCAAATCTACAAAATGAAACGCCAATACTATTTAACCGCAGTACTACCGTGGTAGAACTACCCACCTTTATAATATTCTTCATAATCTATCTCCCTAAATTTATCAAAAATAAAAAAGGCGGAATGGATATGAACATATTTTATGAGGCTACGTGACGCCCTAAAGTTTACTAAATTTATTTACTTAGGTGCAATAATAATAATGTCTCATTTCGAGTGAATTTATACCTACATCGTGACCTCGAACCCGCGACCTTTTGGTTAATATGCGAGGACTTTGCTCCACCGAGTGTACGGCATTGGCCATATTTTTACTCCTAGGTGCGTAGCATGCTCTGCCACCTTGCTGGCGATTGCAAACATCGGCAGGATATCATGAACACGTAAAGAGTATAATTTCGAGGGAATGTATTCGAGCAGTTGATATTATATTTAACTAGTATTATGAGCAAGGATGACCCGGGTTTGTTAGATAATTCGTATCCCTAAGTGTCAAAAATCTTTAATTATATAGAATATACTTACCAGGGTCTTCATGCTGACAGGTCCCTCTGTACACCAAGAGCCGAAAGATGGATGTTTACCTGCGAAAAACTTGGGTGGTAATGGCATCATGAATACTTGGTCGTCCTTTTATAGTGGAGAAGGCTCTCATTTCGCTAATTGGACGAAGAGGGGTGTGAACAGACGGGATTATTCTTCGGAGAGAGGGTGAGTTAAGGATAATGCTAAGCGAGTTAATGACGGAATGGATTTGGGGCCATTAACAATTCCATCATTTGACGGGCTCATTGGTCGAACCTAGTCACGGATTCACTCTTCCGATTGATCTTATTATCTAAAATACTCTATTTCTCTTTCCACATGCCCTAGTGATAGAATAAGATGATGGATCTCTTTTATTTGGTGGGATTATGGGGTGGATCTCTTACACATCTATATTTATATTTGTTGACTTCATATGCGTTTTTTTAAATATTGTGAACAGGCAGTAAAAGCTTTTCAAGGTCGTACACCATGTTGACTCAATGACAAAGGTATTCAAAACATTTTTATCATACGTTACTCAAGGTGTTTTAAGGATTGTTTAGTACCAATCTTCTTCGGCTTCGCAAAAAGGGTCTTTTTATGACCCCGCGGACCGCTTGTGAGTTCTGCCAGAGAACATATCCTGCTTCTCTCATTTTGAACGACTAAAATTGAACATCGTTCATTAATTTATCTGTAAAATGCACATAATGTTAGTGCTTGTAGCAGGTTTTAAATTTTTAAAGATGGAATTGAAAGTCAGCTGCACTTTCATCGAATTATACCTAACATAATGTTGGATAGCAAAAATCGAATGATACCTTACCTAATTTTTGAAAGCAGAAAAAATGTTGTTATATAACTTGAAAACATATTACTTTCGGTTTTTGATTTTAAAGTAAAATATATTGTTCCTAAATTGCTGGATGACAGAACAAATTTCGTGCAATTTTAATGGTATTTTTCTGAGCTTTTACTTCTTTAATCTGTCAATTCCTGTTCAAATCACTTAATATTATTATATCCCTTTAATTTAATATAATAGTTTAATATTATTAATTAAATAATTATTTCACCTTATTAGATCCTTTGACATACTCCTGGTTTGTTTTGGTATTAATGGTGAAGAGTTAGAAATTAAGGGATTCGAGGTATGGATAAGAAGTAAGTCCTCGTTTGTGGCCAATCTCGATTTTTTTTGGTGGAACATTCTCTAAATTTTCTTGCATCCTTATTTTTCGCCTCTATATCATCTTCTGATAATTCACCTAATGGAAGAATCACCCCTGTGCAATTTCAGCTCCGCGTATGAAAACCTTGTGAACCGTACGGGAGGCATGTAGAACCACGGGTTGAGTTTAGACAGAGAGAGTAGAGAGAGTAATTTTTCGTTTCGTCTCAGGAATCATTCGTCATTTCTAGAGCTAACTTCCCACTCCTGTTAGTAATGCACCAAGAAAAAGAACATCAGGAAATCAGTAGATAAGAGCCTCATTAGCGTCACTATTACCTTGTAATTGTAATTTTCCTGATAGATAATTCAAATGCCTGTCAACGGTGGATTGGTGTCCAAACTATACATTTTTTATGCAACAGAGGACGAGAGATATCTCGTGGCGAGATTTTATTTATTCTAAATATGTACAAGACTCTACCTTCTCCCTATATAAAACTATCCATCTATTTTCGCGCGAACAGATACCCACATGCAGGGGAAACATGAAATATTAAACAAATATGAGACAATAATAGCATTAGAAAATTAATGCCGATATAACATTTACGATTTTTCCACACAGTAGCTTCTGTGAATATTACGAAGTATACGAAAATGAAAACCTCTGGACCTCCGATATAAAGGCCAATGAGAGCTGTTTTCGTTGGTAATATTTTATTTTATTTTTAATTTTATGGCCTTCATTGGACCACTTTAGTCATCTTCTGGATTTCTTCTGTTTTCTATCAGCCCAGTATTTCTTCATTCGCTCGGATCTTAGCTTTCTTTCTTCATCTGAGATTACCCTTCCTATTCTCTGTTTGTTGATCTTGGTTTGTAGTCTGATCTGTTTGTCCTTGAGTTTCCCGATAGCATCTGTCTTTTCTTTCAAATTTTCTATTGTAATGTGTAATTCACTCATATCTTCCTTAATTTCTGTTATCCATCTTGCACTAGTCTTACTGTTCCATAATTTTTCTATAATCTTTTTGCTTATTCTGTTTTCTGGTGTTCTGATTCGCTGTCCAAAGAATGAGATTCCTTTCTTTCTCACCGTGCTCATTACAGGTTCTATTTCTCTGTTACATTGGAAGCTAATCTCCAGTGCCCGTGTTATTGGTATTTTTCTTTTATGCAAGTTCTGACTATTCTCCTATCTTGAGTAATTTATCTATTGCGATTGTGTTAGTTGTTTTAAAGATGGTTTCACTAGCATAAGTTATTTCCGGTTGTGTAACTGTTTCATAATGTCTTAATTTTGTGGCTATTGAGAGGCATTTTTTGTTATATGTGTTCTTGGTGATATATTGTGCTCTAGTCAAATTATGTATTCTATTGTCCCACGTTGGTTTCTGATACAGGTTGTACGTTATGATTTCCCCTAGATATTTAAATCTGTCCACAATTTTTATCTCTTGATTTTCTACCTTGATTTTGTTTGCGAGTGGTGGGTCAGTTAGCATAATTTCTGTTTTCTCAAACGATATCTTAAGCCCAATCTTATGAGCTATACTCTGTAGTGATTTTATTTGTTGCTTAGTTTCTTGGATATTGTTGGCTAGAAGAGCCAGGTCATTCACAAATCCAAGACAGTTTAAATTTATGTTGTCTTTGGATGTTCCAATTTTGATGTTCTTCGGGTTATCCTTGTACTATTCCCTCATAATATATTCTTTGAACACAATTGAACAATATCGGTGACAAGCCATCCCCCTGTCTCAAACATGTTTTTATGAGAAATGATTCAGACAGTTCTCCTCTAAACCTGACCTTAGATTTTGTATTAGTTAAGGTAAGCACTATCATTTTGACCAATTACGGATAGAGTCCAAAGTTTCTTAGAATTTTCAACATTGATGGTCTGTGGATGCAATAATATGCTATGACTAGTTTTAGCAGTAATAAATAAATAAGTAAAAATTAGACACTACCCGCGTCCTTCCATGACGATGAATCAAAGATTTTCTGGCCATTATCATAGAAGCTGTCATTGAGGTTTCAATTCACTGTGATTGCACCTGGTTATCGAGCTAGTCTACATCAACGAAGTACCGTGCAAGCCACCACTAGGGTGTGTGGCACGGCGTGATACCACACCAAGCATGCAGCACTCGTCCCAGCACAAATCAGAACCTCGCACACTCACCCGACCGCTAAGCGCAGGCCAAAAAGCAGTCATGAGAACAGTGCGCAGTCCAACCAGACTTGGGCTAGTCACCCAGCCTCAGCTTGAGTACAATGCTCAAGTCATTGGATATTTACAGCCGATAATGTATGAAGTCTCGCACGTTTCCTTTGCTCGGGAAACAGAACGTTAAAAATATTGATTGTTATTTTAAATTTCCTCTTCTATTACGATTTTACATGGGAGGAAAAAAGAGAGCATAAAGGTCGAATAAATAAAAAAGTTATTTATTGATTTATCAGTTGGAAACATGAAAATCGTGACTACTAATCTTAGATTCTCCCTGGGACGGATCTAGGTACCGCCAGTCCCTGCTTTGCGGTCATAAATGCCAAAAAGAGGTTTCCACGCCTGGGTCTGTGCGCGGACCGAACGACACCTTAACAGAAGGGCCAACTATGAGGATGAGCCAATTTTTCGCTACACGTGACTCATGCGTTCAAGTTTTAAAAATGGGATAGTGCTCAGAGCCAAAAATACGCCGAATACACTTTGTTTCGAATATGGGTTTTCACACGATTTTTTATTTTTTAACTCCGTCGATGTTTGGGCTAGTTTAGACATTCACTTGGATAGTTGTACGCATGCGCTACTATACCTCCTGCTCAGAGAACTAGGCTGGGAGATTCGCAGTGGTCTACTTGTCTATGAATTCAGCTGAGTAACCTATCACAAATATCTATCGCGTGTCTGATCGACTACTTATAATAGACGTACATAAATAAAGAAATATAACATAAACTTAGATCAACCAGCGGTCCTGCTAAAATGACGAAAAAAAACGTTAAGAAGAAGAGTCTATCGAAAGGTCAAATAAGAAAATAACATCGTTCTTATCTAAAGAAAACAATATCCTCTGATCAAGACCATGGTCTTCAAGTTCCTGACGCTGCACAGTGGTCGGAAATCGGAAAAAGCTGGCCAAAACCCCAAAATGGCTTTTTTTGAGATATGAACTTGAAACATCGCATGGGAACTCAAACACAATTCATATATCTGGAATAGCACTTCATTTGGCATAATTCTTACCCGTTTTTGAGATACAGAGGCTCAAACATGAGCAAATTTCCAGAATAATGCCCGTCTTCAGTTTTCTCGGAAATTCTTACAACCTAAGTTGATGGTGAAGTTTAAGGAGGATTTTTATGGAATAAAAAAAGATATTATCTGTTAGAATGGTATCTTTTCTTTACAATTCCGTAATTTTAAAGAATAGCTTTGATATAATCTTTCTGTGCCGTTACAAAATGGCGGACGCTGTTTTTAGACCAAATTTTACATTATGTAGGAGATTCAAATGGCATTTTGGCAAAGTCACGCGAAGTGACTTACATCAGAGCGTTATTTGAAGACCTCTTAAGGTTTATATGCAGTTAACTTTGAAAAAAGTTTGCGACGCCGGAAATAAATTTGATTTTTCGATTGCGCGTCGGGGTACGGCTCCGCGCGCCGGGAGCTGGATTTGCCGCGACGCGGTAAGGTTATTGAAGTGGTATGGCTTTTAACGCTCAGTATTCACCGTTTTTTAAGCTCTACTTGTGGGCACCGATCCCCAAGGAGTCTATAATGAGGAAACGGGAGGATTTTCAGTCGAGGTAAGTGCTCGCGTACTCGAAGTTAAGTTAGTTTTCTTTGGATACGTTCGGGAACCATGCCTTATATTCAAAGCGTTCGAACCTTGAAGAAGTGAATAGTGTTCCAGAGACCCATACAGAAAGACCTTCCAGAAAGACACCAGCTGAGATACTTATACCTTCCCTCCTCCCCCATCCTGAACCCCCAGGATTCTAGTGCGAAAATGGTCGTTTTATGACATCACGGAGCCGACGGATGTTCATCACTACTACTCTTTGAATCGAATACTTCTTTTTCGTCCACTTTTAATAAGTCTCTCAATTCTTTTGACATTCTCATTTTCTTCGGCATTAAATGCGTAGAGAAGGAAAGTAAAGGATCGGGTGTAAGTAATAGCCTCTTGAAAAGGTCCTCGTTGGTGGCCACCCTGAAGTGCCTCCTAGTAAATCGCTCGCGGAATTTTCTAGTGTCTTTATTTCTGGACTCCCGTGCCTCTTCCGAAAGCTCACCTAACGGAGGAATCACATCTTGTGAAATCTCACTTCCATGCAGGAGAACCTTATACACCGTGGGAGGCATATAGTACCAGGGATATATCTCCCATTTGATCCCATTTGAGGTTTTTGGATGTACTAAACCAAGTCCCGAACACTCAGTCTGTTATTTGAGGTATTATTTGATATGTCTTTCCGTTCATCTCACTTCCTCTCCTTTACATTATTATATATATTTTTCTCTTATTTTCTCTATCTTCTATTTATTTTATGGAGATTGGCATGATTTACTGAGATGCATAAATAAATAAAAGAGCAACATTTTCCATTATTTTGATGACACTTAAAGGAAAAGACCGGAAATGGTACCGATTTTTGATACCCTTCGTGATAAAATGTGAAAATTGATAACTCAAAAACGATTTTATAATATGAACTTTTAGTAACCCACGTATTCTATAAAGACTTGGCTTGGATTTGACGCGATTAGGGAATATTTTTAGCTTACTTTTCTCTTTCCATATGCTGATAATTTGCCATGGCATTATTGTGATAGCAGTGAAAATACTGAAAGTTTCATCAATTTACAATCGCTAAACTGTTCACTAGCTTAATTGAGTGCTGACTCAAAGGATTATTGGTCCAAAGTATGGTAGGTTTTAGGATAAAGGGGGATTATTATCGATATATTAAATTTTATTTTAAAATTATTTTTTCTGTCAGTCACTGATTTTTCCAGCATAGATAGGGAACTCATTTTAATGAATACCATGACCACTTGATATTAATTAGGAAGCGGGATAGCTTATTTTAACCACCGATTGTCCAACATTGAATATGTTTGTGGAAGTGTATTTGTAGAACGGAGGTATAACTGTCATTTTTTATGACCTTTATCTGGAATGATACATTGTCAAATTCGATTGTTTTCAGGAGTTGATGGTGAAAAGTAAAAGTCGTTAAAAGAAGTGAAATATTAAAAGAATAGACTTTATTTGAGCATTGAAATAACAAGACACATGCCAAATGACTGTACAGAAAATGAATAACTTCGATGAGCGATCGTGCGATGAGATGTAAATAGGATCCGCTGATGGGTTTCAGCTCTGCTTCCTCGGCGATTAATGGATGAATGGATTAATCATATTTTGTTTACAGCTTGCCCTTTCCGTAACTTACAGAAGAAATTTGACCGCCGTAACCACCTCCGTAACCGCCTCCGAAGCCATGTCCTCCGCTGATGCCACCCCCAAGACCGTGACCTCCACGGATTCCACCAAGGGCTATTCCACCCCCAAGACCGTGACCTCCACCGATTCCACCAAGGGCTATTCCACCCCCAAGACCGTGTCCTCCGCCGAATCCACCAAGGGCTATTCCACCCCCAAGACCGTGTCCTCCACCAATTGAACCACCGTAGCTGCTTCCGTAACCACCTCCGTAGCCGCCTCCGTAGCCACCTCCGTATCCACCTCCATAGCCACCTCCGTAGCCACCTCCGTATCCGCCACCGAAACCGCCTCCGATACCGCCTCCCAAACCACCCCCGATGGCTCCACCTCCAAAACCAGCACCTCCAGCTCCTCCACCACCGCCGACGTTAACGAGGACGGGCTGGGCGACCACCACGGGCTGTGCCACCGGAACGGCTACAGGCCTGGGGACAGCCACCGGAACTGGTTGAGGTACGATGACTGGCCGGGGGACGGCGACTGGGACGGCCACAGGCCTGGGAACGGCGACTGGGTATGGTCGGGGAACGGAAACGGGATAAGGTCGTGGGACTGCCACGGGAACGGCTTGAGGAACGGCGACGGGAACGGGACGCGGGACGTTGATTGGAACGGGTACGGCCTGCGGCACGGGGACGGGGCGGGTGATGGTGACGGGGTATGGCTGTGGGACGGGGACTGGTCGTGCGACGGTGACTGTCCTTACGCTCGCGATGCCTCCTCCTCCGATGGCTCCTCCGCCGAGACCTCCTCCCAGTCCTCCGCCGAATCCTCCGCCGAATCCACCACCGAATCCTCCGCCATATCCTCCGCCATATCCTCCGCCATATCCTCCGCCATATCCTCCTCCGAGACCGCCACCGCCATAGCCTCCTCCCAAACCAATTCCTAATCCGCCTCCGTGTCCATAACCACCACCGTAGCTAAGGCCACCGCCGTAGCTAAGGCCACCCCCATAGCCAAGGCCACCACCGTGACCAAGTCCGATTCCTGAGCTTATTCCTCCATGGCCATAGCCGAGACCCAGAAGACCTCGTTTTTCTTGTTTCTTCTCTTCCTCTGAGAAAGCAGAGGAAGCAAGTGCCAAGACAGCGAGGCAAATCTGAAAATTAAAATGAAACGGCTTAATTCTTGTTTTTCTGCTCTGATTGGGTTTAGATACAATTTTGTCTCTCAGGACGAAATGTGATTTAAATCCTTGCGGTGTTCCGCTTTACTTTTTAGGCTTTCTATGACTGTGAAGACGTTACTTTAAAATTAGTTTTAAATATAACCCTAAATTGTTTCGCCATATTTCTTTAAATAACTAAGATAATTCCTTAAATATATATACTTGCGGTTTACAGCTAACATTTTGTACTGATATAATTATTAAAAACCTTTAAATTTCGAGATTTAATTGACTTCTTCTCACTTTTAAAAGAATCGTTATATTTCAATTTTGCTAAATTAATAGAAATAGGCGTCTAATTGGAAGTTATTTTTTATCACTTTTTATTGTATAGCTTTGTCCCTTGATAACCTATATTTTAAATGAAGGCTCAGAAAACTACTAACATATTGCATTTAAAATTTAAGAATCTATTGGCACCTCAGGGTTTCAGGAATAATATTTTGTGGTCGGGTATCATGAAAGCAATAGCTGACATGATACTTTATCATGTTGGTATTCCCTTTTTTCTTCTTCTAACGGAAGAAAATAAAATCTCCAAGAAATAAAAAGTGATAGCATTTCCATTTGTATTTATCTATTAATTTTCAGATAGAATTTGGAATTTTACTCAAAACTCTCCTTATGTGACTACTTGCGAAAGCTTATCGAACGGTTCTCTTTGCCATGATATTAAATATTTGATGTAATTTTGAGTCGACTCGGAAGAATATTTTACACTCTATTTTCCCTTGCTCTCCTTAAGTGTTCAGGGAGTGGAGTGAATGGTGCGTAGTGAGAAAGTCGAAGCGCATTAACTTTTTTTTCCCATTTCCGTTCGACTAGCTCAAGTAATGTGCTCTCCACTTTTTTACTGCATTATACAATTCCAGCTTTATGAAAATCGATTTTACCATCGAAAATGTAAATAATGTTTCATTATACTGTAGGATTTGTACATAATTTTTAATCTACCTATCGCATCCGCTCTTGTGATTTAATTGTATTTATTGACTCGATACGACTCAATTTCCTTGATTGGTAGTAATTTTTTTCTAGGTAAATCAGTGGAAAGTTTTTGTTTCTTTTGAAAGAATTTCAGATCCTGGAATGAAGGAAAGTACACCCATTTTCCATTCAGTTAAAACATCTATAAGGGTGTAAAAGGAACATTTTAATGAGCAAGTTTTTGAAGTTTAAATTATTTCCTATGACGATTTGCTGAAAAAACGCATATCCATCTCTTTCCCAAAAAGGTAATATGCGTTTATATCCCTTTAAGTAATTACGCAAAAATGACTTCCAACATTTAATCGTTTCTTATCATATATTGTGGCTAATTCTCTTTTAATTGAACGTAGATAAAAGGGTGAAGTAAATTTTTAAGGGAATTACTCCTCTTGAATTCGCCCATAAAAAGAATCTTCGAAACAGCAAACTTTTCATCTAATTGAAGTTACTGGCATTTTTATTAACCAGTGATGGGATGAAAAGAATTTTCTCTACAAATTTACGCTGACAGTTTCTTTATTACATTCGCACGAATACAACACAAATTCATTTTTGAAAAATTGTTATCTGAGCATTGCTGTTAATTGTGACTAGAGAGTGCTCTGATGGTTCTACCAGAAAGTATATCTATATTTCCACGCGCCTCTATAATAAATAGTGTGTGTGCATGAAAAGTTGCCATAAAGATTTGCTTACGATCGGGGTTATGGAATTTTGAATGTATGAATAAGAATTCGGCTTTAAAAAAAGTAAATTAACTTATGAGATGCATAAGAAGTTGCAGCCGCCGTAGTTTAAGTGCTCGTAATCGTTATTTTATTCGATGTTCGTCATTCCCGAACTTATGTTTCCTCGTATGAAATGGCTATTTCTTTTGCGATAAATCCTCCAAAAACAAAATTGACATGGGATGTTTTAAAAATGGCTGGGATATCAGATGGCAGATGTTTTTGACCTTAATTGCTTCCGACTATTTATTATAACTGATGTGTCTTTACTTCATTCACTCTATTGGAAATCAACTTAATTGGGAGGAAATATTTAATACTAAGCAGGTGTTACAATGAGCCCTTCTTCTTGCTTTGAAATCTGATAATGTATAAAGCAAAATACTTTAAAATATGAATAAAGTTTGCTCTTAATTTCGAGTTTGCGGAATATTAAAATTATGAGAAATAAAAAAATAACTAGGGTAAAAAGAAAAGTGATTGTAACCAGTGGTAACATGTCATTATCTAGAAGCACCCTGCGGAAGCTTTTGATTGCGTCCTTCTGCTTCCCCATTTTTGTGTAATTTCAATGGGGTAATTCTCATGAGGATTGTATTGGTGGCTAGAGTACTGGTTTATCACACCGAGGGCGCCTGTTCGATTCCCTGTAGTGACAGAGCCTTTTCATTTGACCCGTTCCCTGTTTGAGTTTTGTACGGAGAATCGGTCAAGAGCAGTTATTTTCCATCGGATCGGTCTTAAAATTTCTGATGTCGTTTCTGACGCCAAGTTTCTCCTGCACTTCTACCCTTGCCCGTCTAATTCCTCCCTTACCGTAAACCCTATATTCCTTAATGGCGAAAATTACTACAATTCTCGGTTTTATACCCGAATATCCCACCAGCAATACTTACCAGGGCCTTCATGATGATGGTTTATCCACGCGCTACGGTTGGTGTTCACTTGAGAGACTCCGGGGTGGTAATGCCAATGTGATCTGTGCGGGGCACTTTTATATCGTGGGGAGTCTCTCGGGTTTCACCAAATGGAAGGGACGTGAGAATGCACCGTAAGGGGGCGTGTGCGGAGAGGGTTGATGAGAGGTTGGAGGTGGAAGGAAGGCTTTGTGGGGAGTGTGCTGCGTGAGCCAAGGGGCGAGGAATGAGGTGCTGAGCTGTTTAGCCAGCGAGGGGTTTGAGAGCGTTTACTTTCGCCTTCACTCTCGGGGTGACCAACCCGTCGAGTCAGCTGCGGAAGCGCCGCCGTTCACTCCCCAGGCTGTCCGAGTCATCCCCCTCCTCCCTCTCCTTCTACTGGTAATGTTTGAGGCGGCTTCAAGGAGGCTCCAACTTATTGTTGTTAAACTTTCGTTTTTCTTATCTAAGACCCTTAGAAATAAACTCTTCCTTTATCAATCAGTGAACACGATATACTACGTTTTCATTCTAAGAATGAAAAAAAAATTGTAATACCAGTTTTAACTGAAACAGAAAACTCTGGAATTATTTTTTATTATTTCAAATTATTTTCACTGATACATACGTCACAGCAATGGTTTAAAGGTGATTATGGACTTCTCTATAAGAAAAAATTGCGTTATTCCACCATATAGAATTAACGTTTATGTGGAAAACTGATATAAGAAGCAAATATTTCCAGAAAATCTTTAATTGTAATAAACTAAAAGCCCAAAACCGTATAAGGTTTTGAGTTATCAGCATATCATCACAATGATTCAAGTCTATGGAATCCATAATCATTAATAGTTCAATAGAAATTGCGCTGTAGTTGTCTCCTCGCTTGGAAAAGATACTCGTCAATAATAATAATATATTTAACGACCAATGTGCCTCTTTAAGTTTGTTGTCTTCAGCTTCATTTCTTTATATTTTTATTCAAGTTATCAGCAACGAGTGAGAAGTATTTTTTCATTGGACAAATGAATTTGTAACTTATTGTTTATTTTGGCACATACAGTTGCAGGGGAATCTATTTCAAGCGAGTCCTAGCATGGAAGTAAGCCTTGGTGTAGCCGTTAGAATGGGCCATCAGAAGGCATATGCAGTATTTTCTCTTCTGTAGAAGAAGAAGTATCGGAATTTGGCTATTTATTATAAAATATTTACAATAGAGAACAAATAATAACAAACAATGTAAATATAGTTTTAAGGTAAAAGAGGATTTTTTTTATTATTATTTACATGAGAAATGTTGTACAAACTTCTCAGGAAGATAAAAATGGAGAGGAATATGGGATGTCATTTATGTTATTTAATAATCAGTAAAGTACAAATCAATTATTTCGGATTTTTCATTAGGGCAAAGAGTCTTGGATCTTAAATAACAAACGAACGTACGAAATTATGGACAACAAGTTGAAGCTTCTGAAATGAAATTCCTGAGACCCCTGATCGGAGTGACTAGAAGGGACTGTTTCAGAAATAATAATATCCGCCAAAAATTGAGCACGGAAAATATGAGAGCTGTTACAAGAAGCAGGAACAAGTGGAAATGACACGTCAAAACTGCATGGCTAGAAACCACCCTGATGACTTATAAACCAGAAGGGAAAACTCCAATTGAAAGACCGAGGGGAAGATGGATGGAATAAGTATTCTAATGCGTTGCTTCGGAGTGAGGAAACGGTACCTATATGTTACTATGGAAGAAAAAATGACCCATTACAAACACCAAAGTAGTAATCATTGAACGCATGAATAAAATCGCATCTCATTTGTCTTCGATTCTTCTATCGACATTTCGCAGTGTAAGACACTCATTGGAGATAAGCTATCATGAGATTACTTTCGGCTTACTTATTACGACTTTAGTCTCATGGCTAACGTCCATTGTAGATCGGGTAAAACTGACATGGACGAGATAACACGTCCCAATCTATGGGAACAAATCACAGACAGGCACGTAGCCAGTGGGGGGTAGGGGGCTTGAGGGGCTTCAGCACCCCCCCGAAATTTCAAATCATATTATTGGTTTAGATTTATCATATAATATATTGGCTGAAAATTACAAGGGTTTAAGAGGGGAAAAGGGAAAAAGATAAAGCAGTTTTCTATAAAAAAGTTAGCCGTAAATAAACTGATAGCGAATAAAATTATACCAAGAGAGGACCCCCCAGGCTTCAGATTAAGCCCCGAACCAAAATCCTGGCTACGCCACTTATGGACGAGTTATCTCGTTCCCTTCATGGTAATTCTATGTTCCGGCAGCAAAAAGGCGCTCTTGGGTGAACTTACCCATTTTCTGCCATCAAACCAAGTCATCAAGGAAGGGGTTATGCCTGTGGCCGAAGCACAGGCGTGGGAGCTTTTCGATGGAGTTCGCAGGTTTTCCATCAATCCTTTCCCTTTCGCTTTCAGTACTCCCCCTATATCGGTTATGACCTTTTTTTCTACATTTGCCCCAGAGGAGGCTTTTATGATGCACCGCCAGAGTGCCGTTCCCTTTTTTCCCCTACTCTCTCTCTATCACCCCCTCTCTTCCTTCCCCTCGCGATCGTCCTAAGGCGGACGATGTTATTGAGCTTGGTATTCACTCGACTGCCGGCCACCGAAGCCTTTTCTTTCGTCGCTAAACACTCCGCCCGCTCAAGTATCACTTATTTTCCTCGATATTTTTCGGTCACTTTTAGACCCACACCCTCGTCCCGGAAATCTGAGCTCCACAATCTGCGCTCTTTCCATTGTATCCACCTTAAAATGGGTTCCGCCTCCCGCTCACGCCGTGTTCCACTAATTTTCGCGTGTTGGTCACGCTGGTCGGTTCCGCCGAATATATCCCCATGGAATTCGACGTTCGCGTAACACAGAAGATTACCTCGTGGCCGTAATCGCCTGTCTTTTTTCTCAATCCAGGTTTTTGTCTTCATTGTGTAACTAAACGGAGTTAAAAACCTTGAATGGAATCATGGGACTGTCGGGTTTTGTTTTGGTCGTGATGGGCGTATGCTGAAGAACTCGACAAAATGGGATAATTCAAACTGGAGAGGGGTCTTCATCTCAGTTTAAGCCCCGGAATAATATTCAGTGCATAGTGGCTCTCTGAAGAATCAGCATTATAAAAAAGTGATAAATTCTGTCTGAACTCCCAATGCAGTGCTTGAACTTTTAGCCTTTATTCAATCACAACATTGATTATGCCTTGTAAAGTCTACCTGTTGAGTTCTCCCATGTAAGTTCCTCTTATTATGACCGAAAATGTCAGTTATTTCCCTCTCTCAATTCATCAAACTCTGTGTTCTGTTTTAAATAGCAGCTTTCTTAAGTATCTGATCTCTTAACGCGTCCAATATCGATTTATTTACCCATTGGATACCCTTTTAGTTTTCCTCACTAACTTAGTTTCTTGCCACTGTAGGTATACTTAGCTTCTATTTCTTTGCATTACCCTGTAGTTAGGCTATTTTCTCTCATCTCCTTTAGCGAGTCACGTATGTTTGGCTTTTAAACTAATCTCATTTCTCGAAGACATCTAAAGTAATTTTCCAATTTTCGATTCCAATTTTTTATTCAATATCCCCTAGTTACTCCTGTTATCTTGTAAACTATTACAGTTCTTGCCATAATGCCCTTCTACTGTTCCCGGTTGCTCGAAAACAACAGTCGTGAATTGCTGCTTCAGTAGGTAGAAAATTTTGTTCGTTTTCATTACCTTTATTTCTGGTAATTATGATTATAGATGAAGACGTTATACTCACTTTTTTTTGGACTGAATTTTTTTGATTGCTGGATAGGCTTAGCCTCAAAATGCAACAATGCCCTAGGATAGACTACCGAAATATCTTAACATGAATCGCCTGACGTTTATAGTTATTAGTCTGACTCGTATGACTGTGGCAAATTCAAATGAAGAATGTGACTGGTTAATCGAGGAATAGGTACAATGCGTCAGCATATTATTTAAAAAGAGGGGGATGTGAAGAATCGACAGATTCATAATTCAATATGTATACATTTCGGCTGCGAATAATTCTGATTTAAATTTTGATGTGGTCTGTGAATATCCTATTTTGTAAATCCACGCTTAATTTTATGGGTAACAAAGCTTCATCGGAAACTACGGCTATAAGAGAGTGAATTACTTCCTTCTTTACCTAAATGTCTTGGTGTAACATGTCTTTACTTGGCATAGGCGAGAACACCGTCACCGGTGAAATCAATCCAAGGGTTGATTCTTCATAAGGTGCAAGGGGGGGGGTTTAAAGGTGCAGAAGGAAATTTAGAGGTATGAGTAAAGTAGTGGATACGCCTTTACGTCTTTTTATCTTATCTTCACACGCTCGTGTTAACTAACCCGTAGTATAATTCGCTTCATAAAATGAAACCCATGGTCGGTACAACAAACCGTAGCACAATGTAATTCCTTATACTTTCATAGCCGGCCTCGGTGGTGGCGGAGTAACGTTCTTGCCTAACAACCCAAAGTTTGTGGGCTCGAGTCCCGCCTGGGTAGGAAATTTACAGCTCCCAGGGCATGGTTGTGTGTGTTGTCGAAAATAATAAATAGGTAGTAATTGGCGAAAGCTGTTACCTATAGAGAAATTATTATTATTATTTCATGCTATTTTTGTATGTTTGTTGAAAACTCTCCCCTATGGCACTCATCCTAAAGGTACTGACTTAGCAGATAGCAGATATTCTGTATAAAACTATTTCTGTAAATATATTGTGTATAAAACGCCCGGTCTATTGGTAAATCACCTCACTAACCACATGTTTGTGCCAAAAGGACGCTGGTGTAGCCTTGTCTCCCGATGTTCACGGGGGGTTGGCAGGCGATGTTCCAATCCTTTGGTTGCTTCACCGCATGCCAAAAAATGGTGGCAGTTAACGATTTGATATAAAAACATGCCTGAGTGAGTGAAATATGAGGTAGAATCACGAAATTCGTTCTTTCTACTCTAATGAGCTTTTTCATCTCATTTTGGAATTTAAAAAGAGAAAATAAAGCATTAGCTGATATATTTTTATGCTTTTATTCCATTATAAAATTCACTTTCATCGAGGTGAAAGTAATTCAGAGGATGAAATGGATTGGAGGGTTTGCTAGTCTTAATTTCCATTGAAAACTGCTCTTCGAGGTGAGAAGTTAATCGATGGTAAATTTTTTATTTTGAGTGAAAGGGTTAAAGGAAGGATTGAGATAAAATGTACCGTTTTGCGTCTATTGTTTTTCTTCCAGAGGTAATAATAAAAGAAGTGTAAAAGTAAAAGGTCACTGACGTCACTGCCGTAAGTCCATGATTAACTATTGTTTTCTTCCGGTACCAAAGGTCGATTCCAGAATGTTCGAAAGCGGGAAGACTTTGCTGGGAAAACTTCCGTAGAAGGTCCTCACTCTAGAAACTCCCTTCACTTCACTGTCTGAAATCACTCGTAAAGGAAACCATAAATTTCCTCCGTTTATTTTCGAGTTCCTGCGCTTTGAGATTGGTGTAAAAACGGTTTAGGCCGTGGTGAAAAAAAATCCATAGAATTGCAATGGAAGACAGAAAAAATGGATTCCCGTTGCGTTTTAACCATGCTATACTATGCTTGCATTTATAAAATAAGGGCGTGGGTGGTTTGCTAAAACTTATATCCTCCACATTTACATTGGATTCTCCTTCATCCCTTTAAACGGCAAAGGAATGCAATTTCTCTCTAGTGAGAGCCCACGAAAAGTGAAGGAGACTTCTGAGGAAAAGTTGCGACTTGATCGAGTGACTCACGAAGAGTACTCATGTCGTTATCTCCTTGGAAACAATTTTTTTCAAGGACTACGAGTGCACATTGCAGAATTTTTTTCCACGTCCTATTTATCAGTAATTCTGGAGCAGTTCATGGGGAAAATAGATGAAAGTTAGCACGAACATGTTGCAGGGGAAGTCGTTGGGACATGCATTAAATTGTTGGTTGCTTTCCTTAGAGTTATTTTCCTATTAATGCTTATGATCGAGCAATTGAATAGCAAGCTGGTTATTATGAAATCGTATATTGTGATGTGATGATTACTCCCGAAATAATTTCTCAACACAAATGTTAAGAGCCATTTACTTAGACCAATTACTCCACTTTATTCGCTGTCAATTAGTTTTTTTCCGAGAAATTAGTTTTGCTGACTAGCTGCCGAGAGATTCAGAAATATCTTGCACCTTGAGCGTGATTAGTGTGAGATTGCATGCATTCGCTTGGTCGCCATAATTGTGCAAAACGAATTCTCTCGGTTCAATCTGTTTACGTTCACGGTATCTTAATTTCCGTCCCATCATGTTATTATGTGGACTTAAACATTTCGCAAAGTAGATCTACCACCACGCTTTCATTTCTTAGGTTCAAGTATAATTACCGGCATGCTAACCAATGATCTGTCCCAAGTAATGATTGTTCCCTTGAACTTAACCGTAAAAGATGAAGCTCATTTTTGAATTACCTCAACAAAGCTCTTTGAGAATATTTAAAAATGTAAATATTTTCTTTTTTTTTGCACGGAGAAGGAAAAGACTCGCTCGATAGATTCATCGTGTTATGTTCCGTTTTCTCGGAGCTGTAACACACAGTCGTCTCCGGCGAAATAGTAAAACAAAAGCCCGCGTGTGAACGCGTTTTATGAGGAGGATAGCTTAGCCTTACGATGAAGGAATTCAGTATTTTTTCTCTTTAGTTGATTTTACTTTTTTAAAGTCGATTTTGGTCGTCTAAGGAACACGTAAATTAACCTAACCTATTCGTTTTCGTTTCTTATATTCACTTCTTTTCTTCCTCTCTTATAATTCATTTTTCTTCCTTTCGCTTTTTTATCTCCTCTCTTTCATCCTGTTATTTTTATTTTCTTCTTTTCCTTTATTCGGAAGCGTTTGAATTTTTGTATCAATCGTCTGAATGTAGTTTTATTCTATATTGTCTTCCGTTATATCCATCTCATCGATGTCTTTCTTTACTCCTTAGACCCGCTAGTTACCATTCCTACTCTTATATATACGATTAGAAGTTCGTTTTTTTGAGTATACTGTTGCCCATCCTCATTATTTGGCCGTAATATTTTCTGACATTTTTTCGTTCTTTTAATTATTTTAGTTCTATTAATAAAAATTATCAGAAATTGTTTAAGAATTCCTTAATGAGAGAATGTATTTAATTTTTGGGTTTCATCGCTACATGTGGTTACGTTATGGTGGATTACTAAACGAACATGATTATCGTTTATATTTGTCAAATATGTGAATGAATGCTCAGATGAGCTTTGACGGGCCTATAGTGGCCTTTGGTTGCAAATTTGTTTTTCAAATCCTCAGATTATATCCGGCCTTTATTTTTTTTAAATATTTAAATTGCAATTCCAAATGCACCTCAAAGCATTAAGAACTAGATTAGACTTGATCGTAGATGCACGGACAATTTTGTATGGTATTAGTATGAAATGAATTAAGCAAATTACATAAACATGATGAGTATCGAGTGGCAAATGGAAAATAGTATTAAATAGGGATGTGGAAAAAAATATAGTTGACTCGTTAATCCACGGGCTTTAAAATCAATCGCACCTCAGTTAAAATGTCTAATTCTCTCCTTACAGAAGAGGCCATTCCTTATTAAAGCACGAAATCTATGAATCACAATAGTTACTCTTGTGATTCATAGATTTCGTTCATTAATTACAATCATTATTGCTGTGAATTATATGGAATCGACTACTCGAATTGCAAAGCCATTATTTCCTCATCCCATGGTGATTAGTGTTCGACTTCAAGGGGGCGAATTACTTTTTAATTCGTCATACTCACGTATTTCGTAATTTTGGACTATCTCTCCGTTCCTGCCCTCTTGAGTCCTCGAAAGTGCTATAAATATCACAAGGGATTCAACCATGAATATACATGTAGATCCTAAACTTGCCCCCAGTGGTTGTTGCCAAACATTCCGCATACACCGAAAAATCAGGACCAAGCAGATCGTAGCGATGCCACTCTGGAGAAGGTGGTTCTAATAAGGATAGGCCGTGATTCAAATGGAGATACTGGAAATATAGTTACCGGAATTGGCCTCCCTATTAACGCCGGCCATTTTTGACACACGAGCGAACTATGCCGAAGGAGAGACCGTGATTCAAACGGAGGTACTGGAAATAAAGGTACCGGAATTGGATTCCCAATTAAACCGGCCATTTTTGACACAGAAGCGGAACCATACCGGCTGCAGCGCGACCTATTTGCGGAAAGCTAGGCAACACCTTTTCACGTACAGCGGTGCCTAAGATTTAGATCCATATGGATATTCATGGATTAAACTAACGCTTGCAATAGAAATAGTGAATTTTTGTATTTATCCTAATGTAATGTAATAATTTTTTTATAGTGAACGGGTTGGTGTTGTAGCTAGAGAGCTTGATCTCCATACCGGAGGCCCGCGTTCGACTTCCGGTACTGGTGTATATTTATCAATGGAATGCTGATCTCTACTTGGGTTCTACGTGGTTAGAAGCCTAAGCCTCCGTCAGTAGGGTGGGACGTTAACCGGTAGACCCCTTGTCGCCTTTCGTTAAGAATAGGTTGACGGCGAATTTCTCTTCACCCTTCCTCTTTTCCCCGTGAAACCCTTTCCATACTAACCTATCCATCTATTAACTGCCGCTAGTGACGCTAGTGGCATCGGGTATCGGTCGCATCCCCTTTTAACCAACCACTAACAATTTTCTTCTACCTAATGCTCTGTTTACCAGAACTTGCCGATCTAGCTAGTAATGAGGCAGAAAAACATACTGAAACATTTGGTAAAATGAGGTTTCTGTTTTATTGAATAGACGCAGATTAAAACTTTAACGTGGACACCAATAGGGTTTTAGGCATTGGTTAGTGGAGACCAAATATTTAAGGGGTTGTATTAGGCATCTCACATTATAGGCCTGAGGCACGAAGTCATACGTCTGGATATTATTATAGAATTTGTTCATTTCAACAAAACTGTGAGCGCCGCTTCTGTATATATTGCTCCTTTATCCATTACTGTTCCTTCTGTTATTAAAACAAGCTATTTTACCAGCTAGCCATCAGTTGGACGTGCTGGGTTGACTGGAAATAATGCATTTAGCTGTCTTCCGGTACATAGAAAACATGCCGTATAACATATCTTCGCATAATTTTCCACCATTTACGTGGCCTGTATTGCTATGGATGAATGTGATCGGCCTTTTCCCATCAGCCAATGTCACGATTGTGCTGTTCATATACTGTGACCTATTATTGAACTAGGTGTACCCGGATGAAGACTGTAGACGTAAAAAAATAACGAGTCAGTAAAGGTTGTTTGATTTTTTCTTTCCTATTCAGGAATATGCGGAATCCGGGATATTCATAGGATGGCTACATTTATTCTGAGAGAAAAATATTTCCATTTTCTCAAGATAAATTAATTGTGATTGATGAATTATAATTAAATTTTATCCCTCTCTTGATTCATAGGTTTTCCTATGGATAGGTCTCTATGACGTTCTTTTACTCAGTTTGTAACTGGCATGGAGTTTCAAAGAAAGGGTTGGTGAGATTAAAAATGAAAACCTATTACTTCATCGTCATTTTTTTCAGAGCACTAAATACAGTATCAACTGGAAAAGGTGGTAGAATTGTTTATAATGACACTGATTGTGTCATAAAGAATTCATTATCCCAAAGGAAAAAGGTTAATAATGGAAAGGAATGAAAAATGTTTTCCTCGGTAAATCTATGGAGTCAGATTTGTCAGATAACAATGAAGGTGTGGTATAGTGAAACATAAAGGTAACATTCTAAAACTTAAATAAAAACGGAAAAAACACTTAAATATCAAGTAATTGCTTACCATCCTCGATGTTCTAGTAGCTATACTCATCAATCATTGATGCAATATTTATTCCTCGAAACATTTTTCAATTGTGCATCGGACTGGAATTTTCATAGTAGGTAAAACTCTTACTTTTTCTATTAAATCAGGATTAATGCTCTATTACATGCATTATTTATCTAGCAATAGCTGATTTAGATACAGTATTAATTTTAAATCATTACTATTTATTTATCAGTTTTATAATATTAGTCATTATGGGAACTATGAATGCATTTGTACCCAGAGGAATAAAATATAAATATTTCTGCATTAGCTAAGCAATTATTGACTAGAAGTTAGGTTTTAATTGCCAAGAAAGCTCACTTTACTCTGAGCCTCTAATATGTGAAGTTTTCTCTGCAGAGGTGGGGTTACCTGCAGTTTCATTGGACATTTCCTTTTTCTTAAAGTTTCAGGAAGATAGTGAGCGAAATGCTATCATATTTAAATATTATGAGTAAATGCTGATTGTGGACAGCCATATAAAAGGAATTTCAATGCTTAAAGATTTATCCGCATTATTTCTCAAGAAATATGCTCCCCTTAAGGCCCTGGTGTACTGTCTCAAACCCCCAGCCTCCATGAGGAAATTGCCAAAACTCTCCTCATTTAGGCGTCATGAAACTAGAGTGACACGGAATTTAGCTGTGTAAATCGTGATAAACTATATTCAAGTCATTTTCCAAAGGAATTTGCTTCTCACCATAGTTTATTATGAGTTTTTACCAACCGAATACAGAGTATAGGCATAATTTATTCTTCGCGCGATAATTTCCAAGAAAAATGAACCTGAATCGGCCAAATTAGGCGAGACTTGATTAGTTAATTTGAAAGCATTCCGTTCCTTGAAGAAATGCTTGGATCAGTATCGCATTTGATTGATTCCGTAATAAGAGTATATTCGTAGCTGAAATGTGTTTTTAGACTCATTATAACTCTATTTGCCGAAGAGCAGGTTATGTGAACTCCTCTGGAAGTAACTCAACCGTATTGGCGTCACTTAGTGGTAATGCGCTTTTTAATGATGAAAACCAGTTTCATACTGGTTTTCTGATTTACACTACAGACTTATTTATTTAGAAAAAAACTACAGGGATATTACTTGGCAATGCCTTTGATGATAACGTAGAAGTTGAAACCGTATGAACCGTAGGAAGCTAGAATGCAGTTACTGCATTCTAGCTTCCTAACTAATAAATGTACTGCATCATTTCTGTTTTCATTATATATCTCTGGAATATAGTTTGCTTGAATGCGATGGGGAGTAAAATGAGTAAAAATTCATTTACGAAGAGACATTTCGCTCGTGGTTGTTTTTACATTCCTGTTATTCGAGTTTTCTCAAGGGAGCCCTCTTTAAAAGTAATCACCTTCCTTGGCATCAGGAAATGGACGGGTTTAAATATGCAAAAAAGATGTTTTATTAGTTGTTGGGATCCGATAGAGCCCACATGTTACACGATAGGATAAAAGTGCTTGAAAATTTCTAATCATGCGAGTTTTAGGGTGACGCGGAGGGTGTTAAGGTGATATGGTGATATTAATTGAAGCCCACATCTCACCTCTAGGGCTGACAGATGCAATAAAATAAAAGAGATACAGTGTTGAACAAATTTGTATGAAATTACTTTTTTCTTCCCACTATTAATGAATACGATGAAAAGAGCACGACACTAATCAGAAAGACATATTTCACTTACCATCCTTTCCGTCTACTAGTTCCATTCCTTTTTCATGGCTATTGTTATAACTCCCCCTGCCTCATTTGCGGCTCACTGGGTAGTATGGGGAGGTTGATGAAGACGTTCGACGCTGTTGTATGCACTTTATCCTTAGCAGAATTAATGTGCATGATTAATAACCCGTTAGAGTGTATAGTGAGGGCTATGTTGTGATAAGGTGAGCAAATTCCATTGTAAAAAAACTGCGTTGAACAGAGGAAAGAGGGAAAAATTCAAAAGTCCAGCCTGCTTAGCAGATTGAGTTGCTGCCTTCCACGTAACCGCCCCCTCATTATTCATTTCTCCTACTACTGGTCTTAGAATCCTAAGTATCTGTTTTCTCTTTATATTTTCACAAATTTCATTTCTCCTCTCGCCCCGTCTTCGGAGGAAACCCTCCCGAAACGATTACGGTATTGAAGGACCTTGTAAGTCTAGGAGTGAGTCAAAATGTCGTGTGCTCATTCTCTGTTCTTCATTCAAAACATTTTTTTTGTGCTCGCAATGAATTTTAAATCTTTATTATGAGACGTTTTTAGGTTTGGTGAGAAAGTGATGAAAATGGTAAGAGGTGGATGGAGCCACAAGGGAATTGAGAAGGAAGGTCAAAATGAATTATGTTTATGAATCGAGACAAAATGGTTAGAAAATTAAGCCGATATAAGCACATGGGCAGATATTACTGACGACCCGTTGTGAAGCAGACGGGCGAGAAAAGGAGTTGAAATGGGAATGAGTATATGCCCAAACCTGTGTGAGAGTAATGTGAATCTAGTAGTAATATTAGGGTTATTAGGGTGCTTCGACGACTAAGATCATTCGTGTGAATCTTCCAGTCAGAATTTGAAGGAGGAATATTTTGAAGACAGAAATTGAGGAATTGAGCTCTTTTCGTGGGGGCGGAGAGTTAAAGGGAATTGGCGTTAAAGACATAATAATATCTTTGGTGTACTTAGAAGTTAATCTGTAGTTAGATACGATATTATTTAAAGTGGTCAAGCAGCAGTATTATGAATGGGAATTATTGTTTTTTTTTGCATTAGTCAAAGTTAGTAGCCATATGGAAGATTCGGCTTCTTCAGTACTACAGATGCACTTAAGTCAGACGTTCTCAATTTCGAAATATCACTGCCTCTAAGAATAGTTTTATCGTTGCTTTTTATAGGATTTTCTATAATTTGACTTTGAATGTAACTTATTATTACCAATTAGACAACAATGATGTTTTCTTCTTATTGAAGTACAATATGTTATCAGTATTGCAATGTATTTCTAATTAATTGTTCTCGACGGTTAATCATAGATAAACTGTGTTTCTTGCTCTTAAATTCCTAACTGCGCAGTATATCGATCCGATATTAGGTACTTTTTCTATAGTTTTCATAGTGAAGATATGCATATCACTGAGTCCACCATTGTGACACCCTGTGATTGTGGCGAAGAAAGTGAGACTATTTTACCTTTCTTAACGTATTTCTAGAGTCTCGAAACGCTCGCTGTCTCGAAGCTCGAGCGGATAAATAGTGGTAATTATTTTACGGAATGCTTGCTGAGTTGGCGTTTCCACACAGTTTTTTTTCTCCCGAGGTCTCAACAGTAATTTGGGGCGTTTGCCTTCCGTTTGGCAAGAGTGCTGGGTTGAATGCGGATTTGAGCGGAAACTCGGACACGATGCGAAACAAATGGAAAGTTTTCACACGTGCAGACTCACAGATGTAGAGAAAAAAGATGGAAGTGGACGTGGATACAAAAGGAATCGGTAATCAAACCAGGCGGATGAGAAGCGGTTTCTCACTGAAACCATTGGTCGTGAGCAGGAAGTGCGTAACTTTATACCTACTTATGTTTAATAATGTGAGCCTGTTTTGATTTTCGGCAGTCTGTTGTAAACCTGCTGTTGGGAAGGGGAGATGGGTGTGAAGATATCCGGTGCTAAGGGGGGAAAAGTGAGTCAATGATGTTGTCCTTAATTCATGCGGGAAGTGCTTCTTTGGGTTGATTAAAATGGGTAATGATTATTAACGAGCCAAAGTTCACTTAGCGGCTGAAAAAAAATAATAACCACGTCAGGGAATAGTCATTTAAATCAAATTATATCAATAAGAAAGACGATAGTTTTGCTCTGTATTCAGAGGCTTAATTTCATAAGATGTTAAAGGAATGCATTTGTCGCAAATTGATAATAATGGAACAATCTTCTCCATCTTTTATTGGCAATTTTCTCATAGATTTTAGTTTACCCGCTGATGTTATCATGTTACCCGCTGATGCATCAAATGTTCCTGAAAAACCTTTTAATCGCAATAATTTTTTTCGTATCAATTCTAGCACTGCCTTTACTACCGCAGTCCTCCATAACAATCCATTTCTAGTTTAAGCTCGCAATATTTTATGATTCATTTCTGATAATAGATTATAACATCCCTTGTTTTTAATCACGGTCCAACGGTCCATCAATGCGTAGTTATCGAAAAACCTTTATTCTCTGGCTTGTTAATTCGAAATTTGCTTCTTATTTTTGGCTTTTCTTTTACTTTCAAGAAACTTCTATGGTTTCCATTTTATTTTACAGTTCTAAGGGCTGAATTACTTTCAGTTGAAAATTGATTTTTTAAGTACGCTGATGCTTTAGGTCATTAACTATCCATATTTAATCGAATCACAGAGAACCGACGTGAATGTATATGGCAGTCTTTTTAAAAACCTGAAATCCATTTACAATCCCTTGTAGTTCGGCCATTTAGAAGTGAGATTATATTATATTGGTTTTATTGAGCACCTCAGTACCACCACAGTACCGCAGAGTACCACCAATGTATCTCGGAATACATGGTTTTCACAAATTATTGAATCAATGGTTCTTTTTAGAAGTGTTTCCAATTTTATTCTAGGTTAAATCAGGTGGAACTGTAGTTTCAATTCCTAATCGTTGTTTTTGAGTGAATAGCAGGAATCACTCCTCTAAATCCAGGCCGTTTCCATCAAACGGTTCAGAGTCTTTAAATTGTATCTGAATATTATGGATTTCATCAGAATAGATGAATGCACATTTTAAACAGGATTCTACTTCCAACATTTGTAATTATTGTAGATGTGTGTGCGCTAATCTCAGTCGAATTTGGAGGCTATTAATGAAATATAAGTAAAATTGTATGAATGAATTATTCCATAAAATACTTACATTTGTACAAATATTATGATTTAAGTGCTAAAATCGCTGTTGTATTAGGATCACTTGCAACTGTTTAATATTATTTGTGATAAAATGTGATCAAATAACTTTCATTTGATTGACTGTGCGTAGAATTATTATCAAAACACTACCAGCTGTAATATGTTTCCATATTGATGATATCAGGTTCAGAAGATGTTATGAGAAAACGATTTGATAGAATTAAATAAGAATGTTTTACATTTATACTCTTATATTTTCAGTTGCTGATCAGAACTAATTTTTCCAGAAAACAGAATTTATTTTGGTGCTTTCCGTTATATTGAGATAATGGAACTGAGGTATTTTTAAAAAGTTATTTACAAATATTTACAGAGTTTGACAAAACAACTTTGGCGAATGAACTACCGATCATTAAAAAAGAACTCCTTAAGTATTAAAAGATGCTATTTCAAACCACATATACTATTATAGTTATTCATTTTTCACGACGTTAACTTTAATTTCACAAGTTGGACCTTCAATTAAGCTGTTATGTGAGCTCATTGTATGCCGGTGAAAGTTAAAAATTAACCCTGTAAAATTAAAATGGCACATTGAGCAAATCACCGCTATATATTCCATTGGCCATTAGACCTCTAATACAAGTGTGTTTTTATAGAGATTTGCAAGTGTTTTAAAACAGCAAAAAATGGTTTTGTTTGTTGTGTGGGAGAGGAAGACTGCACAAAAAGACAATTCTGTGGACGAGGTTAGGCAAAATAAGTTTTTCTCATTATGCCAATATCCAAGCTACGTAATTGAAGGATGAATATTTAAAATTTAAGCCTTGGTTTCTGTCAGATGGCTCTTACATGGAGCTTGAAGAATGGGACGTCAAGCATTAAGCACGGAAAATAAAAACATTGGCATAATAAAGACAAAAAAGTAACTTTTATTTATACGAACAAAAGATGTACAAAGATTATATGAGTTAGTAGAAATGAAACGATAGCGATAGCGATTTGTATGATGTGAGGAACTTCATTTTTCTAAATTCAGTCTGTCAACTCCCTTTTCTTCAGCATTCGCGGGAGTGCCTAGTATTTGGATTTTCCGTATCCTCCGCCGCTGATGGATAGGCTTCCGCTGGACAGCCCGTGACCACCACCGATTCCATTTCCCAGGCTGTGCCCTCCTCCGATCCCACCTCCGTATCCTCCGCCGAATCCGTGGCCACCTCCGATACCTCCAGCTAGACCACCACTACTGAGACCGTGTCCTCCCCCGATACCGCCTCCAAAGCCATGTCCTCCGCCGAAACCACCTCCCAGTCCATGCCCTCCGCTGATACCGCTGCTATATCCGCCACCATATCCACCTCCATATCCACCTCCATATCCACCCCCGTATCCGCCCCCATATCCGCCTCCGATTCCGCCTCCCAAGCCACCTCCAACGGCTCCACCTCCGAATCCTGCTCCTCCCGCTCCACCTGCACCACCGACGTTAACGATGTATGGCTGGGGAACCACTACAGGCTGGGCCACCGGAACGGCTACGGGCCTGGGGACAGACACTGGATACGGTTGTGGAACGACGACTGGCCGGGGAACAGCGACTGGGACGGCCACGGGTCTGGGAACGGGTACTGGGTACGGGCGGGTAACGGTGACGGGATAAGGTCGTGGGACTTCGACGGGATAGGCTTGGGGAACAGCGACGGGAACGGGACGAGGAACGTTGACGGGAACGGGCACGGCTTGTGGCACGGGAACGGGTCGGTTGATGGTGACGGGGTACGGCTGTGGGACGGGGACGGGGCGTGGGACGGTCACTGTCCTGATACTGACGCCACCACCTCCACCGATGGCTCCTCCGCCCAGACCTCCGCCGAGTCCTCCACCGAGTCCTCCACCGAATCCTCCGCCAAACCCTCCTCCGATCGCTCCACCGCCGTAGCCGCCGCCTAGTCCACCTCCTTGACCGTAGCCGCCGCCTAGTCCACCTCCATGGCCGTATCCACCTCCGTAAGATGAGGCTCCTGTGTAGCTGACGCCTCCCCCGTATCCTCCACCGTGAGATAGACCACCTCCGTCACCGAACCCTCCACCATGACCAAGCCCCAACAGGCCTCGTTTTTCTTGTTTCTTCTCTTCTTCGGAGAGTCCCGAAGAAGCAAGGGCCAAGACAGCTAGGCAAATCTGAAAGGTAAATGTCCCGGATGTGATATTCGATTTCAAAATCAGGAGTACATAACAGCACTTGCTGCTTTCGGGTAGCGGTTAAAATGAGGAAATGTTGCTTCAACTCCGTTTTCCAACAACAATTTATGTTCATGTACGATAATGGTATTAGTATGCAATTAAAAATACACTAAATGGTGTGGAGAACTTTGATGAACCTGGACTTGGGATTCTATCACTTGTTTAGATGTGCGTGTTTTTTTTAGTTAATTAGTATATGTGGGAAACTCATTCTCGAAGTTTAACTGGGCAAAAAGTTCTGCCAAAAATTGTGATGAACTGAACTATATGCCCAGGCAACCGTAGCCATGTGCAGTAAGCAAGACTATCTCACTCTTCGTTGCACCTTCCGAATTGTGATGCACCGGAAATATGCCTCCCGTAAAAACTCGAGATGGATCATACAAAGGAACCTAACGTCGTGAAAGCAGCGGCCTTTTTTCTTTCTTATGCATAATTTTCTCAGTTAGTGGTAACGGTGACATAGTTAATGGTCTAATTACATCGAATTTGTGAAATCAGAGATGGGATATTTTTAGAGCTGCACAAGTCACTCCGCACTCTATATTCTAAAAATTCTAATTTGTAAGTTCTAATGTTGTGTGTATCGAAAAAGCCGATGTATGAGAGGCGGACCGAAGAAATTGCCGCGAATATGCCGAATTGTTCTATTGGCTACATTTGACTAGCTATTTTCATCGGAATTATCCCATGGCGAATGCTTAGAATTGAAGAAAATCTAGATGAAATACGTTCCTCAGGGAAAAATAGCCTAATCGGGAAAAATAATGTCACTTGCTATCTGATTCAATATCTTAACCAATTTAGTATACTCCGTGGAATTAAATAAACTTCTAGGTTGGAGGAAATTTTAGCTTTGGTGGAAAGGCTTGTGAGTTAAAGTAATGTTCTGATATATAAGGGAATAGACTGACCGAAATCTGAATTGAATTATGAGAGGTACGTCATAAATAGGAAAAAAAGATGATCCTCGTCGGCAATAATAGATCAATGAATAAAATTGCTCTGTTAAAAAAAAACTCTGGGTAAAGCAATCTCTTCTATTTGGTCCCACTAGGCACTCACCAGGATTTTCATGGCGTCACTGGTATCCTCGACGTGTTCGGAGGAGACGAAGAAGTGTTTGTGATGACAAAAGAGGAGCTCATCGCACCTTATATACCTCGGGCTCGTGAAAATGAAGGGACGGAAGCTCACGCTGAAATCATAGCGGTGGATGAGTGGGCGGGCGGTGAGGTGGAGTGGTAGGGGTTGGGAATAAAGGGGGGGGAGAGGTACGGGGAAGAGTGAGTCGTCGCAATGCATAACTTTCATTCGCCCTCTCACCCGGTAGCGATCAGGGCGACGCAGTGGAGGGGCCCCGGCGCGGAAGCAGCATCGGCCCTAAGCCATCATCATCCTCCTTCCCCTCACCGAAGGGACTCAATTCATCTTCCGCTTCCATTTCATTCGATTCGGACGCTTTGGCCTCTCTTTTCATTTATTTTTTTCCTCTTGCTGATTGTTTGCGTAATCTACTTTCTAATTAATACACCCTCTCCTGGTTCTTTATTTGGCTGCCTTGTGTGCGGATGGTATTTGAATATTATTAATCAATCTACATCACTAAAAGCATTGTACTTCCCACTGTTCACCCTTGCAACCCCTTCAGTTATTTTCACCACGTTGTCCAGCTTGCACAGGAATCTAAAGATTTAGAGTAGTTGTTTTACAGCGCCTCGGGGTCGAACTTTCGCAGCGTCACGATTTTTGATTTCCGTTGGCACCGGTGAGGCAATTAAACCTCTGAATTTAAAAGAGAATGGCTTATGAATTGTGATTCGAAAATTCTCAGATTAACCATGTCTAAAGGTAAAGGAAGGCATATAACCTCTTGAATTTGTGGTGTCTTTTGAAAATATTTACTTAAATTTTATAAAAATTAATGAAAAGACATTTATAAGACCACCAGACTTCAATACACTATATTTTGACTTTTAAATCTTAACTTTACGGTGAAAGTATCACCTTGACAGTAAAAATACCCTATATATGCTACTCTTAGTACCTTAAAATATGTACTATCCAGTTGTGTGAATATACCCTCTTACAGTAGTAGAGACAGTTCATAATCAAGTGTAAATATTTTTACTTTCTGTAAAACACTTTGTGACTACTATGCCATTTTATCAGGGTTTGTTAGCCCAATTAAATGAACCATTATAATAATTTTTTAATGAAAAATATAGCTTGCTGCTCCAGGACTGTCATTCAAGGTTGGAAGAGTGGTTATAACGTTTATTTCCTTACTATTAAGGTTTAATTTAATTGAAGTGATTGCACCTTGAATCTTTTACATTTTACCATGAATCTTCTATATTGAATGCTCTCAATTTGCTGTTCATCCTCTGTCACATGAAGAGCTCAGACTTTAATTTTCAGGAAATATCCCTTTAAAAGTATACTATTCAATAGTCGCATAGTTATGGTTGAACATAACGTCGGTTTATCGTGTTCCATTGAGAACATTTTCCCAGTTCTGAGAAATATTTCGTGAAGGTTAATTAAGCATTTTAGATTTACTGATTCCACAAGTTCTTCAGCAGTTTCATATTAAAAATGAGAACATTAAGAATAGAAGAAGTAGTTGTACTATTCACAATTCGAAAGAAAGCTTTAGGTAGGAAATATAAGAATGCGGTAAAACTAGTCCATTATTACCGTATGTGTTCAAGGATGCGAATAAGTGAAATGCTTGAATGTTTTTTATTTTGTGCATTATTTAATTGTAAATAGCTCTGTTTAAAAGAATGGTTGTTATAAATAAAAACATCCGCCAAATATCCTTTTTAGACTAAGATTGCATTCACTTACGGAAAATAAGTTAATTTTCTGTTCTGCACAAAAATAAGGAATTAATGCGCGAGGATAGAAATTCCATTTTTAAACATGAGAATAATACTCAATGACATGATTTTAACGTTCTTGTTATAAGTGATAGAATACTCAGTTGTGTTTTAATTGCATTCAGTATACTCTACTTGATGCGGTCAAGTTATATATATTAAATGTTCATTAATACTACATTTTCATATTCATTACGCTCTCCAGATTCTATAGTTATTGTGTATAGTTCTTGTTACAACATTTCTCTCGTTGCCCTTTAATTATTTCCGAAAGATAAAAAATATCATGACATATCATCTCATTACAAATGGAAGTCGTTACATGAAACTTTATGGAGTTTTTGCCATTGTCTTGAGGGATCATAAAATACATTTGACACAGTTTCTCGTTTCGCCCATCTTAGACTGGTCTCCTAATTACTTGCTCCATTATTCGAAATTCGGTGCATGCTTCCGTTTCTTGTTACTGCTGAAATCAGGTTCCGCGAAGGCAAAACTTTTCCTTTGAGTTCGTATCGTTCAATGACCTTTTCTCCGCGCAATGAATCAGTCAACTATATCGGAGCTCATTCCCCTCCGAATATGAGCAAAACTCGGGTCCGTGCTATGCTCCTTACCTCACTGATTTGTGTGAACTCATTAGTAGCGTGTATAATGATGGCTAATGAGTACATTCGTCCGGCTAAAAAATAAATTGTGCGTTTGCGCAAAAAGAGCTTGAGAGAGAGCATATTTAAAATGAGCAATTGTAGTAATATAATATGATTCGTTGATATGTTTCAAATGTTTAAGCCGGCGCAATATACATATATCGTATAATGAGGTGAAGTCAAATAGCTGCAATGCTGGCAAAAAGTGAGGTACAGTTGGCACAGTGCAAGTGAGTTGATTTTACGTTGTTAATTTATATTGCAATTATTTACATTTTCAAGAATATTCTTCGTAATGGGTGGACATTTGTTCTATTTGAACTCCCTGAATAATATCACCAACAGCATTTCTTATTAAAGTGTTGGATATTCTTTGGTGTTTACACCTATATTCAAAGTAAATGACATCCTCTCCATCCCTTTATTCCTTCTCTCCCTCCACACTCTCCTAAGATGATTTACTGAAAGTGACCAGACCTGAAAGTCTTCAATAGTTAACCCATTAAATATGCATTCCTTGCTAAATGCTTCTGAGCGTGAATTCTGAAACTCAACTTCAAGTAAGATGTCTAAGTTGCATAACTGGCGAGCAAGCGATCGGGAAATCCAGGTTTAAATCCCAGTCAAGTCAATTTTTTAACGGTCCACACAGTAGCGTTGCGATTTTCCGAGTACCATCTACTACCTTAATGTGTTCCCATTTCTAGAGAACATGGAGATACCTATGCATCAGCAATTTTACGACGGACAGTCACTCATTACGGTGCTCCAGTTTGAGAGTCGTACCCATTTCCAACGACACCGTGTAATTAACATCGTATTCTCTTGAACGGGAGTAATGTCTTTGTCTCAGTTTTACTCCCTCCCGAGTAAAGTGACGATACTGTACTAAGCTGTACTACTAGAACCTCTCTTTCTGCGAGGATAAAATATTTATACAAATATTGCACCGGTCACATTATGCGGAATTATATTTATCAGTGGTCATCTACGGGCAAACTTTATAGCTGCAACTTATCGATATATTCTTTTATTTTGCTGCAAATAAATATTTTGAAGATATTAAAAAGGGCTGGAATATTTACTTTGGCCATTATCACTAATTGGTGATTTTAAGGAGAGTGAATGTGTGAACGTGAATGTAGAAATTCTATCCAAGACAAGGAAATTAATGAATGTCTTTATTTTGATATAAAAATCCCCACGATTCAGTATATGCCGAAATTAATCCTGTGGGTCATTAAATTTAACTATATAAGATATAATTTATTCATGGAAGTATATATTTGAATCTGTATTTTCTACCAGTTCATGAATATTATTAGCCCCCAGCGCAACGTCGGCCGTTATATCGATACCAGGTTGATATGTAATTATTGTATGTTATCACTGGCAATATTATTAAACTTCCGCAGTTGTTATTTTGCTATAAAGTGTTTATTTCAACTCCAAGGACTCATCTTTGGTTGCTTGCACTGAGCTACATACGTTTGAAAGTGCTTCACATGATATGGATTTGGTGCTCCATTTAGCCTATGTGATCAGTATTAGATCAACTTAGTGTTCCTTGTTCCCACCACACCTCCCCTAGATTCAATTGGATTATCAAGGTTCCCTGGCCCAGTCTCGGACGTATCACTAATCAGGTTGGTTTTCACTGGACGATAGCAGTCTGAAGACTTGGTAAGTAGGTTTGGTGTGATGACCTTATTGAGAGCAAGGTTATTTTAATGGGGCAGCGTGTGGAGATGCTGGTGAAAGGTATTTAGGGATCGCTCGAGGATATAATTTTTTTCTTATGCATGTATTATTGATCCTTTTTTATAGTGCTTTTTTAATGAAGCGGAGCTAACCATCTCCTTTTTATGTTAGCGAGGTTTGATGGGTGGATATGAAAAAACGTTCCTAGTTGTGGAGTTTGCCAAGTTTTGAAGCCATTTACCGTGTAGGAATGTTAATTTAGTGGAATATGATGTTATATTTATCCGAAGAAAATTTTTAAGGAATAAAGAAGTATACAGAAGAGTAAAAAAGGATAGGACCATGTGAATGTCTATTCAGAAAAGAAGAACCAGATGGATTGGGCACACTCTGAGGCTCTATATATTTGCGAGGAATATTATTGAACAAAAACTAGAGAGAAAATTCACAAGAGGAAGGCCAAGGGATGTATACATAGACCAAATAAAGATGAAAGTGTCTTAGAAGAACTACCTGGGAGTAAGGGAACTAGCATTAGATAGGGAATGATGGAGGGCTGCAGGCAACCATTCTCAGGATTGAACGACCAATGATATTCACTTTCAAACTCTTATGAGTCCTGTGTATCATACTTGGCCTTCATGAGAGGAGTTATTTATTATGCTATGTTCCATGATGTAAGTTTATGTTCGGTCATCTGTCCTTTCTTATTTGAGAAGTTGAGAAGTTTGAGAATGAAAACGCTTGCACTCCTTCCACTTTTAAGGCAACCGAATGATCGCGTCCTTTGTTTGCAATCTCTTAGGGCCTGCCTTTCGGTCGAGTATTAAATCGTGTCGGATATATAATTGCTTTCCCACTAAGAACGAGAAAAAATGCAATACGTTAAGCAATGCACCGTTGAAAACGCCACGTATTACGCTCTCCTTCGCTTAGAATCTTTGAAGTCCATTGTTCTCACGTGAATGTGACACTGATCGGTCTTTCACGACCGCTTTATGTTCACGATGCAAATGGTGGTAATAGTCAGAAGTTGTGGGTTATTAAAATCTGGTGTCGGCACAGTTTGGTCGTTATTAATATGGAGTGACAAATGTTCTGTGTCGAAAACCTCATCATTTAATTTAACTGGATTTTTTTTCTGTCAAATGTGAATTTGATTGCCATAGAAATGATTGTGACTGAGTGGATGTTTAACCAAATTTCAGAGTTCTAACATAAAACAGGAGAAAGAACTTTGAACTTGAATGAGTTTCAGTATAGAATATTTGTTAATGAGGGTAAAAGGTATATTCTCTTTCATTTAATTTAAAATTCAAATGTATTTAATTCTCCAGGTGTAATATTAATTCAGTTATATTTAATATAAATATAAAATATGAATTTAATGATTAAGCTACAAGTTTTTCTCAAATTTTATTTGAAGTTTCATTCAAGGAAGTAGCAGGCTGTATAAATATGATGAGCACTGTCTGTGTTTACTATCCAATTGGTGCCTAAGACATAAAACTTTACGTTACATTAATGTTTTAGTGCCTATAGAGTCAAATATGTTGCTTAATCATAGTGGCTAATAAACAAATCTGTTCCCGATTAACTTACTTTATGTTCAACATTTCATAAAATTCCATCTATAGGTCATCTATATGTTGCCATCCGAAACAGCTTGGCAGTGACGGCTACATTCAAAATATTTTTTATTTATTCCTTCTTTAATTCTCTACTTATCATCGCATGTGGTATAATTTTATGCAACTCGTATTTTTTTCCACCTAGATTTTATGACATAGGTACCTTGCAATGTATTTCAGGGCCGTTTTTGGATGTAATGCTTTTAACTCGTGATTATATGACGATTTTACTGATGTACTGGTGAGTTTCAGTACGACTCGGAGGATATTATTTTGGCACCGCGCTTTTTCTATAGATCTGATATGAATGACAAAATTGGAGAGATTCACTGCCGGAATGATAGGTACAAAATTTCCTCCTTTCCACGCACAATTATAAGAGAAACAGCGTGACACTAACGGACACCATACAGTAGACCACGGTCCTTTCTCCCCTCCTTTTCCCTAGCACCTCCCCTTTCACGGTTTGTGTCTTAGCCCCCCATGCCACACGCCTCTGGGCGGCTCAAAGGGTAGTATGTAGATGTGGAAGGAATTCCACCCAGTTAAACCTGATACTATATATCACGTTGAATAAAATGTAGGTGATCTTAATTTTTGCTGGTAATCAGTTTTTGGTTAATATTTTTCGGAGATGCGGCCGACGTAAAAGTTCTTTAGCGCCATTTAGGATAAGATTAGTGAGGGCAGGATTAGTTGAGAAACGAAGCAAGGGTTTAGGGTAATCCGGCAACGAAATCGGCGTAAAATGAACGAAAGGCACCAAAGAAACCACAGTTTGACATCCCATTCGACGGACGAAGCACTACTCTTGAAGTGCTATCCACAAGACGCCCATATAGGGATCTTGAGTCTACGGAAAAATCGTTGCAACTGCCGGGTCGTCGGAATGGGGAAGCCGATAGGTACCACAGCCACCGCAACCATCCCAATCCCCACTGTTTAGCAGTCTTGAGAAATAATTTATGAGTATTTGATGCTGCTCGACTGATTCATAGTGCCTCTTATGTGGCCACTAGTAATAATGAATCACTTTTAAACAATGAATTGGGTTATCAAATGATTAAGACAAAAATTCAATGCACATCAATGTACTGGCATGTATATAAGAGTTGAACATATCGATGAATGCTTCTTATGTGAGCATGCCTGTCATTGCTGACATTGATTCTTTTATTGTTTTTGATCGATGTTGATCGAATATTCAGCGATGGGAAATACGAGTAAATATCTCACTACCTTTACTCATTTTGATTTCTTTTGAAGAGCAGCCACCAGCATGGGTCACAATCTTTCCTTAGGGATGTCAGCGGTATTTATGAACTTTTGCTGCCTCAATTACCCATTCCCCTAGTGCTTACGTGTCGCTTTATGCACAAAGTGAGCCAAGGTTACTTGCAAATACTTACCCAGTCTGTCGGTACCTAGCACGACTGTAACCAGACCATATTTTGAGGTCGTAAAAATAAAAGTAACGCTCGCTGGTATAATTTAAACTGCTATTTCATGGTGAGAGCCAGCAAGTATATCTCGTTTGTGAAATCGATCGATGGAAGTCGATTTTTTTCAATTAATATGATTTAAATATATGAAAATCAGTATCTCTGATATATATTTGTTAAAGCTGATGTATTTTCGATATTGGAAATTTAATGCTAACGAGATTGGAAATGAAGAAATTGCTTGTTTGCATTTATGACGTTATATATAATTATAGCATATTTTTTACTGGTAAATATTTGGTTAAATCTTGAGTATATTTTTTAATTAAACAATATGTTTGCATTTTCACTGTGCTATTCCTTATAACATAGCAATCTTGAAGAGGAAAATATTTAATGTGTAGGTTATTTAGTGATGGGAGTAATTATCTGGCATTTTAAAAGGCGATGGGAATTTTCATTTGATGCTCCCAAAAATTAGCGGTAGTGTTTTCCCTCGTGATGGTATTTCATTGATAGGATGATTGATGAGGAAATATGTCATTTTTGCTTTACCTTTGGTAGTAAGTAGTTTCTGATCCACTTCTGAATTACTTACATGCGTACACATGGTTAATATATTATTAATGTGAAAGTATTATGTAACTGAAAACCTGTAGTGGCTCATATAACATATTACGGCAATAATGGAAGTGCACCAGGGTTGGGAAACGCGGAAATGATCACATGTTGGAAAAAGTGAAGTAATTTATTTGTAGAAATAATATAAAAACTTAAAGAATTAAATTACAGTGTAAATACACCAGGCTGCGAAAGCATGGCGCGGAAAATGTAAAGAATGCAGTAACAAAGTGATGAATAAAAATTGGAAATCGTGAGGTATGTTCATTTCAGTCTATTCAGTGGATTTTTCCGTAGCTGACGGCTTTACCGTAACCGGCATTCAGTCCATAGCCGTAACCCGTTCCGTAGCTGGAGCCAAGTCCATAGCCGGAGCTGAGTCCGTGTCCAGCACCGAGTCCGTAGCCGGAACCGAGTCCGTAGCCGGAACCGAGTCCGTAGCCGGAACCGAGTCCGTAGCCGGAACCGAGTCCATAGCTGGAACCGACTCCGTAGCCGGAACTGAGTCCGTATCCACCAATTCCTGCCCCAATACCGGGGACGGCACCACCGATAACACCACCGCTGACGCGTCCCACCACGACCGGCTGAGGAACGACGAATGGCTGGGCGACTGGAACTGCTACAGGGCTAGGGACGGCAACTGGAACGGCCTGGGGAACGGCGACCGGCCTGGGGACAGCGACGGGGACGTGAACCGGCGTGGGAACAGGAACGGGATAGGCCCTGGGAACGGCCACTGGGACGGGGCGCGGGACCTCGACGGGATAGGGCTGAGGAACGTGGACGGGGACTGGACGCGGGACCGCGACGGGAACGGGTACGGCGTGTGGGACGGGAACAGGCCTGTTGACGGTGACTGGGTATGGCTGAGCAACGGCGACGGGGCGGGGAACGGCTACGGTGCGGACCTCAGCAGTTGCGCCTCCCAGGGCAACACCAGTGGCGAGACCGGCCCCGGATAAGCCAGCGCCATATCCCAAACCAGCGCCGTATCCTAGACCAGAGCCGTATCCTAGACCAGAGCCGTATCCTAGACCAGAGCCGTATCCTAGACCAGCGCCGTATCCTAGACCAGCGCCATATCCGTGACCGGCGCCGTAGCTGAGACCGCTGTGACCGGCGCCGTAGCTGAGACCGCTGTTACCGGCGCCGTAGCTGAGACCGCTGTGACCGGCGCCGTAGCTGAGACCACTGTGACCAAGTGCTACTCCATTGGAGTGCCCAAGGCCACCGCCGAATCCTGAGGCAATACCATAGCCGAGTGCAGCTCCTCGCTTTTCTTGTTTCTTCTCGTCCTCTGCGTGTGACAGGGTGGCGAGTGCCAGAAGGGTGATGCAGATCTAGTGTGAAAGAAAGAGAAAAACGCTATATAATGAGCTTGGCTTGCTATCATGGCGTTAATATATGGAATACCATATCGGGAAAATAAGATCGGGGTAAAGAATAATAGAGGGAGGGAATAATAAGGGGGGGGGAGAGAGAGAAATTGTAATTATGAGTAGGAAACGTTAAATAATTGAAAAACAACAGTTTATAAATTAAAATTAAAGAATAAGGTCATTATTTAAACCAAATGAAAGCACAAAGGAATATTTTTGACTGTGGTGAAAATCTATGATCATCATTGAGGTGGCATGTCTCAAGTTAAAATTATTTGAAGGAATGTGGGACTAAATAGGTAAGTATTTTTCCAGCTCTCGGTATACCCGATTCCCGGATAGGAGCGATTAGGTATATATCTATCCTACTAATATATAAAAATGCAGTGGTGTCTGTATGTTCGTAACGCATCTCTTCAAAACCTACTGCACTGATTGAGCAAAAATTTTGCAGAATACTGGCGTATACACTAGAAGGTGCTAAAGGTTATATAAAAAAAGGCTCAGGGCCCCTGAGGTCCCAAAATGGGCCCCTGTTATTTATTCCCTTAAGAAAAGCATTGGATTTAATGAAGAGATTTCTTTTTTTGCTTTTTTAAATTACTTGCAATCAAGATATAGGGATGAAAATGTCATTTTCGTATGAAAAAAGAATGAAGTATTTAATTATAGCATTGGATTTTGTTATACGCTCCGTTTTTGCTCCAAAATTACGTTTTCAATTCGAAAATTATCAATTTTTCTCCGATTTCAACAGTAGCATATTTCCTTAGCAACCTGAGAAATGACTACGATAGGGAAATTACGTCCGAGCCTTTTATAGCTTACATTAAATTAAATTATCAATATCAGCGAATTTTAGTGAGATTTGATTTGGGGTATTTTGTTCCCCAACCGCTCCATGTGCACTTAGCGGCTTGTGCGTAGTATCTGAATTTAGCACGTCACATTGATTCTTATAATGAGAGCCCATCGGCATGCGTAGTATATCAATTACAACGTAGAATTGTTCACACTGATAGGGACTACGTCTTACACCTATTTAACCTTAATACCGTCCTTGAGCTCAAGTGGGATGATTGGCGTTCCAATGGACTCTAAATCCACAAATCACTGGTTTCTATTTAGCCTCGCAAAGAATGCAGTAATGAGCCGTTTATCTTGAAATTTTGCGCGCGGGTAAATGATACGTATTTTATATGAAAATTCGAATATGGTTTCTATGGTACAGGAAAAAATCTCGCTATTAACCACTTAAGGTAAAATATGCTCGAAGTTTATGGCGATCTTCCCCACACCCTCCATTGAGAAACTGTTGTACTTTTTTAGTTTTACTGTCTTAGGAATAAACAATTTCAGTAAAATATCTTCATACAATGTATCGTTAAAAAGCAAAACGGGCAATTTCCACTTCTTGAAAAAACTAAGATGATAAATTTTAAGTCAGTTTCTCTTCTGTTTGAATAGAACTATATGCTATTTTTCAATTTTATCTCTGTCGTAGAAAATCAACGGGGATTTCTGCTAGTAATCTATAATAATCTAATATATATGATAGTCTAATTGTGCCTGTCTGTGTGTTTGTTACTCAATGACGCAAAAACTGCTGAAGCGATTACTTTGAAATTTTTCTTGTGGGTAATTAAGTGCACTGGAGCGAACATAGGCTTTATTAAATTTCCTCAGGGCCCCAAAGACTGCTAAATGTGTCCTAGTGTTACTACCACAAGAAAAGCATTGGAATCAGTGCAAAGGTTGATTGTTTTGCTTTTTTAAATTACTTGCACTCATGAGACAGGGTCGTTATCGGGAAAGAACGAAGTATTTAATTCTTGCATTCGATTATGTTTTACGTTTCGTCTTTGCAAAAGTAAGGTTTTCAATCCCAAAATTAGCTATTTTTCTCCTATTTCAACAATGGAATATTTCCTTGGCAACCTGAGCAATGGCTATGAACGGTAAACTTCGCCCGGGCCTTTTCTGGCTTACATTATATTGAATAAATTACTATGGCAAATTTCAGTGAGATTTCAGTTTGAGAATTTTTTACCCCAACCAGTCTATTTGCATGTGAAGACTTTCACAGAAAATCTGAATTTAGCTCGTCACATTGATTTTTATAATTAGGACCAATCGGTATGCGTAGTATATCGCTTACTATGAATAATGTTTCACATTGCTAAAGACCTGCGTATTGCACCTGTTAAACTTAAATGCAGTCATAGAGCTCAAGTGGGATGGTTGAGGTTCCAATCCGCTGTAACTTCCCAAATCACTGCTTTCTATTTAAACTCGGAGTTAATGAAGTAATCAGCCGTTTATCTTGAAATTTTGAGCGTAGGTGCATGATTTTTTGTTCAGATAAAAATTCAAATATTAGTGCAGGAAAAAATCTCGCTCAAACTCACTTAAGGGAAAATATGCTCGAAGTTAATTGCGATCTTCACCACGCTCCACATTGCGAAACTGGAATAATATTTCAGTTTCACTGTTTTAAGAATTAACAATTTCAGTAAAATAGCTTAACTTTTTCGAGGAAAGGGGCTAATTACTGCTATGTAAATATTTACTTTTAGGCCAAAGATTGTTGTTGTTAGTCGGGGTGGCTTAATGATAAGACTCGAGACTTATTAAAGTTTTCTTTAGAAAACATTGGATTTATTGAGATTTTTACTCACATAACTATTGTATTTTTATTCATTTTAGTGCACAATGAATGTGCCTAAGAGAAGAGTGATCAATCTTTCTCAACGATCTGCTAAGGCAATACTCTTAACAGAAAAACGAATCTGCTGATCGCATTAGAATTGCATATTCTACATCCTGAATGTAGAATTTCAATTATCTATATGTCTGACAATGAATACTAAGTAAACTAGCCTCACCAATCAAAGTCCTTGATTTCGTTGATATCTTAATGAGCGATTTTAGTTCCACATCCCATCGAGTAGCGGTGATAGCAGTGAAGCGTGCTAAAAATTGGCACAAATTTGATAAATTTCATTCTACAAAACACCCCAGAATAAATAAATACTTACGGCTAGAACCGTAAAATAAACGAGCGGCAATGCACATATATCGCTTCTATGCATTCTCCGCGAGCTCTCCCGGATGAACTCGTGCCCCTACTGAGAGAATAATAGCCTGACAAGAGATGGAGTGATTTTGAAGGCGGCGATGCTTCTCCCGCGGTAAATCCTACACTCACCAGAATCCTCATGGTGATCGTATCCTTTCGGCTTGGTGGGTGCTTTTCCTTGGCTCTCCTCAGAATGTGTTGAATACGTTGTTGCTCGGCCTTTAAATAGTTCTCCCCTTCAAACCTGCGCAATGTCGCTCACAATGGCGTCGAAGACCGAGGTCACAGGTGGTGGCATAATTGAACGCGCCTTCTGTCTCTCGTCCCCCCAACCGTCGCTTGGTGGTCATTGGACGTTGGCTGAGTCAGTCAGTCATCGGCCCCCTCCCATTCCGGATTGTATGTTGTCTCAACAGTTGCCAAATCGCCTTTTCTTCTCGTATAATCTTGTTACGCAACATTTTTTGGAGGGCCAATGTCTTAAAACCCTAAGCTTGAATTTCGTGGTAAAAAAACTTTATTTCTGACTTGCTATCACTAAATGGCTCAGAAGGGGTGTGGACCCTGAGACGAACTGAGCGTATGTAGTGTTGTTAAATCTCGATTATTGACCGATCCGTTGACCCGGCGGCTCTTGCTTGCATGAGCGGTGATCGGCAAAAATAGTCTCTTCACCTCACGGAATAATTTAATTTTAGCACTTGTCTGTTAAAATAAGACTTTTCTAACTAACATAATGCAAAAAAATGGCATTAGAGCTCTCAACTTTTGATATTTTTACAGCAACAGTTTTGAATTCTCCAATTGTGACTCACGTGTTTGATAATCCCATGCTAATCTATGCCTTTATATCGTTAATTACTTCTAGCACAGAAATTGAAACAACCGAAAGGCGCGGTGAAATCACGTGCGGTGTCTTTGGGCACTGATGAAACTATATGGAAAATAAAACCTAAGGTTAAGGCCTCGGAGATGGCGTGCTTGGACTTTCATTTTGGGCAAAAAAAACCTCCGTACTCACTTAAAACCTGCTGAACGGCCAATCCAAATCAAGTCGGGGTTCACAAATGACCTAAATTTTTCATTGATTCGAATTTAAGCCTTACGGCCGTACTCTGCTTGATTTGGAAAGCTCTGGTTTCGTGTGGTTGACCTTATCGTGAGTGATGCCGCTGTAATGTTCAAGCTAAACAATTGAAATTGTTCTTTATTCTCTTCGTGCTCTGTTTTTTTTCAATTCAAATTCATTGACGGGCTAAATATTTGAATTATGTGTAATGCTCTCATTTACTTATTGACTTACATATAATTATATCATCGTATTGGCCTAGATTTTTTTGACTCGTCGATCCATGAAAGTTTAATTTTGTTCAACTGACACAGAAATGAATAAGCCTATTTGGCGGTGCTTATATATTACCTAGCCTTTTAATAATTGAGAATTTTTATTGAATTTTTACGCATATATCTTGACGCATACTTACTCGGCTGACTTGACATTTAAGATAGTCCAGTAAACACTGTTAGTGTAATTATAGGTAGTTTTATCGTTGGCAATCCAAAGGTTTATTTCAAAATGTGTTTGAAAAATTTTGAAGGATAAAGAATCTTTTATGTATGCTCAAAGCGGAGCAACCTGGAGACATAAAGGTACCCATGAATGGAAGTTCAGGAGAATATTAGTTAATTATTGCGATTGCCTCCTTATGCAATCGAACCAATGATGGGGGACAGTGACTTTATTACGAATGTCCAATTAAGCTGCCACTAATCGGATGGAACTGCAAAAAATTGATTTGGAGTATTTTGAATGATTTTGAAAAGGAAATGAATTATCACGAAAAGGACCATAATTATATTTTTTGGATCATAAAACATTCTTTCTTTTTATAGTCATTGTTACTTCTAATTTGCAGTATATTTTAACATATATCATAAATATGTATTTCGATTCTGTAGTTTACGTGGTATGCTTTATTCATCTTCTCATGTTATTACTCTTCACGGTGAAATCTGCTGGTTATTAAGGTAATGCTGATGTGTGTACGTTAAAAAAGCTGAAAATCTTTTTTTGGAGGATCATTGAAGATTTTAGAAATATTTTTTGTGTTCGATGTTATGTGCTAATTGGTAATGAAATGGATATTTTTGTATTGAATCATAATTTATGTTGTACCAATGAATCTCATAATTGAGCTGCCTACACTTGAGTGCCTTGATAATCTAGTAGGGGCAACTTTTATGAAAGGTATACCAATCATTTGCCATATTCCGCTATTTTTATTTTAGTTGCTGTAGTTAGGATTATTTCTGGTAAATTTATGCTGAGATATACGCATTTTTTCACGTTAAAGTTAGTGCTACGTTATTTAATCACATGAAACCTGTTGAACGTATGCTACGTACATGTGGTTATTTTCACTTTGGCATCGATAAGATTAATGAATCACGTAGTTCACTCTAACCTGCTCTTATAGAAAGATGGGGGTATGTTCGAATGGGGCTATTAGATGTTATCATATTCTTTAACCACATCTTTCAATGCAGACCCGGAAAACTTTCTAAGGCACCGCTAAGTAGGAAAATAAACATCCCCAGTAGTCGCTAAGTACCATTGTGACGTAATATAATCAGACACACCTGAAACTTCCCTCGTTCAAGGCATTTTTATTCCGCAATTTTAAAGCCAAACATGCGCCAGATATAAGTCACTCTAGGAACTTTCTCAAGGCAAATATCTTTCCAGCGTTCAGTTACCTGCAATACAAGCGCTGAATCGGCTTCATGCCTTAGACGGACAGCAAAATTTGCGTTGCTATATCATGGATTCACGACTTTTTTTTGCCTTTTTTACAATATATGCATAGAAAATTCTGTGAAAAATGGCTGCATGGGTGTTTCATGTGCATTTGAAAAATATATGGGGAATCTTAGGACGCGTGAAATGATGTGGACAACATGAAAATACACAAATTATAATGACACAAATAACATATAACACAAATAACAAATAATACGCATAAGTTGTGCAACAGTTGCCTCCCTCATCTAACTTACAATTGTTTTCCTTCCAGAAGTCCCTTATGCGGTAGGTGAAGTAGTCTACCCACCTGTGGATTCATTTACAGCGGTCTGGACAGTTTTATTTCAATACTCAGAGTTGAAGCGCTGATAAGGCTGTGAATACAAATGGAAATGAAGAAACAGGCGCCAAAAGAAGTTATTCTGCCTATGGTCTAGATATTCAAGGTAATATTAGCGGACCTATTGCCTTACATATTTATATTCAATAAATGCAGCTACAAGTCATCAAAAATAAGTTAAGAGCTCCTAATTTATCATAGACGCTATTATGGTTGCTAAAAAGTTTAAACGTGGAATCCTGCTTCGCGAATATTTACAGTTTTTATGTTTGAAGAAAATAGTACTTGCATGATGACGTGCCAATGTTGCGTGCAATAAACATAAGGATTCTCCCGCACCATTTTTGCATTTACATTTTTGGGATTCAAAGAAATGAAAAACTAATGAAAAGAATGATGCAAATACTGTTTACATATTTAAATTAGGATGTCATGTGCATCATTCATCAATTTAAGCTACTTTACAATTAGTTATAACGGGTTACATGGAGATTTTCTACTAGTTTTTTTGTTAAGTCACTTGGATTTTTTAGATCTTCCAAAGTTGTGAACCTAACTCACCTCAAATGCGCTAATACTACCTTAACAGCACCATATAAGTCGTCCATTATCTGTATAAGGTTTTCTATCAGTTTAGAAATTGTTTCTACTACATGTAAATTCATTTATCAGTTTCAAAACGATTCCCTAGTAATCAGCATAGATAAAAACACTGCTCATTCCATTCCCTATTGTAAAATTTATTCTATTTAAAACTAAAAATCAGAACTCACCTTAACGATTGCATAATTAGAACGACTTGTTCTTTGGTGGTAACCATTTTCTTAAAATTACATTCTTAGAAGAAATAATGCAAATTTACATTCCATTACAGCTCACCCAAAGTCTCAGTATGTTAACTAATTTTTTTATCACGTCGAAAATACAATAATTAGTAGTGGTTTGTGGGTTATAAAATGTAATGCTTGATGGGAAAATTTTGCTTCGCAAATTGTTCTAAATTGAACTGGAATAGTTGGTTGATTTTATATCGAAAGGTCGTTTTGGCCCTATCTTGGAGAAAGATGCTGTACATCCTTCGAGGAGTAACGAATGAAAGAGAGGTTTTATTGAAACCCCAAAAACAATACGTATTAATGAATATAACTGTTTGTTGAAAGCAGGTTGGAGAGCTGCAGCAAACCAATTTTCAAATTGATTAATGCTGATGGTGATAATGCCGTTAAAGGTGGTTGTTTACTTAATTGAATATCAGTCTTCAATAATACTTAACTGGTATATGTTTTTTTTGGTAATATCACCTTTTTATTGAACTATACTTTTTCTGCTAATTCCGTAGTACTTTGAAGCCTCCTTCATACGGTCCAACATGCATCGTTTATGATTTTGCCAAATATATTAATCTCTAATTTCCCCTAAAGATTAGAATTTGAAGGAACAGGAGACGTATTTATTTAGTTTTGAATATAATCGCAGTAAGATTTTTATGCCTCATAGGAGAGATTGTTTTGTTATCTTCGTACAGATTCGTTCGTACAATTAGAGTAAATTTTGTACATTTTTAGTAAATGCATTCCTAATATCGTATATGCGTGGAGTGACCATGAAAAGTTTCCAAAATTGAAGTTTTAGGTGCTAATAATTGATATTGAAACCAGCTATTCTTACTTTTAAAAAAGTTTGCTGCTCACAATCGAAAGAAAATATCTAAATATTTTTTATAATATACGTAATACTTTTATTCGTGTATATTAGAGCATTAAGATGTGCTAAGGATGGTAGCAATGAACATCAGTATCATCTTTTTATTTAGGCTTAAAATATTTTTCTCTATTTCATCACGCACTATTATAAACCAACGAAGGGGTCAGCCATTTAAAAATATTGGTATACATTTTTTCAATTAGAAAATTCCTTTTAATGTTGCTGCAACGGATATGGTTCTAGTCTAACTATGTCTTCTTCCATCTACATTAATAGGAACAAATACCACTAGTGTAATTTGCCCGCTCCCCTCCTTTAACCATCCCCAGCCAATAACTTATCTCCACCAGCCCCGTTGCCTCACCGTATTTTCAATCCCCATTAGCCGTGCATCCTCACCCTGTCACCCTCTAGCCACATGTATTTAGGTTGAAAAATGTTGATTTACATGGAGATGACATAATATCGCCCAAATCTGGTTCGCGAAATTAAAAAAAAACATCGGTGGGGCTCACAAGGTGTTCTTGTTTCCCTTCATATCAAGTCACTTAGTGCAGTTATTCCCAAATTTATGTGGGCCAGACCACTTTTGAAAATGGTTCTGTTTCACAACCCTCTTACATGAGTAATACTCTTTATCAAACACACGTATTTACCTTTATAAATGTTAATCGCACTTACTCGAGCATATATGCCTAACATTGAACTTCAAGTAGGTCTTGGCCTATTATCTGATAATCCGTGGTACTCATCATGTACAAAAGAAGGAGAACAAACCAATAATAGAAATGCTCATTTATCCATACTTAATTGGGATCGTATCCCGGAGTTATTCGAAGTAATGCTGATTCTGGGAATTATTTCTTGATTCATTCCGGTTTTTCTAATAGCATATAATTATACCTGTAATATAACTTTGAAAAATAACGAATTAAATCCCGTATAAAACATTTAAGTGCGACATACTGTTAGACTGTTATGAATAAGCTGAGGTATGGTGAACAACTTCATGTATCATTAAAACCTCGCTGAGGATATCGTAGTGGCCTTTAGGAAAGGAAGACCTAGGAATAATGGAAACAAGTATAAATTTACACTTGAATTGCGTCATTACCTCAAGTTAATGATTGTAAACTTTTAAAATCCTTCTGGTCAATACCTGATTTTTATACAGACTTTGAAATATATAATTACAGACGGTCTAGGGTGGTGAAGATGTTAAATATTCGTGAAACTGCTTATTCTTAAATGCTTAGCCTGTAAACTGACTAGCTGTGAAATTTGATGAGGAAGTTGTGCAATAATAAATTAGACGTCAGAGCTATTAAACATTTATTGCAGGAACAAGGTATTTTGCACAAAATGCATTGCCCTCCTGCACTAGCCCTCCCAGTGTTGACTTAACTGAGAATTCCTTTAGCTCTCAAAAGAAATTATTAGGAATAGGTACTAAACACTAGGAAAGAATAATTAATTTACGCAATAGAAAGTATTGCCGACGATATGACTTATAGTCACACTTTTCACTATAATACATTTCAATTAATAAAGTATTTCAACTCCTAAAGGTTTGGTAATATTTGTAGTAAGAAGTAGTTTATATTCATCTTCTTTCAACGACAGAAGAATGAGCCAGATAGATTGCACTGCCAACCAAATAATTTAGAAATAGGTAAGGGTAACACAAGGGTAACCGACTAGCACACAGAAAAGGAGCAGAAAGTCATGAATAGCACGGCTCATGGAAATAGATTGTCCAGTAACTGAATGTCCTAGATTTTAGCAACTCAGATAAACATACTAAGTACACAACTCAAAGCCCCACACAAATTGAAGTAAAAAAGCAAAACATACCTCGGAGAATATCAAGGATTATGGCCTTGGTAATACAGGTAAGCACTTAAAATTGAATAGGGCCCTGAAAACTCTTCCTCCATTCCAATAGACTGACGAGCGACCTAGAGCTTTGAGGAAATTCAACCAAGCAGTCCATTAGCTCTGAGATGTATACGTAAAGTTATGAATATATAACATAGTGTCGCAAGGCTTGACACAATTTGGGATTATTAACAATTAGTTAAGTCACAAAATCCATGGAAAGGACATTACTTCATCGCATTAAATATTACAATATTCTGGTGTAACCATTCTTAGAGGTGGTAACCAAGAAGTCCCTCAAAGCATAGGTAAACAGGTAAAAATCACATGGCAGCTCCAAGTAACGAGCTAGACGCACTATTTACTTGCCTATCACTGAATTAAGGAAGTAGAAGAGTAATGGAATCAAATGCAATAATCTCAATATGTCAATATATCATTATATTTATTGATAACAATCGGTGTCAAATACTCGAAGAAAGTTCAATCCACTTGCTCAAGCTATTAATTTTCTCATTACGATGCAGGTAATTATGCTATAGTTTTTGATGTCCAATGATTAAAAAAATGAATTACGTGTTTACTCAGGTATTATAATTATAAATATTGTCTGCTATGGTCGCTAATATTTCCATGGCGTCCAATATGATATTTTAAAATCATTAGCTAAAAAACGTAAACAAAATACCACCATGTTGAAAATAAGGGAGGTTGTTTTTTAAGGGTCCGGTCCGTGGTGAAACTCCGGCCCCTTGGCGTGGTATGATACCACACTTTCGTAATCCCATCGGACGGTAAGAGCGATTTCGGGCGGTGTGACTGCACCAGCAGTGTTTTATCGTATGCGATGAGAGGTTCGTAATACCCCTGTGGCATCCATGAGGTTTTTCTAATACCATATGTACATATGGGTATGTAAGCATGCATGAACAAAGGATCTGATCTACTCCCCATCCCATTCGGTATTCGTGATCTTCGCCCATTTCAAGGATCAAACGGAATTTTGGTGCGTGTATTAAATGACGTTGTAGAGTTATGACATTATCGTAGGAGAGGGCAATACGGAGGAAAGGATAAAAGAAATAAGATCAGGTTTGACTTGGAGGAATTCCATTTTATAACGAAAGATAAAAATACTATCCAGGTGAATCAAGTACCTGGTGATGATGCAAAAGCATTGAAATTCGGATTTTGCATGCATGTTTTGACCAAAAATTGTGGATTGTAAAAGTTTTATCTTTCGTTATACGGGGGAATGAGCCAGAGAGTCTGCTTTAGAGTTCAATCACCGGTAATTAAAATGTTTATCGTATGCACCTACCCGGAAAGGGAACGGCGTGATGGATAGGTATGTCTGTATGTCTTATGGGGAATAGAAAACCCATAGGAACAGGGAAATTCGATATTTTAATGCAAGTTCTACCCCAAATTCCCTCAACGATTCTCCAATACAAGTATTTTTTCAACAAATATTATTTCGTATGAACGAAAAACTAAGCTTTAAAATTCTGTAATCAGTGAACAATACTGTTATCGGCAGAAAATGAGTTTACTCAGAATAATTTTACGGCGCATATGTCTGAATTCTCAGTGAATAGCGCGTGCATCCGCTCTAAAGGCCGTTTTACACGGTACCTACATTTGTCTGTACAAACTCTTCCGTGAACTCTTGCATGAGGCAAAATGTATCGTGTAAAGCGGCAAATTATATGACCGCTTGTGCGAATGTCTCAATACCTACACGGGAAATAGAACTTGTTCTCATTTTGTTGAGACTAACGTACAATCTCACGCACATTCGTTTGTACAAAATCTTTCATCGTGTAAAACGGCCTTAAGATTTTTTACTGTACCTAAGTATGTGACTGGATGGTGTCGCAATCCTTGTTTTATGAGTATTTTATGGAAGAGTTAAATAAAAGTAAATATCACTATCTTGAGTTTATTACCATCTATTGATAGAATGTGATTGAAAAGAGAATTAATAATAATTCTCTCGTACCACTTATTCTTATACTGGGTGTATTCTTCAAAAAGAATGGTTGCTTTGACGCAGAATAACTATGAGGAGACCTACCAACGGATTTATTAGTTATACAATTTTTTAAACATAATTATTTTCTGAATGTTACACAGGACCATTTAGTATGTTTTATCAATGAGTGTATATTTACCGTATATTTTAATTGATTTTTCCATCGTCATGCCTCTTTCCGTCTGTCAGGAAAAAAGCCATCAATTTTGATCATTAAAGAAGTATGACTGTGTTAATTATATTTGAGCTACTAATAGCTTAAGGTATATAGGTAAATAAATATGCGTACGTTTAAGAACTGGTATACTTCCTGTAAATTACGGTGTACATGGAATTTATGCATGTTCATGTGAGTTTTTATCCCTAATATGCAGGTTTTAATTGAATAAAAACCCTGGAAATATGAGTTTTCTCTGTTCCAGTAAATTACACGGTATAAAAATGTTGCACTTTCACAAAAATTATACTTGACTACTTTCTATAGAAATTTAATAGTTGAACAAAACATCAGACGCTGATCATGTTGTCCCAGTGAACTTCGTCTGTATAGTCTGTTGCAGGTATTCCTCTTTGACTGTTCATCGTTATGGGATGAACCTACCTACCCGCCTGCCTTCTTGCAGCATTCATAGCTTGAAAATATTTCAATTGTTTTTGAAATATTTTCGAGTCATTTGAGAGAATGGGTGATCCCCGTTTGCGTGCTCAAACTTTGCAGTAAGTCCATTAGTTTTCGCAATTAATAATTCTACTTTTAAAATTATCAATGTTACTTTTAACTGCGTCATAACCTTACGAGCTTTAACATATGCTGAGGGTTATTTTCGGTTACCATCAATCGTTAATCATGGAGCTTTTAGGGCATATATTTTTTATAGTATACTGCTTGTAAAAAAATAACACATCAACGTAAAGTGAAATACGTTTTCTGCTAAGGTTTGGCTAATTAAGTATCGGGGTAGTTATTAATAGTTTTATTTTTACTTTCTTAGTGGGAAAATAGGGTAAGTTTACTATTATTGCCATTTTATACGCATTTAACTTTTTGTATCCGAGGAAATGCTAAAGATTTTCAGCTCACATAGTACAACTTTCAAAGAATAACATACGAGTAGTGTAAGGATAAGAAAATGCCTTTTATCTACCCGAAAGCCTAACTACCGTCTTCAAACTCCCGTCATTGGAGGAGGTGCTGTCCAGATATAAGAGCGAAAGAAAAAAATTCAAGGACCAAATTTTAGAAAGAATGATTAGGGAAAATAGTGAATATGAACTGCTTCGATTAAATATTGTAATAATTAGATCACTGGCTACGATATCACAAACCCAGCAAATATTCCAAATCTGCCATGCAAGGGCCTTCAAGTCAAAGGTCGGTGGTTCGATTTCCGGTCCAGGTGGAATTTTTCCTAAAGGAATTTCGACGTAATTAGTTCACTTCAATTTCCCAAATTTTACAAATTGGTTTTGTTTTATGCTTTGCCTAGAATAAGAGCCTTCCGAGTTGATCGTATAAAGAATTTTGTACTCTTTGTGACCACATTGTCCTTCATTAACCTTACTTCATGATTGACAGCTTGTTGTAACACCTGCTCCATGATATAGCATGAGGAAAGAGTGGAATCGAGTTTACTCGAGAAGGAGACGGACACTGAGGAGTGATGGACGTCCAAGGCTATACTGCTCGTAGTCTCTGCCTTCCGCATTTACGAGTAGAGTGGCGTAGAGAGACAACACTATGCAACGAACAGGAGCGTTTGAATTTGCAGTCGCTTTTTTATAGCCTAGTACGTACAAACTAGGTAGTGAAGTATTTTCTGGTTCGGGATTTGTCGATGCACCAGCCGTGCAGAACTCGGCAGAGTTTGACCCGGTGAAGAATCCGAACAGACAGCACTTCTAGCATACGCCGGGAAAGTATCAGATTATTTCTATGCAAAATAAATCATCCGTTCTCCTGTCAACGCCACGTAATATACATGGAACAGTTTGAAGTTTTAAACACGAAAAAAATAAGCTAAATATCGTCGAATAGCAGGCAACAATTTTTCTATGGAGTACTCTTACGTGCCTCCTAAGATTTATTTCTACCGTGGCTTTAATTTAAATTAATTGAAGAGTCTTAAAGGCATGAAATTTTTCTTCCCGAATGTCTTACGAACGCACTCGGTATGCTAGAAGCTTTAATCCCAGCGAAATGTTTTTATCTACAGTTGTTGAGGAATTTAGCATAAAATTAGGTATAAAAGGGACTGTGTCCTTTAGATATGATACTTATGATATGAAATTACATCGTTATATTTAAACCATATTCGTAGTAACGGTGTAAAGTACCGTCAAAAATGGGCTCGTGTAAAATAATTAAAAATATAACTTTGACTGTGACGCAGTATCTACCTATTTCACTAATATTATTCAAGAACCCCGCTGAAATTCGCCTTGAATTAAGAAGGCTTGGTGTTGTAACTGGCCTGGTGGTGTAACACACCTCACCGGCAATTGGGTTCAACATCGAGCATCCAGGTTCGAATTCCGGTCAAATGAAATGATTTTTTCATGGCGAATATCACCGTCTTGTTTTATGCCTTAGTGATTTATTTTGCATTGTTCTCATTGTAATTCTCACTCTCAAATCTCACTGCTGCTTTGCGGAAAAAATATTTTTTGCTTGAAAACATTATTTTTCAATTATTATGACGGAAATCGGATGCCTATCCAATGAGGCACGACCTGAATAATATTTTCTTTCCGTGGAGCCATGTTATTATTCTAAGCTTGCTTATATTACGACTGCATTATCGCTTATATACTCAAAATCGTCTGTCGCGTCTTTTTTACGCGATTTGCTTAAATATTTGACAGGTAACCATTGATACAGAGCGAGCGATTCTTCTTGTGGCACTGTTTCAAGGCTTTTCTTGCTTAGATATTGCTTAATCATGCTCCTTGGTGATGGTATGTAATTGGATAATAACAGTTCAATTTAAATTCAGACGACGAAAATTCAAAATAGGACATGGAAAGGCACACCAAATTTCCGATGTTATTGAAATACCATTGACCCCCAAAAATCAGTGTATAGCGAAAATTGGTGGCATTCACCAGTAGATAATTAGAGATCACGAAGGGTGAATCAAGCGTTAATGACCGGGAAAATGTACCGAAGGACTGCCTGAGGAATGTCAAGAGGGACAATTTGCCCCTTTATCCCGCATCTCTTGTATGTTTTCTTTTCTTTGGAGTCATACTCTTCACAAGCGAGTGTCACCAAGTTTCGCTATGCCTTATAAGTTTCCTATAAGCCTAAGTAAGAGAGATACCGAACGGTGATTTAATTGTGAATAAGGAGCACCTTTGATTTTAGCTCTATCACTCGGATTTGAATCCGAGATAATTTCCCCTGTCCAAAAACACTATTCTACCTCACACACTAGTCAGCATTAATCTAGTTATAAGAAAATAGCGAGATGGTTAAACTCTGCACCTTATCTATCTGCATGGTGATTTTTTTTTAAACTGTAGTATTTTTGATTGATCAATTCTTATTTGGTGGAGAATACATGCGATAATCTATTAGAATGAGCATGGTTTTTCCCAGCTTGTACTAATTTGATGCTACTGAAAACATCTATTTCATTCTGCTTCCTGTAGTGAAATTACTCTTCATTCTAAATAAATGGGAGAACATATTTACAACCTAAAAATATTATAATTTAACATTCACTCTCGCAACATTGCCCGATTTCATGAATACGCATCAACCACTGCTTGATTGGCTTTTGAGGCTATTAAGGGATGATGGGTAGGATGATACTTCAGAAGGCAATGCTGATTCTTCATTGTCCTTAGAAGTTTTATGCTGCATAATTGAAGTGGAAATCGTCATAATAGCTTGATGACTAGTATGAAAAAAAACTTGCGGGGGTGGAGAAGAAAGTGATAGGAGGCTGCATTTCCTCTTTTAATAAATTACTCGCCTCGCACTTGAAAGAAAACTGGTAGTCTTTCGCCTTCATTATACGTATACAATATGCAACTTCATGGAGTCAGGTTTCCAAGACGGACATACCATCGGGAAAAAACCAGATAATGTAGGAGTGATAGGAACGTGCGTCGATGAACGGGAAATTGGGGTAGTGAAAGTTTTTCGAAGGGCGAAAAACTCTTTGGAAGTTGTATAAGACTTCCTTGAGAAAGCATGGGTCCCAAATGTATTCTAAGGCCGCAGAATTGGCTTTTGAGCACGGAATGGGATGATAGTCCTCCATTGTGGATGAAACGATTTTACCTTTTCATTCAATACGCATTCGTGCAAGTGATGTCTGCACTTTCTTTTTGCTGGTAGGATCGAGAAAATTTGGTGAAAAGTAAGAGTTAGCATACCTAAAAGCTCCGGAAATTTTTTTCGCAGCCATTACTATAGCTTCTTCGCAAAAAGTTGTGTTTTAAAAGTTTTAGCTATGCATTTATCGAAATCGGAAGCTAACGCTAGTGGTGCAGTACTTTTCGATTATGCCTGTTAACTGTGAAATTAATACTGTGTGTTGAAGTTCTATACTGTAATGTGCGTTGACAATTGATGGCTTTCGCACTTATTATCTTCCAATGTAAGACAGGGAGGATATTACTCGGTGGAAACTGGGAAAATAACCATCCAAATAATAGTAAAGACCATCAATTGCTAACTTAGATAATTAAGTGGGAACCGGGTTTTTCCATCTTCCAGGAAGTTATCAAGTATGTCGAAATTTACCTCTAAAAATATTTTATTACAAAGCATTTCGACAATAATCTGTCATGAAAAATTAACTGATGATAATGTCTCTACCTGATTATGACGAAATAACATCAAAACACTTGTTCAAAAATAAGTGGAAGTGGAAAATTAATTGAGACTAGTGATTTACTACAAAAATATTTACGATGCCTGACCTACAACCGTAAATTTTTATATTATCTGTAGCCAGTGCGATTGAATACATTTTGGTGACTTCTAACACACGAAAAATTTTTCCAATTCTGGAAGAGTTTGGGAAATGGGTTTTGTTTTTAGATTCTCCGTCAAGAAAGAGGATAGAGAAGAGTTTATTCATTGCTACCTGTAGCAAAAAATGTTGTTTCCTTTTCTCCATGTGTAAATGTATTCATCTTAAAATTAAGTTTGAATGCCTAAAACGCAATGAGGTGTTTTCTGAAAATTTCAAATACCATATTGATTTATGTTTGCTGAAACGTGCAATTCTCTTGAGCTTCTGATCCGGTCCGGAGCCCGAAAGAATTTCTCTGCAATAATTCGCCGGGAAAGCATCAAATCCTACATTTCTTGAAACGGTTTCGCGAGGTATTTATTGGAAGGAAACTGACGTAACAATTGCAATATTAACTGATGGGAATTTTTTCTTGAATCGCATATGATTATTTGCTATCGAATGACGATAAACCTACTATCATAGAATATTTTAGTGATTTTGATATGCTTGGGATGTATGGCTAGTCCAAAATGATAGATTTTAGAATGTCTCGCAGATTTGAGGGACGCTCATATGAAACCTTGGGACATGAGGGTAGGAGGAGGGAATAAAAGGTGTTGCTTTTAATGATCGGATACAGGTCTTTCAATATGTTTTTGATTATGTGTGCTCCAGGGAGGAATGTGGTGACAAGGTTAAGTTGGTCAGGTTGGTGGGTCTTGATCCGAGGGTATACATTGCAGTAGGAGGCAGGATTTTATTTAAAAGCAAATTTTCGGGGTACTCGCGTTCTCTGAGGGGGTGATGAAGAGTGTCGATATATTCTTTTAGAGAGGAGGCATTGTATAGAGAGGGAATAAGGGATGGAGCACACAACACACACAACGAAAGGTTCGCCAGTAGGCCACTACAATAAAAAATACACTTAACAGGGGGTGGGGAAAGGAAAGTAAAAAGAGAGAAGAGATATATATATATATATATATTCACATCACCATTGTGTCATCACATTTTATGTGTTTCCTATACTCTTTCTTTCACCACCTGTTTGAACGAAATATTTATTATTTACGCCTGTGAGCGGTTTGAGTGAATGAATGAATGGTTGTATGGCCGGAATGGCTCATTTCTACTTCTTGGGCTCTGCGTGCCCCGAAACGCCTGTTCTGTATCTTTACCACTGTCTGTGTGCCTGATTCAAACTTTGCTTTCCTCTTCTGTGTACGTAATTTCTTCTCTGCCGGTGAGTGAAAATGTCCAGCGCCATCTCTCGGCGACTTTTACGGACTAATCTTGGGGGTGTTTGATTCATATAAACCCCCCGCCGATTCCAGTGTTTCTTTAGTAGTCTAGATAGCTTAGTGGTCAGAGCATCCGGCGCGAAATCGGAAGGTCCGTGGTTCAATTCCCGGTCTAGACGAATTTTTTTCACTTGGAATCGGCCATCATTCCATCTTCACATCACCATTGTGTCATCACATTTTATGTGTTTCCTATACTCTTTCTTTCACCACCTGTTTGAACGAAATATTTATTATTTACGCCTGTGAGCGGTTTGAGTGAATGAATGAATGGTTATATATATATATATATATATATATATATATATATATATATAATAAGTGGATTGGTAATATGAGGCTCTTAGTAGAAAGAAAGGTTCTAAAAATATAAAAATTTATTTGAACGATTTCGAGCGTCTTTTTACATATGTGTTGTGACTAAATATTAAGGTGAACAGCAAGACGAATGAGGTCTTTTTAAATGCTTGACTGAATATACCTCGTCGACTTGGTGTGTATCATTGGGGTGTCTCTTTGGCTGGATCATTGCTTTCCCTGTCCGTATCCCAGTTTACCGGCGCCGATGGCCTGGCCTCCGAATCCGCTTCCGTAACTTCCGCCGTAGCCTCCTCGTAGTCCTCCTCTGAGACCTGAGCCGTATCCTCCACCATAAGAGCCACCTCCGTATCCTCCACCGATGGAACCACCTCCGTATCCTCCACCGATGGAACCACCTCCGTATCCTCCACCGATGTAGCCTCCTCCGTATCCTCCACCAATGGAACCACCTCCGTATCCTCCACCGATGGAACCACCTCCGTATCCTCCACCGATGGAACCACCTCCGTATCCTCCACCGATGGAGCCACCTCCGATTCCGGCGCTGGAGTAACTGGTGTACCTGGCTCCTCCAAGACCTGCGCCTCCTCCCAAACCGGCTCCTCCGAAACCGGCACCACCGAAACCGGCACCTCCGAAACCGGCATCTCCGAAACCGGCACCTCCGAAACCGGCGCCTCCCAATCCAGCTCCTCCCAAGCCACCGACGTTGATGCGTCCGACCACGTATGGCTGAGGCACGACGACCGGCTGGGCGACTGGAACTGCGACCGGACTAGGAACGGGAACCGGGACGGCCTGGGGTACGGCGACTGGCCTGGGGACAGCGACGCGGACTGCTACCGGATGGGGAACGGGAACGGGGTATGCGCGAGGAACTGCTACCGGAACGGGACGGGGAACATTGACGGGAATTGGTTGAGGGACGTGGACGGGAACGGGGCGCGGGACCTCGACGGGAACGGGTATTGGCTGCGGGACGGGAACGGGACGGTTGATGTTGACTGGGTATGGTTGAGCGACAGGGACTGCACGAGGGACGGCTATGGTTCTAACGCTGACTCCTCCGAATCCGGCTCCGCCAAATCCTGCTCCGCCAAATCCTGCTCCGCCAAATCCTGCTCCGCCAAATCCTGCTCCGCCGAGCCCTGCGCCGCCGATTCCTGCTCCTCCCAGGCCGAATCCTCCACCCAGGGCTCGGCCGCCTCCAACTCCCAAACCTCTGCCGTAATTTACCCCAGATCCGTAGCCCAGACCTCCGTAGTTAAGTCCTGCTCCATGGGAGAGGCCTAGTCCTCCGGTGAATCCACCACTGCTTCCCCCATAGCCTAATCCAAATGCTCCGCGCTTTTCCTGGGTCTTCTCAGCGTAAGACAATGTAGCCAAGGCCAGGAGGGTGATGCAGATCTATGGAAGAGGAGATGAAACATAAAGGATCAGTTGTTTTCTCGGTGCATTAACTGAATGAAGGCTTCTCCGGTTTTCCACCGGGTCAGGGTTCCATCTCTGCTGACGCGGTTCGCAACGTTTCGAAGAACGACTAATGCCTTGTGGATAAAGAAGGAGTCGTTCTTTAAAGCGTTGACAAAGATGGAACCACAAGAAGTCTTCTACCAGGAGATAAAAGGTTAAAATTTAGTTCAATTGAAAAGATCGTGTGCTTGAGTGTAGTGAACGTGCTTTTAAAAACTTAACTTAGTCAAGGATAAAAATTGAGCGTTCAAAGTTGACCGTTTAAGGAAGACTTGTACTCATCATGTACGTGTTTATGACCATCGCTAATCCTAGGGACTCCGTAATAATTATTTTTATGTTTTTCTTATCCCACTTATTATTTCAAGTTCACATTCGAGTGAATTGTGAATGTTTTAGTTTTCAGGCATCACTAAATGTTTTACGATTTATCTCATCTGCGTCTACTATTGCGGAACTTGACAGGTTTTTGATGTGTGGATTCTATTCACATTGTATTAAAGATATTAAAATTTATCGTAAATGAAAAAATGTGAATTTCAAAACAACGGAATCTATTGAGATCCCGTTTTTTTTGTATTTTCTTAAACATGAGAAAATTCGGAAAATATGAAATCCCAAGCCAGGATGAAGTTAAACACTCACTCCTATGTTTTAGATTTTATACCTCGGGACAACGTTTAAAAATTTCTTCTTTGACTTCATTCGTCCCTGACCGTTTGTGTTAGCCACAACCCATCTAGAATTTGGATGAGTCGTAATCGCTGAGTCGTCGGAGAGAACCCAACTAAGGATCACTGCACCCGATATCATCACGTCAACCACTCCTTGCCTTGTCGCCACACTTACTTACCAGGACCTTCATGCTGCTGCAGTAATACTCCCCAATGAGTGACTGAAGTGTGAGTATGCCGGAAAGCACAGCCAACGGCCATTATATAGTCAGACGTACCTTCTACTTCATAGGGGGTGGGGACGGTAGGGCGGAAACAAAAAAGGACCGATTCGCGAAGTGGAAGTTGATAATACTTTCGTTTACCGCACCGGCCACGCGAGGTCCACAACCCCCAGGGTACGATCCACCCATCTGCCTTGCCTAAAAAAGACCACCTCTACCCCAGCCCAGCCAACCCACCTCCGTCAACCTGAGCAGACCCGGTTTCCTCGAGTCGACCGCCTTCCAAAATTACCTTTCGCTCTCGTTCCCTACTCAACCTTTCGAGCCAGCGGACGTAGCAGGTTTTTTGACAGGTTTTGGCCCAAGAGTATTTTTTGGGGTGGGTGGTTACGGACGGGGGAGGGAAGGATAGTTATCCAAGAGGAGATGGGGGGGGGGTAACTCACCGCCGGATGGGCGAGATGGGGTGAATGAAGCGAGGAGTTCACTCGTTGACCGGGCTAGAAGGGCGGTGACGTAGTAATTATAAGACATACCTACGCTACCGGCTTCGCGGTGCAGCATAACCGCATTCGCAAATCAAGTCTCACCCCATCCCCGGTGGTCTTCAGTGGTCATGTTCTCCAACCGGTCCAGGGGAATGGTCTTAATTTTCTTTTACTTTTGTTTGATCCACAGAGCTCCACGCGGAAGGGTTAACGTCTTCAAATCTTAAACTTATATTCCTGCCTTTTCCTCCTCCCCCAACCCGATGCGGGCGCTCTGTTTTGTCACTAACCCCACTGAAGCAGTCTGGTTCTCAGCCTTCACGTTAGGTCTCCCTCAGTGCCTTGCCTTCAAATATTCCTCCTTCTCTCATTCTGATTTTGCATATAGTCGCATTTCGAAATTGGTTTGTTCCTCCTTCCCCCGCTATGCAAGTTCTCTTCGCACTTTCTGAGGATAGGGGTGTACCGCCGTAGATGTTCATGTTTGAGGGTTTTTTTTTAATTTAAATCATCATGTATATTTTTTCAATTTTCTTAAAATCTGGATTACTGTGGATTTTAATTTCATTTTTCGCTGTCGTAAGTAAGGTATCAAAACATTTCTTCGCTGCGCGGGCAGCCCTTCTTTCGACAATTCCGGATCTGTGTAATGATCGGTTGACCTCGGTCAGTGCTCTACACCCGTCTCTGTTATATAAGTAAGCGCGCCGATGTTGAGTCTCCATAATATTTTCAAATGGGTCCGTGAATACATCTGTTTGATCCTTCAAACTCCAGTGTATCCTTTCGTGTCTCGATTATCTACATGGTTTTTATATTGTTGATAGGGCGCATTTGAAATCCTATTACATGCAATCTTCTCTTTCATTAGTATTCACGAATGGACGGACTCCTTAAGATTTCTGCTCATTTAAAGCTGATTTGTGAAAATAAACCGTGATCTGAGGCCATTTCCTATTATGGCATGAGTGGGGCTGTCAAGGACACAGTTTTTCTATCAAATATAGAAATGAGTGGTTTTGTAGCCTTTTTCTTGAAAGTATAATTGATCAATTGCAATTAAAAATATTTTATCATTTGTAATTTGAATAAATCTCAAGTCCAAGTGAAATTTTAAGCGCAAAATACCAAACTGTATTTTTATTGGTTTTAAGTTAAATTAAGAAAATACATATGCCAATTAAAATCTCAGTAATGTACAACCAATCACTAGAGGAGATCGGTTTTCATCTTCCTTGTTAAAAAGACCTTTGATGTGCAAAGGTATATTCATCTTTTTATGAAAATAAGTTTACCTGTCATTGCAAAAACTTTTTTCTTCGTCTAACATTGAGAATTTATATACCTAAGTTCTATCCAAACTAAAAAATTGGCCTGAAGCTAAACGTTGTAAGCAGATGAAGGGTGGCTCCAGGTGGGAATTAGTTTTAACTTGGTGTATGCTGATTGGTTAGAAAAATTAGATTGATATCATTCAGTCAACAAACATATTTTAACTTTACTTTATGGCAATTCGGAAAAGAGGAGGGACGGTGGAATATCAATAAAATTTCCTATGATGACGAAAAATTCCCAATTATTTTTACATGCTTTTTTGTTAAATGGAGTTTTTAAATTTTAGAAAAACTATATAATATTCTTTCGCCCATTCCTCGTAGGAAATTAGAATAACATTTTTATTTCCACCCTGGCATTTACTGGAGCTATGGCCAATGTTTAGGAAAGTATTCTTTGGAAATCAACTTGAACTTAGATTCAAAATGCTAAAAAATTATTTCCAGTATCTCAAGATGTATTTAGTACCATTAAAACATTACATATGTTTGTTGCGTAATTTTGGTATACATTACTTTACAGGAGTGGAATTTCACGTTTGGTTTTCTGAAACTCGCTTCCTGAAATATTCTCGTTCTAGTTCTCTCAGATGTCCTATTCGTACTTATTAAGTAATGATTTAATGTAAATTTATCCTATGCCTCGAGACAAATATTATGTGGATGATTTTTTGCCGTGATGGCAAGATTTAGGCACATTTTCTGGTTTTGAGATAGAAATAATCTCAATTTAGTCTAAATTTATTTTCCTTATCTTTTTATTAAGCAAATGTTAAAGATATTTACGTAAAAAGTAAATATATGAACCTGCTTTAATTTTATCATAAATTGGATGAAAATAAAAATATTCCTTGCTTTTTGGCTTAGGCTGGAAATTTGTGATTTACTTTAAAGGTTCATAATTCTTTAAGTCTCTAGGGGTGAGACAACTTGTATTCATTTATTTATGTACCATTAATAATTATCGATAAATATTTGGTATCACCATGTCACATGCTTTCACGAGAGCTCATTAAAAACGCAAACCAGTTAGCTTGTCTTTCCTCAGAGTTCTCCTTTGGAGGTTATCTATGTTATGTTTTTAATAATATTCAAGCCCCGTGGTAGCGGAGGGTGAACACTTCTTTGCTAGATTAAGTGCCCTTGGCTTCAGTTCCGGCAATTTCTCTGGAAACTCTTCGTGGTCAAAGTTGTAATTATCTGCCAGTATCAGCCAGTAGATACAGTCTGGGGGCGTGGTGGCCTAGTGGGGAGAGTGCTAGGCTACTGATCGAAGGGTCCCGGGTTCAAATCCGGGTGAGCCTTCGGACGACCCAGAACAAAAAATCCTCAGAGTGCGAGGTGGCCCAGGGAAAGGAACTGCCCCCTCCTACCCTAAATGTGTGAAATTCACACGTCTGTGACTTAGTCCGGGGTGAGCACTACCCTCAACTATCCAAACCAACTTCGGGTTGAATCACTGAGTGAGATACTCTTTTATCGAAAATTAGGTCGTGAAAGGTATGACTGCCGTCAGGCCGACTTGAGTGCCGAAAACAAAAAGAGATGCTGTGAGTGGACACCTGCCTTGAGGCGAGAGTGAACCTTCTCTCTGTGATTTTGCAACGTCAAGCTGTCTTCACCTTCGATTGACCATGGTACAGTTCCAGGTAAGGGAGAGGATGTCCTGCAAACGAAAGTGTGACGGACGTAATTGGCTCCTTCGGAGCAATCGTTAATGTGTCGCAATCCTCATCCGCATTTAATACCGTAGACCATTTCTGTCTTTTAGCCCTCACCTATTGGAATGGGGCTGTGATTACCGCTCGTTTCTTGCCCCCTCGGCGATATTAATCTTGGAAGGGAACAGTAGCTTATCCTGGATATTGAACTACCCGAACGATTTTGAATCATATTTGCATCCAGTAACATGAACGGTCTCCTCCTTTGATTGTTAAATAGCTGAAAGAAATTGCTATGCGTATTATTTGTTTGTTTATGGGCGATTTTTGCTTTCAAAAATCCTCACATTATTGATTACGTTATGTACCTAATTGTATAAAGAGTGTTTTACTTTATGCTTACTTAATCTATGAAAATATGGCGTCTAGTTTTTAAATGTTTAATATGGAGTCCAACCGATTTCTATCAGCTCTGAGAATCCTCATTTTTTAATCTAAGAAATATTACGGAGCGAAATTATTTTTTTATGATGCTTATTAGTCAAAGTAGTGCAATGATTTTTCATCGGGAACTTCGGTTCTCCATGGCATTATTTCTCACTCTGCCATATCCATTTACGGAACAGTTTGGATGAAATTACGATGCGTTAAATGTGCCAGCAGGGAAGAGTAGGTATATCAATTAATGTTTTCATCTTTATTGATTAAATATGTATTTATCAGGTATTTATTAATTTTGATTTTTCTATCCATGCTATTCAGAATTTTTCCTAAATGTTAGTGTTTGGAGATGGGCGTCCTGAAAAAATGAAACACTATAAGCCTTTGAAACCTTTATATGCATTCTTTTATTTGATTTAAAAGTTTTTTTTCAGTAATAATTATTGTGTTTGGGCACAAATAGTACACATAAAGACGAATTTTCGACATTTTCTGGTAGTATTTGTACAATTATCCTTAAGTCAACATTTAGGTATAGAGTCACTAAATTTTATTCCATATGTAAGCTTAATGAATGCCATTCAGGAATTGAAAACGAGGAGCGTTCCTTCATGTCAACCAGCTTAACTCGCCTCCACAGGACAAGGACGTAGCTTACAGTCGCTAGTTGCACTAAATAGCATTATTTTTGCTTTGAGTGTTCTTTGAGGGCAACTCTCTGCGACCTTGATGTTACTAGTTGACCATCAACATATGACCAGGCTTAGTTATTAGAAACTGCTGATTTTAATATTTATACCGAGTGGTACGGAGGCTTCCGCGGTGATTAATTGGAAAAGTATTTGTATTGTCCGCCCAAATGGACCAACGCGGCCTTAACCCGGAAAATACTTTTCCATTTATACCGAGTGTTAAGAGAGCTCTCACGTGTTTCATTGAGCCAACTGTTAAACATGGAAAGACCTATTACTATATGTATTGTCTGAGAGAATTGATGTGAAAAAATAGCTCAAAATTTTCAAGAGGTCTTTATTAGAGAACTAATACACACAAGTTGACGAAATTTGCATTGACTTGCGGAAGTAGACACAAAAGAAAACAATTGTGGGGAAAGTTTTAACCGGCTAGTAACTTACCCGAGTGAAAAAAATATTTTTCTCCGTCATCAGGGTGTCAAATAGCGAGAGGAAGTCGAAGAAAGTTTTCTTTATCAGGAATTGGAAATGAAATACTTTGGTGCCACATCATCGACCAGTGATTATTTACAAAAGGAGGTTACTGTACACATCACGAAAGGAAGCTCCGCAACGGAATTTGGAGGGGAATGGACGTATGAACGGAAACTACAGTGAAAATATACTAGGTAGTTATGATGAACAGAAGCCCTCGCAGTTGTGGGTTACAACAAGGATAAGTTGTCCCCTGAGCACAATAGGAATAAAAAACTCCACTATGCTGTCACTGAGAGATGAGAACAGCCGGGGAAACATTGAGACCCATCAAGACAAGAAATTTGGAAAAAAGGCGCTTGTGTAAAACATATTTTTGCCGCGTGGATGAACAATAGATAAATGGAATGTAATAATTCTATGTTGCTATTCCAAGCGATCGAATGAGAATATTTTAAGTAGGAAGAAAAAACTTCTCAGTTGGATGAAGATCTTTTGTATTTTTTATTCTGTGGAAAATGGCGATTTAAAAAATGGAAAAACTACTATTAAACTATTCATTTCGTAATTAAACAAAGAAGAAACTTCAAATAGCATTGATCCACACTGTTTTATTGACAAGACCGAGCCAGGTTGAAACGGAAAACCGTCATTTTCATGGTGTCTAACACCAGCAAAGCACCTGTATATATATATGCCTCTTGTAAGGGATCGGGAGAGAAAATTAGGAGTAGGGGCGGGGGAAGGGGGTAGTATAAGGATTGGACGGAGTGGGCAGGATTGGGAAGTGGAGGAATTTTAAGTAAGGAATAAAAACATCATCTAGGGTTAATTTTGAAGGGAGGGGGGGGGGTGAAAGTTGAAGGTAACGAAACCAAGCAAACCTGATACCGATCAGTCCAACAGAACAATACTCACACAATGAACACGGTAAATGGCACTGAATGGGATGAGGGGTTGGGATGAGTTACTCATGTATGAGTGAACCTCTTAGAGGAAAGGCGACGGACAGAAAAGGAGAATGATCATAAAACATGTGGTCATTTAACAAACGTGTTCGTTGAATTTACGTTACGTTGAATTTACGTTACGTTGAATTTCAAACATTTACAGAAAATTTAACCAGCCTCCCTCACTTTCAAAATTAATTAAATTAGAGGGAGAAAAAGACGTCGACAACTTTTACAAATACCACTGAAATTTATTGAAACGCGGGTCGAGTTTCAATAAATTTCAGTGGTATTTGTAAAAGATGTCTTTTTATCCCTCTTATGATCGAATACGATCAAGTAAACCTTGAAAAAGGAATTGCTCTAATTAAATTAGGTTTAAAATCACTAATATGTCCTTTTTATAAGAGGTGTTTAGCAAAATTAGACGAAAAATCACCTTTTTCCTCACACTTATAATGTTCTTTAATTCTAGTCCGAAAACTCCGTCCAGTGTGCCCTGTATATTTCGCTTGGCACTCATTACAAGATAGGGCATACACTCCACTCCTCATCCACTTGTCTTTGGAATTACAGAGAGGTTTCGCCACAGTAGAATGATTCTAAAATGAATGTTTAAACCTTTGCTTCGGTAGCACTTTTAAAAGTTTATATGTCAACTTCCCCCTAAAAGTTAACTTACACCAACGATTGGGATGATTAAAATATGGTAAAATCTGATGGCTGATGGATACAGATGGTAAAAGGGAAGATGTTAAAGTAACTGCCTGCTTTTTGCGTTTTTTGTCCAGTAAAAATAAAATCAAGTTTCTATCGTAACCATTAAAATTTAAATTACTTCGCGACATGGGAATGTTAACCTGGCGATACAACATAGAGTGAAAAGCAGAAAGGGTATGAGAGCGGTTCTGACACGAGTCCGCGGGGATTTCAGCGTCTGTATGTTTCCTAAAAATTGACAGGTCATCCATTTTTAATGTTTATTTTCAACTAAGGTAATCGTCAAATCGAAAAAGTTAATTTCCTTTTCCCCAACTTCCAGAGTAGAGTGGATGTTTTTTGCAGATTGTTTAAAATTAAAGTGAAGCTACCCAATTTTCGTTTGTGACCCAACCAAATACATAAAATATCCTCGACGTAATTTCCTTAATCCCCCTCCCCCGCCCCTACTTCTAATATTCTCTTCCCCCCTCTCTTACAAGAGACATACAGGTGCTTTGCTGGTGTTTGACACCTTGAAAATGACGGTTATCCGTTGAAACCTGGCTTGCTCGTGTCAATACAACAGTGTGGATAAATTAGTACTCTTGTTTAAAGACAAAATTAGTTCTTTTCTACAAAATTTTGTAGAAAAATGCTAAGTTTGTCTTTAATCATGAGTACTAATATAATTATCTTCTACGAAGTGAAGCCTGCCTCTGTCAAGTTTAGTGCGGAAAAATACTATTTGAAGTTTCTTCATTCTTTAATTATGAAAGATTTCCACAATCTCAAGCCTGAAACTATTTGTTTAGTTATTAATTTCGTAGATTTGTGATTTTATGCTCATGCTCTACATAGAAACTGATCAAAGAAATAAGGAAATTTTCTTCTAGCCTCTAAGGTGTTGGTCTGACATTAATTTATTTAACCTTTTTCACTGGGCTTAGTCTATTCGACATCTATTTAAGCTATAGTTTGCACGATTACTGGAGTAAAACTCGCCGGAAACTTGAAATATCAGCTAATTTTTATGCTCAGAACCATAAAGATTTCCTTTTTCGCATTTTATCACGATTCAGGGCCTGACCTGCGCTGTGGACAACCGTTGTGGGAACTTAATTTTTCCGTCGTGGGGGTTATTATTTTGAATTAAAAAATATTAATCCTGATTTCATGTGTTGGCATCAACCAGTAATATCTTAATGGCTGTCTCACGAACCAGAAAAAAGAACCATTTTTATCTCATCCAGTTCATCATCAAAATTTATTTTAAAAATTGGCCTCATTAACCAAATTACTCGCATATTTTCTAATTTTGCCGTAAGGGAGAATCAAAATCATTTAATGGCTGGTGACAGTGGTGACCCATTGAGACCACACACTACACTTACGGCTTGCTAGGTGTGCGTGTATCTGGTGCATTGGAAGTAGGTCTATGGGGTACTATTAATGTTAGTCTTGTGATTTTCATTTACTTTTTGTTCTTTAATCCTGATTTCATGTGATTTATGCCGAAAAATAACTTATAAAAATAATTTCTGCCCTAAAAAATGATATTAACTTTTAAAAATTCTTATCTATTTTACGTTTTTAATGATAACTTTCTCAGGTTTAGTCGCGGAAAAGTATATTCCTTGCTGTCCAGTAACATAAAAATTCGACTTTGATGACAAGAACTTTATCGTGCAAGCAAAGTTAATTATCAGATTCAAATAAATATTTTCATTCCCATGTTAAATCTTGGTGTTAAGTCAATGTATAATTGATCCTGCGTAATGAAATAAGTATATTAGGGAGAATATTCGCTCTCCACGCTAGTAAGAGAGCATGAAACTTAAAGGCGAGAATTACTATTTATGCTTGTATTGTAATTGCCCAATTCATAGTTATATGTGAGAACTTTATGAAAATACTTAGGCATCATGTCCCATTTAATTTTATGTATAAATAGTATTGCATTATATTGTTAGACTTGACTGAAATCATCCATTGAAGTGTTTTTAGCATTATTTACGTTTTAGTTAACCTAGCACATTTAAGTATTATTCTCATTCCTCTATTATGTTATACTTATAGTCTATTTTTGTTGATTAACTTTTTTGTTTTACTGATATTCTTACACCTCCGAGTTATTCGCTGGAATAGTAGCGTTTAACATTGATGAGGAAGTAGAATGAGAAAACACTGCTCCACATTTTACATAATTCCTATCCTTCCCTCGATGTAACTTCCGTGACGTCTCTTCCGCTTTCAGATGTGCACTTTCACTCGCGGTCCCGAAGATATAATTTTACGACAGAGTGGTTAATTTGCCACCTTTGGATTGGAAGTTTTTTCTATGCTAAACAACTACTGGGTCGGGCAAAAAATGTTTTAGTTGCCTCATTGATTGAGGGTAAAATATTTTTGATAACATCCCAAATTACCAGATTGGATAAGATGAGAATGAAATGTGAGGGTGACAAAAGGGAAAATGCTAGAAAGGGATGTGGACAAGGAATTTTGTATGGTATGAGTGGAGGTAAACGATAAGAATACTTTAAAATAGATGTGAAATACTGTAAAATGCTATAAAACCTAAGTGAATGATCGAGGAACCGCCCGCGATCGAGGAAAAAAGTTGAAAATGCAATCAATTTATTTGTTTTATTACCTATGATGATTACCAACAGTGAATTCGGAGAGGTATTGGAGTGGGGAATCAGTTCTTCTCCTAATCAATAAAATATCAACCGCGTGACGACGGTATCATATTTCATAAAAACTGAGGAAATGCTGCTGAAGTTTCTAAAAAAACAAAATACTTAATTTTTTACGAGGTTGAAACGTAAGCTTGCAATGCTCAAGGCTACCGACTCGAGTTGGTTGTGGTGTAAATACGGTACATATACCCATGGAACCACGGATTATAAGCTTAAGAATGGGATAACAGAGCTACCGCAGTCTCCGCGGCCTAAAACATATTTTAAGAATATTTGTGGGAGTTGGCTATTCAGTGACACACAAAATAAGCAGAAAATGTGTGAGATTTTTTCAAATTTGCTTAGTACACTGTACGAATGTTCATATCATTTTACATTGTTTGCAAAAATGTCTCATGCAATTAATTTTCTAAATTTCTCCTCTCTTGGGAGAAAATTCCCGCGTCATTCATATGAATAAGTAATTTTGAACTAATAATGACGAACTTTCCTTTTGGGGAAAGCACAGTAAAAAGAGCTTAGTTTTTCGGATATATGCCAAGGAAACCGGCTGTTTTTAAAAATAATGTTCTAAATATTGACCTATCTTTGTATGCTTCCTGAGCTTTTCTCACATTCATGCTTCGCTTCATACACGCTCTGTTGTTCTTAAGCCTCCTAATATTTCTCTCCCTGAAGGTCTCCACCGCATTCAGCCATGACTTCGTCGGTCTGCCCCTGCATTTTCCCCATTCACTCGTCTATCATATATCTGTTTATATATTTAACTCCTATCCATTCTTTTAGTACGACCAAGCCAACAAAGCATGCTCCTTTCATATACATATGTCCATTGCCGGTGTATCCATTTCACATCATTTATCACCCACTTGTTTCCAAATTTATTCCTCCTACTGTTACCACAAATATTTCTCTTATACCTCATTTCTACTGTACTTAGCCTATTTTTATACTTACGAGTGCCAAGATAAGCATAACAAGTGGAGTAACACTTTAGTATACTACGAGTTTTGCTTCCTTTGGATAATTAGCAAATTGCACCCTCACTTCAGCATTTCACTTGATACTACATCTACGCCTGCAGCCTTCCCATTCTTCAACATTATCGCAACCGTTACGACCTCATCCCAAATGATCTGTACTTCTCTATTGGTTTCTCCGATTTTTAGAAGGCTCGCCTTCATTGTCTCCGCCATTATTTTATAAATCTTCAAATTACTATATCAGTTTCTGATTTTGCAAACAATCTCACCACTTTTCCTTTAATTGCATCCATTCTCATGCTCTCTCCTTGCTTGTTCCTTTACCGTCATAATCATTGTGCTTGGTGTGCGTGACGATGATAGCTTACTAAAGCTGATGGCACCTCGAGAATATTCATGCTAATACGACGGACGATCTATCATATACTTTCTTAGGATGTAAAGATTAAACTGAACCATTTAAAGTAACATACTACCGCGTAGTGTTTAATTTATCGAATGGGGGAGTCTTCTATTCTGTTTCTGCCAAAGTATGCCATAGAATTATTTGGTCACACAAGGTTAGTTGGTCAATGCTTCTTGAGGTCTAAAGCTCTTTTTTCATAAAAACCTTAATTTTATCACGTTGATATAAATGCTTTCAAAGCATTTGTATCAACGTGATGCAGCATTTTTTATCTAGAAAATAAGGTTCTTTCATCAAACTTTCTTCCTGCATATTCTCTGCTTCTCCTGACTTCTTTTCTTAAGACTTACTTAGATCAGAGGATTTTTCTTACCTTATTTAACAATAAAACTATGAAACTCTCCACATGTACCATACACTGTACTGTATATATATACTATTCACTCTGCTTACATGTGTATGCTCGGCGATTTTGAAAACTTTCAACTCATCAACGCACATCACGTTCATGTGTTTTTGTAATCGGAACACCTAAATCACACTCTTCATTCCTTTCCCTTTATCCGCATTTGAATTGTTTTTTTCATGTGCCATGTAACTTCCTAATTTAGCCTTCTATCAACTGATAAATGATTTATTTTAGAAAGGATCCCTAAGTTTGCTTCTTAGATTTTGGTGGGAAGAAACCCTTTGATACAGATAGCTGAATAATTTTTTATCTGAATAATCGTAAACAGAGGTTACGAAGACATGTTAATATCTCACATATTCCCAACCTTTTCCTTGCAAACGATATTCAGGAGCCCATTTTTATCGTGTGGTTTCTCAAGCATCGGTACCGTATTTTTGGTATACGAAATTCATACATTTACTTTCCATCCATTACTTTTTATCTTATTTCTTCTTTTCAGCTACTCATATTACACAGCTATCCATGAAACGGTCAAATTTCGGTGCCGCAGCCTTGTTTTATGCTCTCCTTAATTTTTTTATGAACTCGGAGCATCGTTCTCTCTTTCTAAAAACCTTGATGATTCTTGTAATATCTTTATGACAGCAATTAGAAACTACATTATCACTCCTAACGGTTTCAAAATCTTCCACAATGGTGTATACAATGATTTCTCTACGGTAGCGTTGTTGAAAACATAAGGCACGATACAATACTATACTCTCACGCTCTTAGAAGCATTTTTTCTCCAACTTATTTCTTTTCTTCAGGTACCAAAGTTTTCATGGCTACTTTTGGACAGTTATATTTTCCTCATGACCCATCTTCATTTCTCACTTTTAGCCTGTTTAAGAAGCATTAAATTTTAGGATTTCAATTGCATTTTATTATTTTTGTCTTTATCGAGAAGAGTGTATTCTGAAGTATTAAGCCACCTCACCAGTCTGACAACTTATCAAATTATCCTTTTTTTCATTGTTCGAACTGTTTTGTAGGTCGATTTCCACTGGAATCTCGATAAGCCACATTTGGATCGTGTTCCGTTTTCCAAGGAGCTAAATAACCAGATACTGACGCCCGAGGCGGGATTCGATCCCCGACCTTTCGGCAGGCCAGTGGACCTGTTTACGTACCTGACTCAGTCATCCGGTATATCTACTTGCTTACGCGCACCACTTTATTTGAAGTCCACTTTCCAACTTTTTAGACCACTAAATAGTGGTTTGGTAAGAATTCCGCACCCATTATTACCACCTAGTATGCTTCGCTGAGTTTCTCAGTTCGTCATCAGTCATGATCTTAGAACCATCTGCTTGCGATGCATATAAATGAATTTTTTATGCAATGTCCATGTGTTTGAGGGAAAACGTACATGTTTTTAAGCATGCTACGAGTTTTCACCATTATCTTTTACTCTAAGATCACCCAAGGGCACCACCACTTTCTCAGAGAAACCCCTTGACAGCGGACCAGCTGCTCATGCCTCGTTGTCATTCTCTCACCGGGGTCGTGGCCTTCCGTGACTCGTCTCATTTTTTATGCACAGCTCTTCCCTTGCCTTTTTCCCTCAGCTCTTCCATTTCCTTTGCCTTATCCGGAAAATATTGCCTACACTCCCTGGCTCTTTTGCCGGAGTCTTAGCCGTAATTCTGAAGCACCGCCATTCATTATAACCGAAACACGCCCCTTTGGCCATTCTTTGCGAGCACATTGAGCATAGATGAATCCCACTTAAATTATCTATTTACCTTGCTTTGTATCTCTATTATAAACGTCACCTACATGCCAGAAAATTCTCTAACTAATATCTCCGGGTTGGTTTCTGGAATACCTACTCATCCCTACAGATGAAGTTAAGTATCTGGGAGTTACGATAACCTCAAACCTATCGTGGGGAACACATATAAGAAATATTTGTGGCAGAGCTCTGAAGAAGCAAGGATTCGTCAAGCGTATTGTGGGAAGATTCTCAGATGAAAAAGTAAAAGAGAGGTGCTATTTCGCACTCGTCCGGCCACACCTTGAATATGCAGCAAGCATATGGGATCCGGTGCAGAAAGAATTAATTCGGGAACTTAATAAAATACAAAGGAAAGCTGCGCGATTCGTCAAAAACTGCTACGGGCGTACAGACAGCGTTACGCAGATGTTAAACGAATTAGGCTGGGAGCCGCTAGAGACTCGGAGGCTGCGCGCTAGGCTTAGATTACTTGAGCAATTGAGAATAGATATCTTTCAGAGCGACACGGAGAACATCATATTAGAACCCCACTATATTTCCAGGTCCGACAGAAACGATAAATTAAGAGAGATATTTTGCCGAACGGATAGGTATGGGAATTCGTTTTTCCCCCGAACAATAAGGGACTTTAATAAATGCAAGGCGTAATTTCATAGAGCGTTTCCTTTTTATATGTAAACGGCTGGTGTCCTAACACCCCCCGCCACACGCCTATTGAGGCGGCTTGCGGGGTAGTATGTAGATGTAGATGTAGATGTAGATGTACAGAACATTCGTCGGAATTTTCGATTCGATTGCTCTATGCTATTCTTTGAATGATGTACGGTGTGGAGTTCTGATATTCTTTGTCTAATGTACGGTGTGGAATAATGCCATCCCTTGAATAAACGGGTAACATATAAAATTCATCGGTTCCAAACGTCTACAATCCGCCGTTCGAATTGTTTTCGTGATTTGTAACCAATCCGCAGTGTCTAAGGGACGATTACTCTTTCCTAAACGAGTAAGGTTTATTTTTTGCTTAGTTAATAGAGCACCTGTCTTTGATCATGATTATATGGCTCAATTCTGGATGAAGCCTCATACGACACATCCATTTGAGACCCTAGGAGAGTGAATTCTTCGGCATCAGATCCGAATGGGGAAGCTCTGTATATGCAGGAAAAGAAAACTCCTCCCTACTTAACTATTAGGTATTTTCATGTATTTTGGCTCAGTACTTAATGAGCTACATCACCAGCCAAATGTATCATCATGGCTAAAGACTATGGTTTCCCGCAGTTAGGAAGGTGTAAATTAGCTAACACGTAATTTTTAGCATTGAAAGAAATTCGACGTAAGAACAAAAACGCCAAATCTCTTTCGTGCTAGAAGTACTAACGCCGTCTTTTGTAACTATTAGTATTCAAGTATTATTGGCGTAAATATACTATAAATTGTAGAGCAAAACGTTTGAAACTAGTTTATCAATTTGGTTGGACATTAGGGGTAGAAAAAATTAATTATTTGTATTTTCACGATAAAACCCGATTCATGCGCAGTTTCGTTGGCATTTGTACTTGAATTTATATAAGTCTTGTATGGAAGCAGTCACGAATGAAGCATTTGAAAGAAAATGCTACCTATAGGCTAATGTTTATTCACGATGGAGGGGCTTAAATAAGTGACGCTTTATTTCATGCCTTAGTATAGAGCGGTGTCGTAGTATAGATAAGAGTTTAATGAAGTTTACATATAAAGCCGTAGTTTTTGCTCCACATGTGGTATAGATGAATGTCATTGAGGCATTTTTGAGTTAACGTCCTTAAAAAATTCATGCTGTAACCAATGATAGGAATGATTGAAATCTTTCTGTACAATAATAAAAATTGACAACGCATCACTCATCTTGATATTATATATTCAGGATAAGTAGTCTGTGTGCACAAAGAATATTGTGCCGTCATGTCAGTTCTTGAATAAAACACCACCTTCCTGTTTGTTTTTCAGGGATTATTAGACATTTATCTTTTGCGTAATGTGTTTTCAAATCTTATTTTCTTCTTACTTTTTGAAAGTGTGGCAACCGAGTCAAGAATAATAGCAAAATATGGTCAGAAAAAAGCTGTTTGAGCATAATGAAAGAGTAAATACGGTTCAATAACAAGCAGTCAGTTAATCAGTATTCCGTTAACGGTTAATATTTCTCTATGAAATTTCTCAGGCGGCACTTTGTTGACGTGTAGAAATAAGCCTATGTCTTCTTTTATTTAGTATGTTGAAACAGTTTCAGTTAACCATTAGTTATACCAATTGATGAGCCATACCTATCATTGACCGTTTTACCAGAACAGCTGGCGAAGAACCGCGTAGTTTATAATTGTAGTGAGTGTTATTATGTTTGCTTTACACTCTCCAAAACAAAAATAAAGATGTTGACATGACAGAGAGTGATTTAATCGAAAGTTAATACTTTGGTTTAGCTGAAACTTTGTGTTGCACGTTAATCTATTCTTAAATCTCATCGTCATATTAGTAAAATATTTTTTCAGGGTTTACTTAAAGTTATAAAGAGATTAGAGCGATGCGGAGAAAACTTGCCAGTGGTGAAGAAAAGAAAGGTTAAAGAATTGAAACTTAGCGTGGTTGTTCGTCATTTAATCAGCAAAGAAGAGTATGTGTACTCGGTTGAAAGATTAAATTAGCGAACCCAATGGTATCTTAAGTGGTTTATCTAATGGGTAAGGAGTATTGGCCTACCTGGTTGAAGCGCTAACCAGTTAATCGGTAGATAACCGATGGTATGATGTCGAGTAACCTTTCTAACGGTTTGTATTACAAAATGTTTTGGGAAAGTGCTGAGTATTTTACTACACAAACATAAATAACTTCTACGAAACGAATCCTGCCGCTGCCAAGTTCTTTCAAACGGTTCGTCATAAATACGACCTTCTGGCAACCCAAGTATCAAGCTATCGCGGGTGGGACAAGGATGTTGTATTTTCCGGCATTGTTAACTGAGGTTAAATCGTGTGATATGGCCTTAGCTGTTGACGCGCCATGAACTGACTTCCACTTATTCCTTTGGATGGAGAAGATCTTTGAATCCCTTATCCCCATGTCGCCTGCTGCTGGTTGAAAGGTTTCAGTATCAGCTTTTGGAAAGTAACCTGCTTCTTTAAGACAACCAAAGAAATCACGATGAGTAGGAGATTTTTCGATATTATACTGCTTGCAAAGAGTGGCGATAATATTTTTGTGTCCAAACTTTAAATTAAATCTCTCATAAACTTGTCAAAACTGCATCTCTTAATGAAGAAAAAAAATATTTTTGTTTAGATTCATCAAACAAATGTAAGATCTTAAAAAATGGACGTGCGATTAGTACCGTGGAATGTCGGCGAGGTCAATGCTGAGTTTCCATGAGCGCAGTGATTGGCAATTTTTTAAATTATTTTAAAATCTTCAAATACCTATTGTTTTTCAGGGTGATCTAGTTAAAATGTTTGTTTGTCAATAGATCAGCCTTGACATGATGGTGATTTAAGGTATCTGTCGAAAAAGTAAGTGGTGGCAGAAGTTGGTAGGCAAACAAATTATTGCCTAGAAGAAACAAAACCTTCGCATCTGTGGTATAATGCGTTGATGAATCACCAGTCGTAAAACTCCAGTTGGAGACGTTAGCTAAGCTGGAGAGAGAAGTCCAGTGTCATGTGGATGAATAGTGATTTCTTTCCACCGAGTAAGAGTTAAAAATTGGAGAAAAAATATCTTTGACAATTTTCCAAAGGAAACGTGCGATCGTCACCGACCAATTTCCCTCGAGCAATTTTTTTTTTTTACAAAAGTGGGATGGGGAACCAGATGTTGTATTTTTGCGAGGGAAAGTATTGGGGGTATACATTAACTCCTCCCTCTAGATCTGAATCGACAGAAACTTGTCTCGTAACCATAAGCTTTCGAAATGGAGGTGATACTTATCACTTGTTTTCTCTTGGACATTAATTTGACTGTCTCTACTAAGTACCTTAAAGAACTGTCCCTGATTTAAAAAATGCCAACCCACGGATCTATGAGCGATGTTCACCTCCTGTTTTTTTGACATTGCTGAGAGGTGGAATGTTTTCAGAACCGTAAGTGCCTGCCTAAACTGCCTGAAATAGTGTGTGGTATGAATTCAGTGATTTGTTGTCTTGAAAAAAGATGCATGGTTTGAGCATTAATATAATTATTGTATTGGTAATTACATCCGCACTGTAATAAAAGGAAATAATGAAGCAATTAAAACAAGGATTTGGATAAAAGTATGGAATATTTGCAAAAGTCACGTGAAATCATAGAGGTTACTTGATATATAGCATTGAACCGTTAAGTGTCGAATGAAATGAATGCACCTATGCCTGATAGTAAGTTTATGTTATAGGTATGCTACTTATTTATAGTGTTTAGGATAATCCTCTGCATTATTATTTAAGCTTCAGTTTTATTCTTTGCCTGTTAGTTATTGTTAGCATTTATCGTTGTAATATACTTGCGATTACGTAGAATTCCCTGACTCATGGGGACTAAATAATATTTAAAAATCTATGTGGAGGATAAAGTAAAATGAATTATATGATTTAGTACGTTTACATACCTTTAATTCCCGGAGTTAGAATTATAATGACGCTTTCAGTCCAAGAAATAATAGAGAATGAATATTAATAATCTATTTTGGTTTTTTACGAGTTTTCATAATAACTTAGACTTTAAATAGTGCTAGATTCTCTCTTTCAGCAGAAAGGATTTTTTAAATTTCTTTTCTTTAGGTAATCAACAATTTTTATTGCCGAGCTGGCTATTCGGGGAGGCGACCGCCTACTAAGGACATTTGCAGCATTAAGGAAGGGTGGGTGGAGAGAGGGGAGAGAAGCTGGCGTCGTAATTGGCCTGATCTTTAAGATAGGCGCCAAGGGATCCTCAGATTAACGTCCCATCCGACGGACGGAGTATTTCACTTGAATGCACATGCCATTAAAATAAGGATCAGCATTTCACTAAAAATCTTCGCCACTGTAGAGATCCGTAACCTGAGGATATGAAGCCCTTACTCGAACCACCATACGCCAACCCGTTTCTGTCAACCATAATAATGCTGAAATGTGCATATACTTAAAGTGAATTGCTAAGTATATAATTAAATAGCTGCCCACCCACCTCAATGGCGTGTTAGTTATTGCCATAAGCGCTCCTCGCCGAAACTTTGATCTTAATTGAACCGAGAAATCGTGCGTGCAATTAACGAAACCGTAAAACTTCCAGACCAGTTTTCCTCCCTCCTCTCATTTCGCGGTTGCTCTTTCGGACAAAAGACTTCCTGGCGCGTATCACCTAATTGGAAGCGAGTTGAGTTTCTTCCGTGGGCCAGCAGTAAATTATCCCCACGACCGACGACACCCACGCCTCAAAGAAACATGCGGTGCCTAACCAACCGCTCGTTGGACTCGGGAAGCCACGGAGTGGACCTGTTCCTTTGAACTTCCCTTCAGTTTTTCGCACCCGCCGATCGTGTCCTACGTGTCATGCTGCCGAAAGAGAGAGAAACACCTGATGATTCACGTCAGGAAAAGGGAGGCTAAACGGTGGTTCCTTCGAATAATGCTTTTTAATTTAAAAAAATCAAACTGTGGCTCTTGGCGAGAAAAAAACCCTCTGTATAATGGAGTCAAATAATCCTTTCTTTCCAAGCTAACTTTTGTCACAAATTGAACTTGGAATTACATAAGCTTTAAGACACAGCTTTGTAAAATTTAGGAAAAATGCGCTATTTTGCTATGCACGAATTCCCGTAAATGATCGTGAAAATATTTTTCCGTGCACGTGCTTCTTTAGAGGAAAGCATGTTTACTAGCTTTTTACTTTTTACAAAATCCCAACTTTTTTCGCAAGTCTTTCGTTACATCCACTATACTCGAAAGTGTATGAGCTGTCAGACGGAAAAGTGTAGTAAATAATTTTTTTGGCATTTTTTATTTAGGTGTGCAAAAGCATTTGTTCTGTTTTTTGCATGGGTTGTGTGACTATAGCTTCAGTGTTTGTCGCCAGAATGCTGGAGTTAAGTTGAATTTTTTCTTCTTAAGCCTCATTTTACAAGAATTGAAATTTTTATCTACACCAATCTCGCCCACAACATAAAAAATGCAAAAATGGGTGAAACCGATGAATCATAAGGAGAAAAATAATATTACTCTGTGTTTCCAAATGCCGTCTTTGCGCAAAACAGAAATATTGGAACGAAAGTATTTCAAATAAATCGAATGATAATGAAATGAAGGCGCCTATCCTTAGATTTGGAGTCTAACGGAGTTACCACTAATTGAAGTCTTAGGCCCAATTTTATAATATCTGGTACCTACACGTTAACCACGAGATGCCGTAGCCTTTTCGTTTACTTTATGTTAACTTTAAGAGTTCGGATATTATAATATTGCATTATACTGCCAATTAGGTGACGCAAACCTTAAACATGGGAGAACATATTGCCAGTGGTTTTCATACAGAGTAAATAATTTACTAGATATTATAAAGCCAGGACTAAATGTGTTAGGTGTTAGTTTAATTGAGATGGCTCCGTAGTCAGCCCCTTATGCTGAACACCGTACTCATAGAAATTAAGTAAGGTTATTCTTTGGATAATCTCCAAATTTAGTGCGCTAATTTCCCTTGCCGGTAGCTGAGGCTTGTGATCAGTGAAGTATTTCTTTATGCGACACGAATGAAAACGTCTTATATCTCATTTTTTTGCCACGCAGTCGCGAGGGAAACCCCTTAAGCTCACAGTCACGCCCGCGTGGTCCCCCTCGTCGTTTCGCATTATATCCCTTCTTTCGCGATCGCGTTTGACAGCGACCCACTCATACACCATTTTGCCACTCCTCCGCCCACCCACTCAGGGATGGGCGCTTTGATTTCACTTCCCCTGCGCCTTCTTCCGTCGACTCGCTAGACTGGTGCCGCCTTCGCCTGTCCTCCTCCCTCCACCGTGCAGCTTTCACCTTCACCCAAATGTATCACCTTTGTCACTCCTCTTCCCCTTACCTCCCCGCTTTTATTATCCCCTTTTGTTTCGACCGAGTGCCAATTATAGACCCTCGTGCCGCGAAGGCGAGGTGCCCTCACGTTATACTCCCGACATCATATCCTTGTATATTTATTCATATGGGTGTTGGTTTTTATAGCTGCCAGCGAGATATCCCTTGTCACATAAAAATTACCTTTTTTTAAATCGTAGCCCGTTATCGCTTTTTCACTTCCTCTGCTTTCTCAAAGCTCTGTTTCTGCGTCTGTTGGGATATAAAATTGCTCCGTAACTATAAGTTCGTTATCGTTAGAAGTTGTAAAGTACAACTTGGTACTAGCTTTCAATCATCTGTGGGTAGGGCCTACAGTACCTTGGATACAGCATCTAATAGTCAAGTCCACAAAATAAACTGCCGAACTATTCAAGTTAGTGCCTTGAATGAATTGGCCGATCACCCCTCCGAATTCTAAATGCCCAATTGTGGTGATCAATACAAACTGATATTTCAATATTTGCGAGCAGTTATATCGTTATTTTCCAATCTTTCTTATTTCTTATATAGGCTCTGTAAACCAAAGGTCCCTGATTTGATTCCCGGTCCAGCTTTTTCCCAAGGCAATTTATACGTATTTTTATCGCCAGTTTAGGTAGAATTGAAAATAGCTTCAACTATTCTTATTGTTCAATTAAATTGATTACATTGGATTTTCTTGCATCATGGAGTGTGTCCACTATGGATTTTTATTCATTATTTTGGAAATAATTGGTGAATTTCCAAAAGAATTAAAGAAGGTACCGCAGCGAAGGCTTAAAATAACAAATTTTTACTGTTGGTTTGTTTATTCACTGCGCTTCAAATTGACCTCTCCCTTAAGTCTCACCAATTAGTTAGTGTAGTCCACTGAGTCCAAAAATAAAAAAATGCATCCCTTGGATGACGACAAACTAACAGACTATGGAGGACAAATGTGAAAAGTAATATGTGAAGATACTTCTACTTACCTTTAATTTTACTCAACTTCTAGTAATATGCGGAACAAAACCATATAACCCTCTAAATTCTCTGAATTCGACATTCATAATTGCGAGTTACCCTTGGAATTTTGCTCGTCAAACTGCCTCAAATTAAGCGCTATATTTTTTTATTGCAATAAAACATTTAGGCGAATCGTGTTTTCGAATCCTACCGAACTTCACGTTCTCCTTTCAGCCATGTAGTGGACGCTGCGTTTCCAAATTTTGTTCTCTCAGGCGGCTGAAATTACAGGAAATGAGCATAAGTTCCGTTTTTTCATCAACTGGTCGAATTTGAATAGCTCTCTCTCTTCCAATTCCGGAACTTTCTCCGAATTCCGAAATCAGACGGGCCTGACATTCTTGTTGTCTTGGAAGCCCATGCTCCTGGACCAGGATTATATCCCCAAGTGGGCAGGTTAAGGAGCGCATCCTTCCCAACTCATATCTCACGTGTCAAGTGTATTGTGTATAAATTAATCCCGTCCTACTCATCCGGCTGTTTGAGAACTTACCTTCCACATCGACGTTCGTATTCCACTCACCCCTGAAATGGAAATGCGGGATATTGCAAACAGATGCGATGAAACGAATCACGTTCACAGTCGAAAGAGTTGGTAATAATTCGAGACCTTCCGCGGAAGTGGCATTTAAGAGTCATTATCTAGGGTGACCTCGGCCGATTACTGGGGCGATCCTTTGCGTCACTTTAGACTTGGTGAAGATAGAAGGGTTAGAGGATGGATTATGGTAATCTCGAGTCTCATACTCAAGAAAGATACATGGATACCTGTCTTTTGTCATCCCTATATTTCTATTGGAGTTATCATATTCAGTGCTATCAAGTCGTTAACCCAGGTGATATCCGAATGTCACTGCGAAATACACCGCTGACCGTGGTAAGAGATAGAAATTCTAGTTGGAAAATTTACTACTACACACTTTGTAAGCATTAATCATTGGGCTTGAGGACTTTCATTGAAAACATTAATTGCAAGGAAAGGTATTTAAAACTCTACAAAGGCAGTCCTAATTAATGAGCTGAGTGAAAAACTTGTAACCGATATATTTCATTCAATGTGGTTTATTGTAATGTCGTAGGCCAGTTACGGAAAATATTACTTCAAATGCTTGTTAAGAGATGGGACAGGAGTTTTCCCAGTTAATATAAGAAGTAGTTTCAGTAGAACGTCAAGAAAAGCTTTATAAATATTTTATTGGGTTTTCATGTCTCTTTACGTCAGCTATGGATAAACGACGCCGTTTTTCAGATATTGTTACACCCCCTGGGGCAAGACCACGGACCTCCATAATGCGTGTGCTCGCGGTAACGTTATTTTTCAATTGAGCCCATGAGAGCGAAAACATGATTTCCATTTTTGAAATGCTGTCAGGTGCCTTAAATCACTAGTTTTGGTTTATGGATTGATTTCTTAGGACAATAGCTGTAATAATTGCCCTTCTAGAGCGGTTTGTGTTTTGGATAACGACAACGTGTTTTGGATAACGACAACGCGAAAGAAGGAACCGTGATCCCGCCCCTGAATAAGGGAATAGGTGTTTTTATTATGGGAATATGTTTAATAATGGGCACTGTTTATGATCTTTGGAAAACATTTTTGAGTAGAAAAACGAGGTTAAAAATTAATATATTCATATGGGAGCTTACACAATGTTATTGGCGTGGCGATCTGTTCATTCATCTGCGTGCGTTTGGGAATCAGGCTTGTTTGTTTCCTGGGTTACATATTACCGACCTAACTTGTTGGGAGACTCGGTTTAGATCCAGGAAAAGGTGACTTTTTTAGGGGAGCGTTGTGAAGCGATCTCTATTATCAGTGAATAATTCCGTAAAAGCAGAACTTCGTCCGTCGGAGGAGCGTAGAGATCTGAACCCTTTGGCACCATTAGTTGAGAGAGATAACCAAAACTCTGGGTTTCTTCCCTCGGCAATTACAAGCTGTTCGAATCGTACCTATATTTTACGTATCGCCTATTTTTAGCGGCGTAAATGACCTGTGGTGATGTTCTTGGTCGCCTCCCCTGATAATTCCTACTTCTTTTACTACTTCCTAGTCATTACTCTTAAGTACATTACTCTCTCGTTTTTTGCCTTTTTTTTGCGAAATATTGTTCCACGGTGAAGTACCGGGATCGTAAGGTCCCTCGGCGCGGGAAGTCATTATCCTAGACGCCGCATTGATCTTTGATCACTCTGTGAAGATAGGTATGCCTCGCCGACCGGCTGCCGTCGCGAGGGTTACACGTGGAATGGACCACTCGCGGCTGACACGGGAGGGCGATTGTATTTGCGACTCGGCGGAAGATACGAGAAATAATTGCCCGCGGCTGAATAAAGGTTACCAATCGCCTAGAGAGGCGATAACTATCTCGCTTGAAGAGAGGGAAGGCACAAAAGGCTTTCTATGCTTCGCCTTTTAATCTACATGTTCCAATCTATTCCCACCAGACACATTTCTCAGCCTCGGAGCAAGTGATGGGAATAATGGTTTGGAAACTGCAGGGAATCAAATGGTGTGGTAGTGTTAGACGCTGAAACCTTTGAGCTGTTTCCTTGGAAATATTAGGTTATAGCGAAAATAAGCAATGTTGAATCTCAGCTGTGCATATTAATTGATTTGACTCAAGGAAAATCTCCACTTCTTCCATTAAACCCATCGTCATCAGCTATTAAAGCAGAAGATTTGCTCACTAAAGCCCACCACTACATCCTATTCATTGATGACTCTCTTAAACCCTGATAGTGAACCATTATTACGAACATTATAATTTCAATTATTTATTTTTCCATACAAATGAAACAGTTTTGGAAGCAGCCGAAGGGAAAACTGTTCCATTCATCATGGTTATCGTGCAAAATTTTCCCATTAATGTTGAATAAAATCCATGCTTTTTGTGAATTATTTTCGGCTAATATGTTTCCAATAAGCCACCATGGTTAAGTTACAATTCTTCGACTAAATCACTGTGTTTGGCGTGTTACCCGTATAATTGATTTATTGAATGTGTGAGATTGCAAATTCCAATGACTTTGATGTTGCCAAGTCCTTTGGTACCACATGACTCCTATAATCTTATCTAATCTATATATGTATCTGTCCCTCGGCCTTCCTCACGGGTTCATCCCCTTAACTTTCCCTATACTAAATTTATTATGAATTCTTCTCGACTGGCTCTTATTTAATTTATGCCGTTCAACCTTTTCTCAAGATTTATATAAGCTTCAGTAGGTGAAGGGAGTCCAATCGATTAGGGTGCAGGTCCGTGTGAAACATCGTGCGTTGACGCCGAATTGGGCGAGGCGGTGTTGTTAGGGAGGCGCGGAGATCATCTGGTTCCGAAATCGAAGAACACTTTCGTGCATGTTCGATAGCAGTAATTGAAATCACGATGATGATATTGCAAACTGTTCACCATCTGTAGCAAGCCAATTAAATAGGCTGAGTCATGGAGCACGAATTTCGCGGCGTCGACTGAGGGGTGAGTTTTTGACGGTGAAGTATAGATAAAACTCGAACTCATCGGCAGAAGTTCTGTCTCACAAATGCCTCCTACTGTTCCTAGCATGGTGCTGGACATTTGTAAAATAAAATCTATGCCTTTTGTGGATTTCAATATGCATGATGGATGCTTATAAATAAGCTTGAACTTCTAATTTATCATTAGCTCTTGCCAAGTAATTTCAGTAATCTTGATTGCAAATGCCGACCCATCAGAATGCGCATATCACCACTTATAATTTTATAAATCGAACCAAATAAATTAACGAGGGCTTTAATAATTTGAGTAATGGCGTAAAATGATAAGCATTTGACAAAGTGTACATAGAAATGTATAATACTCATAGTCGAAGAAAAACGGAAAATTAGTGGTACGAATGCCTAGATTTGGAAATGACTTATTTTTTCCAGTTTTCTGTTTGGCTTATGGAAATCTAAAACACCAAATTCATATTTAAATTGTGAAAACCAATAATGGAATGTTTAAGAGCAATTGATGGATTTGATGTCTACAAAGTTTTGTCCATAACTATTTAGTTTAATGTATTTTATTTTGTGTGCCAAACGGTTGCTCTGAGATATACATCTTAAAGAAAGGAAATGCTACGGAAAACGGGACAAAATATGAGGGAGATGAACGTATGTTCGCTGAAGCAAAGCGGGAAAGAAATTGAAAATATTAAAATATTTCGGATTCATACTAGATGTCATTCCTAGCACTCATCAATGACTCGCTATAATTTGAGCTTGTATTTTAACGTTTTTCTGTTGCTTCTCCGTATGTGTTTCTTAATTGCTCCAATATAGTGCAGCATCACTTAACAACCATGGCAAACAAGCATGTTTCGTGGAATAAAAATATTGTCCATTTAACGATTAAAATATATGAACTGGTGAAGATTTTTGTTTCATAAAAGTAATTGAGTCGTGAACTTTTATTATTTTCGGCTTATCCGCTGGCTTGGTGATCATGTGTTAGTGTATGACAATCAGATAGCCAAACAACATATTAATGTTTGAAAAATTGATGTGAGGAATAGGAGCATACTGCGAGAATCATTTGGGCATACAGTGGATAAGACTCGGAAGAGCAGGAATGGGTGAACTCTTTATAACAAGTGAGCATATTAAATTCTGTATATACTGTGCCCCACCCCGTCCCCGTCCAGGTCCCTAGACCTGTGCCCGTACCCGTTCCGCAGCCAGTTCCCGTGCCAACCCCGGTCGTCGTTAACGGTGGCGCTGCAGCCATATCCGGAGGAATTCCCTCCGCTCCCATCTCCAGTGCATCCTTCGGAATCGGCTCCGGATCTCTAGAAGAGTATGGCGTAGGTGCTTACGGCGGCGGCGGTGTCGGTGGTGCCATCGGGGGCTCATCCTTGTTTGGAGGTGGAGGCATCGCTTCCTTTGGAAACGGTGGAGGATACGGCGCAGGATATGGTGGAGGATACGGCAGCAGTTATGGAACAAGCGCCATCGGAGGAGGCGCTATTGGGGGTAGAGCCATTGGTAGTGGAGCCATTGGAGGAGGCTCAGTGGGTGGAATCATTAAGGAACAGGCATATGGCGGCGTAATCAGTGGGGCCAGCAAGTATGGCGGTGGTAAATGGTAGGGCCAGGACTTTCCGGGGCGTTTCATTGGCTCCAAATGCCTTCGTCATTCACGCTCATCAGTATTCCAAAGACTGCTTTCGGCTGTTACTTCATTATGACTGGAACTGTGGTACATTATCTTGTTCTCATTATCGCAACACACCAGATCATGCTTTACCATTAAACGTTGTACCTTTTTCGCAATAAAACTCTTTGTTTCATATTTATTAATCTCTTTTATCATCCAAAAAAGATATTCCTCTATAATGTGTGTCTGAAAGGTTGTTCCTTAGCCAGAATTATGGTCCCATATTCCCATCTTCTCATTTATGCATGCATTTGTTCAACTAAATTTCACTCAGAAGGGTATGTACGAACATTTCTGAGTCATTTTGGAAAAATTTAGAAGGCAAATTAAATATTTATGCTCACTAATTATCGAAAAGAGGTTAAACAAGTTATCTACTCTAATCTGTGCAAATTAATGGAATAGATTCCAGATTCTTGATCAAATATAGAGTGAGAAAATACATTTTTTCTCTCTATTGAAAATACCCAACAACTAGTTAGAGGAAAAACGATTTCTTAGCATTTAATCTACTTTAAATTTAATGTTTGGATCACATCAAATTGTCTGGAGAACCTAAGTTGGAATTATCATCTACTACACCACTTGATATTTGACTGGTGTTTCCATTTCATTCAATGTATATAAATATACTCAGAAGGTTACTCTTCATGTGAATAAAAAAGGTGTGTATTGCGTAAACAAATGTTGCTGGTGAAAAATATTAACTGCACGTACTTATGCAAGATATGCAAGATAGCGAGAAGAGGTTAAACAAGTTATCCACTCTATTCTGTGCAAGTTATTGGTATTCTATGAAATAATTTAATGATAGCAACAGAAATTGCCGAGGATAGTCATGTTTGCACAACTTATTAATAGAAACCTATTAATAGGAATGAAATGAGGAAAAATAGTTTCATGTTTAGCAATTCAGCTTTGGGGTTCTTAAAACGCCTTATCTTTCCCACTCTCTCTCTCTCTTCAAAATACCATTATTTTCTGAGAAGGAATCTATCTACAGTTATCGATTCATATATTTTTGCTTATTTGATAGCTTATAAGTTGGGAGATTAATTTTTTATTCACGCTATTCTACCCTGAATTATACAAACATCAATGTAATATTGTCTAACGCAATTGACTTGGTACAATACAAATTTTTTTCCTGCACTTATCGGATGAACCATTTGACATGTAAGTGATTAAAAATTGCCAAAATATTAAATTAAATTAAAAAGTATCCCACGCCCTCATAATAAAATCACATACGACATCTGCCAACACAGGTTTGTTGATGCTGCAACCTTTGGAGGAAATCTTATTGAATTACAGAAACCTTCTTTGCTCTTGAGACAAGAGCATTTGTTCATGTTAAAAAAAATCATCTCAATCTTCTCTCGAACGAACGAGACAAAAGGAATACATTTTTCCCCTCGCTATTAGATACTCTTACTCCTTCGCAAACCCTTACTACGAATATTAAAGAGTTAGCATCTTGGTACTATAACAAAATTTTTCATTCAGTGCATCGACCAATTTGATTTTCAAAACGTCATCGTCAGTTTTGAGGATATCGGGGCTAGCCACGGTATTTACCTTTACCCGCGAGTGCACATAAGTAGGAGGTTCCACAGAGGAAAAGTCATTCGCATTGACCGGAATTCGAACCCGGATCCGATTTCGCGGGAGAGAGGAGGCAGGGGAGAAAGATGCCTCGGTAGCTTAACTGGTTAAAGCACTCGGCACGAAATTGAGGGATCCGGGTCCGAATCCCGGTCATGGCGTATGATTTTGCTTCTGTGGAATATCGTCGTCGTCAGAGTTAAAATAATCTTATAAACTATAAATTATTGAGACACCTGAGAGATATTATCTTTTAACTATATATTTATCTATGTAAATCCTATATCTTAAAAGGATGCAATAACAACCGTTGCCATAACTCAGTGCACCAGACCAAACATACGACCTAGAGATAGTTTAGCCTCAATGTCTTTCTTGGTTTCAACACCACGAGGGTTCAACTTCCAGACACAAACAATGTGTCATTTCTAACAAATATTTCTTAACTCAAATAATCAACACTGATGGTGGTGTTTTGAACATCGAAACCGGCCGCTGAATTAAAAATAAAAGTGGAGTACTACGAAGTTAATAATTCTTTAAAATGTCGAAATTCCACAAATTTACTTCGCACACCACGACATTATTAAACGTACGACGAAGTCACTGACTATGTGCCGTATTATATTCCGTAGAGAATTGTACCTGTGAGGAATACTGAACATTTTCTGTGTTTTAGATTTATTTTCATTGTACTGGCTAAGTAAGTGTAGCGTTTGAACCGTACCTGAGTATTTATTTTTAATTTGTATACTTTGATATAGCTTTTGTTTAAATATTTAATTTATTTCAGTGTTCACATTTTTTATTGTGAAAATGTTTTGGTTGCGAAGGTTTTGTTTTGGAGGGAGGATGGGGGAGGGAGGAGAATAAGAGGGCTGGAAGCTGCTCTACATGAGTAAAGAGAAGTTTAGAATAAATAAAACAGAAACTAGGTGATTCTAATTTGTACACCCCGTGCGACGCTACTTATTTCAGTGTTCACATTTTTTATTGTGAAAATGTTTTGGTTGCGAAGGTTTTGTTTTGGAGGGAGGATGGGGGAGGGAGGAGAATAGGAGGACTGGAAGCTGCTCTACATGAGTAAAGAGAAGTTTAGAATAAATAAAACAGAAACTAGGTGATTCTAATTTGTACACCCCGTGCGACGCTACATAAAGAACAGTAGCGGTTTTTTTATTATATATTTTATCAGGTTCTCCTTTTACGCTGTAAAAACTTTGACACCTGAGCAAACACCTTTTATACCAACCCGCCATTAATAATTGCTAAAATAAGCTGCGCCCTATATTTCACCAACATCGAATCTGAAATGACTTTAGTTAAGATGAGGATAGTCTTAACAAGGGCGTGACTTTATTCTTTAAAAAGGAGTCGAGATGAAGCCTGAAGGCTTTGTTTTAATTTTTCCTCAATACTTAAAGTACTCAATTTATTTTGATGTAACACCATTGTTATCTTTAAAATTACAAAATTTATGAATGCATCAAAGTGATATCAAAGAATTTACTTTTGTCTCCATCTTATTACCATTTAACGTATAATTTGCCCTCCCAGAAGTGTAACAATTACATTAGGTTGAATTAAATTATATTGCCCTACATATAAAAACACATATTGTAAGTCTAATTCATCATTTAATCAAATGTTTTATGACTACATGTTTCAACTATATTAAACAGTGAATCTTGCTTCGACATGAGATAATACTGTAAAAATTAAATAAAAATTGAAATGGTTTAAACGTTTCAGAGCAACGGAAACGTAAACGCAAAAACAAACGACTTAGTTGATCGCATCACAGGACTAAAATATACTTTCCGTTAACCAAGAAAAATAGAGTACTCCCGACCAAGGGAATACACGCCAGTCAAATTGAACATAAATATATTGTATTTTACACTTCCAAATACGTCCTAAGGATTTCTCCGTCGGTAAAGTAAAATATTGATAGAGTAATACAGTTTTTATAGGTGACAATAACTCAGTTTACTTAGATAAGTAATGCTTTAAATTAAGTAGTTATACCATTTGCTAACTCAATCGACGCTACATGAGCATTAATTGTCGACATACAGTTAAAAAAGAGCGAAAAATTTCAATACTGGCAGTGGGAAGAGAGCAGAAAATGATAGGGCACTTTAGTGAGTTTTTTCAATCCGCGGTGGTCTTCGGGCAAGAAAAGATTTATCGTGTAAATTTAGGTGTCCATATTTAATTATTCAGATTGCAACCACTATCTTGCATAAGTACGTACTGCTAATATTTTTCACCAGCAACATTTGTTTATGCAATACACACCTTTTTTATTCACATGAAGAGTAACCTTCTGAGTATATTTATATACATTGAATGAAATGGAAACACCAGTCAAATATCAAGTGGTGTAGTAGATGATAATTCCAACTTAGGTTCTCCAGACAATTTGATGTGATCCAAACATTAAATTTAAAGTAGATTAAATGCTAAGAAATCGTTTTTCCTCTAACTAGTTGTTGGGTATTTTCAATAGAGAGAAAAAATGTATTTTCTCACTCTATATTTGATCAAGAATCTGGAATCTATTCCATTAATTTGCACAGATTAGAGTAGATAACTTGTTTAACCTCTTTTCGATAATTAGTGAGCATAAATATTTAATTTGCCTTCTAAATTTTTCCAAAATGACTCAGAAATGTTCGTACATACCCTTCTGAGTGAAATTTAGTTGAACAAATGCATGCATAAATGAGAAGATGGGAATATGGGACCATAATTCTGGCTAAGGAACAACCTTTCAGACACACATTATAGAGGAATATCTTTTTTGGATGATAAAAGAGATTAATAAATATGAAACAAAGAGTTTTATTGCGAAAAAGGTACAACGTTTAATGGTAAAGCATGATCTGGTGTGTTGCGATAATGAGAACAAGATAATGTACCACAGTTCCAGTCATAATGAAGTAACAGCCGAAAGCAGTCTTTGGAATACTGATGAGCGTGAATGACGAAGGCATTTGGAGCCAATGAAACGCCCCGGAAAGTCCTGGCCCTACCATTTACCACCGCCATACTTGCTGGCCCCACTGATTACGCCGCCATATGCCTGTTCCTTAATGATTCCACCCACTGAGCCTCCTCCAATGGCTCCACTACCAATGGCTCTACCCCCAATAGCGCCTCCTCCGATGGCGCTTGTTCCATAACTGCTGCCGTATCCTCCACCATATCCTGCGCCGTATCCTCCACCGTTTCCAAAGGAAGCGATGCCTCCACCTCCAAACAAGGATGAGCCCCCGATGGCACCACCGACACCGCCGCCGCCGTAAGCACCTACGCCATACTCTTCTAGAGATCCGGAGCCGATTCCGAAGGATGCACTGGAGATGGGAGCGGAGGGAATTCCTCCGGATATGGCTGCAGCGCCACCGTTAACGACGACCGGGGTTGGCACGGGAACTGGCTGCGGAACGGGTACGGGCACAGGTCTAGGGACCTGGACGGGGACGGGGTGGGGCACAGTAACGGGGTAAGGCCTGGGGACGGCCACGGGGACTGGATGTGGGACTCTCACGGGGTAAGGCCTGGGGACGGCTACGGGAACGGGTCGGTCCACCTGGACGGGGACGGGGTGCGGAACGGATACCGGATAGGGCCTCGGAACAGTGACAGCGTATGGTTGAGGTACTGGTACGGGAACTGGACGACTAACGGGAACTGGCACAGGGTGTGGAACTGGATATGGACGGTTGACTGTCACCGTGTGTACGGAGGGTGCAGCAGCCACGGCGCCACCGGAATAGCCACCTCCGAACGCAGCTCCGCCGATGCCGCTTCCGAGTCCGACGCCACTTCCGATTCCAATCCCACTCCCAAGTCCGAATCCACTTCCTCCGCCGTAGCCACCGCCAAATCCGTATCCGCCCCCTATCCCGCCATTTCCTATTCCTATCCCACCTCCAAATCCAACGCCATTCCCTATTCCACTTCCTCCGCCGTAGCTGCCACCAAGATTGTGTCCTCCGCCAAGACCATATCCGCCCCCAATTCCGCCTCCTTGTCCGATTCCGATGCCATCAAATCCACCCACTCCACCTAACCCGCCGGATTCCCCAAAGATGCCTCTCTTGTCCTTCCTTTGTGATTGCTCGTTCTCGGCATCTTTCGCGAGAGCCACAGCCACCAAGATGGCAACTAGAGTCTGTGGAAGAAAGTGAATGCAGCATTAATATAAATATCAAGTTACAGATTTTAATTATTATTTACAGTTTAATCAGATCATGTTAAACTTAAGATCTTTTATTACCGAGTTGTGAGTGTATTTTTGAATTTTTTTTTTGAATCAACATTTTCATTAGTTTTTTCAATGCATGATTTATCATTCGCGTTAATTTCCTGGGATCGAATTCGATTATACATATTTTTTTTATAATCTCTTGGCAACCCCACGGCATGTAGTCGATTCTTGTTTTAGGGTGATTTTTCAATGAAACCTTTGCATCGTAATCCCGACATTTCGGTTTAAATATTTTATATTTAAGTATTATGTGCCACAATATGTCTCCGTCCATTTTATAAAACTCCAAAAGTTCGCGCAAAATTTGTAAGGAACTTCCCCATGTACTTTGTTTTTTTGATTTTGGTCTTAATTTTTTTCCATGACGGAATAAGGTTTCAGGTTATGAATTCTCTACAATCAGCTAATATTTGTCTCCGTACGCTGATATTTTTACAGTGTACGTCTCCTTTTTAATAAAACTCACCAAGGCCTTCATGGTATCCGTTCTTGAGTCAGAGGAGGTGTGCACCATTCGATGGCTCGAGGAGCGAGTGTGGTTATCGTGCACCGAGCCTTACTCTTTTATATCACTCCAAAATCCATTTCGAAGGAGTACTGTCGTGTTAGAATATCAGTTTCACTCTTTTCTTTCCCATGATCTCTCCTCTCACCCCACTCGGCGTCCGGAAGACTGGATGGTGGGTGGTTAGGTAGTTTATGTGAACTTTGGATGTTCACTTTCGGTCGTTGCTCTCTCTCTCTCTCTCTCTTCCTTTCACTTAGGTTCACCCTACCTCATGAACATTCGATACATCCTCGAGAAACTTTGAATATACAAATATAATTTTGCGACTTTTCAAACTTTGGATAGCTGTAGCTCGGGAATGGCAATTTCCCGTCTATTTGATTGCTTTTTAGTTTTCAGGAGAGTATGTCATTCCTCGTTTTGCGGAAACTTCCCCAATGATCACGTGCGTATTGTAGTACGCGTTGAGTTATTTGCGTTGCCGCTATAGTCGTTTAGGTTTGACAGTTTGCAAAACATCTTTCTGAAATAAACTCACAGTATTTCTCAATGCTAATAGTTGATTCAGGTTTTTGATTAATTTGTGTTGGCTATTTAGTTTATTAATAACGACGCTGCTTTGTGAGATGTATACCTACCTTTTTCTCTTAGCCAGTTTCTTCTTATAATATATATATAAATATAACAATACTCTTTTGGGTATATTATCCAGGTAACTTATTTTATCATTAAACCTGTTTACGTATTCTATTCGTTCATACTACGTAAATAGTATTGAAATTATTTGAGTAAAATCCGGTTTCATTGCAAATATCTTTTTTCTTACACTATCTATAATTTATATATATTTTTAATATCGAAAGGACATGTTCATTAAGAATCCCAATTTCGTCTTTTAGACGACAAAATGTTTTTCTCAGACTCTTTTTCGCTTAAATGGATCGTATCAATATTATTTATATCCCTTGGCTGTACTTGTGTGTGAAGAAATGTGAAGAAACTAAAAATTAGTTTTATGTGCATTGAGAACTATCCTCAGTGATATCCTCAGATAGAGTCTTTCGAGGAAGTCGTTAATGCAAGGAATAGGTACCGACACATTTCAGCTTCTTGGATTTTCACCATAGTGGAGGACGTAATATTCATGATTTAATGCGGGTCAGGAGGTCAATGAGTCAATGCCAAATGCAAGAGAAGCCGTAAATGCAGAGGGAGGAACGTTCGCGTTTCTGCTTTATCATCAACTTATCCATAATATTTGTCCTTTTTAAGCAGAGTCGTTCGAATTTCGGTTAATATTTAGATGGTTGATGTAATGCGACCGCAAAATTATGATCTCATACTTACTTGTAATGCCGTTACGTTTTTCGGCCGGGGCCATCAAAAAGCCGATTTAGCCGTGGGTGGCTGGAAAACGGGTTCCATTTAACTGGCCTTTTCCTTTTTTTTCTGTTTCTTCAGGCATGATTCGCCTCTGACAAATTTATGCACAGCTTTATGCATGATTACTTGTACCTGAAACTTGCAATGTATCATCTTTTAAGAATCTCTCTTCCCCCGCGCCCACCCATGACATTTTCGGTCAATCCCTTTCCTTCTTACCGTTCACCTTTAACCCTCGTGGGTTTGGTCATTCGTATTCCGTCCATTCTCCCAGCATTACCAAAACAGGTGTGGTTCTCTGATTACACTCTAACCTGTCAACTAAACTACATCAAATTATTCGATGACCATTTAATTCCTCTCCCAATCTCTTGTATTTTTACCGCTAATGGTATACAGGTGCCACCCTAAGAAACTAATGGTGAAAGGCATCCCCGAAATTAGTTGCCGTACACCACTACGGTGAAGGATTTTTCAAGGAAAGAAAATTTTCTCTCATTTGCTCCACCCACTACTGTAATTTGCTCGCCTTTTAAATAAATTAACCTATCCAAGATTTTTATCGTAAACATTCCGAAAAGATTCTCAAAGTTACACTTGCCACTTACAGTGACCGCCGTGTTTTTCCTTTCCCCACGGTCTCTATAGCTGAATTTTGTTATTTAGTTTATCCCAAATTTACCTCAATCACTTCAGAAAAGCTGGTCCTGATTCTATTGAAATCGTTTATTATTTTAATCATCACTGTCCGTTGCGACTAGATTTCTAATTGGCCACTTGGGTAATTTTCTTATCAAGCTCTTATTTTTGGCGTCATCGAAAGCGGAGGTGAACCCTTTCCATAGATCTCATTGCTTGGGGGTCATTCCATTTCCGATCTCCTGAATTACCAAAACGTTTTTGCTTCTGCATTTTTGATATTAAAAAAAACCATGGTGATTATTTATCACATGCTTAGTCTAAAACCAACATGTAAGAAAAATTGGAACTTTCCATTCTCAAAATTAGGCCTACAAAATTTTTAGCCGCAGAGCAAATTTGGCCGTAGCATGGATTAGCGGCTAATCTTACCACATCCAAAACGTCCGAGTTATCAAAAAAGTAAAAAGTTGTGTTTCACCGAAATGAAATAGTTCTTTAGTATGAGTCAAATTAAAATTGGCTGCATGTAAAATTACCATAGTCAAACAAGGTCAAAGTTCAACTAAGTCATCGACTTTTTTTTTCGAGTTTAGCTTAAATTTTTGCCAAGAAGGGGCTGAGACTTCTTAACGAAAATTTGTGTGTCTGTAATATAATCTCTCTAAGATTTAGAATTCGAACCAAAACCGTTGTATTTTTTGGGCCCCTTTTACTAAAGAAAAAACCTGAATTCGTGAGAAAACCAAAATTACCCATTTTGTGGACCTTTTTTTCCCATAGTGGGGTGTGGAGTAAAAATGTTTTGATTAGTGAACATGAAGCCCTAATGGGCGACGTTTAATTTCTGAAAATGTCGTTATGTATTTTAAAAGGTTATGGAAGTTACAATTTTCGTAGTCGATGAAAACAACATGAGCTATTTTGGTAGTCAGACTGCTACGTTCAAATTACAACTGGTATCTGCCTGGGATAATGAAGTTTAAACAGAGAACAAACACTTGGTTCGCATCTCTGCTCCATATGTATGGAAAAATTTCACAAAGTAGTCAATATTCTCCACAGATGTATCCACTATCTTGCCAAACCACCAGTTGCTATCGTACATTCATGCGACGTAATCGTTATTTCTCAGAAAATGGCATTTACGATGGAGGAAACTGTTGATCTCGCTGTAGGAAAAAGGAGAGCAGAAGCAAAGTGAAACTACGTAGAGATATTCATTTTGGCTGAGCTTTTTTACAGATTAAGAAACAAGCTTACTGAGGAGGCAGATCAAAAATAGATTTTTAAGAAAACTTTTTCTTCATGATTGTGAAGCATTGTTAGAAGTTAGAAAGAGACAAGGAAGGCATTATGTTACACACCTGTAAGCATTAACTGATGTTTTGGACCTATATTGAAGTGAATTGGATTACCTATTACTGCTACCAAATGGAAGTCAAACCTGGAAGGGAAATGAATGATCCGAAACAAACAAGTAACGCAATAGAAAGTACTCTTTGGTGAGTTGAACAGGGATGAATCATCTCCTTCTTTTCCTTTTATTATGTGTTAGCACGGGCCGACATGGTCTTCCTTGATTATTCTTTTTTTAGTCCTCCCTATCAAGGGCGTACTCCCGTCAATTGGTTCACTCCTGTAAAACCTTTGTCACACTGCTCTTCCATATAAGCTTGGGCCGTCCCTTTTTTCTTCTTGTTCATTTGCCAAAAAACATATCTAACTCATCATTCAATGCTAATGACCAAACCACTTACCCTGCATTGCTATACCTTGGGGAGTGGGGAGGGGCGTGGCCGATGGGCTGGCTAAGGCTGCCGATTCCGGAAGGAAGGACGCTCTAGCGTGAAGGGATGTCTCTCTCTCCCATCCCTCCGTTTTGGGATGAGAATAGTTATTCGAAGCGAGCAAGGCTTGATGTTGGGGGGTTAAAAGTGAAATGACCCCAGTGCCCAACATTTTCCTTCCTTCCACCGACTCACTACTGCATTTTCCTCCGAGCTTTCCAGCAGAAAGAAATGGCAAAGGGCAGCAGCCCTCGCTCCACCTCGGACGGAAAGAAAGTGGATACCATTCCCACAACATCACCCCGATGTTATTTATTTATTTTTTCACTCTTTTTCTTACATCCACGATATTTCACCTTCACCGATAATGGAGCAGCCACCCTCCTTCCGTCGGGTTAAAATATGACACCTATCTCGTCTCAATGCGTGTGGGGGGGAGGAAGTAAAAGGAAAATTCAAGATAAAAAACCGTGGTATCAGCGTGAAAATTTCGAGAATAAACTTTCTCTTGTGCAATCGATATGCTCCCTTTAGTTCCTTGGTGGAATTATGAAGTCGAGTAAATGAAATGTTGTATGGGTTACGGCAATTGACTGGCTCTATTATTGCATGAAACAACAGAATATCTTTCTTAATCCATCAGTACCTTGGGTGACATTTTAAAAGAACACAGAACCGTGGTAGGATATGATGCTTACAAACTAATTTTTGTGATTGATTTCGGTATTTTAGACCATGGAGTAATATATTGGGCGCATTGGATTGAAAAGACGCCTTCATCGCCTCATTTATCAGATTCAAGAAATTAATTATAATTATACCGTAGTATTTATCTATTTCATTAAAATTTGTTTCTCCATTTAAGGTAATGCTGTAAAATAGCTGTGGAATGATGGAATTCATCAGAAAGAAATATATAATTATCGTTCGATTCAAGAAGACTTATTGGAACCAATCAGTTATTTTAATTTAATTTTAACTTTAGGAGTACTAATAAAATAAGATTTGATGGTACCAATCTGCGACTTTATAGGGAAAAAAATGAATGCTAATTCGACTTTGAATTATGTTTAGGTGATGACAAAAATCATTAAGGGATGACATTGACTACTGGCAGCAAACATACGTATCTTAAAAGTAAAGGCTAAATAAATCTAAGTAAAGTATAGTAAGTTTTATGACCAGTTGAAATAATGATATGATATTTCCACATCATGTGCTAAATTTTTAATAGTTGTAATGACACATATGCCCTTAATGATGAAATTTTGGGCATCTCATGATTAAGTGTTAAAATGCCTATTAGAAACGTACGCAAACAAGCACAAATAATTTCACATTCATCGTTCAACAGTAAAATATGACTAAGATATGACTAGAACGGGATTACTAAATTCCCAATACCCTAACATTTATTCATGATGACTATTTGAAACACGTTCACTATAAAAGTAATTGGTCTTGAAGATTATTTTGGCCTTAAAATATGAGTCCATCGTAGCAACTTTGATTCAAAATTTAACAGGTGCGTTGAAAGTGATTGATCGTTTTATGCGGAAAGGAAATCATCCTAACCTTTTCGCTTGGTAAATCGGGACAAATCGTAAAGTGTGGCCATTTAAGCTAAGTGGAAAGTTAGCAGAAGTTTAAAAAAATGACAAAAGTATATTCAAGTTTCATCAAAGGAATACCGACGGCAAATTCTTGTGGGCGGAGACCAAGTGAAGTGTTAGCAACGAACTGCGCCCCGAAAGAAAATATCCGAAGATGTCTCCTCCTCCTCCTCATCCATCGGATACAAGAGTGGGGTGAGAGGTGAGATGTCTGACCGCAAGGAAAGTGGAAGCGACATTTTCCCAGGACAATATCCCTTGGAAAGGATTTTCGGCTTGTATAAAAGGGGAAGGCATCGTCCAAGAAATTAACACTCATTCCTCGAGTCGTCGAAGGGTTAACACATCCTCCGGAACAAGCAAGGATAAAATGAAGGCCTGTGTAAGTATCGCCGTAGTCTTGCTTTCACTGTTGCCTAGATAGTTTTCTGCCGTATATCAGGAGTTAGTACTGAACTAGTAAACACTTTCTATGTGTTTAACATTCATATCCATGAGAGTAATTTTACTTCGCGGATATAAATATCAGTCTGGTTAAAAGGGTTGGACTTTTGAAAACTCATTATAGGCCCAGATTATGCTATTTGAGTATTGAATGATCCTTTTAGGTGATACTTAATATGGTGGACTTGTTAAGAACTCAACGCTCTTGCAAAGAACTAATTTCAAACGCATTATCATGCCTCCTCCCCTTTTATGACGTATTTTCCGGAAAATTATCACTTTGTCATATGGGAATTTAATGAGCATGGAATTTTTAACTTGGACCTTTTATTATAAGACACTGTCTCCGGCGTTACTCTGTGGAACTCCTTCATTTTAATAATAATAAACACTTGGTTGTTATTCCACACTTTTTTGGAAACAAAACGACCCGGGTTTCAGCATATCATGCCATCACCAGGTTGATGGCATGATATGCATCATCTCTGATGATGGCATGATATGCATCATCTCTGATGATGGCATGATATGCTGAAACCCGGGTCGTTTTGTTTCCAATAAAGTGTAAACCTTTTATCCTTTTTTCATTTTTTAGCCCCGGCTGTAACTCTATTCCTCTTCTTCCTATTTCAATGTGTGCCAAGTAGGTACTCTTAACCATTTTCATCTATAAAAGACTACTGTACATCATTGCCTCTAATTACTTGTTCCATCTAAACACGCCGCCCTTCCAAATGTCTTCCTAACATTTAACCCTTCCCTCTCTTCAGCAATATTCTCTTAATTTGCTTTCTTCTATGAAAAAATATCTATTACTCCATCATTAAAACACTGACTTTTGGATCTTGTCAGTAAAATGTTAAAGCTCTTCCAGCAACGCATGCCAGTTGACAGTTGTATCAGACTTTTTGCCTTTGGGCTTAAAGGAATATAAGCAAACAATTAACTCATTCACATGAATTCCAACTTTTTGTGTTCATAGTCAGTTTTACTATTAAAACGAATTTGTCAAAAAATAATTTTACTTTAAAAAATATATCTTATTAGGGCAATGCCTTAATGCGACTCGTTCAGCATGTCGTGTCTCATTCTGTCATTCCAAATCCAGTACAGTATTCACAGAGAAAGCAGAAATAATTCGAACCGTTATTTTATCCACAGGTTTTAGTTGTCCTCTTGGCGGCTGTGGCCGTGGCAAAAGATGTCGCAAACGAGCAGTCGCAGAAGAAGGACAAAAGGGGCGTCTTCGGAGAATCCGGCGGATTAGGTGGAGAGGGTGGAATTGGTGGCATTGGAATCGGACAAGCAGGCAGCATTGGGGGTGGATACGGTCTTGGCGGCGGATACGGTGCCGGTAGCAGCTATGGTCATGGAGGCAGCTACGTTGGAGGGAGTGGAATTGGACTTGGGAGTGGGGCTGCAATCAGTAGTGGGATCGGAAATGGCTTTGGATTAGGGAGTGGAATAGGATATGGGGGTGGAATAGGATATGGGGGTGGAATAGGATATGGGGGTGGAATAGGATATGGGGGTGGAATAGGATATGGGAATGGAATTGGAAATGGCTTTGGGTTCGGCAGTGGTATCAGCGGTGCTTCGTTCGGAGGTGGATTCACCGGAGGCTCCGTAGCAGCTGCACCCTCCGTTCATACGGTGACCGTCAACCGTCCGTATGCAGTGCCGCACCCAGTTCCAGTCCCCTATAATCGACCGGTACCCGTGCCAGTTCCTCAACCATACGCTGTCGCTGTTCCCAGGCCCTATCCCGTATCCGTTCCGCACCCCGTCCCTGTCCAGGTGGACCGGCCCTATCCTGTAGCAATTCCCAAGCCTTATCCCGTTAGAGTCCCGCACCCAGTCCCTGTAGCCGTTCCCAGGCCTTACCCCGTTGCCGTGCCCCACCCTGTCCCAGTCCAGGTGCCCAAACCCGTTGCTGTACCCGTGCCACAGCCAGTTCCCGTGCCCACTCCGGTCGTCGTTAACGGTGGTGCTACTGCTATATCCGGAGGAATCTCCAGTGCAGCCTTCGGAATTGGCTCCGGATCTCTGGGAGGATATGACGTCGGTGCTTACGGTGGCGTTGGTGCCGGTGGTGCCATCGGGGGCTCATCCTTGGTTGGAGGTGGAAGCATCGCTTCCTTCGGAAACGGAGGAGGATATGGTGGAGGATACGGCTCAGGATATGGTGGAAAATACGCCTCAGGATATGGCGCAGGGTACGGTGCAGGATTTGGCTCAGGATACGGTGGCAATTATGGAGGAAGCTCTTTCTCAGGAGGTGCTATCGGAGGAGGCTCCTATGGAGGAGGCTCCTATGGAGGAGGCTCCTATGGAGGAGGCTCCTATGGAGGAGGCTCCAATGGAGGAGGATCAGTGGGTGGCATCATCAAGGAACAGTCTTATCAGTCATATGGTGGTGGAATCAGTGGAGTTAACAAGTATGGTGGTTCTAAGTGGTAGGGCCAGGACTTTCCCAGATGCTTCAATATCCTTATCGCCCGTCGTCTTTCTGGTGCAACAGTATTCAAAATACTTCATTCTTTTATGAGAATATGATACTGTTATGTTCTGGTTGTTCATGTTTAGTGTCTCAAAAGTTTGTTATAGCCCATCACATATCATTTTGCATTATTATTATAAATAAATAAAAATCCGTTCAATGTATATTTGTTTTTTCATTTGACTTTAGGTATTACTTCTTTCTACTTAAAGCTAATTGGCATTAAAAACTGCCTATTAGAATAGGCTAACGAAAATGTTGATAGCATTTTCCACAAATATTCCACTCATATCATATTTAAAGGAACTGTAAAATATAGGTGATCTTCTAAAACCATTTTAACCATTAATGCTGGTACAGTACATCCATATTTTTTTCTGGATTTGATCTATGACAGTTGATGACAAATGACAGTTTTACCTATTTTATCTTGCTGACTTAGTCATGATTTTGTATTTAATTTTTTCACAAACACTCGCTGATCTCCTTTGCGATCCCCTATTTTTCACGACTTCCCGAAAAATAAGCAGATCTATGTTTTCAGCGCTTGGTTAGGAATGTATGTATGTATTTTCCACCATAGCAGCCGAACGGCCCCACTGATTTTGACGTATGACCCCTCAATAGAATCTTTACGTTGATGTGAGTGTCATAGGCTATATATTATCGGAGGTTTACTTACGGTTGTAACTGGAAGTTGTATGTTTGCATGTTTATTCCTCCGTAGCAGCCCAACGGCTTTACCAATTTTTATGCATTATTCCTCTTTGAGGAACTCAATCTACTCAGAAATTTGTAAATTCAGATTGGTGCCTTTTTAAAATGAAAATTATGTAAAACAATTACTTCCGCTAACTGTAATGTTCCTCAGAATACACATAATATTAAAATACTTAGTTTTCTGATTTCTCCGGTTTATCTAAATATTTCCATTGTCACGCACTTTATTTTATATTCACCAATAAATTTTTTAAGGCTGCATCAGAAATTTAAATATTTTGTTTTCTGATTTCTCTTATTTATCGAAATATTTCCAATGTCATACATTTTTGTTTGTTTAGTATAACACAGCGAATCTATTCAGACACCCCCGACTGCGGTGAAAATTTTAAGGGAAGGGCAAAATTTTCTCTTTGATATAAGACATAACAGGTTACAGGTGACATACAGCTTAAGCTAAGTACTTAAATAAATAGTACTTAGAACAGCGTGATGCACGTGTGAATCATTATTGATGATGGATGTTTCGTGATGCATTGTTTCAATATTCCTGTTAATAAGCTGGGCGCCATATATGTCATCTACTCTAAATTGTTTCCTTATTTGAAGGAGTCAAGGGAAGAGAGCACGTTCTGTCACTCATAAGATATGATGTTTAGTTTTCCAATGATTTAAAAAAATCACGTGGGCTCTATAACTAATAATCAGTACTATCTTACATCTACATACTACCCCGCAAGCCGCCTCAATAGGCGTGTGGCGGGGGGTATTAGGACACCAGCCGTTTACATATAAAAAGAAAACGCTCTAATGAAATTACGCCTAGCATTTATTAAAGTCCCTTATTGTTCGGGGGGAAAACGAATTCCCATAACTATCCGTTCGGCAAAATATCTCTCTTAATTTATCGTTTCTGTCGGACCTGGAAATATAGTGGGGTTCTAATATGATGTTCTCCGTGTCGCTCTTAAAGATATCGATTCTTAATTGCTCAAGAAATCTAAGCTTAGCGCGCAGCCTCCGAGTCTCTAGCGGTTCCCAGCCTAATTCGTTTAACATCTGTGTAACGCTGTCTATATGCCCGTAGCTGTGTTTGACGAATCGCGCAGCTTTCCTTTGTATTTTATTAAGTTCCCGAATTAAGTCTTTTTGCGCCGGATCCCATATGCTCGCTGCATATTCAAGGTGTGGCCGGACGAGTGCGAAATAGCACCTCTCTTTTACTTTTTCATCTGAAAATCTTCCCACAATACGCTTGACGAATCCTTGCTTCTTCAGAGCTCTGCCACAAATATTTCTTATATGTGCTCCCCACGATAGGTTCGAGGTTATCGTAACTCCCAGATACTTCACTTCATCTGGCGCCTTTATGTTAACACCATCCACAGCATATACATTACTCCAGCCTCTATGATACCTCTCGATTTCTTTGTCGCTTCTTACTTGTGTTTATCATTTAATATATCTTGCTGAGCAACTTTGGATTTGAGGAAGCTGGTGACCTGTCTACTTGTAAGAGATTTTACATGAAAGTTATTAAAAAAAGAGAGTTTTAGCCTCTTTTAATCAATTTACGGCTGCAATTCGAAGGAATCAATGCTATTAGGTTTGTATTTGGTGCATACTTTCTATATAATTCATTAGAAAAACCGCGTAATTGATGCAAGATGAAATTACTTTCAGTTGACTTATACTGGAGTTTAGTATGTCATGACTTGAGCCCACAACTTGTGAATTAGAAGCAATTTATTTAATCAATGGCTAACCACATTATGCCATGTAATAATCATAAATCCATATTTTATTGCCTCTAAGGAACTGGGATTCGTCCTAATAGAAATTGTAACCAGCAAGACTATATGTATATGAAAAAACAAAGTAATTTTGCTTCGTAAATTTTGGGTTAATAATCGCATGGATTAATAATATAACTAAATTCAGAATATATTACTTCTCTGTCGATTTACATTCGAATCAAAGACAATTTTTGAAGAGCTAAAATTGAGTTTTGTTTGATGCAGCAAAAATTTCATTGATACCACTACTGGTGTCTTAACCTTAATACATTATTTCTTCGGTATCCTGTATATGCTGTCTTTCATTCAACACCTTTATCTATGGAAAATTACAGGGTATATAGTTATGAGCTTTATCGTTGGAACGGGTAGTTTTATGTTGGATGCAGAAAATTTGGTAAATCGCTTTAATTTAGATATTGGAATCCATTTATCGAATCTATTATCCAATTAATACAGTGAAGGGAACTCCTCTTTGTTCAAATTGGACTATATATGTTAATTCATTTATAGTTAAATATTCATCGTAGTGAAGTGATGATTACACTGATTACACACATGAACTAAATTTTTCTGTAATTTTGGGGAAGACATGCGCATAGTAAACTCATTTCTAACCTTAAACTAGGATGTCAGATTTTGCTTTGTTCGGTTTGCTTAATTAAGAAAAATTTTAATCTAGGAGAATATTTACCATTGTCTTCGGTTCTCTATGCAGTTCAAATAATATAGCCTATTTTTTTAATACCGCAACATGTTTATTTTACCTATGCATCGGGTTTATATTTAAAAGTTATCTATGGAATGAGCCGATTAATTTAGTGACCTTAATTTATCATCTGTAAATACATAAATTTCATTCGCCATGAGCATCTTAGTAGACAACTCAGTAAAGTTGTAATGAGGCGCTAGTTGTACGCGTTTTAAATCCCGTGCGCATTTCATCACGTGATTTAAACGCTATGAAACTCCTCCATTGCGCAACATGTTTGCGTTTTAAGTAATTATATGTTAATCATATCGAATATTTTGCATATGTCTCTTATCGGCTTTTTCGGTGTTAATATTATTATTTTAATCTTTAATTATTATTTAGTATTACGCATGAAAAAAGCCTCGGGAGTTTTTTTTTTTTGCATAAGCTGCTTTTTTCAAATCAAACAGTTAAAATAGTTTTACGCTCTTATTGAGCTTTTAAAAAATATCTAGCCATGAAGAAAGTATAAATGGTATATAATTAATGAAACAGAAAAATCAATTTGATTATGAGTGTATGGTGCCTTGATTTTTAAGTAAGATATCTATGATTGGAGTAAACCTGTACCGAAAGTTCGTTATGCCAAATTGAGAAAGGTAATTAAAATGATTTCGTGTGCTATAATATGTATTTTGTTCTACACCATTCGGAAATCGGCATGCATAAAATGAAATTAGAATAGAAAAATCAGTAGAATCCATCCTAGTATATTCTTAAGGTAAATAAAGTTGTTTTAGGACAGATGTGATGGAATTGATACATTATCTTCATTCAAGCCATTTTCCAAATTGACATGCATTATGACATTTTATTTTACCTGGTGTGATTTTTCTCACAAAAAGTACAGAAGAATCACCATCAAATGATTTGGCATTTCTACTTTTGATAAAAGTCGGGAGAGTCTATGTCGAAATGTCATTTTTTCCATTCGAATTTGGGGAAGTGTTTTCTTAAATATGAAGTAATATTTTGAAAAAAATATGAAAACACTTGTCTAGGTATTCTCATGAGAGCTTTTCATACAAAAACTAAATTCCCCATCTTTCTTTTTTATGGGGAGTTATTTCATTATTACTAGGGTTACCATACGTCCTCATTTATGCGGACATGTCCGTATTTTCTACTTTTAATGTAGCGTCCGCGTACATTTTTACGATTTATGCTTATATCCGCATTTTTTATCTTTGGGAAGTAATATCTTTTGATTTTTGTTTTCATCTCGTATCACCAACTAGTTATATATATTTTATATCGATTATTGGATTACACCGTTAGCGATCTGTTATGAGGCTTCCGATTTAGGGCTATAGCTGGCGATCGCCACGCCGCGGTGCTTTCCATTTAGCTGAATCCAGGGTTTGGCATCATTTATGGCACTTCGTGGTATGCTATTTTCCCTGAACAAAATTTAAACAAACTGTTGATAGATGGCACTACTGTTCTAAAATTTTTCGTACCGTGTTGATCAATCCTGTTGAGGGTGTCCTCATTTTGGGGTTACAAAATATGTTAACCCTAATTATAACGCATAATACTAAATAATGAAATGGAGCTCAAAGCAATAGAAGGAAGCCTAATGTTTTGTTTTGATACTCTTTATTGCATAAAGAAATATACATATGGATGTTTATGAATAAAATGATATGGAATTATATGGATTTCACAGTGTTTGAAAGATAATGAGTACTTTCAACTCCTCTCGGCGTCAAGGTTTTTGATATTTCGACAACCAACGTGAAGTAATAACAGAATCACTACTTATTTTAAAACAGATCACCACTTGCTGCTTCCATACTTGTAGGCTCCCGTGATTCCTCCCACGCCGTGATCCTTGATAATAGCTCCGGTCGTACCGCCAATGGCTCCGTTGAATCCGCTGCCATATCCGTATCCTCCAGCGTATCCGACGGATCCTAGACTTCCAGCGCCAATAAGGGACGATCCACCGATGAGTCCAGATGTGCCATAGCTACCGATGCCAAAACCATCGAAGGACCCAGATGAGACCCCTAGGGAGGATCCGGACAAGATTCCGGAAGAAATTCCGCTGCCAATGCCATGGTTAACGACCACGGGAGTGGGGACGTGAACTGGGTGCGGAACCGGGACAGCGACGGGTCTAGGGACTGAAACAGGAACTGGATGTGGGACGGACACGGGGTAAGGCCTTGGAACCGCTACTGGGACTGGATGGGGAACGGATACTGGGTAGGGTCTCGGAACAGAAACGGGGACGGGCCTGTTGACGTGAACTGGGACTGGATGCGGGACGGACACCGGGTAAGGTCTAGGGACCGACACAGCGTATGGCTGAGGAACAGGTACGGGAACAGGTCGGTTGACCGGGACAGGTACGGGAACGGGATGAGGAACTGCAACGGGACGGGTCACAGTCACCGTTTGCACCTGCGGAGCCGCAGCTACGGAGCCACCGACGAGTCCACCGCTATAGAGTCCACCTGAGATTCCGCTGCCGAGACTTATGCCGCTCCCGAGTCCATAACCGCTTCCGATTCCATAACCGCTTCCGATTCCGTATCCACTGCCGATTCCATATCCGCTACCGATTCCGTATCCATTGCCGATTCCGTATCCGCCCCCGAATCCGTGTCCGCCGCCGATTCCATATCCGCCCCCGATTCCGTATCCACCGCCGATTCCGTATCCGCCGCCAATTCCGTATCCGCCGCCGATTCCGTATCCGCCGCCGATTCCGTATCCGCTGCCGATGCCGTTGGTACTACCGATTCCTCCGATGCTCCCCAAGCTTAATCCGTGGCCACCACCGTATCCATAAGATCCGCCGTTTACTCCTCCTAGACCATATCCCCCGATGCCGCTACCAATGCCGCCTATGCTACTTATCCCATTTATCCCACCGATCGCCCCGGATCCAATGATGCCCCTCTTATCCTTCTTCTGTGACTCACCAGTGGCATCTTTTGCGACGACCACTGTCGCTAAGAAGACTAGTAAGATCTGTGAAATAGGACAAAGAAAAGTGAAGGTATTAAAAATTATAGGTGATAACATTCATACATTCATTCAACTTCTCTGTTTTTCAGTCGTTAAAAAGGGCCAGTTATAGAGAAGTTATGTGTAATACACATAACTTTTGGGTGTTAATTGGAGAATTGCACGATTGAGTGAGTGGAAAAATCGTTCATTTTCCGTAGCCTGATTATTTGAAGCGCATTACCGCAAAAATCGGTAGTTATCTGTTGCATGCATTTTGAATTTTTAGCAGAGCATTACCGCTCGATAAAACAGTAGATATGCGCGTTTAAGTAAAAAAAACGCTAACATATTTCATTTTGGCGTTCTTAATGTTGGTTTGTTTTCATTTCGAAACTCAAATTTGCAAATTAAAAATATTCAACTCCTTTAATAAAATTTGGTTTTTGCATGCCAACATCAATTACATTGAAATGAATTGTCAGAAATATTGTGTCGCGTGGGCTGCGAATATCAAGCCAAGGGCTTAACCCTGTTCTATGCCAAGATAGCACTTTTGAAATGCTTCAACTCCAAATATTATGGTGCATAGACGCGCATTTATCTCCTGATCTCTAATTTATCCTGGGAAAATCCTGGCATCATGGAATATTTATCCATTGTCTGAGCTACACATGAAGTGCTGAAAATAAACAATCTTCTGTAATTTTTCAGAGGTCAATTCCCAAAACTCTGCTCATGCTGAATCTGTTTTATTTTGAAAATATTTTAGCAGAAAATACTGCGAGTATTGTGGGCTAGAAATAATGAACCAATAGCTTTTATTGACTCTAAAAGAAGTTTTAGATATCGAAATAATCCAGCACAAACATTTCTGTCTAAATATGCAAATGCATGGTCGTGATATTCTACTCTTATCTTAATAGAAATTTGATAACTCGGAAACATGAACTTTTGCCTGGTATCTGAGCTGAAAATGAAATAAGTAAACGTTTCGTCAGTCTATTATACTTAGATCCGGAGGAATATTTAACAGCAGAATTTGATTTCAGAATACATCGTGACGGTAAAGGCTTTTTGCTTTGAATTGAGAATGAAAGTGAAAACGTTTTGCCGTTCTTGCGGGCTTGACACTTAGCTCTACTATCTAACTTACAGAAATTACGTAGTAAAATGGAGTTATTTCTATAACTTAAATGGAGCTGGAATGAAATGGAATTATAACTTTTCAATGGAGTTATTTCAAATGAACTATTTCTTGGAGTGTACGTTGAAAATGATAATCGGCAAACGTTTCGCCAATCATTCTTTGAACTCGAGCTTTGTTTCCGAAGGAAGTTTAGTTCGAGGACGGAAGTCGTTGGTACTTACGTAGGCCTTCATCGTATCCTTGCTTGTGTCTGGGCAGGTGTGCACCGTGCGATTACTCTTGGGTGAGTGTGACGCTCGTGGACGATGCTCCTCCCTTTTATACTTCGACCGATAACCCTTTGGCGTGGCGGTATTGTCACAGGGGGAGGATTTCGCTTCCACTTTCCACATTGCCTTCCACGGTGGCCCATACAACCCTCAGCCCACAGCCTAGCATCCGGGGGGAGGGAGTTAGCATCTTCGCCGATTCTCTTCTTTCGACCACCACCACGAGCCAGCAGCCCCGCCCCGAAGTAGTCTTCAGCCGCCCCTCCTCACTCTTCGCCCCTTGGGAAATCCCATGCCACGCGGCACACCAGCATACCTCCCCATCATAATTTTTACTCTCGAAGCGAAAGAGAGAGTCGCGGATTAATGCCTCTTGAATGTGTAACATTGGATGTGCGCAAGCCGCGTGGTATCCTTCCTTTCTCTCTTTTGGGGGTGCGTCACTCCTCTTTTCAACGGTGAACTTCTTTGGGTGTCAACGGGTTCATGTGTAGCAAAGGCGATATGTTTTTGTGTTATTTTCTCAGAGGAAAAGGTTTTGCGATTCTCATTCATGCTCCTTCTTTAGATTTGATGATAAAAAACAATATAGCGTTTTGTCATTTAGCATACTCCTAAGCATTATAGTTTATACGAGTAAACATGACCATTTTTTTCACCTTTCATTTTGAGAAAATTCACCGAATGAAATTTACGATGATAATAGAACTAATTCTCTTTCATTGCTATTACTGCGGACAGTTATGGAATGGGGAACGGCGATAAACACCTATTGAGCTATATGTTGCACGAACGACTACTTGGCCAAAATATTATTAATTAAAGAGAACTCGTGTTAAAAATCAGGTTGTTCGTTATTTAGTTTTTAAAAGTAAATTTTATATTAAATTTGCAATGAATGTCCCAAATCTGCTCTAAGCGGGTTATATTAATGGATTGGTACTATAATTTATTATTAATATTTTGTTTTATGATAAACATAGTAATTAATATTAGTTCCCCTCCTCTCTCCAAAGCATTTACCCATTTCAGAATACTATTCTTATCCAAATTACTGGAAGCGGTGAAGTAAATAACTGGAGACCTTTATTTATTTCTCCTATTAATTATATTTTCACGAAATAGATTCTATATTAGTAATGAGGGCCGGCAGTCAATATGCATTCATTTTTTAAATAATGCTATTTGAAGAATGTAAATTTTATGTATAATTATTCATGTACACAGTGCATTATCGTTGTTTATATATCAATAGCAGCAGTTTTTGATGATAATTGATTTTTTTCACAATATCTGACATTTAATATGCGCACATGATGGTGAATTGGCTAATATTGTATTAGAAATCCAAAATATTTGATGTACGGTGTTTGGATAATATTGCAATGAAATGCAAATTTATGGAGTAAAATAGCGAAAGTTTATCCAAAGTGTTTGAGTCAAATTATTTTAAGCATGTGAAATCATTGACGCGCACAGATCTCAAATTAGTTCTAGCCCGACATTTTTTCCGTCTCGTTGCGAATGATTTTTTGGTCCAGAGTGAAACAATATGACATCCAAAATCTAATTAACAGGTCTATCAAATAGTGATTGAAGGCTTGAAGCAACAGGAGATTGAAGTGAACAATAAAATAATTTTTTTGAAGTATGTAGAATCATTGGATGGATGCCAACAGTACGCATAGTGACAATATTTTATAAAACAGCTTATTTGCTCATTATTGTAACGCATTTCATCAATATTTTCTTCTTTTTTTTTAGCTAGACTAAACTCTTTTTGTATTTAAACGAACGTATCAAGTACAATTTGCGACCTGACTCGTGTAGTTGAGGGTTGATAAATGGGAAACTCAGACCATTTCTAAGTTAATTGACTGATGGAGAAGTTAATTTAAGAGCTTTTCCTTTTGACAGTTGGTAGGACTTTATCGCATTCGACTGTCCCCCATAATGTGAACTGACTAGTCCCATTAATGGGCTTTTAGGGAGCGAGTATGGCGGGAAAATAAAGAAACAATCTTGGATCCATTTCTCTCGTCCACATCCCTCTTTGCCCAAGGTGCCCTTTTGACCGAATAGACGAGGAATCTCGACCCCAGAACTCTCCCTTTCTTTCCACCGGCTTACTTTAAAAGACGCTCGCTTGACGACTCCATTTCCCATCTTCTCCCTCCCTCCTCCTCCTCTAGATCTATCCCCTCCACTTGTCTGGTCGCTGGAGTGTCACATACCTGTGTGCCCTCCATCGGCCAATGGCGTGTTAGAATTTTTTATTAGCGGCGCAATGCTCTTAGCTCTCGACCCATGCGGACTCAAAGTGTTGCCATTAACTTTGGTCTGCTCTGGTGGCGATTACCTCCAAACGTTTGAGTTCCGGAGATGCTTTTTATCGCTCACTGAATAGGATATACATATGTATATTATTCTCTGTCCTTTAGCATTGAAGGAAAATGAGGAAATAGTTACTATAGAGATAGATCTAGGATGTCCTAATTGAATGAATTTATGGCGCTAATTACAGTGGAGTTTTGTTAAGGCAAAATCTTCATTATATTGAAAAACTTTCTGGGAAGTCAACTAAACTATGCCGTTAAAGTAAAATGTTGGTGTATGCGAATGTCTACATATCAGGAACTAACATAGGAGGAGTTTTATCTGAGTCAACAAATGTAATATATGCTCATTATTGCTATCGTGGCCTTTTATTTTATAAGAAAATCTTTGAAGCCAAAACGTTTTTTTTCAAGCATTCAAATTATATAAATGAATTCATTTTTGTTTCTTGCCTCGTTTCATGTTTTACTAACGGAGGCTGCTTCAAACGTTGATCGAGTCATTATTCCAGTTGGAAGAGTATAGCTAAATATATTATTTTTCTCCACTGTTTGGCAATTAAAATTTAATTGTTAAAGTATGTTAGTAATAGCTGCCTCGTATAACATGAGGTTTAAGCAATTTTGGTTAAATATTTGTTTCTGAGTGCTGATATAGAAGGCCAAACAGAAATAAAAAAGAAGGAATGAAAAATATTATTGGTCAGTATTTTGATTAATAGAATAAAACAAATGGGTTAGAAAATGAATTGGAGTGCTAAACGACTCAGTAATTAATCTGATTTACTACTAAAAAGATAAATTTGCTCTGAACTTCGCAGAGCTGTTCTCGAACATTCTCGCTGTTACTATGCAATGTCGTAGGACAATGATAATATCACTGGAAGAGGGAATAATGAAATCATCTGGAAAAAGTTGAGTTGGATGGTATATTTTCTACTAAATATTCTGATAAATGTTTTGTTTTCTTCTAAATATAGTAAGCGAGAATTAATATAAAATAGTTACCGTTTTCAAATTCTCGACAGCCGTAAAATGTGGTTGTCTCTATTTATTGACCAGTTTTTAAGCAAGGTTGTTATCTCAGTTCCTCTGTTTCATATTTATACACTTCAGAGTTCACTAATAATGCTTTGTGTTACAACCAGGGAAAACGCTTGCTCCAACTTTTTTATCCCTCCCGATCGAAATCTTTCTAGATTTATCACTCATGCTTTACTTTCACCATCTCCCACTCAATACCTACCTTATCAACTCTCTTCTTTTCTCTCACCTAAATGTCACCGGAAAGAAGCCTACTCCTTTGTGGAATTTCACAATTACACTCTCATTGTGGTTTTCCCTTTACATTGCCTCCCGTAATTATGCATTTTCTCAAAGGTGGCACGCGCACCTGCAACTTTCTTGGAAATAACGCTGCTTGTGATTTATTTGTACCCAAACTATTTCTGGCATTTATTTTAGTCAATTACCACTTCTGCTAGAAAATTTTAAATCACCACGCAAGTGTGTCTCTATCAATATTCATAGTGATGCATGCCGTCATGGCCATTTAAAGCAAATCACTTTGTTTTGTAATTTATTAGTTCCGGGCATGTGACAAATGGCCACACTTTGAAGTAGGTGTGGCAAGATTTTTGGGCCACCGAGCACTTTCACAAGCACCCTTACCATTGATATTGTTAAAACTTCCGCGTGTGTGGTGCTGTAAATCATATTTTTCACCTTTGCTCGTGATTGTTATTTTTATTTATCAAATTTTTAAAAATTCATTACGATAATGCAGATTTACTAAAATGGGCCATGTATAACTAAAAATGCAGCATTTTCATTGAATATTCATTTATATGATTTGATCTTTATACTGTATGTTGCACATTTGGTTTGAATACCAAAATAGTGAAAGTTTCTTACTGGCCTAATCTAGTCTAACTGGAGGGAAAATTTCAGCATTGTACCCGACTATTTTTCGATTATTTAATTTTTATGCTGAAAATTAGAAGGATTCCTTCCCTCCTAATGTTATTATAGGTTTTGAAAGTATTGGAATCTGAAATCTAAGGCTTCTTTTGCTCACGGTGCAGGGCAATATAATAAACTTACATTCATATTCAATGACGCAACAGGACATCTATGACTACTCCTTTGATTTTACCTCAATGATGAAGAAATTGCTAATTGAAAATGGGTACAATGTTATAACTTTATGGATTTTGACTGTGACCCTTAGGCATACAGGCATAAATGCTTAAGATTGCTTACTTTATAAAGGTAATAATTTTTCTTACTAGGAAGTATTTTATGTGGAAAATGTTTGGCTGCATAAAAACTTCGTTAGGAAGATTGACATAAACCTTTCCTAGATCGCCTAATCTGGTGTCAATCAATTTTCGCGCATCAAATATAGGTTTTAGTACTAAGTTGGACACTTTTCATAAGTTCGTTGGGTTCGAAGATACCTATGCTGGCCACGGAATCGAATAGAGCTCATCTTTCTATTTTATGGGGAAAATCCAGCTGAACCTTTACTAATCATACTGATGTTAGTCCATACTTATGTATGGAAATTTACAATTAATGTCATGGAAATTTGAGTGGTTGTAGACTGTACCGTAGGGTAATTTATTAAACAATCTAGAATTGATGAAAAGTGATATTTGAAGAAGAAGAGCCTCATCTAGTATCATAAAGTGAACATACAATCAATTCATAAATGCTCAGTTTACCTTCCGATGAATATCTAAAGAAATAGGTAAGTTGCGGAGAGATTAAGTTTTTTTAATTCCATAATCATCAGAATTTTATGCTGAAAAAAGAAGAAAAGAAAGAAAAAGAAGAAAATTTCAAGAAAAAGAAGAAAATTTCAAAACATTTCGAAGAATCTTTTTGGTCATGTTCCTCTGGGTGCACGGTATCATATGCGCTATCAGACTTCCCATGGACTCATCTGAATGAGCCTATAAAACATTGCCTATGCAGAAGGTGAAGCCGTAGAACTTTCTGTCCCTACTTGGTTACAATTATACTAATAATATATTCCATCATATGAGATTCCTTATGCATTAATATGATGACATCTATATTGCGTAATATGACGGCATGTGTATTAAAATTCATGTTCGCAGGTGTGACTTCGTGGAAGTGACTGAAAGCCAGACATAATACTGATTACATAATTTTGCCAGAAAGTACCTTATTAAGGCAATAAAGAACACTGGAAAAAATTCTTTCTTTTGTGCACTTTTTGAGCGTTTCCATTATTATTAAATCTTAAATCTATTTGAGTACAACCGTAGAGTAGCTTTTATAAGGTAAAGCTTCTTTTACCTTGTGGAAAGTGCTTTAGTGGAATGATGGAGTCTGTTTCAATCCACGAAGAAAAGAAACTTTCTATTCTATATCTTTGTAATCTATAAAATAAATTATACTCTACGGCATATATAATTACAATTGGTAATGCAGTTTGCTATTCTATATTATCATTATTTAATATTTTCGGAATCTTCCCCTTCCAGGTTATGTGGGAAATAGAAGCAGTTCGTCCCGAAGATTCGTCTAGTGGTGGTCCTAAATTATATATACATCGGTGGCGGATTCAAAGCATCTGTCCCACGTCGGCAGGGGATATTTCTTACCCATAAGGTACGAATTGTAATAGTAATCTTCAGTAAACGTGTACTTTTTATACCATTTGGAAATCATTGTAGCGGCTCATCAGCTGGTCCACCCTTGAGCTTTTCAAACCCTTTAACGGTGGAATTTGAATGGGACTGGTTTGGTGAGGTGGATGAGTACTGGCTTCCCAACCCTTCACTAATTTGTCATCTGAATCCCGACTCCCTACTCGGGTGCCAAGTGGAGAGATTTTTCCGAAACAGTATTCCGTTCATTGGCTGGTAAACCTGTGGTCCCACCGGTACCTTCCGTTATCCTAAATCTACCCACAGTACCATGTACCTATTACGCTCGTCATCCGTGTGTTCTAAATCTATCTTAATATAAGCCATTTTTATCTGAAGGCTTTTATCCCATTTAATCCCATTCTAAAAGAGGTTGTTCCCTGTAGTTGATGAGCCTCATATTATTTTTTCATAATGTCTGTGATAGGTACTATCCTTTTCATTGCCTGAGAATGGAAATTCTATTTGCACAAGTTCCCTTTCATCTTTTCTAAAATATTATAGTAAGTGCAAGTTTACGCATTGAATCTTGCAGTATACCTCAATTTGTTTACCTTCTTTCTTAGGATTTTGAAATTTGCAACCGTATTACGTATGGTCTGGCTCGGATGGTTGTCTTTTATGAAGTGCTTTGGTTTAAGAGGACACAAATGCCGACGCTAGATTTCACACTAACCTACCTCCGTTCCCCAACCAATCCCTCCTTAAAAAACCTTCTCACTTATCCCTATTCGCGCTAATTACCTTAGTCGATGATCGTCTTCCCCATTGGTTTACTATCTAGCCAGGAATTTGAATCCCCTCGTACAGTTAAACCATCAAGACGTCGCAAAACCTGAATATTTTTCGTTGGGTCCTAGCCTGCTACTCGGGACGGCAACAGCGCGCATTATTATTCATCCACCACCACCTTTACTCGCAGCCATGCGCTCTGAAAATTTTCCAGCGGTCCTTTGCTGAAATACTCTCAGTGCCACTTAAATTATAATAAAATGCCTGCCTTCCTCACTCCCACTCATAATGTGTATAGTTCATATCCATACCTTCTCCTTTCCTCCGCACCGCTGACATAATCTCGAAGAAAAGATAAATGGAGAGTGGAAATGATTTATCATGGAAAAAGTAAGGTTCTCGGATGTAAAGTGAGAGAGAGATGTTATTTCCCTCTAGTTAGGACTCATCTTGCGTACGCCGCCATCATTTGGGACCAAGGTCATAAAGATTTAATTCACGAACTCGATAAAATAAGAACTTTAGCGTATCGCGCTCTGCTGAAAATGTCTATAAACGAATAGAAATTGCGACAAAAATATTGCAGAGACAAGGTTGGGAGGCGCTAAAGACTCAGGGCTCAGGACAAATGAGGCTAAGCTTACAAGATAAATTAAGTTCAAACGAATGGAAATCAACTGAACAGTAATAATTCAAAGTGAGCAATGCATCATGGTGAATGGTAAGCATCCATTATGTTACCCCTTTCATTAAAGCAGTAAAATTTGCGGAGGCGAAAATATTAGATAGATGCGAAGTCAAACAGTTACCTAGGTACAAAAATTCCAGCTTCCTGCGTACCATGTACCACAGCGAGATACTTTTCGTTAAAATTAAGACGTTTAAACATATCTCGGGTGTCCTTACCACCTTCAACACTTATTTGTGGCGGCTTTCTGGCTATTATGTAGATTTAATTGTTGTGTGCATTGGCGCTGGAGTCTAATTGCTATTTAACTTTTTCACTTTTTAGCTATTTGCATTATTATTAATTTTATTTTTTAAATATTAGATACGTATTATATTTTCCCTGTTCTCCCCTTCTTGTGTGGTGTTTTAACGTCCACTGCCACTCGCTCTTTCGCCTGCTTGCGTGTTAAGACGTAGATTTACATTGATCTTTCCTCTGCATGGTTTTTCTCATCGTCTCCCACTCCCTCCGAATCTCTCCATTTCTCTATCTCCCGTCCGCTCCGATCTCTCCACCGTCGCGTCGCACACTAATCGGACGACCTGCCTGATTTATCCGAAAATGCGTCTCCGCATCGCTTCCTCGTCTCCATTCACCCCCTTTTCTCGGCCGCTCCCCTCTTTCGTCGGTGCCTTGTCGCCACGCCGCCTTAGCCGCAGACGGGTGGCCCCCGGCTTCTCTTTGCGGTTGGTCCGCTGCTAAAGGTCAATCGGTGAAAACGGAAGGGCATCCCGCCTCTGACGCCGCCCACTTCTCTCTCCCCTTTCCCCGCCCACTTAAGAGTGTCTTGCGTATAAAATCCAGGGTTTCCGAGCCTTGGGGATTTTTAAGTCGTTGACTCGCTATCTCATCATATCTTCGGCCTCCTCTGGGTGGCGATATCGAAAACTCTTTTCCTTTGCCAGTACTACCTTGAAGGTTTATCTCTTCAAGCTTTTTTTAAAATCAAATGTGGCTCATACTTTCTTGTTGGAATTAAATTCGAGTTCCTTGCGTATAAAATCCAGGGTTTCCGAGATTTGGGGATTTTTAAGTCGTTGACTCGCCATCTCATCATATCTTCGGCCTCCTCTGGGTGGCGATATCGAAAAATCTTTTCCTTTGCCAGTGCCACCTTGAAGGTTTATCTCTTCAAGCTATTTTTAAAATCAAATATGGCTCATACTTTTTTTTTTGAATTAAATTCTGTCTACAAACATACTGAGAGCAATATTTGGCTCAGAAAAGACGTATGCATTCATACAGTGGTCCTCGTGATGGCTGCCCGGCTATCCGGTTTTTACTCTTACCGATATTAACTCGAGTGACTCTATATTATGTCAGCGTTTAAAATGAAATATGACTCATATTTTCCTTGTGATTTTGATTTAATGAGTACTTGTGGTGTCACATTATTTCCCTAGGGTTGCTCTGAGTCTTTGACTCTGTATAGACAATTTATTTCAGTTCCCAGCGAGGAATAAACGAGTGACCGACTAATCGCAACATAATTTACAATACTAATTCTGAGATAAAATTTAAATGAATTTATTTTGTTGTGATATTTTGACATAATTGTAAGAGTGATTACAATGCATGCATATAAAACTGTAACTAATGGTTTTCTCTTGGCTTTTGGCCACCCTAGCATTACCCTGTCATATAATCTTCGAATGATTTGTAACATTCGTCCTCTGGAGAAACAAAACTGATAAAGCATGCATGGTAAAAGTGAAACTGCATAAGCGGGAGCCCTCATGTTCCTGTTGCTCTGGCGATAATTATCGTATATTGTCTAACTTTATTTCCTGTTCCACATCGGCGTGGTATACCAGTGTGTAAAGCATAGGGTTGCAGATCGATGGTTCAGGATTTAAAGCCGGAAGAGGTCTCAGATCTCGCACCGATATCCCAAGCGGTACTGATTTTTTTAGATTCCAGATTTTCTGGGAATCACTACGCTTCACGGGAAAAGGAACTGTTCTTAGTATTATTCCTTCGGTGAAGTATACACACGTGACTTCGTGTTTGAAATCTGTGCTTTGTATAAAATTTAAAGTATCAGGGGGCAACTAGTGGAAATGATTGACTGATAACATTAACACAATAAAAATAATTTGTAAATTTCCACACTAAGTTTATTTTAACCGACCTAGGTTTCTGCAAACTTTGCCAGTATTAAGGTGCCTTTAAAATGGCACCACTTGCCGAAACACGCTGGTTAGGTTAAAATAAACTTAGTGTGGAAATTTACAAAGTTTATTTCCTGTGATGATTTCATCTGTGTTTTTTGTTTGACAAGTGTTTTGGTGACGTGTTAATATATTAGCATAGATATCGGTTGAATAACATATTTTGAGGCGCAAATATATGAATAAATCATTAGTAATCACATCTTAATTAAAAAGTGAATGAAAGGCATTTCAAGAAAACAACAAATATAATCCCATAAACAGACTATTCATTATCCAATTTACCATCGCCAAAGATGCAATTCCGTTGTGCAATTCCTGCCAATTGAGTATTATTTTCTTGAACTATTTTTGGTGAAGGAGCATAGATGACTGTGTCTTAGTTTGGCATTCTACAAAGAGAAGATGATATTAAGGCGACTAATAACGAATGTATGTAAACGTATTAGGGAATGGATTGTACCCTAGATCATTAACCAAAATTGCTTGCTTGGTAAATGAAGCTTCGAGCAACCAAAGTTTATACCAGATTGGCTCATCTTTCGCTCCAATTTTGCATTGAAACTCGAATACATAAATCGCTTTAGGAAGAGGATATGCGAGAGTTGAAGCTTTAACTTATTCAGCGCGGAGCTCGTCTATTGACGTGGTCCCTTCTATGCCGTTCAACGGGGCCACGTCAATCAACGTGGTCCTTTAACTTAAGGTCATTTAAAAATGGTCTCCTTAAATTCACGACCCGCATTGAATGTGGGGTCATAAATCGTAGTTTCAATTGGCTTAAGTTATTAACTTAAAGTACTTTTCGGATGAACGAGTACAAAATATAATGAAAGCCTCAGCAAAGTTATTTGAAAACCAAATAATAATGTCAAAATAATATTTTTCTACTGATATGCCCAAATTTACGTCCTCGAAACAAATTTTGGATATTTTCCTTGGGAGAATCATATATCAGCTCTTTTTCACTGTTTTTATGGTGCGTCGTTAAGTAGTAGTTGAGGAAAAACGTAAAGGATGGGAGAAAAAACAGGTGATTGAGAGATTTTGCATATATTCTCCACTATACTTCTCCGAGAAAAACATGAAGAGATCTCCTCACAGATCTCAGTCTTGATTACGCTCCCACCCTCGCCTTCCCTAACCCTACAGCATTTCCCTTCACAGCTCCTATCTCCCAACCTGCGGCCAGCATATCACTTTCCATGACCGAGATTATATCCGCTTTGCTCGCAGAGGGCCCTCCAAGGATTCATAGGTCACACTTAGAGAGTGAAAGGTAAATATGTCGTGCTTTCAGAGTGGTGGTTAGAAGTAAACCATTCTATGTATTCCTTATGGTTTTCAAATGATTGTGTCCCCTAATAAAGTCTCCCACCATTATGCAATGGACCTAAATTTAATTCATAACGATGTTATTCTATCTCGTAGAACACTAATAATCGTGTTTGTTTCAAAGTAAGTAGGTAGGAATGAGTATAAAAGGGGATCGGTTAGCGAAGAAGATGCAAGAATGCCGATTAAGATGATTGGGGCACGTTCAGGGCAGGAACGAAGAAAACGTGGGGAAGAGAGTAATGCAGCTGGAAGTGAGAGGGAATAGGAAGAGGGGCCGACCAAAGATGAGATGGAAAAACAAGGTGCGAGAGGACCTGAGGGAGAGAGAATGGGAAGAGGAGGAGGCGTTGGAGCGGTGTAGGAAGAGAATAAAAGAATAGAACACCGATCCCACATGAGTGGGACAAGGCGAAGACAAAGAAGAAAGAAGAGTTTCAAAGTAAGTGGGTTCTCTACGAATATAGATCGAATTTTTGTGATTTCAGCCGATAGCAAATCGAAGATAATGCCGAACAACTCTGGTTTGAAAGGTTTAAGGTCCTTTTTGGGACGCGCGAGGACATTATGTATTAGATATTTGTATTTATAATTAGTCTATTATAATATTATGGAGCCTTTTGTTTGAGATGTCATGCGTTCAAAGTGCCATCACGAGTGTTTTAATCAATGAAAGCATAGTTTTCATCGTAGCAATTTTATTAGAATGCATTTTGAGTTCTCCAGTGTTAAAGAAGTACAATTTCAAGTCATAAAAGGAAGAAACAATAATTGTGTCCAATTACTTCGAAAGACTTATTTCTGCGCCAAATGTTAGTACTGTTGAATAAACGAAATTACAGTTTTTGGTCCTTAGAATAAAATTTTATTTCCATTGAAGAAAGTCGAATGTATTTATGAGGAAAACACTGAACTAATATGCAATATTAACAGTCTAAAAGACTATCTTTGCTTTTGTCCCGCAGATTACGATTGCTGATGGAGTTCTAAAAGCTGTTAGAACAAATACTTTTTAAAATTATGTCTTTTCCACAAATGCTACTTTTTTCTATTTTCCCATGAGAAATTAAAAGTGATGGACATGAATTTAGAAGTATAAAGGAAGTTTGGAAAGTAATTTTGAGTAGATCGGCAACAAAATGCCTTCAAATAGGGAAGTCAAATTGTATTTTACAACATTATTCAGCATTACACTAGAACTTAATCAATATAGAAATTTTTGAGAGCACCAATAGATTTTTTCTTTACTTGTATAAGATAAAATGTGTGAAAAAATTTATTTTTATAGGTTTATTTATTACAATGCTCCTGTCCTGAGGCGCCAAACAAATAAAATGTCATCCAACTCAGGCAATCATCATTGGGGTAATAGAGTCTAACTTTTTTACATGCAGAGATGGGTTAGCTTAATCATTAACCAAACGAAATCATGTTCAGTGGACATCAAAACATTATCATTCTTTGAAAACTGAGAATATATATTTATCGGAATTAAACTTGGTACTACACGTAACCAAAATCAAAATAAATGTACCTTGCTATTAAATATTCACCTAATGGATAACTATCCTCTCTAACTTTCTCCATCAATAGGAGAAAGAAGCGCGGTCATTACAAGCTAATTTATATATTTTATTGTTCACAGTTAATCTATTGTTCAAAATTGAACTTTCGCTTTCCCTGGTTTACGATCTCAAAAGATTCAAATGTGCCCAGGCTGGAAGTGTACCCACTTGGCAGCTATCCAGAGAGGTCTGTGTTCAATAATGGTTAATGGGTATGGGTGGGTAGTTTCTGATTGCCAGCTTTATGTACGGAACGCAATTTGCCATTTACATAAATACAAAAAAATGAACTGAAAGCCTATATTATATTTACGATTTCACGTGCATTGGTCTTTGAATCGAGGTTAGTGTAAGTCATAAAGAATATTCTTTAATATATGGTAAAGCGTTCCACCGTAGAAACCTTCCGTTATAGTAACCACTTCAATTTTATTAGGGATTCCGATATTGCTTTAGCCGTTGCAACTTAGAGTTGAATGTGATTCTCGCCGCTTAAAAATTGCTGATGCATGCAAATTCTAATTCAGATTGGTTTAAATCCTTATTTCACCGCTGAAAATCTGAAGACATAGCTGAAATTGAAATCATGGCCTTCATAATGATCGTTTTGATTTGTAATAAAATAAAACATACTTAAACCAAATAAAATACTGATTAAAACGCTTTAAAATTCCTTTCTGACTCCTAAAAAAACCACAGCAATTTTTCCCCGTAATGTTACTTGATTTAAACTTAATTCTCGAACTTACCGAAGATATTCATCGTTGTCTCAGTTTTTCTTTGTCGCATTTCAAGGTTGAACTTTGTGTTCAGGACTCGTATATGTTATTCCATACCCTTAATTCTACTGACAAATGCAATTGAAAATCTTGCTTGAGTAACTCATAAAATCTTTTGATGCAATGCATACATTGTAGTAGTATTTTCCACGCAACTTATTCGCGCAATTGAATACCTTGTACTCTAGGTTTTTCCCTTCCTCAAATTTGTCTTGTGCCTTTTCATTATACTATTGAAATTACTAGTTATTCTTCTCATATCTATCAGCTCCGCATCTTCTTCATGCAATTTTCCTGTCCTTTTTTATTATTCATTAACTTCTTTTCTTCACCATGATTAATAGGACTTCCTTTGCCACCTCCATTATCCTACTTATTATTTTTACTTATCCCTATTTTTGCTTCGTTCACATCTAATTAGCATTCTGTCTATAATTATCCTCCTAGTATCTCAATCATGCTACACATAGCTATTGTTCTTTAGTTTTGGATAATTGTTTTGTCTCTGATGAGTCTCTGTCATATGCGATCCCTCCTATTCTAATATTGGTTTTTTGAAAACGCAAATTTCCTGTGATAACCCGGAATTCCTCACCCATTTATTTCTAAATCTATCCCCGAAATCCTTTATACCTTCCCCTTCTTATGGTTAGATATTTATGAGGTGGCCGGAAATTTAGGTCATTTGCACCATTGCGGATAATGGGAAATCTTATGTGACGTCGGGCCATTTAGATGAATTCTGTGATCCATTATACAGCAAGTTATTTATTTCATTATAATCGGGAGCGGCCTACTTAGTGGAGTCCACAGCTCACCCGTTCTCCCATCACACACTCCTAATAATAACTCTTTTTGTCTTAATTGAAAAAACCATTCATAACCAACCAACCAAACAAATCGTAAAGAAATAATTTACAAAAAAGCAATTTTCTCAAAATAAAAGGAACGTCATGGAAAAGAAGCAGAAAGCGTTCAAACACATAACCCCAAAGCATCAAACGTTACAGTTGGTACGGTAAGGATTGAAAGGGAATCGAGGCGGGGTGTCAAGAAAAAAGGCGTCGGCGAAGCTGTGCAAGGACTGGTAAAGTCGCAACGTGAAATTGCTTTCCAAACAATATTTTCCTGTATATTTAGCTTTGACTTTTGATTTATCTGGAAAGAATAGGTACCTTAGTAACCAATTTTTCGTAATGTCATGCTTTTCCAGTCCATAGTCCGAGCATGGAACTGCTTTAAGCGCCCCACTACCAGTATTACTTTTTCACTGTTGGTTCGTTGGTTATTTGGGGAGGCGACCGGAAAATATATGCTTTTACACGCATTTGCTTTCCTGCAAATAGGTTTGTTTTCACCAAAGCTTGTAATATTTAATTTTGAAACATAATCTTGAATTTAACCACTATTTTTAGATTTTAGCCTTTTAAATTATTTTAAACGTCTTTCATCCCAAATTGTAGCCAAAGCCAGTTTCTTATCCAAAAGAAACGGAATAACCTAGGCACATTTTGTCTTTGGGAAACTTGGATGCACATTAAAAATTAGTCGAAACAATATAATTTAACAATATGATTTTATAATTAAGAATTAAGTTTAATAATATTTCTTTTCATTGCAACACAAATTTGAGGCTCAATTTTTTAGTATATATTTTATTGACCAAACAGTGCATATATTACATAGGCGTCAAGACAATGAAATACGAGTAATTTTAATTGCCGCTCGCTTAAAGCATGACCTTTTGGAATTCATATAAGTTCATGGATTGTAAAAATATCCTCCTGATTTTCATTCTGACTTTTGGTTTTTTGAAGTGTTTGAAAAATTTGGTTTTATGAAATGTTGCACTTCCACATTCATTTCAGTTTGCATAATTTTTCATTTCTCTGTCATAAAATGGAGTGTTATACACCACAGATATTAAACATTGAGGGGAATTGAGGGGCTTCCTATAGACAAAGGTAGCTCTCATCGAAGTTCATGGATTTCAACTGCAAGTAGTAAGTTTTGATCATAAGCACAAAATATCATCGTTTTTCTTCGTTTAATTTCTTCCAAATTTTACTCTACCTTTTATTCTTTTTTGGTCTTTTCTGCTACTGGCGCACTGACATCTTTTTTAGCCTTGTTTGGAATTGGTTCACTGGCGTTGGCCTCGGCATCTAACTTATCTGACGTCGATCTATATACCTTTACGGGAAGTTCGACACTTTTATCGATGTTTACAATCGTTGTCCCTCCTATGTTTCCAAGTCCGTCCGTTCCGAAGGATTGCGAGGAGAACAGATTGCTGTAATCATTGGCAGATAGGTGCTCCCCAGATGAGAAAAAACCGTCGGCCGCTTGACTTTCCGAAAGGAATTGTCCGTCTTGGTAGGCATTGTTAACTGAGCCATGTAGGCCGGTCCCGAAGTCACCGCCAAATCTGATATCGATCCCTGCACCGCTGTCGACTCCAAAATGTGTTGGAGCAATGAACTTATTCGTCACTGGGATTGGAACGTGCTTCTCTACGTGTACGGGCACAGGGTGTGGTACGGGAACCGCTACTTTATTTACGACAGGGTATGGAACGGGCCTATATACCTTGACAGGAACTGGCCTCTCTACCTTCACCGGAACTGGATGGGGAACGTTGACGGGATAGGGTCTGTCCACGGGAACCGGAACTGGTTGAGGTACGGGTACGTTAACCTTAACTGGAACGGGTACATGGACGGGACGCTCGACAGGATACCGTTCCGTCTTCTCCTGGTACACGGGGTAAGGCTTGGGAATGTTTACTGTGTACTGCCTTTCGACAGGGATGTGAACAGGGTAATATACCCTCCTCTCCACTGGGTATGGCACGATCTTCTCCACGGGATACGGTACGGGCTTCTCCACGTGGTATGGAACCTCTTTCTCCACCGGAACAGCCACAGGCTTCACGACTTCGAATGGATATGGCTTATTGACCCTTACGGGGTATGGTTGGGGAACGGGAACAGGTACGGACACTGGGCGGTCTACTTTAACGGGGATCGCGTGAGGTACTGGGAACGGTTTGTCAACAGTTACCGTCCGCGTAATGACTTGAGGGGCGGCTACTGCGGGTGCTGCTATGGAATGATGAATACCGCCTCCTATATTGGTATGGCCAAAGGAGTTAAAATAATCTTTCCCGTAGAGAAGATTTCCATTATAGAGATTTGAATGTCCAGAGCCAATTACTGTTACGGGGTTGGCAACTACTCCACTGGCGTACACTCCATTGGCGACCCCTCCATTGTTGACCAATCCATGGCCGAATGCATCCAAGAGATCATGGCCAGCGGCATGCTCGTGTGAGTGGATGAATCCCCTCTTAGTGATCTCAGCCTTCTCACCCTTGGGTTTTTCTCCTTCCTTACCCTGGGCGCACAGCGCCAACAAGGCGACGCCAAGCTGGGGATGTGAAAAAAATTGCATTCGATGAATTATTTCGTTAACAAGTTTAATGATTAGCATAATACTATATATTTGATTTCACATTGCCGTAAATTAACTTTAGTTCTATGAAAAGGCGACAAGAATAGGTTGATTGTCATTTAGTGGACTCTTGATGGTGTGCGTGAAATTATAGGTAATATTACTTTACAATTGTCTTCATAACATAGAGCTCTCCCTGTGGTGCTATAGCCTCATCAGCTATACGGATCCAAAATTATGTGCTGTTACAAAATTATGTAGGGGTTGTAAATCTCTTTCCAGGAGATGTATTTCTTTTGAAAATTAAAATATAGAATAACAAAATCATAATTGAGCGCTTACTATTATATTTATTATTCTTAAAGGGGCATAGTGTAAAAAATGCCTTGGAAGTGATCAAAATATTGCCATAATGCCCTTTTAGTTCGCTCTCCTTCCATTTCAACAGCCGGAGTAACTAGTGACATAGTGATAATTAACTAGCTTAAATTATTTTTAAGAAAATGTTGTCTGATTGAACTTTGAAATTGCATCTCATTAGAATATCATACTCTCACTCTCCGTAAATTCAATTTCAACGCTCAAAGAAAAAAGGTGCAAAAAACTACGTAATGTTCACGCTGATTGTCGCACTGGAATTATTTATTGATATTTATTTGCAGCTAAGAGTGTCAACTGTTATGTTCATGACCTTCATGCAATTTACATGGTAATAATATACTTTCCCTTTCTTCTCACCTTTTGTAATGAATATCAGAAATTCATTTCTAAATGGAGGACTTACATTAGCTTATACATCAAGACGCCATTGCCTACAGCATGAATTTATGGTTTTATACGCAAAGCTAACTTCATATAACGGATTTGTTGAGCGAGGACTGGTAAAAAAACCGTGAGAGAGAATATATACGGTGTAAAAATGAAAATCGAGAACTTATAAGCTGGATAAGTCTAAATATGCCTTTGTAATCAGTATCAAGTTATATATTGCTATTCTACGTTTTGAGGTCTGTTAAGAGAAGGGAATGCTATTCGAAGATATTCCAGATCGTGTTCAAGTTGTTGGCAGAGACTCATCATATACCGAAGGTAGCCAAATAGGGACTCCTGACTCAATATTCGAAGATAGAGGCCCCATTAATCAAGTTGAAAAAATGAGCTGTGTTCAAGCTCTTCTGCCAAACTCAAAAATGAGAATGTGCCCCATCTCGTGAGCATCGTCTTTTTTAGAATAATTTCGCTAAAAATTATCTTCCATTTGCTATTATGCTATCGTTGAGGTCACGGTTTTATAAACTCTCTTCATTTGTATATTTTTCTAGATCTAAGTTTTTGGAACTAATTGTTTTGTTAATTCTCGAATCGTGGCCGCAATTAAAACACTGCAGGCTGGTGGTGGTATACCAAAATCTATCCTTTCATCATCTTTATTGATTTTACTTATTAGGATCTATCATGGCTTAGTCAGCGTCATTTGATAATGAAAATTGATATTTTATGTATCACTAATATTCAACTATTTTCGAATATTGAATTATTATAAAAATACATTATAATAAAATCGGGGAGCCGGCCATTTGAATCCATGCTGTATGGAAACGGAAAACTGCTTTGCGAAACTTTATACATTAGTATCAGTCAGCAGAATAGAATTATATATGATTTTTGGCAAAATATATTGGAACTGGCAGCATCTGCAGGAAAAAGTCTGTCGTGATTTATATTTCAAAGTACGGTAAAAATTATAAACTCGCGTTTTAATCGTTTTGCCCACTTTGACAGCAAACTGCAAAAAATATCCCTCCTTACTAAGTGCTTGCGTTATAGAAGAAAAATATCCTCGGGTACAAGCTTTTATAGAAATGCATATTTATAAAAAAATCGTTAATAACTTTTTAAAATGCTTGTTAAATCTTTAGAGAAAAAATTGTTTACTCATTTTTATTGTGCCACACTCGCGTGCCTTATATTAATTTTCACTCTCCCATAAGAAATTGTAGGTTTAAAAGTATTTTTGAATACTTACGATTATTCTCATAGCTTTTCTCCCGTGACCTCCTGCTTGTTGTGGCTACCGAGAGATGATCGGGAATGCAAGCATTATGAGTGTCCCCTGATCCTTATATACGTTTCTTTCGGACGAGCACACGTGTGATGCGCTCTTACCCAACCTTGCCCTCGCCCCCACCCGTAATCCTCTGTCCCCGGCCTCCACTGAACTCCCAGAGCGTAGCGCTCTCAACTGCTGACCTATTGCGACACTACGCGGTTTTTATCCACCCAGTCTTGTTGACATTCTGAGCTCCTACGAAATACGGATACCTGGCTCATCCCAACGGGAGGCAAGGCCATTTATCCCTAAACCTTTCACATGTTAGGCCTTCTTCCATGAAAATTTCCAAAAATCCAAATTTCTCCGTGAGAAATAGAAAGCTTCTGTTTTTGGTGAGAAATAGCCATACTTCTTTCTTTTATGACTATATCATCTCGGGTCTTTATCGTTTGGTTTTTTACTTTTTGGTTTTTACTTACTCCATTAAAATTAACTCCAAGGTAAGAATATATTTTACTCGTGCTCCATTATAATGCGTCCATAATAAGTTTTCAGTACTATGTTTCATTTATTGTTCACCCTAGTATTTTCACAGTCATCTCCTTGATTGTCGCTTAGTTCCTCAATCTAATCTTTCCTGTTACTTTTTCCCGTATCGTTCACTTGAATTTAGCTGTAGGTATTCCTATTTATGGATCCTGCACATAGCTGCTCTCTATACTACTGAACGGCCTAGTCTTTGCACTATGTACTATTTTTTGGTTTCTTTCATCGACTTCATTTTTCACCCACACTTAAATAACCCTTTTAATATGGAATATGAGGAATGATCGTACGAATTGATCTTATTTATCCCCTCTATGCTTAATTTTTTGCATCCTTCTCTTCCATTCTGATTTCATTTTTTTACTGAATCAATGTTATTTTTACTTTACTCAACCAAAAAAGATAACGTTTAAGGAAATTCCGGCCCGGCATAAATGAATTGTTTTAAAATGTCATGTATGATAGTAGATAATGGCTGCTTAAATGTAGTTTTTCCTTTAAATAGAAAATTATTTTTGTTTTAGCCTTTGTGAAATTAATCTCTTTCTTAGCCTTAGATAACAATTCCTGAACATGTAAACCATCGCATATTTCAAGTACTCCATTTACTTATTCCTTAGGAAAAGTTTTTAAAATGCTTTTTCATGTACAATCATTTCGAGGGCGAGGGTTTTCCATACTTTTCTTCTGCTTGACTGCTGTACAAGTTAGGAATTATTTTTCCGTATTATGTTTTCTTATCACCGCCATGCGGAGGTTGATTGTAATGCCTTCATTACAATCAACCTCCAAACCTCCAACCTACAATTAAATAGAATATTCTCTTTGCGTAACCTTATTTGCATTTTGAAAACTGGTCGTACGAATGGATAAATCAAATTAATTACTCAAAACCCTTACTATTTATTCCCGTTTTCCGTATAGTTTATTTCCAGCTATTATTGACGGCTAGCAATGCTAGTTCGGGAGTTAACAAGGTTTTTAAGAACTTATGCATGGGGCTTAGTATTATGTGGCAGTAGATGCTGGGTGTTAATTTCACGACAATGGGGAATGATAGTCGGTCAGATGGTCGGAGATAATAATCAGAGAAGATGTCATTTAAGAACTGGGGAGAAAAAAATGCGCAGTGAAAACTCTGCGAAACGGAAGGTACATGATTATTGTAGACATTCTGAGTTATAACAACCTCATGAAAGAAATAATGGTAGGAGCAGCGATTGGGAATAATAACCGAGGAAATCCATACCATGAATATTTTTTACAAATTATGGGAGGTATCAAAATAAGGTATTACAAAATAAAAGTGGTTGGCGAAAAAAGAACGGAGAGGAGGATCAAATCTTACTTCGGATTGATGATAACTGATAATGATGCTGTGCTACCCTAGTTTGAACTGTTTGCGAACCTTCTAAATTTTTTCATAAGTTTTATGTTTAAGTTTAAATAAATATAAAATTTGGTACGCGGCTCTTTCGTATTTTGCGCTGAAGAAAACCTTTAGTGGGAATAAATATGTTTTGCACTTTTAAGTTGATATTGGAAATTAGATTTGTTTCTTGACATTTTTTCATTGACTTGACAGTAAGGTTGTATGAGGGATTTAATTTATTGATATTTTATTTTAGAGTAATGTAACAAAAGATAGGACACTGTAACTGCTGATTCTTGAGTAATTTTATGCCAATGTCAAACTTAGAGAATGGGTATTTAGCTGGCGTACAGGGTAATGGTATACCAAGTACTCATTGTGTAAAAATCAATGGGTGTATTTATTCATCCATCAACTTGCAAGCATATCTCATGTTTTATGTATTTTTAACATAATATTTATATCTAAAATAAAATAAATCTCAAATATCATTTATGTAAAATGAAAAAGTGATCCTTTGGAAATAGTCATATTACAGCCGTACCTTAGAGTATCTTTTAATGCTGAGAACACTATGATTCATAGGTCATTGTAATGTCACTGGATTGTTCTGAATTTTCTGATCTCATGATTTATAGTGGTGATATGGGCGTTGTACTATATAGGCATTTCTAAAATGCCGAATGCGTTATTTTTCTATGCATTTAATTATTTCGTAACCGTTTCTTCGACAACTTTCTCTCTATTAGGTAGTTTCACTATTTTATATATTTAAATTGAGATATGCACTCCCTTCAGGTGCAAAATGATCAAATATATCGCATTGCTAATGGAAAAAAATTGAGCCAATCTTTTGATCGCTTAGTAATCTGTGAAAAAGGCGTATAATAATGGAACTATGGAAAATTCGCATCTATATAATTGAGCCGTGAGGAGCAAGAATGTTGTAAGTCAAAATTGCCACTTTTTGGGCAATGAGGCTCTAAGTGGAACTAATAAAAAATTTAACCCAAATGCTGCTTTATTATGAAAAAAGAACACTGAAAGCACTCAAGCACAAAACAAAATACGGGTTGAGGCACGATTCTGCGCACCAAACTAGAGTGTGGAAAAAACTGATTTTCACCGAGGCTCACTAATTACTTCTTATCTCCGTAAATAATATATTTTATAGTTTAAGATGTCTTTCCAAGCGCATTGAGTTGTGTTTAGGATCCCCCGAAATACCTCCAATCTAAACAGATTTTACTAATGAGAGTGTAATACTTTTCAAAAAATCATATATATTAGAAGTAATATGTCTCATGGGGTTGTACGTAACGATGAAAATTATAAGAAAGGCCTGGTCTTTTGCGGCATTCTAGCGCGAACGTCCATATTTTTGGGACAACAGTTTCGCCGGCGTTGCAGTCGGCGTCTTCAAGTGGCAATTTTGAAGTTAGCGGTAGGATACCCTTTCTTTCTAATAACATACTCCGGGGAATCCTGCAGAAGGATGAAAATGATTGTTGAAGCAATGACTATGACCTGGTATATAAACTTTATGCCACTCATGGCAGCAGAGGTTGATTTCACCTCATCTGCTATCTTTCCTATGTACAATAAATATGCGTTACCTGTTATCCCCTCCCTTTTTCTTGCTATATTCGTTTTTGGTGCCGAGGAAGACAGTGTAGAGTGATTATATACAACTATTTCACCTTTGAAAATTTTCAATTGAAAACTCCATGCATTTTCATTGAAACCGTATGTAATTTCATAAGAAGTGGTGCGCGACCGTTAAATCACGCTTAATTCTTAATTTATTTTTAACGCCTGAACCCTTCTTCATACCTAGAACGCCTAAGGTCATTTTGGCCGGTAGGTGACAAATCATGAGAATATTGTTTTATTTGAATACTATTTAAAGATCTTTACAGAAATTATATTTGAAGAAAGACTTAATAGGCAGAGCGCACTGTTTCGAATGTGGACCATTGCGTTTATTCGAGAAAAATTATAATAATTTAATCCAGTGAATGTCATAAACAGCGTTGAATATCAAATAGGTCTTTCTTCTACTTTTTTAAGAAATGGGATGGATAATGTTTAATGAACTCTTCCTTATACAATACCAAAGGTCATCAGATTTTAAATCAAATTCACGAAGCGTGATTCGGATTTTTAATCACATATCTGGAATAAAAATGAATTATCAGGTACCTGAAATCGAAAATAAAACATTTTCGAAGTTAGATTGTTTGTAGGGGGGGCCTTCGACAGGAGCCCGGGCATTTAGACCTTCTTGGTCCATTGCGCCAAAGCCATTCCTGTCTGCCACGTGCAGACAGGGGATAAGAGCTTAACGGTGAATATATGCATGGTCATCCATCCAACCACCGTCCGGTCCCAACGTTGCTTAACTCGGTGATCTTATGGGAACCGGTGTGTCAACGAGGCCTTGCCCAATTTTGAAGGCAGTAATGTCATTAGTTTCATGTGTGAAAATTACACTTATCCAGAAATTGCAACAATTGTTAGATTGAAATTCTCTGGACTAGTTACCTGTGTGTTTAGTTCTAAATAATTTTACAAAATAGTGTAAATAGAAGTTTCATTCGTGCCAAAAATTTCAAAAATACAGAAAAAAATTCCCTTCAAGTTATCTTGATGAGCATTTTCCTCAAATGACTTTTGTTACATCTACCGAAAACTGGTTAATTTAACTTCTGACAACTTTGCTGGGTCTTATTACGACATTTGGGAACGGGAAAAGTTGTACGGTTGATTTCTCATCGATCACAGTCCGAATCATCACATCCACCATTCAAATCAGGATTAGTGATCCGTTCACATCGAAGTTCATCAGACGTAAAATGAAGTTACGGCGTGAGATCTTCTTTCCCGTGACTTCTTTGTAAAGGATCCACGCAATGATGACACCAATTTCCAGGATATTTTTAAAAACGTGGACAGGGCTACGTCTTGTTGGACTTCGGGTCTTGCTTTCGAAGGAAAAATGTATTGGCTCGTCTAAGTTTAAATAGGGACCAGGAATATAGAAAGAACCACATTTGTTGATGAACTCATCCCAAATTTCTGAGGCCTAAGCAAACTTATCAGATTTTATTCTTTCTTTCCTCGTTGATTCTAAGTCAAACCTAAAAAAATTCATTAAAGCACAGAAGCGGTCCCTTCCCATGGTCTGGCCAAATATTTGTGGCCCCCATTTTTTTGAACATCAATCATGCAACACTGATGGACTTTGCAATAGCTCCTTTGAGATGAAGGATAGCAATAAATGCATCAAGTTCTGTCAGCGAGAGTTTCCAATTATCAGATTGAAGCTGTTGCTTAGCTTCAGCAATTTTGCGCTTCTGAATGTGCTTTAAAATTTTCTTATTGCTACGCAGCTTCCAAGCACTAGCGTAATTATCGTCTATCACTCGTTTTGAGTAATTCGATGAACCTGGTGAATTACTAAGGACATTTTAATGTTGCCGTCTACCAACAGACTGCACAAAAAAATCTTCAACTGCCCATTGTGTTTTCCCGTCCTTCCCAAGTAACTTTTTTCCTGGGGCGAAAGTTACAGAATAGTCATCAGGTGCAGGTCTCTTGAGCTCGCCCACCGCAAACACCGGGACCGTCCTTGACGACCATCCATCATGTACGGGGAACTGCCAATAATGTAGCTGATTGCCTTTCTCGTGTCGTTCCTGTGTCTAGTGATAATGTTGCTAGTGATATTGATTCATCTAAAGTTGGTGATGATCTATTTCCACCAATGGCTTGTGTATTGAATAATGTTCCTTTATCATTTGTTAATATTAGAGACCATCAAAGGTCAGATCCTACTTTGAGGGATGTTCTCCAGAAATTGCAGAAAGATCCCTTGTCTTGTGCAAATTATTTTGTTAAGAACCAGCTGCTATGTTTTGGCAATTCAAAAACTCTTAGAGGGAAGGTTGTTTTACCTGTCGTGCTTCGACCAATGATATTCCAATATTTTCATTGCTCTAGTTTTGGTGCTCACCTGGGAATGTCCAAAACTTATGAGAAAATTAGCAGGGAATATTGGTGGAAGGATATGAAAAGGGAAATTTTTGACATGGTCAGAAATTGCCACTTATGTCAGACATGTAAACCTAGAAATTGTTCTTCGCCTGGCATGTTATCTTCTAACATCCCTTCTGATGTCTGGGAAAGAATTTATATCGATTTTGTCGGCCCATTTCCATCCACAAAGGGTAGTAATCAGTATATTTTAACACTGATTGATGGGTTCTCTAAATTTTGTATAATGGAGCCTGTACGAAAGGCTACAGCTGGTGCTGTTGTGTCTGTCCTCACTCAAAGAGTTTTCTCCAAGTTTGGTTTTCCAAAATATCTGGTCTCTGATAATGCTTCAGTTTTTAAGTCACACCTGCTTAGGGAGATGTGTTTACAACTTGGTATAACACAAGTTTTCACATCTCCATATTACCCTTGTGCTAACCAAGTCGAAAGACTTCATCGAAATTTAAAATCTGCCTTGACAATTTTATGTAACAATGTTCACTCTACATGGGACCTTTTCCTCTATGATCTAAACTTTGCTTTCAATACTGCTGTACATGGTAGCACTGGCCAATCTCCTGCCAAAATAATGTTTGGTAGACAACTGCCACATCCTCTTACAAATCAGTGGTCAATTCCTATTGAGCTGTTCGAGGATAAAATTAAGGATGATCAGAGGAAAGCCTACTTGCAACAAGTGGTCGCCAATCTTAAAAAGGCAAGGGCAAAACATGGGGAGGCTTTTAACAAACTCCACTCTCCAGTAAATTTTGCCCCTGGAGATTTAGTTCTTTGTAAAAATCATCCTATTAGCTCAAAGGCAGACAAGAGAACAGCCAAGCTAATGCCTCTTTGGGAAGGTCCTTTCATTATTAAAAAATTTGTCTCTCCTGTAACAGTTGTTCTTGAGCTATCACATGATAAAGAAAAAATATGCCATGTCTCTCAGTTAAAAATTTATCATCGTGACTCTGTGAATTCTCATTAGCTCAATATGGTGTGACTTTTGCATTTTTCAAATTAATTCAATGAAATACTATGATTCTATTTAAACACACTGTTATTTGTTGCCTTTTAGTTGATCAATATGTACTATTCTATTAATATATTATTATACTAATACTTAATAATGTGAACACAGTGATCACCATACTTAATGTTGTCTTCCTCTCAAAGTGTGCAAATTGTGAAATCTGTTGGAGGACGAATGGTCTGATTGGAATGGGATGTGGGGAGAACAGCCAGGAACATTCCCGAGGTGACTCGCTTCCAGATAAGTTGCGGAGGGTCAATGGCTGTTAAGATTCATGTGTGTGACATCGACAGTGATTATATCCATTGTCCTCCCAGGGTGATTAGTGCTTTCTTTATGGTGATTAACTGTGTAATTGCAAACATTATCATTTTCTGTCTCTACCTGGCTATCTAATTTCTGTAGTCAGGTTATGTATGTTGAATATTGGGTTGTTAGGTCATGTATCTGGCGTAGGGGGTGCGATCCCATCGCCCGGCAATTATAATGATTGTCGCAAACAGCACCCAGCTCTTGTATCATGCTTAGCTGGTCTGGGGTTCCAACCCCCAACAAATTTTGAATTGAATAATCCATGACGGTGGCCACTAAATTATTTTTCTATTTATTAGCTTTTTCTAACACGTTTGACTTAACCTGGCCCGAGAACTGATTGAATCTCTCATCTTACCCAAATTAATTTTCCATTTTTTGCTGTTTTTTCATGGAAAACAATTTCTTACATATGGGTAGTGACATTGGAGAGATATCAATCTAATTTGTCATTAAAATGACTCCAATCTTATCCTGAGTCATTTCTATCAACCCAAATTCCTTCATTGAGTTATCAATGCTTAACAGTACAACCCAATTGGTTGTGCGAAAAATTTAATTAGTTTTAAGGTCCATGAAATTGATTGTCCTCTCATTCTGAGTCGTTCTATCAACCCAACTTCTTCAATGACTGTGTTTATGCTTAACAGTGCAACCCAAGTGGTTGCATAAAACCATGTAATTAGTTTTTAAGGTTCATGAATATGGGGGATCCACTCACAAATTTTGAATTAATCATTAATATTATTAATACTAGGGTGAACTTGGAATACAGAATTATTGTTATACTTGAATTATCATTAATATTGTTAATACTAGGGTGAACTTGGAATACAGAATGATATTGTTATACTTGAATTATCATTAATATTGTTAATACTAGGGTGAACTTGAAATACACAATGATATTGTTATACTTGAATTATCTATAATATTATTATTACTAGGGTGAGCTTTGAATATAAAATAATATTGGTATATATGTATGATTATTATAATTCTCTAAAGTATATTTAACTGATGTCACACAATTGCATACTATTACTTTCAATGAATACAAGTCTACTTTCATTGAACAATTGTATAATCCTGCCTTCAAGAATATTTGCTTTGTTTTATGCAATATTCTCTTTCTAGTTAATTTATTACACCTGACGAGTCAGATGTTTCGTCTACTCGGTGTTGGTTTTTTGTTACTTAGATTTATTTCTCATTTGTTGGAAGCTGCCAGCTGGACATCCAAATTATTTATGATAATTGATATCAAAGATGCTATCATATCATTCTACTGGTCCATGTTTGTGACAGTCAGAATATACTTTCATCATTTGTTTGAAGGCTGTTGAATACTTAAAATCTATTGTTTAATGTGTTTATCTGCAATCTTCACCTGTCGCCTGGAATCACAGCTGTGGTATACTGCTCTCATGTTTCCTGCACTTGGCAACTTTCGAGGAGTGTCTCTCCCTCTATGGTTGGCTATGGCTGTGTGAACCAGTGTCATACTGAAAGATTGTATGAATCTGAAATGTTACTAAACTGGGTTATTAACTTCAAGATGTTTATTAGTGATTATCCTTCTACACTGAATTATCAGCTGTTCCACCTTTGTGGTCCAGAAAGGAGAGGAGGTTCTTGTCTGTGGGTGTGTGTGCTCAGTATCTTGGCAATATTGTTCAGTAAATTGCCTCTTAAGCCATAAACTGGCATTGTGAATTCAGTGAAAGTGTCCCTCTAGCAAGAAAAAAGGTGTCATTGATTCAATCATCATTCCTCATCCGGGAGTCAATTCTGTGCCTGATTTCCCCCAGTGGATGTGGCATTTTCCCCCCCTGTTTTTTGGGCAATTCTCCTCTTTGGACAGTTTCTCCTCTGCGGACTGTTTATCCTCCGGACTTAGCCGAAGGACTTAGCGCGCATGTGCGCCAACGACGGCCAAAATGCCTACGACTACAAAATGCAGCGACTACTGCCAGCGACTTCTGCCACGACTTCTGCCACACCTTTCGCCGCACCTTTCGCCGCACCTTTCGCCGCACCTTTCCCTCACCAGGTCCTGCCCCGCTTTTATAGCCAGTAAAGTGAGGAAGGATACCAAAAATGCGGTCATCCTGACCAAGGCTCAAAGGCTGTGATCCTGTATTCTGCGGCCGACGCCAGAAAACAGTTCCTGGCGCTCCAATTAAAAACTGCCACCCTATCTATCACCCATCCCATTATTTCCTCCCCTCCAAGGCTACCAATCGCCAACCTCCTGACCTTACCCATTCCACCTTCGTCCTTGTCGACAGACCCCCTCCTCAGCTGACTCGTGTCTAAGCTCGCCCTCTATTGCTTCCGAGACGCCGACCGGGTAACACCGTTGTGTGAGCCTGCTGACTAAGTCACTTTTGTACTTAAGAGAGAAGTTCAACCTCTCGTACTTGTTAAACTTAAACTATTTTCCGACTGGTAACTTTAACTACGGTCGCCTGGCACTCGACCTATGGGTAAATTATTGTAATTGGTTTGGTTCTATTTTTGTGATTTGTAAAATATATTGATAAGTTAAGTTTATGATTGATAATACTTGTGTTTCGTTCGTTTTCCTCATTTTTCTCACCCGAGCTTGGAAAGAGTTTGTGTTTTCAAGAGTTTTATCGGCGAGAAAATCTGCTCCTTCTCCCGATAGCGCTACAATCTCAACTTCGACTTCGACTCCGATCTTCTCTTCCTACCGTCACAGCTTGTTTATTCACGCTTACAGAGCTAGTATCCCCATTGACATCTAAAGGAAACAAAAATCCCCTGTCAATATTCTGTTTTAAAAAAATTGGAAGACGAAAAAGAAATCACAACAGAATTGTATAGGGGAAAAGGAAAAAGGTAAATTAGAGATATTAATGATGAGTTGGGCGCTTACAGTTGAAAAATCCATATTTTTCATCGAAGAAAATGAGTTTTTGCATACTGTTGCTATGGATGAGAGACAGGAGGAATCTACCGGAAATATTATGAAACAGAAAGAGCAAGCGATACAATCTCTGATGCAAGATTGTGCGTATCCGCCTCCCCCATCCATCTTGCCAGAAAGACAGTGTTATAAATTATGAAATTCATAAAATGACGTATCTGATGTCCAACGTGAACGCTTAAAATCAATATAAAACAAATGAGAACAGAAAATATACAGTCTAACTTCACGCAGCCTAGCTTCATGCGTTTGACCTGCGGTCAAAAATGACCGCACAGGCGTTCTAGGTGAAAGTAATCTAAAAAAAACTAATTGACCTCTGAAATACGTTTTACATCACCATAATGCCATCATGAAGTAAGGAAAAGTCACAAAAGTAAATGATTTTATGACCAATAATAAAGGTGTGGCGGTAATATGAAATGTCAACTGCGGTCAGAATGACCGCACCGGCGCGGCGTTCTAGTGTTAAATATCAAGTTAACTGCGGGATGTTGTTGTATGCATACCGAATATGCATATGCACATCTTATTACATACTCATTACTTTTTAAATCCATGTAATTCATCGTCAATATGTTGACACTACATGGACATTACCACTACAAATACATAAATCTCATTTAAACATTTGATATATCATGAAATCTTGGAGGAAACACTGATTTAAAAAAATCGTATTAATTGGTGAGATGAGGTGATGCCACAATAGATGATATGCTAGGTTAATAATATTACAGAGCATGAAAATGGTTCTAATATAATAGGGTTACTTCGTACATTTGGGATTAGAAGATTTGCTAACGTAATATATTGGTCAAATTTTCCTATGGTTTAGTGCTATGATTTTTCCAGTGTCTAAACTAGCGCTATCCAAAATGGCGCTGAAATATAAAAATGTACTAAATGACAGCACTTCCGTGGGAACGGTTATTTTTCGATGAATGATTTCTGTGAAATGGGTTTGCAGCTTATTTGTAAATAAATACTATTTTGTATGTATTCTGTCTTGTGCGACCTCTGAGCGAATTGGATATCGTAATTGAGATTTTACTCCCATACGAAAGCTCTGGAGATCGCGATAGCTGCAAAAATTGAAAATGAAGTTAAGCGAGGTTAATGTATGAACAATCATAGCCGTCCTTTATTTGTTATCTGAAGTATGGTGATAGTGATTAAGGCACATTCATAACAATAACGCGTGTTGAAAATGTTGGTGAAAGGTTCTTGTAAAAGGAATTAAAGTAATTAATGCATTTACCTTAAGCGGTGTTATGACTGAATAAAGCGCGCGTAATGGGCAAGAAATAATTATGCTAATTTATTTATGAAAGTATTTTATTTATAAACAAGCAAGTATTTCTTATTGTATAAAAATTACTAAAATACTATTAATGCTTTTACGTATTCCATTTATTTAACTGCTGTAAAACTGTTTTATTGCGTATTTAATATAAAAAAACCAAAGAAGTAAGTCATCTTATAGACGTACTACTTCGATAATTCTTCAAACGTGGCATCTTTCTTTGTATGTCTGTCTCCTTCTCTTTGCTGCTCACACTTGGTCCTCGGAGTATTGGTGTGGTTAGCCAAGGCTCCATCTCTCTCTTATCTTAATATTAAGGATTTTATGCATATTTTTATCATTTAATTTAGTATATTGCTGTCTTTTTTGGTATGTTTCTGAGTGTACTTCTTTTGGAAAAATTTAAAAAGTAATATTTATGGCATTTTTTCTCAAAATAAGTTCATCGCGGATTTATGTGGTGATTAAATAGTTCAGTACTAGGGAGAGAAAAAATATTTTTCCCAGTCAACAGTATCCAACTGCTTTTCCAGATAAAATGGAATCCCCGTAAATTGCACGTAAACTGTTATGAAATTTCAAAAGTCATAAATATTTTGTTTCTAAAGTTTTCATAATTTCTCACATGGAAAAATATCTTATGGTAATTTTTTAATCCTAATAATTGCTACATATTATTTAAAAATACCTCCTGAATCCATTATTTTTGCTCTTTTATGGTATTATAAGGATTGGATTCTATTATGTCTCTTAAGTTTGGTATTACACTGCAATTATTAATTTTCAATCAAAATAAGTACTTCATGTGTTAGTTATAAATTTTTATTATGACAGAAGTGAACGACAAAGAGAACATGATTCTTTCCATCATATTGAAAACATCAAATCACAATGATGAATGCATGCAGGAGAGGGAGTTGTCGCTTTCTTATGTGCCAAAATCAAATCAAATTTACACTCTTAATTTATTTCAATTTTGTTTTTTATCTGTGCTAGATTGCGATTCTTTGGGCTTATCAGACTTTTTTCCCTCCTCTTCTGATGACCTTGACACTTTTACTGTCAATGGAATGTTGAAGCCATATAGATCGTTCCCTATTTGACTTTCGTGACTAATTGCAAAGTCGGGTTTTCCGGTTGAAGAGGGGAAGAAGTGGGGTAAATCGCTTGGGGCCAGGTCAAATGAGCCATGAGCGCCGACATCCGATGATATCAGGGAGGATTGGCTGCCACTATATTTGGTTCCGAAAGAAAAACCATTCCCTACGTATTTTACGTTGTTGGGGGTAATAAAAGGTTGACTGCTTATGGCCCCATGATGAGCCCCTGCTCCTCCTATGAAAGTGGCTGGGGTCGACAGCAGAGCCGGAAATACGGTTGGTGTCACTCCATGCGTAAAAATTTGCTCCGATACAAATGGTTTGGTTTCCGTGAAAGTAACCGATGGGTGACTGATAAATGATCCCTGACCTCCAGATATGTGAGACCCAAATACAGATCCATGTGACAGTTCACTGTGGCCTACAGAAATAGGGACATGGATGTTCTCATGCGCTGGTACTGGTATAGGTTTAACGACCGTAACGGGAACGGGATGAGGCACCGGAACTGAAACGTGCTGGGTTACATGTACTGGGACAGGCTTCGTGACATGGACAGGATATGGTCGGTCCACATGAACTGGAACCGGATGGGGTACTTTGACGGGGTATGGCCTAGGGACATCGTAAGGAGCTGGGTGAGGCACGGGGACCTGTACATTTACCTTAACCGGATGGGGAACTTGCTTGTCCACAATGTACGGAACTCGTCTCGTCAATGAGACAGGGAATGGTTTTGGGACCTGAACATGAACGGCCCTATACACGGGAACATGTACAGGGTACGGTATTCGCCTTTCAACTGGATAAGGAACCAATTTCTTTACAATGTACGGAATCCTTCGCTCCACCACAACAGGGACATGTTTGATGACATCGTACGGTACTGTCTTCTCAACCGGAACGGGATATGGTTTGGGAACGTGCACATTGTATGGTTCTGGAACGCCGTGTGGCACTGGAACCGGACGATCGACATGCACATTGAATGGCTGGTGGACAGGTACGGGAACTGGTCTCTCTACTTTCAAGGTTTGAACTACAGGGGCCGGCTGAATAGTTTGATGTTGGACGAAGGTGTTACCCAAAGAAATCTGTTCAGAACCTCCTTGTATTACCCCATGAGAGCAAAGAGCATGTCCGCCATATAGACCTCCAACAATATTGCTGCCCCCAACAATATTGCCACCGAGGGTGCCCGTGCTCAGCGTGCTTCCGCCAAGGGTAGTGCCTCCAATAACACCGCTAGGGATGATGCCACTGCCAGTGCTAAGGCCACCACCGATGAAGCTTGCGCCGTTGTATCCGCCACCATAAGTGCTCCCGCCTGTAGCCACGGCACCAAGAGTTGTACCACTGCCGATGGAATGAGAAAATTCAATGCCAGGAGTCAATCCAGGTGTGTGGAGGAGTCCTCTTTTGGTGACATCTGTCTTCTGGTCCCCGCCATTATCTCCCTCATTGGCCTTAACTTTGTCTTCTCCTTTGGCCGACACGCAGAGTGCCAATAAGGCGACCAATGTCTGCGAAGAATATAAATATTGAGAAAAACCTCGATATCAATAGTGTACATAAAATGTCGCTATTTTGCTGTGGTATTAATTTCCTTCAGAATGGAATGGAATAGGTTAAGGATATTATTTTCAACAAAACCCATTAAACTTAATGGTTCTCTTTTCAGAATAAGAGCACCGAAGTGATGATTTTTGAAGTTATTATTATGGAATGTAAATATTACTTTACACCAAGATTAATAACCCACTTTTTATGATTTCAGTATCATTATATATGATGTGCAACTTTTGCAATTTTTTGACGATTTGATGGAAATCAAGGAGGGTATACAATTGTTATTATACATTGTGATTAGCTTTTATGGCCTTTTCATATTGTAGTGAATGTTTAAACCTTAAAAAACTATAAGGAAATACGTAAGTGGTTTACGTTTGATTGATGTTAGAAGCTTCTAAGCGCTATTTAGTTTACCTGGGTACATAGGAGTGGTGCACAGAATAAACTTCATTATTACTCATTAAACAAGAAAACATGGGGCGAATGTGTTTTTCGAGAACAAGCAAGAACTTACCGCCGTCTTCATGGTGTTAAGCCCGTGGCTCTTCCGCCTGTGTCAGAAGGAGATATTCCTAAAATTGTGTGTCGTCGGCGGATCACGACAAGGCCTTTTATACTTCTCCCGGGGACCCGAGTGGAGGTAGCGACTTGACCAGCGCACCGAGCCCACTTTTATTTTCTCACACCCTTTAGCTTTAGAGGGAACTCTCCTCTCGTGACCTATAGACCATCGTTGCGTCACGCGCCGGATTATTTTCACAAAGCTGCTCATCTCCCCTTTCCGATTGCTCTGGCATACATAATCGGGACATTTCCCGTGTTGAAGAATTTCGATTTCTTTTAAGTCTCTAACTTGTTTTCTAATATATTTATGTTTTCATCTCGGTTTTGATGATAATGTTTCAGCGCATAAAGAATCATAGTTACTTATTTTATACCCTTTTTGGGCATGGAGAAATTTAAGCATTAAGTTCTTCGCGAAAATTTGGTTTTCAGCTACTTTCTTGAAATGAGTATCGAAGAAGTAACGAAGTTGGCATTTTGGCTTAAATAAAGGGTACTTATTTTGAATTGTTATTTTTAACAAAAAAATGTTTCTAAAAATATGAAAGGGCCTAGTTATGATCAAAGTCTGCCTGTGTTTAGCTAGGTCAGATTTTTAATGTCATTAAGAATGAGTTTTGTTAGTTTTAAAATGAAATTTGCTATGTGTTAGAATCTTAGTCGTTTTTGGTGTTTATGTGTTATAGAAATGGTTTCCACAGCCATTCCATGACAGATTTACAATTAATTCGATCAAAAAATATCTGAGAATTAACAAGTTAGATTTAAATTATTTCAAATGTATTCGCTACTTATTGAGGCATTATTTTGTTGCGCCAGTTGTTTTTTGTTTGGGGATACGGCTCAACCTTACAAAATGATTTGATACCGGAAGACATGTGAGTTAGAACCGAGAGAAGGAAAATGTTTGGCTTTTCTCTTCATTCATGATGGATTGTGGTGGAGTGCGTTAAATGTTCAAGTTCTTGAACCAATTGTAGAGCCAGAAATCATGGTGATATTGTGATTAGTTTTTCATGGACTGACACCAAAACTTAGTTCATATGCACTAAGACCTAGGAAACTTTACTAAGTTTAACTATACTTGTCAGTTGGACCTGAGTCAATGTTTGCCTTTGCTCCCCGAAAATACCGTATAAATTAAAGGCAGATAACTTTTTGAATTTTGGAATACTTAGTAGAAAATCCCATTTTCAAGTTTTAGTACCTTCCCAAAAATAGGAAAACTATGCTTGGATAATTCCCTTGAAAAATATGCAAGGATATACTTGTTCCAATGTTAAATCGTTATGATTGACTCGTAATACTGCGGAGGACAGTGAGCAGCTGTTTGCTAAATCGAAGCACTTGACCTACGTTATAAACATTTTTGCATACTTATAGGAACTATTACTATGCCAATCGTTCGGTCCTGTTTTTGGAGTATTACTCTAATTTACTTGTTAAATAATTTTAATTGAATGCCAGTTTTTATATATTATTCTATTTTCAATTAGTCAATTTGTTTCCATGAAATTGTTATTCAAACGCTTTTTATCACTTTTCTCGGACCGTTTTGAATTTTAGATAAAAATTATTGACATTTTCAGAACTTGATGATTTTAATAACTTTTTAAGAAATTTAAGTTTATCAAGATATCCATTTAGAGGCAATCATGAATACCGTTAATCGGTCAAATATTTCAGAATTCATTTTACTAAATAAGCAATATCGAAAATAAAAAAATGGAAGAAAAAATGCATCACGGTATTTCTAAGTAGTTAGGATATTTGATGGGCAATTGTTTACAGAGGAAAAAATGGCATAAATTAATCTCTTTCTTGTATACTAGATGTAAGATTTTGGTTTTATCATGATTTGACTGCGAGATGCTCCAGTCGGTATATTTCCTGAGTAGATTGTGCTATGATCGAATATTGTTGTTGATTCTGTATCCTGTGGCCGTCTTCACTCACTTTTTTAATCCAGATCCATTCCGTGCGAGTGGGTGACGTCACTGTATTCGTTTTTTGTTTCATTATTTTTGTTTGTGCAATTATCATCTTATTTATGCCCAAAAAATTCTATTATGCCATTTTGATCTTTCATGTAAACATTTAGGAGACAGTGAGTGGAAGGACTGAAGAGGAAAAGTTAATTACTTCACTATTTCTTTACCGGAAATGTGAATTCCAAGCAAGGAAATATTTCAATCAAGAACCATATCGCTATTCATGTTGGAAACGATTCGGTTACCGTCCTGTTTTCCGGGGATGTAAAAAAATCGGGGAAAGAGAAATTTCTATTAAGATGAAAGTCTGATTCAAAAGCAATGTGTCTGGTTCCAACATTCGTTGCAGATGCGTAAGGAAGCGTTTCGCGACAGCCGCACCCTGTAACTGGGGAAAACCGTCGTCACGAAACGTTGACCTATGCAGTTACGACGGAAGATGGAACCAGATACGAGGCCCTACAAAAGCCTTCAATCCAATACCTTAAGAAGTGTGTTTGCATTTTCACGAATGACTCGTTTTATTTATAGTTTACTATGGTGCGAGAATATGCAGTATATTCTAACCCATCTCATTTTGCTGCCTGGATTGTCAGGCGGCATCTTAGTTTATAGCTAACTTTTTGATATATACCTCTTATAAGGTTAGGTTTTCTTGGAAAATTAGTGACATCTATTCACTGTCGTTGGCTTTATAGGGAGATAGTGTCTCTCTTACGATTTTTCAGTTTTAAAGTTTAGTAATTCAGGCAAACGTTCTCAAGAATGTTATAAAGGCGAGAATAGACCGTGACAAAAGAAGAAATTAGAAATGAACGTTTCAATTGGCTATATCCTCCAAGGTGTAAGTACATTTCAATTACCTCTTCCCATTTTTTTACGATTGTTTTTTTAGCTAGAATTTCCCCCAACGTGATGCAAACTATCCCCTGCCCTCGTTCGATTACCATTCTCTCGTTTTTCGTACACCATAGGGTATAAGATTCGCCATTTGGTTATGCGCGCCTGCTTTTGTTTTCTCTGTATCCCCACGTGCCGTATTTACCACAGACTCGTCTCCTGTAATGCTCTTGATGATTTCTCATTTCGCTGTCATTTTTTCTACGTACAGCCGCAACATCTTTTGTGCCTCATTGAAAATCGAGTTCCGATTTTAATTTTAACTTGTCTGATTAAAGGAGAGATCTCAGTGTAATGAAAAATATACATTTTAAGTTTTCATGGTACTTATAGCAAAAGCGTGCCCCTTATTTGATGAACTCAAAAATATCCTCTCTTTGCATATGTTATTTACGATTATAACTTAAGACTATTTTGTATCGTTGGATCTATGAGGTAAAGGAAGGAAAAAAATGCCTCTTGTCTCATGCATACATCATTTCCTAAAAAAAATGATGTAACATGTCTGTTATTTCTGGAGTTTAAATGAAAATATATTAAGGAGGATGGTAACTTCTCTTAGTGTTAAGAAATTAGGTAATTACTGCTATTATTGAGTCCAAAATGCGGTAATTTAATAGGTATGGCGCTGCAATCCTGTCCTAGAACTAGGAAAATTGCGTATGAAAATATATACTTATCGAATAATATATATGCCTACTCAGTATCTTACTTAGGATTTCCAGTTACTTGGCCATAATTACCATCGTCATCAACAGTCATCATTCCGAAGATTGGTTTTCTGCAAATCTCCTCTCCACTCCCCCTTCTGCTTTAACCGTTTTACTGCTTCGTAATTTTTTATTTTAACGTCCCTCATAATCTTTTATGTATTTCATCGATCCTCGCCGGTAATTCTTCTCATTCCTTTCTCTCTTCGTCATTTTTTCAAGAGGCTCTTGTGTTGTTGTGACAAGTATTTTCATGAAAGTTCTCTTTCCAACTCTTCGTGGGACTTCTTCATTGGTGACGCCCTCCGTCCATTTGATCTTCTTCATTCTTCGATGTAACCACATTGCCATTGGCTCTAATCTTCTTTGTTCAGTAGCTGTTATTTTCTAGGCTTTACTGCCATGTAACAGCATGCTCCAAGTAGGTACATAAATCTCACCAATACTTCCTTACATCGAATCCTGTATTTCTGGCCGTCAGTTGACTCTTCTTCTGGTGGAATGCCCTCGTGCCTTGGGATATTCTGCACGGAATATACTCATTACTTCATTCCATCACCATGTAACAGCATGCTCCAAGTAGGTACATAAATCTCACCACTACTTCCTTACATCGAATCCTGTATTTCTGGCCGTCACTTGACTCTTCTTCTTGTGGAATGTCCTCGTGCATTGGGATATTCTGTACGGAATATACTCATTACTTCATTCCATCACTGTGGAACTGCCTTCCTTGATAGCAAACTTCTACCACTTTTTGTTGTCTTAGTCTTATATTGACTTTGTCTCTTGAATTTCCGCAAGCCATTAGCTTATCCGTGTTTTGCATTTTTCTTCAGGTTGCCTTATTTTATAGGTTTTTCCATACTCTTTTGCTTTCTCACAAGATCTTCTTTCTACTCTGTCAATATAGCACTGCCATCATCGGCTATTTCATGCTGATTGACAATCCATTCATGTATCTTTCTATTTTTAATCTTTTCGTCATTTCAAATATCACGTATATTGATGGCAGTGCGCACTTCTTTCACCACACATGCTTCCGTCGTATTTTATTATTACCTGTTCTTAGCACAGCCTGCAAATTATTCCTCTATCAATAAATGACACTGCTAGGTTCTCCATCGTAGTCAATATTCTCTTTCAATACACATGCTCAAATGGTTTCTTGAATTAATAAAGCCATCAATGTGGGTTGGTGTTTTTGAATATCTACGAGAAGTCTCAGGGCTAAGAAAGATTTTTTCGTTTTTCTATTTTTCCTGAAGCAAATGGGACTTCATCCAGGGATTTTTCCATCTTTTGTTTCCTCCTCAGGTAGATAATTCTAGTCACGATTTTTTTGTTTGCAGAGATGACGAAAGTTCTGAGGTATCACAACTATTATTTTTATAGATAGAAATGGCTGCGTTCATTTAAATGTTATTAGAAATTCACCAGTTGTATAATTGCCATGTATCTTCTACACAATTTACTCATAGTTATTCCTCCTACATATTTAAGAAACTACGCGTGCATTTCATCAACCTGGCGCCTTTCAGTCTTTAGGATACTTAACTGACGCATAAAGTTCTGAGTAAAGTTTCATCTTCATCATCAGTTTTTTTCATTCTCCAGAACCCGGTTATTCAATGCTTTTCTACCGCAAAGGTTCTCGAGGTACTCTTCCTATCTCTTTACATTTCCTTCATTAGAAACTAAATTTATTAACTTCGATTACAGACTAATTTTATTCACTCAGGAGGACCGAGAAATTGATATTACGTTATTTTATGTGATTTCCTACAGTTTTGTAGACAGCTTCAACTTTTTCCTATAATATAAGTTTGCCGTTTACTTCTTTACTCACGTTTAAATAGTTTTTCCATGACTTTTCTTTACTTAATGACTTATCATATATTCGACTAAATTATATTGCTGCTGTCTTTCTTATGTACTCAAATATTTATTTTTCCTACCTCCTTCTCTTTTATCCAGTACTTCCTGTGCAATCCACGGCTTAATGTTTCACGTTAACAATCTTTCTAATATTTTTATTGGTTCTTTATTCCTCGAATCATTTCTCACAACTTTTTCCTCTTCAACTATGTGTAATGTATTTAGACAGGTCAAACTTATTTCTTTTTCCTTAAAATTTTCAACCTGCAAGCGATTTCTCAGTAGTATTTTTAGCTTTTAACTAACTTCGGCATTCCATCAACCACAAATTGTAATCACTGTTGCTATCCGTACCACGTTTGCTCTCGCAATATATTCCTTCATTCCAAATCGTTTTTTCCCAGAATTCAATCCATTGGGATTGTGCATTGGTATTTTTTGCGTGTGTCTCCTTTGTGGATGGTTGCCGAAAATGTGTTTGTAACTACTTGGTCATTTACAGAGCGTATTGGTGTTCAGCAGCCATGCGCATCATTACCGTATCTTTACGGGCATGGAAGCATTTTTCAGCCATCTTACCCAAGGATGACCACGAATATTCTCTTGTTTCCGCCACTGGTTTTCCCTGAAAAATGATGTTTTTAGCCAAACATTTTAGCTATGTGAAATTAATAGCGAGGCAATAGAGATAACGTGAAGTCTTGGGCAAGTTTGGCTGCTGCGAGTGGCACTATACTGGCAGTCCCAATCTTGAAGTGAGAACGTGAGTTTGCTTATTCTTTTTGAATTTCTTATTGCTAGATCAACTTTTGTGATGGGCGCTAGATAAATTTGCCTTTATGTGTTGAGTCTAAACTCCATTAACTAGCATCAGTTTAAAAGATTAAGCACGCATGCATTGAGCTCTTATTTACCTGTTAAGTCATAAATCTAAGTGACTTGTACTTTGCAGTTTTATCAATGGCATTGGACTCTCATATATATTGTGACAGTATTCTCTGTCACACAAGTGTAAAAGGAATTCCGACCGTTGAATTAATAAACCAGTGGGGCTTTTGCAATGAAAAATCACTCGACAAGTCAGTTAGTAATTCCCCTATATGTTAGTAATATAATTTTAAAAAATTATTATAACTGGCTTCGGTTGGTGCTGGCGAAATTAAAAGTTTTACTACTTCAGTATGTACCACAAAAATGATTCAAAAATAGATATCTGGCATATATTTATATGACAATTATGCCGTTTCCTTTCGGGTACATACAGTCAAAAAAGTTAAATTCTCGTTGGTTGGTTTGTAATGCTGACTCTGATTTAATAATTTCCTCCATACTTTCCAATCCTGGTATATCTCTTTTGATGCATCTACTATACATTATCTCTGCATTGCTTTTTTTTCACGCCCTCCTGTTCTTATGGCTCCTAATATTTCTTTTCTTAAGAAGATCTAGTGCACAAAATACTACTGAAACAAACAGAAAACAATAGCCATGAAAAGGATTTACTCCGCTCAGTAGGGGGTAGAACAAAAAGACTTCAAGTGGTAAAAGATACAGTTTCCGGCGTAATTCGGTGGAAATCTTTGATATTAAACATAATGAAATTACTTGTCTATTTCCACACTTGTTTATTTCAACCGACCATGGTTTCGGCCTTTGAAAATGGCACTACGTGCCGAAACCATGGTCGGTTAAAATAAACAAGTGTGGAAATAGACAAGTAATTTCATTATGTTTAATTTAAAGTGGTACTCTCCCCCATTCCTGGGATATATCTCATATAAGATTTTTAATCGCCTTCCTACCTCATTCAAAGTAGCCTTTTACCCACCATTAACCCTTTGAAAGCTCCTAGTTAATGGTAAAGACAAACAAGAAAGACTTCTCAAGTCAGGCATTTTTGAAATTAATTGCTATAGTTGTAACACTTCATATGTTGGTCAGACAGGTAGAAACTTTTTCATACGCTCCATGGATCACGTTAGGTTTCACATAAATAAGGATTCCAACTCTCTTCCTCTTTGCTAAGCACCACCTAGAATGCAACCACAAAAGCGATTTTGTTCCCAAAATTTTACACATCCTCTCCAAGGGATTAAAAATGGATGCTCTCGAGCAAATAGAGATAAGAAGGCACTTGACAGACCCTAATACGACCCTTTGTAATAAGTAATTGTTCCCACAATCCTCCCCAATCCTTTCCGAGAAATTAACTTTAAGAAAAATCAACCATCCAAGCCACCTGTCCGCGCTCACACTTCCAAGCCACGGTATAACCGCCACCTCCCTCACTCAAACCAACCCCGCAACTACGACAACAAACAACGGTCAATAAACAAAGCAAATTAAGAATTTATGCCTGATGATGCCGTAGATTGGCGAAATGCGTTGTACCGCTAATAAATACTGTAGAAAAATACAAAGCATATAATTTAGTATGGATATTCCTATTTAGCTTGAAACTGTTGAATTTTCATAATTTATTTATTATTATTTTATCAATCCAGAATTTTGTTCTACTATCCATGACGTGATTTTATGTACCCAATTGATGTACATTGAAAATATATTTTTAAATAAAAATGCTGTCGGTATTTAATGGAATTAAGTGTGACCGTCATATAAGTTAAAATAAGTAGCTTTTCTGGGTTACTATTTCATTTGTATTTAGCACATAAGCTAAGTAAATACATAAAATATAAATTTTATGAATTCTTAGCGTTAATTCCCCTCAGGGTATTCATTATGGAGTGTCTGAAATATCGTGCGCTGTAGCAAATGAATGCATTTGGTTTCCCAAGAATTTGAAATGCTACTTTAGGACTTTATTTTACTTAAGTTTTTAACCTTAGTGGTTATTCTTTCTCTTGATGAGGGTTCAAGGGAAAAACAGGATAAAAATAGATTTGATGGGCTACACTTTTTTTTCAAAATTAATTTGCAAACTTTATATACGACTAATTCTACAAGGCCAATTCTTTGAGCTCCGCTTTTAGGTTTTCAAGAATTTCTTAGTTTAAAGAAAACTTTAAGTTCTGACTCATGATGGTGTCTACGTCTCATTATTAAACGATTTTTTACTTTTCCCATGGCAGAACAATGCTTAAAAATATATGTATCCTCGAAAGAAGGCCTATCACATTGAAAAAATAAAAACACATCAATTAGTTTTCCCCGGAAAGCAGCTTGTGACTGTTGAAATGAGTAAAATGTCAGATGAAATGGTATACATATGTAAGTTAGGTTGAAGAAATAACATCAACTTGTGTTGATGGGTACTGAGAAATAAGCTTGTTTTAATTTTGCGTTGCACTTGCGTATATTTTTCCAGAATGCACATAAAATAATGGTGCTGGAAAAATAACTCCTTATGAGAGTAGTGTGACGATTGCGCGTTCATTGATAAAACTACTATGCGTCCCCGATTTTTTCTGAGAGCCTGAAGACTTTCTTTGTTATAGATATGTGATGTTCCCTAAGCTGTCAATAGATAACAAATTAACCAAATGAATGAAATGCTATCATTTGTCCCAGAATTCTTTGGAAACTTGTTGCAGAGTCATAAAAGGGTAAAAAGTTTACATTGTGTGAATTTTAACCCTTATAGTTCATTTCATCTTAAGAAGAAGATAATGTAGTGAATTTCCTAAGGCTGTTTTTTATATTGCCCCGTAAGTAATGTATACCACGACATTCACTCCTATGGAAACAAGTTAACACTTGATTTACTTAATTCAAATTACCTGGAGTGTAATAATTTGACCAAATACGGAGTGATTTTATGCACATATAACACATATAATGCACATTTTCTCATTGAAGATATTCCTCATTACATTTTGATTGCTCATATTTGTTTGTATGTCAAATTGAAAGATGAAACCTCGTGTACATTTATCTCCTTTTAAGTTTGATTTTCATCTCTTTTACTACCCATTAATAACTGTATAGAGTTCCATGAGCCGTCTCCTCAGTCATTCACGAACCCGTCTTTCATCCTTATCAGTCCACAGTCCTCTATGGTTGAGTACCTAATGCATCATTGTGTTTTAAATGTATTCTTACAGAATTTATTATGGTAACATATCCCGTGCTTTGAGAGTTGTAATATAATTTCGAAGGTATAACATTGTCAGACCATATTGAGTGTCTAATGAATGATCATACCAAAATAATGCATAGCTGAAAATACTATGACAACATATCATTTGCGTTCTGAGATCTTATATGCATCCCAATATTTAAATTGTTTGATTGCAATGATATATTGACTTTATTTATTTTTATTTCTGAAATAATTCAATTGACAGATTGCCGTACCATAAAATAATAATTTACCAGCGGAAAAATTTCAATTGTTACTTTATCGTACATTTTAATTTGCCAATGTAATAGTAATTCATCGTTTTAAACCGATAATCATTTCGGTCGTGATACTGCGTTTCAATTGTTATTAAGATATATTTTTTTTAATTCCAGCTTATCTAATTGCGATCGACATTCATTGAGGTACAACAAATGCATGAAAAAATAGGAGTTGAATGTAGAGGAATTTCAATTATATGACTTCCACTTATGTAAATGCTGCAAAAAATTATTTAATATTTGTAATAGAGATAGAAATACAGAGTTGCAGATGGAACAGACATAGAGAGGATTTATTTTAATGCTTCTACGGTGGATTTTCACTTAAAACCGTGAGAACTAATTAAGAATGCCCCAAGAACGCCGAGCAGAAAGGTCAGTGAAATGTTCGGAGCACCTCCTTTACGTCGCCTTCCTCTTGTAGTTGGAAGAGTTCAGCGACTGATCTCCAGATACCGAGCTGGAAGTGGAGAAGCTGGAAGCAGTGGATGAAGATTTCACCGGAGTGACTGGAACTTCAACGCTCTTATGGATTGAAACCTCCGTCCCACCGGATTTACCGTTCGAGGTGGTGCCATAAGATTCCCCGTTCTGGAAGAATTTGTCGAATTCCACAGAGCTGCCGCCAAAGGGACCTTGGGATACACCTGCGTCCAGGCTTCCCCCAGTGGTGCCAAAGTAAGAGCCGCTGGTCCCGAATATGTCACCAGATCCGAAGGAGCCACTGGTGCCGAATGCTTCTCCGCTGCTGATCAGCGAACCTCCTCCATTGGTAAGGAATCCACCACTACCGTCCAGAGAGGCTCCACTGACGCCGAAGGAGGTCCCGTATGAGGGTGCGGTGTGGCCGTAGTTGACTCCGCTGACGCCGAAGGATGTCCCGTATAAAGGTGCTGTGTGGCCGTATTTGGCTCCGCTGACGCCAAAGGAGGTCCCGTATGAAGGTGCGGTGTAGCCGTAGTTGGCTCCGGTGTGGTAGGCTCCATCTGAGAAGAGGGAGGAGTCATATCCATGGCCCAAGACGCCAGATGTGTATGTCACCGGGGATGGGACGTGAACTGGAACTGGTTTCTCAACAGTGACAGGAACTGGCTGTGCGACAGGGACTGGATAGGGTACGGCGCGATCGACTGGTACAGGAACAGTCTTGGTGATGTGAACAGGGTAAGGCCTGTCGACCGGAACGGGGACTGGACGGTCAACCCTCACGGCATAGGGCTTGGGGACCTCCACCCGGACGGGATGAGGGACGGGAACGTTTACTCGGTATGGGACGGGATATGGAACCTTCTTTTCGACTGGGTACGGAACGCGCCTCTCAACAGTGACGGGGTATGGCTTGGGAACTTCAACGGGATAAGGCCTATCGACTGGGACGTGCACGGGATAGGGAACCTTCTTCTCCACGGGAACGTTGACAATTTTTTCTACCGGATACGGGACGGGTCTGTCCACGGGGTATGGGACTCTCCTCTCCACGGGGTACGGGACTGGTTTCTCCACGGTCACTGGATAGGGTCTCGGGACTGGAACGGCGTAAGGCTTTGGAACGTGGACGGGAACGTGAACAGGGCGGTCAACGTGAACTGGAACTGGGTGTGGAACGGGATAAGGAACTGGCTTCTCCACTGCGACAGTCTTCTGGATAATGGTTCCATGGTGGATACCTCCACCTCCAATCAATCCACCGGTGGAGACGACTGGAGAAGAAACTACGGGAGTGGAAACGACACCACTAACTCCACTCTTGTAGAGTCCGTAGTTTCCATAATTTCCGTAGTTTCCATAATTTCCGTAGTAGCCATTGCCCGTGCCGTAGATGCCACTGCCGTAGTTTATCCCGCTGCGGTAGAGGCTACTACTGCCAAGACTGCTTCCGTACAATCCACTTCCATACAGCCCACTCCCGTATAGTCCTTTTCCATAATATCCGCCCCCACTTCCGTGATATCCGCTCCCGCTGCCATACACTCCGCTGCCATACACTCCGCTGCCATACACTCCGCTGCCGTAGAGTCCACTGTTCAAGGCGCTGTATCCTAGACCTGAGGTACCAGTCAGCCCGTGGAAGTAGTCTCGTTTCTTCACGGGGGCCTTATCCTTCTCAGTTGCCTCCTTAGCAAGGGCGCTGAGAGCCAGCAGCCCGATGATAATCTGCAATGAAATGAATCAAGACAAACATTTTTACATTTCTGATGTTACGCAAGGGTTTACGTTATCATCAGTCATGCACATCATTCGTTACTTAATAAATCTTTTTCCACTGCGAAGGATTCATTAATTCAGATTGGTTTATAGGGTCATAGCAATGTACTCTAATATTTATCGATATAATGACTGTAGTTATAGAAGGGCTTAAATTTCTATGGATAAATAATGCTGTGCGATATGAAAACTTATGCATACCAGAAAATATAGCGTCATCGATGGGAAAATATAATATTTAGAAGAAATTGTGATGTACGTTTTGGGACTATCTTAAAAATATTTCTGAGGTAATAGTCGGGCCTTTCTGAATCAGTATCCTAAAATTTTAATTTACTTTTTGAATTGATAAAACTAACTTTGTAATTCCACGAAAAATCCCATGTAAACTGACTCATAAGGCTTCAGGTAGCTGAGGTTAATCACATCAGATTGCTAAAATGAACCCTATACCCTTTAGCAGTCCTAACTCAACAAGAGGCCGATCGTCATGGATTCCAAGCCTATTTTGACTTCCACCTTTCTCAATAATTTTAAAATTTCAAGAGATTCACGGGTCTCTAATTGCCATGTTAGATTTAGTGAAATCACAAAGTTACTCTTTTTCATTTCAGAACGAATCGATACCATGTAGCGGCGCCCGAGAATAATACTTATTTATTTGCATTAATAGATACCTTTTAGGCCAATCAGATATATATATATATATATATATATATATATATATATATATATATATATATATATATATATATATATATATATATACATATGCAAAACGAAAATTTCGCCAATAGGCCACAACAATAAAAACACTTGACAGGGGGTGGGGAAAGAAAAGTAAAAAGAGAGAAGACTTACTGTACGTTTCGGGCATGTAGGCCCTTCTTCAGCTATAGGAAAAGTATATATATATATATATATATATATATATATATTGTACTCTCGGATACCATGTGAAATGCTGTGAAATAAATAATCTTTCTCTTCTTGGGACCTCATAGAAATATTTACGACTAATCATTGAAAATGGAATGCCTTAAGCGAAGTACAGATAACTGTAAACTTGGCATCTTTGTAATTAAAAACCTCAGATTTTTATAATTAAATGAGTAATCATTGGTTAACTTTTCATCGACTAGTAATGTGAGCGTGTTAGGAAGCGGAGTGAAAGAAAAATGCACCTCATTCCACCTGACAGTTTGCATCATACGATAAAAACAAGAAAATATTTAAAATTAACCTCTAGTGAAAGTAAGTGGAAGTTAGATATGAAACTATTGCGATCAGACCTTACATTGAAGTATGTGGAATCTCACTTCACACGGGTGTAAGTTCTATTTTTATAATGTGTTGTGATGAACATTGATCACTCTGAAACAAGCCTCTGGAGACAATATATACTGATTATGGGCGGCTGATTTACTTTCATAGACACACAATTGGCACTGAATGATTTACAGTGCGCAAATGATGTATAATGCATTGAAATTGATAAAAAAAAGTCAACTGCCATCCTTGAACGTTCATCAGACCATCATCAGACAAAGGCAAATGCATTTCTTAGCGAGCAGATATTTTGAGCATATTCAAACATGCACCTTAAGCATTAGCTTGTGTGCCCTATTTTGTATGTCATTTGTAAAGCTTACATTGAGACGGCAATTGATAAAATTAAATATTTCAGTAGTCCGTGGTTCATATAACTGGAAAAAATACCGTTGTTAAACAATATTTTCACTGTGGGACACTAATCTAGTAGAACAAGGGAGTATAACTAAAATGATTGGTGAATAAGAGTGAAACGGTTTAAATTTGAAATAGAAAGATGAGAAAATCTATACGCAAAACTAGCAAAAATAACAGTGATAGTCAAAATTCGATCAATGGAGATCAAATACCGTAGAAATTAGGGAAAACATACTAATATTGCCCTAGCGGAAGGTACCCGTTGAAATTCAATGGGTGTAAAAAACATTGAACTTATCTAATAAGAAAACCACAAAGCCTGAAGAATATTGTCAGCGTAGTCATTTGAGGGGTTCGTAACCTATCCTGTACATACGTGTGTTCATTGTGGAAGACACGCTTACTGTTTTCCAGGTGCACGGAGATATGAGTGACTGTTGGTCATCTTTCATGCACGGGAAACCCAAAAATGAGTTAATGTAAGTTAACTGCACTTTAACACTTTTAAACATATATAAATAATTTGTAACGTTTATAATGTGGGAACTGGTCTAAAAAAAGTTAAAAAAGAGTGGCAGACGGTTCCACTACGTGTAATACATCTGAGTATTAAACGATAATAAACTACGCTGTTTTTTGTAGCATCAGAGGCTATTACTATTCGCTGCACGTAAGTATTCTTGCATATTTAATTGCGTGCGTAGTCTATTTAATTCCTTTATGTGTATCGTATACTGCGTAAGTGTTCTCTCATATACCTACATGCAGTGCCCCTATGAGAACTACTTTGAGAATAGACATTGAAGAGTAAACTTGTTGTAAATGTGAATTGAATTATCGATTACCCCCCGAAGCAATCTATCATGGGGCCCTCGGGACTCTGAGCCCTTCCTACACAGATTTCCTTTCTACATGATATCATGGGCCTGCAGGAAAACGTGATATTTAAATGATAGAGGCATGAATATCCTTTGAAAATCAAATATCTGGTTTTCAATGAAATATGATAATGTTGACTTCAGAGAAAAATGTGAGATTTTTCAGCTAAAAACATGATTTTCAGACAAATACGAAGCGTAAAGGAAAATCAATTAAATTAAACTTCATTCATTCAGCCATCCGATAAATAAAACCCAGACCTCTATCTTGAGTGAAAGTAATTTTAAAAAGCAAAAAATGAAACCACTGCACCGAACCCAATGCTTAGCATGGACCACCAGGGGGGGGATTTTAGGGGCCCTGAGGGCTTTTCAATATAGCCTATTTACAACCAGGTACCTATATTTTCTATATACATGGCAAATTTCAGCTCAATCGGTCAAGTAGTTTTTTCGCGATGGAGCAACAGACAGACAGACACCATTACATTTTTATATATTTAGGCATAGCTGAATTATCCGGCGGTGCTCGGGATCACCCTTCCTTCATAACTCATCATATAAGAGTAGAATCGATTACAAACACGAGAAACTTCATTATTTCGGGTATCTGATAAAATAAACTTTAACTCTCTATATTGAGTGAAACTAGTTATAAAAAGCAAAAAAATGAACCACTGAACAAAACCCAATTTTAAGCCTTTCTAATCAGCTTAACTAACCAAAATCCATTTTAAATGCGTTAAAGACCAAAATTTGGTGTTCAAGGAAATATGCTATAGTTGATTTCTGAGAAAAATGTGCCTTTTTGCTGCTAAAAACGCGATTTTTAGACATACGAACTGTAAAAGAAAATTGATTTAAAGAATTATAAACTTCATTCTTTCATTCATTTCACAAAAAAATAATAACCCTATATCTAATATGGGGGAAACAATTGAGAATAGATATCTTTCAGAGCGACACGGAGAACATGATATTAGAACCCCACTATATTTCCAGGTCCGACAGAAACGATAAATTAAGAGAGATATTTTGCCGAACGGATAGGTATGGGAATTCGTTTTTCCCCCGAACAATAAGGGACTATAATAAATGCTAGGCGTAATTTCATTAGAGCGTTTCCTTTTTATATGTAAACGGCTGGTGTCCTAACACCCCCCGCCACACGCCTATTGAGGCGGCTTGCGGGGTAGTATGTAGATGTAGATGTATCATGAGCGGAAGTAATTTTAAAAAGCAAAAAATGAAACTACTGCACAAAACCCAATGCGTAGCGTAAACCACCGAAGGGCCCCTTTATTAGACCTTTTGGGGCCCTGAGATCTTTTTAGATAGTATAAAAACCTTCTCCTTGAACAAATACATTAATATGCCAACTTTCACGGTGATCGGTAATCGTAATTTATGTAGTTTATCTGCAAATTAATTTGTAAGTTTTAAAATTATGTAGTCTATAATTCAGTGGTTCACCACTAATTGAAGATTATTGGACTCAAAAACAAGTGAAGTAAAACTTTCTTCAACATGAGAAGAGAGACGGACTACTTATAATAAGTTCACTGGCAAGGGGATAATACGGACGGAGCACAGTAAAGCCGGAAAATTTTCTTCGGAATTCATTTCAAAAGAATTAGGTGGAGTACTTCATTAGTCGAAGAGGATGCATGTCTGACTCTTCGTCTGAAATTACCTAATATAATGAGTTTTATCTCTGCTAGAACTGTTCACGATGTTTAAATCATGTTAGGGTTACAAGATAAATAATGGACGGTACCTACAGAATGAAAGTACGCATCGAAGTAAGGAAACCTTTTATTCGAGCATATCTATGAAGGTAATGTAGATCGCTCCAACACATATGGAAGACATGGATTAGTAAATAATCAAAACATTAAATTGAATATAATCGGCTAGCCGATGGAGTTTTTGTTGTTATCTCCGAAATGAAAATTACGAGACTGATCATGAAGCGCTAAAATATGAATCATTATTAGTGTACTAAAAGTAAGTCTGTCTTATGTCTTTTAAACATAAATGTACTTCTCCCAGTCTTTATCTTATTTCAAGGTATTGAAAGCATTGAAATTCATACTGAATTAGCTTCAAGCACCGTAATAGATAGATTATTAGCGAAATCTAGTGTACTTTTGCCTGAAATTGTATGTAAGTTGTGAACTTAAATTTTTCTTTTAAATAAAAGGAAGAAACCTAATATTTGAATGTTGTAAAATTCGGCATTAGTTTTTTTTTAAGCAAAGGAATATGCATAGGTCCAATTATATCACTTTGGTTGCGTTGTTGAATTTCCTTCCCTAAAATGAGTGCTGCTGGGAAGAACAGGTAGGATAGGATTTACGCGTTGACGTAATAATATGACATAAGTATTGAAAATATCCATGCGTCCAATATTCCATTTTTAACAAAATCTGATATGGCCCGCATTGAAGAAAATCATTTCTCTTGTATTAACGCACATTGATGGCAAAAAGCTATCCGCGAAACTATTGGGTTCGGACACATCCCTCAATTAAGCTCCAAGTGCTTTAACTATTCAGACTACACAGAAATTTTTAAAAATAAGCTTAGATTCTCTTCTTGACTGCGGAAATATGCCTGTGAACTCAGATGTTGAGTATGCTTTTTCTCCACGATACGCCTGGATGTGTGTTTGGAGTAGGTACTTACGAGAGTTTTCATGGTGTCCCCGCGTCCTCCTCGGTCCAGTGGACAACCCTAGATGGAATCCAACGAGTGTGCTCTCAGTGGCTTCCTCAGGATGCTTTTATACTCTGTATTAAGGGGGGGAACAAAACAAGAAGGGGTAAACCGCTTGGAGGGACCTCAGTCCATCCCATCCGGTGGTGTGAAGGATGCTCCCCTACACCACCCTCTTACGAGCGTCCCATGGCGACCAACCGCGTGTTCCTCCGTTCACGGAACTATGACCTTCAGCCCCTCCCTCTCCAACCTTCCCCGCTCTGGACGAGGAGACCCATCTCAAGAGGTATCCTCGCCTGCTGAGCTCACATTAGTACCAGCCTCCCATTCCACCCGTGCGCGCATGTAAGTCCGTCCTTACTTAAAGAACATCACTCCTGCTCACTCTCGTAACCTTCCTCGGTTCATAATATCACGACCCGCTCCAACAACCCTGCTTCTTTACTCCGGCCCCTCTACCACAACCCCACCCTGAGACCATTTCCCGCCCTCACGACTGTCCACCTTCGTGACACATCGCCGATAAAGTTCTCTTACAGAATCTTTTTCGAATTGAAAAGTCTTGTTTTTTTCCCTACCCCCTTTGCTGAGAAGGCCAGGTCAATAGAAGAAAAACAGCTCAGCTTATTGAAGCACTTAATGTGAAATTAATATGACTACTGGCGTAGCGTTCAAGAAAAGAAAATGCCTCGGATTGGACGCTATCTCTTAGCCATGAATCATTCACAAATGCTATGTACAGTGTAAACATTTTAAGTAAGAAACCAAAGGTAAATTAAGAAAGAAATACATAGCATAGGATTGGGTCAAATTAGAGCTAGTTTAAAATTAACTTAAGGCGGAGAGTCATAGTCATTTATTCTATTGTCTTTTTTGTCATATGCTGAATTGTTTCAAAAATTGGTTGATGACTAGTAGCGATAAATATAGCTTGCCACACATTAATATTTCCACCGTTCTACACGTAAACATTCAACATATGACAAAAAGACAATAGGATAAATGACTATGACTCTCCGACTTAAGTTTATTTCAAACTAGCTCTAATTTGACCTAATGCTAAGCTATTTCTTTCATAATTTACCTTTGGTTTCTTACGCTAAACGTTAATGTCCACTCTGATATTATCTTCCTTCGATTGTTGTAGCCTACTCTTTAATGATATGCCCAAAGAGCTAGAACAAAAAATACTTGTGTAGGATTTCAATTTGGCCAAGAAGGAACGCTCACGTATCTATATGATTATTAAATCGTATAGATATCGTACATATATGATTATTAAAAGCTTGTTTAAACTTTGTGACCACAGAAAATATCTATTAGAGACCTTTCTTATTAACATTTTTCTCTAGGGAACCTCTAACTACTTCATGGAAATGTTTAAGGCCAGTCAGAAATCTTCCCGAAGACATCTCGGATGACCTGGTTTTTTACACAACTTGATTCCTCGAACTACTGTATATCAGAAACGCCAGTAACTCACAATTATGAAATTATCTGCCCCAATACTTAAAATGCACGCGGAACATAAATACATACAATTATATGTTGGTATACATAATTGCTCAATGCAGAGTCGTGTTTAATTACTCAATGTACTTACCACTCTACTGCTTGTTCACACAGGTCTTCTTATCCACATTTTTGTATCCATATCTTTCTGTTTATAGATTTAAATCCATCTAATTAATTCTTATATAGAAATTTATAATCTTGTATTCAACCATTTTTTAGACTAATTTAATTTTTCACTCTCATTTGCTCGGAGGATGATGCCCAGAGCATGATGAATACAGATTTTATTCTATTGGTACTGGAAACTCTCACTTTTTGCGATATGTTAATTTGATGTTAATTTTTTTCTAAAAATTGAAATTAACTCCTGACCTTCCTCCCCCCTTTTCATCTCCACGTCCTATGTTACCTACCAGCTCATACTATAAAACTCCTTTTCCTTTCAGTCTCCCTCATCCCCTCCTCTCTCTCTCTCTCTCCCCAGCCGTAGTGCGCTCCTCCCTGTGACATAGTGTCGCCTGCTCCGACCTTCCTCCTCCTCCTCTCTTGCATTCTTGGAGTTCCTCTATTAACCGGTGACTTCCACTATAATGTGTCCACGTTCTGGTCTCCTGTGCCATCCTCAAAGCGACCTTCAGTATTCCACCGTCATTTCGTCTGAGGAGTTCCCGCAGCGAGCTCCAGTAGTAGAAACTATTGCGGTGGCGAAATATTTTCTTTCGCGCTCGTTAGGTACCTTTTCGTTTACGTCTTCCGCATGCTCACGCCATGCGATTGTGCCCGGCGAGATATTAAATGTGGGGAAATGTTACGCTGTGATGGTGAAATCCCATTTTTCAGCAGTATATCTGAATATGTTTTTCTTACACGTATTTCTTTCCCTGTATAACTCCTTAATGCAAACACTGTTCAGTAACCTCTATTAATTTGTTTTTAAATTGAATATAATTTCATTTGGTGCCATTAAATCGATGTATTTAACCCTGCTATCGGAAAAAACTTTGATGTAAAAGCCGCAATGCCTAAGTAGTCATATTAAAAATATTAAAGGGAGCTCGTTTAAATATTATTTTTCTATAAACGAAGTGATTTGAAAAATTGGTCAAATACATTTGAAATTGAAATACAATTGTACATTTGAAATACAAGGGTAATGGCACAATTGTATGAGAATAAGATAAATTTAAATTAATTTGATAGTTAAAACTACGACGTTTTCATTAAGGAGAGACTAATGGGATCGGTTGCTACACTATGATTCTTGTTTTAGTTTAATTTATCCAACGAAATTCAAAGAATATAGATTTAATCCGTAATAGCAATACTTACTTGAAGCATAATTTACTGAAATTAAATTCCAACATCTACAAATTAGATTTACTTTTGTCGAGTAATAAAATGGAATTAAGTGATGGAGATAAAATCATGGAAAACTGAAAATAATTTTTTATAGTCTGATGTTTTTACTGAAATGATACACCCTGGAGAAAACTTCATTTTCCAAGCATTCACTCGGATGATTATGGGTAAGGAAAGTTAAATGGGGTTACAATCAACTCAAACTCGGTATGAAAGTCATTTAAATGTCGGGTCACTTAAAAAATTAACAAAATATTACTCATATTCGCCTAATGGTGAAAACATGGTTAGAAATCTTTCTTAGAATCAATGCATGCTCTGCATTAATCTAATTCAATACAATTTTTCTTCTTTTTTTCTTATGTAAATTTGAATTCATAATTAATTGATACATATGTGTACAATTGGAGTAAAAGTTCTTTTGGAATTTATCATCTGGAATTTTGATGAACCATGAACATTACATCAAAGATGTTACTCTTTCCCGGAATAGAAATAGCACAATATAGAGAATAGTGATTAATATTTGACTTTCATTGTAAGAGCTCCAAATACTGTGGTAAATCGCCCTGTTTGGTAAAATGACTTTCATTCGGAGGGACAATCAACACCCATGCCTGGAAGAATCCGGAAGCGTGACTCCTATGGGTTGCCAGTCCAGAAGGTGACGAATATGGCCACCGCGGCCTATAATGGTACCTACTCCTGGCATGGATGTGCTCCTCTTTTCGCGTTATTCCCCATTTTTTTATTTTGATATACCTATTCCAACAACTTGATTAAATGGTAAAATTTCAATTTTGCTCTTCTTAGGCGATTTTACTGCTGATCAGTATAATTATTTTTCTTGTGTTTTAATACGAACAAGGCACGAGCATTTACTTGAAGAGATATACGTATGCAACATTAAATGTAGTAGCAAGCTTTCCCTCAATTACCTGCGTACGACATTTACGGAAATTTGACCCAATCATTTTCATCCATCTCTCTTCCTTTTCCAATTGATTTTATTTTACTATTTATCGGTAGTTGATATTACTGCCATAACGATATTTCTGTCGTAGTTAATTTTAGGAATATACCCGTTGTTTCTATTTTCAACGAATCATATGTCATACTATTGTCCCAAATTGAGTAATGAAATAATAGAATCAGTTTGGATTTTTATCTTTTTTAGGCTCATTGCTATTGACATTAATTCATGATTTCAAAATACAATAATATGGTACGGCAGAAAACTGATTATGTTTATTAGGAATTTCGTGACAATGAGTACTCGCCTGGCGTTTGATTCTATTTCTTTAGGGTGAATGATTATGGCTACCGATTTGAAAGAAATGTAAGATATCGTCACAGACCGTGTGACATCTTTGCTATATTCTTTTTGGACTGTAAACAAACAATATTATGGTCCATTCTTGAATCCCCTGGATCTTATAAATATCCGAAGTTGTGTAATCATCTTCCCGTTTCACCTATGAGCTCGTAAAGAAGCAACGTGTAGCAAACAGTCAATTACATCTAAGAAATGAAGATAATATAGTTGTAATCAATAAATGTTAAACGTGGAACTATTATTGAATGCACAGTTCCCAAGTTTATATCCTCTGAAATTAATTATTCGTCACGAATTGTATTCATCTATGTAGTTCCCTCTAAGCCACCTCAAAGGCGTATTACAGGGAGAGAATGTTCTCCACACATGGACTGACATATGTTCTTAAAATGTTTTGGGAATTTCCAGTGTAATTTATAATGCATTTACTCACTTTCTCAGAGATGCAGGAATTATGCTGCCTTAAAAAACCTCAATTAACGATGAAATTCACAATTTATTTTCCGAAACTGTATAACCCAGATCATGTGTCAATCTGTCTGAGAGGAATGTAACAGATTCTACAAATTTTAGTTCAACATGCCGTACGTAGTACCTACTTATAATAAGGGGAGTTAATTGTTTTCAGAAATTTAATCCTAGATGCCCAGTGTCGCATAACTTTTTGATTGTTTAGGTCCTTTGTTAGCGCTTGCTTATCACTGTAACAACGGATTTCCCAGTTTGCTACTGCATCATCTGCAAATAATCGAAGCTGCTTTGCTACTTTACTGATATCGTTGCCACATTAAAGGAGAAAAAGTGGGCTTATGACACTTTCCTGTGGGTCACCCTTTTTTTACATAATCAGTTAAACATTCTTCTATCCAGTATATTGCGCAGTGCAGCGCATGAGATTTGAATTTGATGAGCCACTTACATTGAAGATTTTATTTTTTAAGTAAAGAAAAGTAACCTTTGCTGTAAAATATCTAAGTTCACTGAATTTAAAGTAATATGGCCATCACTAATACCATTTTTAACTTGTATATTTAATAACGGAAAAATAGCCACAGGGCAGGACTTTATGTATCACCTGTATAGTGACACTTCAGCGTACGCAAAAATTATTTATTTGGTAGTTTCTAAAAAGAGCATTACATGAAGTTACACGTGCAGGGGCTAGTAGATTCATAGAATTATGGAAATAATATTTGAAAAAATCATTACACTTGGCCAAAATCCGGACGGGAATCTCTCAACCTATCGCCTATGAAACTAGGACTATTATGCAATTCGCCATCCGAGATGATTTCGATATTCCCTACATTGGCGAATGACCTACGACATACATTTCTCTGCCTTAGAAATCGAAATTTAAGAAAGTGCGCGTAATCGCCAAGACATCGAATGATTCGCATAACATTTGATTACAATCTAGTTTCTTTACTCTAATTACTATTGGAAGATGATTTTTTAAATATTCCGAATGCGAGACTTTCAAATTGGGCTTATTACATTTAAACGAGATTAAATTATATATTTTTTTTCTGGAGTAATAACATTGAAGAATTTCGTGACGAAAAATATTACGTATTTTTGTGTTTGGCCCTAACCGTATTTTACGCTGTTCAAGAAATTACTTTAAAAAATATATTCTATTTTTGGATCAAAAATTACTACGGTCTTTTTATGCATTTTTAATGACATTCTAAATTCTTGGAAGAAAGGGATTAGTGGTAGTTATATTCTCAGCATGCTTTAAATAGCAATGGTTTTTCTTCGTCCAATGATTCTAATTTGGAGGAATTCATTTTTATCCCCGAAATATATGACATTGCTAAATGTTTTCCTCCGCAGCTTGAATTCGAGGTGATGAAGGCTCTTTAATGGACTGCTCTTAAGCAATTGCATAAATATCCCCCGTCAACCGCATGCGAAAGAAATATCCAAGTCCTGAATCGGTTCCATTTCCAACTCCACCTTCAATTTTGCCTCGTCCACTAACTTCTCCAGCCACTGTGGCGGGGTGTGAATCTTTTAACCCGTCTCCCGACACTCCTTGCTCTCTTGACCTTTTGCCTCGCTTGCGACACCGCTTGGGCGTCGCGTCTTTGCTCATCCGCAGAAGTATCATCCTGGAGATGACGCTACTTCGTGTTGACCTTTGATTTCGTGGTCATCCTTATCTGATCCAAAAGGGTTCTTTTTTGTTTTTTCAGTGTATACTACCTGGACCTGTTTACGTACACTCCTCGCCTTCCAGCCTAACCGATGGTCACCACCCATTTCTCCGCGGAATCATTTCTTCTCTACAAGTCGTTGGGAACGTCTCGATCTGGTTTTATTTATTCGCCCTATCCGAATAGCGTCCATGACGGCTTCTTTTCATCTATAATTTTGGAGTGAAACCTTGCCGAGCTCATCCAGGTTTCCCGAATACGCGTGGAGGAAATCCAACTCCAGACTTGCGTCTCCCCTTACGTGGAATTCGATAAAATGCCCGACGCGTAGGACGGAAACGTTATGCTGTAATGCGTATAGTGAATTATTTTATTTGTATTTTTCCTTTATGCTTGTGAACAAGACGTTGCCGATTTTCGGGTCATATTTTCTAGAGGAAATAATTCATAAGCGTAGTACGAAAATGTACTTCTATTTCGCTTCTTTTTTCTGCCTGCGAGTACATTCTGCGCTCAAGGTAACACTCACACATAAACATTACGAGCCTCCAATTTATTTGAATTTTCAATCATGGTTTGCAAATGTGCTAATTTGTCCTGGCCTAGCTTAATTTCATCTCATAATGTAGGTGTCCTATCTAATTATTGTGAACTAATTGTTAAAATTCTGTAAGTATCCGCCTGAGTTAACTTCGCACCTTATTTCGATATTCATGTGCGATTTTTTTAAAGTATCCAATAATTTCCTTTTTAGACGTAAATCAATTTGATTGAAAACCTTATAATTGATCATTCCTATAGGACCAGATATTTAGTCCAGTAAATGTTTATAATCGTATCACAAAACATTTTTTTTCTTTTTCAATTGTTAGTTAGGAATTGTTAATGGTTCTATTTGCTGAATATCCTGGAGCAAATATTTGACGGAAATATTTAATGGATACCTAATCTCTGAACACTTTCATAGTCATACCAAAAAGTAAAAATACCTGAAAATTTAAATAATTGATTGTAATCATTTGTACACGATTTGCAATTTGTACACCTGTACAGCCGTGAAAACAAAACAATTTTAGTTAATTTCTGTTCGTCATTCTAGTCTCACGATGAATTCTTTTACGCGTCTGAGCGCTTGATCTTTTGATCTCTTCTCCAGAAGGGTTATGTGGCTCACTGCACTCACATATTCATGCCTCGAAGCCCTGTGCTAATCTTTGCAGCACCTTGACTGCCAAGTCCAAAGTGGCACTGTGTTAATTGTGGCATGTGCCGTAGAATTGGACGTGAACGACCGAATCGTCTAGAAAAGCCCGGGAGCCGTTAACATTTGACCCTCCAGGCGGCCGGGCGCCGAAGGAGGTTGGAACCAGTCTACCCCTCAGTGTGAGGGGCTTGGGGGAGGTGGAGACTTGTGTTGAGAAGGTAGAGGGGATATAATTTTGTAAAGAGGTTGGGACCCTGGGGCGAGTAGATGGAGACTGCTAGCGAGGGTGAGAAAGTGTGCGCAGATGAGCACTACGCTCGAGTCTTGAATTTCCAGACCTTTCCCCTCTCAGTTCGCGGAGGTCACCGCCAAGGTCGGCCTTGACCACGCCATGCTTTTTAAACCGACGTTTTTTATTGAACCCAACCGCCACTCTTGAAGGTGGAAAATTCTCTCCGAAAATATAAAATTCCTGCGAGGGAAACTCTTGACTTTATTGTTATTTATGCCTTCTGACCCTTCTAACCTACAAATTTCGATTTTTTATACCCATATGGTTAGGCAAAGGGATCCTCGAACTCATCTAACGATTAGTATTGTGGCGTTCAGGTCTGCTTAACAAGATTGTGCGAGACCCTTATACTGTCTGCGCAAATGAATAACGCTTAATAAAGTTTTCTCTTTCATAAATCTTTATTCTGTACGGCAATTATTCCTATCCTTGCCGCTAACTGAAACAAAATATTTAATGCTTTCATCATATATGTCCTCTTCATTCAACTTTTAGCCTTAAGCACATGCATAACATTTTCTACGCTTCTGACGGTACACGATTCCTATGTTCTTTCCATCGATATTATGTCATTTGGATATCCGACAACGTTCTTTTTTTATTCCCCATTTCGTCAGCAAACACTTGTTCTGGATTAGCATCCCTTTTAAGCAAGATTTTGTTTCAATTCCTGTTATATGAGGTGTATCCTCTTACAAAATCGAAAGGAATTTTAGGGCTTAATTTGAGCCATAGTTTTCTTGGATGGATTCTCTTACCCTGTTTCTTCCAATCTGATTTCCATATTGTCCACATTTCTGATTCTTTCATCTATTAGTTTATTAAAAAATGGTCTTATATCATACAATTAAATTATATAAAATAATATCAAAAGATTTTTAGGATTAATGGTAAATAAAATATTTACGTTTCATCTAGATTGTAAATTCAACCGTTAATGTCCATATTGCTAATGTCATGGGCGTAATTAACAAACTTTGAGCTAGCTATTTTTTTAGAACTCATATGTGTTGTAAAATGTTTTAATACTTGGGGAGATTTCATCAAGTTAAAAATAAGTTTTTGTGGGAGAATATTGTACAAGTTTTAATACAACGCGGTTAAGAGGAAAGTCATGCTTCCATTCTATTTCTGCTTTATTAAATAATGAAGCATTTTAGACGACCTGTATTATGTCTCTTATCTGTTTTCTTTTGCATGAAATAACTGTTATGCAGCCTTTTCCCTTCAGTTGTATGACATTGTTTCCTCCAAGCACTATTGATTCACAATATTTAGCAACGTTTTAATGCACATGTGATATGGATGGAGGTTAAAAACCTTTTTCATGATTAAAAAGATTTCTTACAATTAAAATAGAAAATGACTTGAAGAGTCGTTGAAATTCTTTATAATTTAATTTTTAATTATTCGGCATTAATTTTCTATTTTTCATCACCTGATATAAATTGAAATTGAGTTAACCCATGCTACTGCATGTTTTTCACTTACGTGGCTGAAAAATGCATAACTATATCTTCCTTTATGTTGATATAAATAGGATAATTTAAGCTTAAGTAAAAAATAATGCTTTTTCTGGGTCTTGCTGCTGACCGGCTTAAGAATATTCAAGACCAGATGAACCATACATAGCATTTTTAGAATACGGTGATATGGAAATTTAATTTGCTAACCAGCATTTTTTTGTTAATGTATTAAAAACTTACAGTAGTTATGTTGTTATTTTCCCATTGAAAATTTTTACCAATCTAATTTTAGCTCGTAAGATAACCGATGAAGGACAAGTAATGCTAGACAGGCGTGTGGTGTATGAATATAGTAGCTTTATGTATATTTATGAATAGGAATGAAGCAGTATTTCCCATGACATTGGTTCTTGTTGAGTATTAGAATAATTCTTTACGAGGTAAGGCAAACCAGATGGAGTTAGACTGGGTTTTTTCAAGAGGCATTGTTGAACAAGGAAGTGACTTAGTTGACCATACGCACCAGGGAGAGAACAAGACACGTGGTGAGTTCTTCTGTTATGTCCAGTAGGTAAAAAATACTCCTTTTTACGGTCTGACGTGAAAGATTTTATGCTCAGGTGGAGGGTGATTAAGGGTAGTTACATCAGAAAGTTACATAGAATGTCAATGCAAACGCATGCTACTTGCTTGGTATATGATCGTCAGAGTTACTAAATTTAGCATGCTGATGCAAAGCGGCTTGTTTAGTATTCAATTCTCCGGGTTGCAACCTTGAAATTGTTCATCGCAGGCAAAGACAAGCCATATAGTTAGGCGCTGTGCAATTCCTGCCCAAGATAAATTTTGTGTGGATAAAACTAATAATATATAATTTGCAAATGAATGGCGGCAGCAGTAACTTTAAAAAAATCCTTTTTCTTGTCTATATTCAGTAAGTTGTGTTCTTCTAAGCCGCTGACCTAAAATATTCCTTTGCTACGCAATCACACAGCCAGCGCATAGTAAGCTGTTGCCATATCTTCGTGTGCATGACTTGATAAACTTAGCTTTATCAGTTGTGGTGAAGAATAATGGACCTGCCTTTTTAAATCTACTTCAAGTATCATTAAATATTCCTCCAAACAAAATTGGTTGTCATGAAATTCCTTGAACACGGTTTCGTGGTCTTCAACAGAATAGTAATAAAGTACCTCTAATAGTAGAAGTTGCTCTTTATTTGTGTTGATTGGTCTTTAGACAAATTTCCTAATGGTTTTTATAAAAGACTATGTTTTCTCCTACCTCGCTGTTCTTCACGCTGCTTCATTTTTTCAAAGCTGCTCATATGATTCAACTATTTCTCTTACGCCTTGGAACCATCATTTCTCTGACGTCTTGGAAAATATCAGCTTCCCAATTAAGTTGATATAAAAACAATAATTGTGATTCACGTGCTCCTTTCATTCAAGGAGCACGTGAAAACGTGCTCCTTGAATGAAAGAATTGTAGATTTGTTCCCCTTACCAAATTCTTAGCCTTTTCACTTAAAACTTTCTTTTTCGCAAACTAGACATTCCGTTAAGTATATCTGATTTATACGGGGAATGACGAATCATTATATGGTAAAAACTTGTGTCGTACTTTAATGGAAAATTGTAGCTGACTCAACTTTGAAACCCTTGTGCAGTCGTGCTTTTATTGTCAATGATACTGAGAATAAGCACCCTGTAGGTGAAGCTACGAGAGAGTGTCGCGTTGATATTTGTTTTGCGGAAAGATATTTGGTAATATTTCCTCACTTGCAAATGTTTCATATTCATTTTCGTAATCCTTCCTGTCCATGTTTTTTCAAATTTTCCTGGGGGTAAAATGCTGGCGTCTGCCTGTTACGGTACAAAACGAATATGTTTGGAGAATAAATAGAGGTTTTAATTGCATTCCTATGTTATATTAGGGAAATGTAATGAAACTGAGAGGTAGTTAAAAGAGTGAATTTATCTAGGTAACTGTTTAATGTAGAGAGTATTTGGGAGTTAAAACGATTTCATTGATAAAATTATGCATAACTATATAGGTAATTAAGTGATGAAAGTAGCTGAAGAGAGAATTTCGATTACAGAACGTGCACCGCTATTGTGGAAGGTGTTGATTGGAAAGGTTTAAAAAAATTGGTTTAAAAAATGGTTTTAAAAATATTAAAAAGAGAGATTAATCAATTGCTCATGCACGAATGGAGTTTTGAAGATATGCACTCACATATATGTTCAACTGAAGTTATGTATGTAACAATAAACCCATCCTTATATTCTATTTAGTGTCATATTTTGAAGAAGAATGTACAAAAATAAAACGTTTTACATCTTCTTTATAAGTACTTATGAAATAGATATTCTGGATACATATTTATATTTATCCTGATTTTAAATAAATCCTCATATTATTGCTATTTGTGAGAACTGTTAAAAAAATCTATGATCTCGTAGCATTTGTATCTGCACGGCTTTCGATGTGAACTCCAACTTCTTCTTCTCAAAAAGCAGAACTATTTAATGAGGGAGTTAATGAAAACATCATATGAAGAAATAATTGAGACGCTTGATTTCTTCATTCAGCATCCATGACATTGCTGAGTAAATTATAAATACTGGCATTTCATGAGGACGGGTGCTCACTAACGTTTCGAAAGTCGACCCCAAATAATGTGAAAATGTCAAAGACGAAAAAGAGATGACCTTGTGAATACCTTCCCTCATTGACGTCTATACCTTGGAATTTTTTGATGCAGCGATATTTTTCCAAAAAAGCAAGAGCAATATTTTAAGTTAAAACGTTTAACAGCTTTTCTTATTGAAATACATTCTCAGAATATCTACTTAGTTAATAGCAGCTACAGTACTCTTAAGGTCATTGAATTTTAGAGTGTCCGTGTCGTACTTTTAGGGAAAATAAAGCTACCACTCTTCCTTTAATCTGGGTGGTGAAAGTTTAAAAAAATATTTGGCCCTCTGTAAATGTAACTACAGCTCATATTCTCACTATAGCTAACCGTTTTATTCCCTCTTACGTTTTCATAGTAACATCCCACATGAATTTCCTCAGGGTTTTATTCTTTGTCCTCCTCAGTTATTCTTGCCATATATTTTTACTTCCGTAACTGCATTCAAGAAGTTATAATGCCTCGGCATATTTCCAATGCAAGAATGAAATAAGCCACATCAATTCACCATTGTCGAAATTTCATAAAGGAAATTCATTATTATAATTACCATCCCTAAAAATATCTCCTTGAAGGATTATGTACATAATCATCATTGTAAGTTATTCAATCCCTTGCCCAATTGCCTGAAACACTGTTTTCTTCCCGGTCTCCATTTAATTCTTTAATGCCCCGATAGTTTCACCGTTTCATCTCTTGTTTTATCTGGCTTCAAATTATTTATCCTTCCACCTCCCTCGTGGGCTTTCCTGTCCACCGGACCTCTTCTATCAAGATGCCCTCGACTTCATTGCGTTCCAGTGTATGGCTCTTAATTAAGTAACCCTTCTTTGTATTACGTGTCTTAACGTTCCAGTTTTTGCTCCGTCCTCCAAATCTGTAAATGCTTTGCATATTTTTTCTAGCAGACTCAAGCTCATCATTTTGTACCTGTTTGCGTTTCGGGAGAGGAAGATAAAGTAGCAATTTTTTTGTTTTATCCTGTGCTTTATTATGGTGATATTTATGGTTTATTACGTATGAGTATTGAGAAAAAATTGAGAGGCATACTTTTTCCTTTCTGCTAGAGTTAAGTGCCTCTTTCTTGTGAATTTGCCTCTAATAGACTCGAAAAGGTACAACTCCTTGGTCTACAATTTTTTTCTTGAAATTATAGAAATCAGTTGTATAAACCGTTTTATATTAAAGTTCCGTCCGTCTATTTGCGTCATTTTTCTGTTGATTTTAATATCGGTTAGAAAATTATTATTTTCAAAAACAATGTTCTAAAATAGATTACAAATATGGCACACGTGGGTAATTCAAAACACCTTTTCGGAATGCCTTGTATAATGGGAAAAATACGATTCATTAAAATATGTACTCCAGACTCGGAATATATATGCTCAGAAGTGTATTCCTTATGTTTTTCTGTGAATTTTAAATTTTTAAACTCTTCGCAATTTATCAGCAATTTTTTTAATAGGCGGCTCAAAATATGGTATAAAATAACGTCAGAGTAACAGAAGGATTACACTTCTGAGCCTACATTTTCCGAGCATGCGGAAAATAGTTTTTTAGTATTTCCACTACGTAAATAAATAATTGACAGCGAGCACATGCCGAGAGTGACTTCACTGACAGAAACGCTAGATATAACCTCCGCCCGTAGGACGAGGAAAGAGTCCGGCATCCGGAATCCTGCTTTACCGCAGTACCGTGTTAACTCGACGTTCGTTCTCTTTCGTAGGAAAATTTGCACCGTATACTACCGCCGTTCGTTCGCATAGGATGAAAAATCTACAATAGTTAAATATTGTGCTCGTAGAGAAAGGGCTAATGGACAACGATTTGGCATAGAAGAGAGTGAGAAGTTAAGGAATTGGTAATTTAGTGTATTTCCCCGGAAATATTCTAGCCGGAATCAGAAACCAGATGGGGAAAAAAGATGTTATAATAAATAGTCTAGCACTGAAAAGTTTTTTTTTGGGCATTAAATAAGGTCTTATAGACATCGCTGTTAATTTTTCTAAAACTCGCGATTGCTGAAATATCTATCTAGTGACCTATCCCGAACGTTCAATGGCAGTATGCTGCCACACTACTTTAATACTACGGCAAGACGGACAGTAAAAAAAAACTATTTTCACGGCATTCTGAGGATTTTCTCCGATTCTTAAGTACTGATTTCCTTTAATATATATATGTAACCATCAGTTGCAATATAATGCTTCTTGAAGTGTACATCCCATGTCCTCCTCCTCGCTGTCGCGTTTTATTACCTCAAACGTTTTGTGTGTACCGAAATGTTCACCATATTTTTCTCGTCATATAATTTGTCATATGCCCGAGGTTTTCATATCTGGGCATTAACCTCATACTATAATGGCTGCGGTAGTATTTCTGCAGTTTCCTAGCAGTATCTCCGTTTGGAAAAGCGCCAATTTTTCGAATAAGTTAATTATTTTCCTGTCTGCAATTCTCCGACGGGGAGAAAGCAATTATAATGCCTCGCCCGTAAACGCTGAGATGATCTTAGAGCATGATTCTCACACTTTCCACTCGAGGCATGCACGTTACTGCGTAGGCAAGCGCGCGGAATCCATGTTGACACGTGAACTCTGTTGCTTCCCGGTGGCCCGGAGAGCTAATGATTCATGAGGTGAAAGCCAATCTGGGTGACCACGGATAATTCCCACCCAGTGACCTCCGTTGTGGTAATGAGGCGTGTGAGCATGGGATGGGGTCTACTGAAAGAAGAAACAGAAGAAGATCGGTTTCGAGAATCTTACGCAATTATTTCAGGTATTGTGAGTTTTCAAACTCGAGTTTTTGTCTTGAATAAATAATTTTTACGGCTGAATGGAATTGACTTTCCACATTTGCTCAGTTTAAAAAAATAGCTATCCTTGCACTGCAGACTAAGGCATAAATTTCAGGTTTTTAATGTCAGATGGTCTCTGTTCTTGTATTGTTTTGATGATAAAAGGTGCCTAAGTTGCCAGACCTCACCTCACTTAATGTGTTTTCGGTATTTAATTGTATCAGTTATCAATGGCATGTGCTCTAGCACATAAAATTGATAACTATATGGTGGTAGTAAGAGAATAAAAATTAAGATTATCCTTTTCCAACTCTCTCCTGAAATTGGGTAAACGAGGATGATGTAAGAACATCAAGTACTGCTGTGTTTTCATACAAAGAATAAAAAATGCCCAATGTTATACAGACAAAATATCGAAACAACTGTACATACTTTTGGCAGCAAAAAAACGGCGAAAATAGTGTAGAAATATCCCAACCGTCCAGATGTATCAGACTTGATTGTATCGTTTAATCATTCAAAAGTTAGGCTTAAACCTGTGAAATGGATTACCTTCTCCCCCAAACTGCAGACTCTAAACCCCTCAAACTGCAGAAGTAAATAAAACTATAATTCACCCGTGTATTCGCGTACATTTAATCAATTTTTTTTAGTTCTAGGAGTTTCGATGGACTGAGTTATATACGTGATGAATTTATTCAGTACAGGGATACATTTAAAATGCAAATACCCATCCTATGAATTCCAGTTATCAGAAATATCATTATTTTAATTGAAATTTGGCCGTAATTTGTCGAAGAAATCATGAAAATGCCGGAATCTGCGTTCTTAGCAGGTTGACCGCCGTGGAGAACACCGGTGTCCGCTGTCGTATTTTCCTCCCGCGCCGTGGCGGACACCGGTGTCCGCGGAGAAAAAATCGCCTCCATGCGCCGAGTGACCGCTGTTTTCGTTCTTTGGCACCTTATTCGTGTCCTATAAGACCTCATTTACGAGATACTACCTTTGGTTTTTTTAAATTTTCTTTATTTAACAGTTTTCCGTTGTCATGAATATCACCTCCTTTCAACTTCCATTCTTTCGTCTACCGTCTATTGGACACCGGTAAATCCGAAGACCATGGAACGCTTTTTTTCTATTTCATATTTTTATCTTGTGTTCTACAGTCTCAGATTGGGGAAGAGTCAAAGTGCTTACATTAATATAGGGCTACCATATTTAAAGTTCTATATATTTCATTGCGAAACAGTAATTATCTTGCAACATTTCTTCATAAGGTGAAGCATTGTTTTCTATTGAACTCTTGAATCTTTTATGCGTTTCTCGGCGAGATAACGTATCTTCACAAAGAAACTGAAGGAAAATTGACAAATTATAATAACAATCCAGTAGTTTTTTATTTTTGTTCAATTTGAATGTCACAGTAACGTCGCTGGACATTTTTGGCTTTCTTCACGCAGACATCTTTTTGGCATTAATACTACCCTCAATCAAATTACAGTGAGAAATAAATATAAAATACGTGCATCAGTTTTTCAATCACCAGGCTTTTTTGCAACAACTCTTATAATTTTTACAAATGAGATTTATGAAAACACCAAACAAAATCGTGTTATTTTTGGGCAATCGTCACAATAAGTCGCAACTTTTTTTACTTTGTTTATCTCAATTTCCCCACGCCGTTTTTTCTCATAGCATCCTCGGCAATAAATTCGTTTGATTCTGGCACTTCCTTCCTCCTTTATTCGTGTGTAATGGTCCGTAATGAGTGGCCATGTTTCTTTTTCTTACTATTTGTGGCGATATGATCAGAGATATTTCGCCTGGTGGCTCATTTCCCAAAAGAGATTCGATTAGGTTTTCTCTAAATTATACAATCTGAATCTTACTGCCAATTATTTGATTAAAAATTAAATGAGCATTCACTACTGAAGTCCCCAAAATAAGTTCCAATGCTACTTTTCTGTACCATTTCAAAGACCAACGTAATGGCGTTGAGTAGGACCAAAGTTGATCTGAAAGGTCGATCGATGATTTTCCTCCATTGTATTTTATGATAGCTACTGATTTCATTAAATTTGCCCTATAATTTTAACTTCTTTCTTATTTGAATGTATTGATGACAAAAGCAAAACTTTGCGCTTATCTTTCCATTTTATTACGGAAACACCTCTTTGATTTTTTCTTTCCACAATGTCGCCCTTTTTAAGTTTTTTTGTCGTTACTTCTTAGGGTATTTCCCTCCAGTTTTTGCGCAGAGTTCCAAGCAAATGTTTCTTGCGATCAAGAAGTGAATTTGCCAGCTCTAAACTTGCGTAGTAATTGTCTGTAACTACCGTTCTTCCAGCGTCTATTAACTTATCTGACAGTTGCAACTCTGACAGTTCCCACAGCAGTAACTACTGCTGTGGTAACAGATCGCCTAGCATCACGCTCACGTCCTGCATAAATTTTCATGTTCCATACATCCCTTTCCAGATAGGATTTTGTTTTTTAATGGAAATTTAAGGGAAAAACGAACAATTTCCGTGTAGAGTAATTTTCTTTCATTCATTAAAATATGAAATAATTGAGATACAAGTTTCATTATTTTGACTAATATGAAGCCAAAGCATCACAACATTTAATTTTAGCAATTGATTTTTCTCTATCGATCGATAAACTGAACTATTTCAAGTTTAAATTCAAAACTAATGCAAATTGCGATCTTTTTCCTTTTTCGTTGCTAGGCAATTTTTCAATTGTTTCCGAGACTTGCATTGCCTTATTAACTGGCTATAAAGGCGGCATTTAAGAGAAGTTAACCTTCTCGGAGCGTCTTTCAATAGCTTGTAACGATATTATGCCTTCAACCTTACGATTTGCAACGTTTTATGATGATATATATAAAATTTTCCGTACCTTTGACATTCCTCCATTTGCTCATGTCTACGGAATCCGTTGGGATCGCACCAGATTCCTCCATTTTACTTCTGATACAATCTTTACACCTTATCCTGAGTTTCCCTATCTCTGTTTTTCCAGGAAACATTAATCCTTGCGCCTCCTTTCTTAAAAATATCTCGAAACGCTATTCTACAAATCCAAACCATGTAAAATGATAATGTTCTATGCTGCACTATCTCTTGGATTTTGTAATTATGAATTCAAGTACTAAGCCATGTGTTTAATATGTAAATTATAATAATTGAGATAAAAAAATTAAATGTGAAAATCCATTGTATATAGTTAGGATGATATTGATTGAATTTCAAACTGCCAAATAACTATAATCATGTTCAATTACAAACATTTTCCTTCAAAATTGCTCAATGGCATGTAAATAAATGGAGAAATATAGCGATTACTAAGTGGTAATTGTTTATGCGAATACTGAGAGGGGTGGTACATTTTTCCACGTAGAAGGCAGGGCAGAAATTGCAGGGAAGGCGGTAGATGATGTTGCTGGTGGTACAATCGGCCGTAGAGAAAGATCTTTTGGGGGAGGGGAAGGTAGAAGGGCGGAGGAGAGAGCAGCATTTGCACCTAGGGCGTTCACAGGTTGAGGAAAGTGGTGGAGGGGGGCGGCGGGTTGGAGGTTCTAGATTTTACTCCCATAAGAAAAAAATTTGAATTAGTGCAGAGGTTGATTATTTTTTACTTTTTATATCACTTGAATTCATTACATAGAATTGAGGTTTTCACTGTTGGATGGCTGAGAGAACGAAATATTTCTTTTTCCATTTTTTTATGTTTTACAATTCGGTTTTGCTTAATAATTATGCTGTCAGTTCCAAAATTATCAAGTTTTCTCCCATTTCAACAATGGCAACCTGATTAATGGCTATGAGCGGGAAATTTCGCCTGTGAATTTCATAGCTTACATTATATTAAATTAATAATTATAGCAAACTTCAGTGAGATTTCAGTTGGTTTATTTTTATTCCAACCTCACTATGTGCGTTTGTAGGCTTTTAATGAGTATTGGAAAACAGCACGTCACTTTGATTCTTATAATCACATACAATGGCTTTCATGTTTTCTCTTTTCCGCTGAATTTTAACGGGCCCTTATTAACATCTTGCCCTTGTTAGCATTATTTATGGCCGCAGTATGAAATTACATTATCAAATAGTGCATTTAGTATTTTTCTCTTTCTGGAATATATACAGGATATACCATTAAACTATTCTGGGAATTAGAACTTAAAAATAAAATCATGTTTCGCTGAAACTCACATTTTTCCGAGAAATCGAACGAAAAGGGGTTTAACCGGAGAGATAATTGGGTATTTTCCAAAATTTTAAATTTAAGTTTACGGATATTTATATGTTACTTAAACTTGAACAAGCTTGCGGAGTGAAAGTAGTTTTAAAATTGATTCAATATTAATTGAGATATTTAAGATTAACATAGTCGAAATTTCAAATTTTTTTACGCCGCTGCGAAACGAAATCTGATTGGCTTGACGTCATTTTCGCTGAGCGATAGACGGATGTGAGGGAGAAAGTAAGTAACTGTAGAAGAACTACCGTATATTTAAAGATTTTTCATTGAAAACAAAGACTATGGCGTGCAATGGTTTTATTAAAACCACATAAGATAATTTACCCAAAGTGGATACGTTTATGGTAGGCGTTTTAATGAAGAAGGACGAGCGATTTAATGCTGCGGAAATTCGTTGAGCTTAAGTCCAAAAAATGTAAGCCTAAAGTTTGCTTTTAAAATCGTCATTACTGTTTTATATCTTTTTTGATACATATAATTATGTATTTGGTGTATGAACTTTATTAACTGTTTTTCCAATACACTTATAATCATTATGATACTTCTTTCTTTATCGAAGTCCATATCAGTCCATGAAACAGTAAACAAACAGTATCTTAGTAACATATCAACATAACACAGTACCTGCCAAATGTTTGTGCTGCCAATACTCGACACACCTAAAACGTTTATTTTTTATTTGCTAATTAGTGATTGTTTGTAGATGAGGTTTCTAGAAGTGGCTTATCTGCTGTAGAAATGCCTAAAAATAGATTCTCATCTCCTAAATGTCTATTCAAAGTTTAATTTAAGTGTTGTTATATTATAAAGCTTCTCGTGAGAGTTATGGTGATAATGCTATAGAATACGTCCAAGTAAAGAGAGATGGACCACTGTGCACAGTCATTGCAAGAATATGTCCTTAACACAAAGTGCGGAGTAAAGTATACATTTTTACGGGTGGACATTGAGGAATCCAAGGAAGAAATTTCAACCATTCAATGTCGTGATTGCGTGAATAAATTTCTTGTTCGGAGTTTCAACCGATGTATTCGTACATTGTGGCACAAAACACCATCTATATCCCTTACTTAGATGCCATTTAAAGGCATATCTAGAAACGCGAACACGTCAGAAACTAATTTCGCCACATTTGTTACCACTGTAAGCATAAGGAAACGCCTAGGTGTAAATGTAAACAGCGAATATGACGTCACAGGCCATTCGGTTGTTTTCGGAGTGTGCTCGGCAGCTTTCGTAACCTTCTACTTTCTTTAGCTTTTAAAACCGAAATTCATACAATTTGATAAGAAAATTTTTAGCCAATGCAATAAGTTCAAGTAACTGAATCAGAATATCATTGGTTTAAAATACGTGGAAAATACCCAATTAGCTACTTGAAAAGTAGCCAGTCCAATCTATGCACGGAAGACATTTGATATTCCTTGAAGTTTTAAAGTTATATGACATATCGTATAAAAAATGTAGTTTCAGGCTTAATTTTATGGAATAACATCATAAATGAAAATGACTGGCAATTTTCCACACACCTGATGATGGTGTTGTACACTGAAACCGGTCGTTTTTTAAATATATTCTTGTGGAAAATTGCCAGTCATTTTCATTTATGACATATCGTTTTTGAGTTTTAGGCCGATATAAATCTATACACATGCATAAATTGTACATTATTTATACGATTATTAATACATATAAGCGACTTTCAGTGTGAATTCATTACGGGTATCTTTCACTTCGAAGTCCCCTCGTGCGGTCAATGGCTGATAGACTAGCCTCTAGATAGTGCATTTAGAACGTTACAATGATTCTTATAATCATATACGTGAATGACATTTTCCGCTGAAATTCAACGTGCACCATCATATTGCCCTTACCAATATTATTTAGCATTATTTCTGGACCCAGATTGTAATTTACCAAATATGTGATTTTTGTATCATTTTGTTTTTTCTCTTCTTCATATTTATCTATACAATATGCCATTTAAAATATTCTCGAAATTTAACATTAAGTTTCATGTCACGTATTACCTTTTTTTATCCGAGACAATGTAAAATGCTCAACTTTAGTCCGGTTCCTTTATGCTTAATTGGAGCAATTAAGTCGCAGTTTCCCGTGCGAAGCCCTCCGCGAAGCCGGTGCGAACCACGTGTGGGTCCCTCTGCTAGTTGGATATAAAAATGACGAGACCATTTAGTTCCTTCTTAGTCTTTACCATATAGAGATATCGAGCACATCTTTCATAGGGAATATGGAAGCCCTATGGGGATGATTAATTGACGATAAGGTATATGAGGTTTCTTTGTGGTACATTACGCGATTTTGTGGAAATTTTAGTGCGAAGGTACAAAATTCAGCTAAAGAGGTGTAACTTGAGTTTGAAACTTAATCGTTGTAAAACGTGACTTATAAAACGAATTTAGAAATAAATCATCACACAATCGAGTTATTGTTATGGGACGATTGCTATACACCATGCTGAAATATCTATTGCCCAAGATGGCTTGGTGGTGAAACTGGCTAACACACCTGATCGGCAATTGGGAGATCCGGGTTCGAATCCTGGTCAAGTCAAATGATTTTTTCATGGCGAATTTCACCGTCTTCGGTGTATAACGTCGCACCCGTGCGCGTGACGGCGTACCACATCATTTGTTTAATACAATGATTGGAAATTTGTCAAGGTGTCGTTCCAAAGCGACAATGTTGGGTTTATTCTCCGCGACTGTGGCATATCATGCACGACAACGTCTCCTATGCTACAATGTAGACTGGAGACGAGAACATCTTGTTCGTATAAACCCCCGCTGAAGTTCGCCTTGAATTAAGATGGCTTTGGTGGTGTAACTGGCTAACACACCTGACCGGCAATCGGGAGATTCAGGTTCGAATCCCGGTCAAGTAAAATGATTTTGTCATGACGAATTTAACCGTCTTTGGTGTATAAGCATATTTACTTATAACCTGAAATGGGAGAACACAGGAAGACAGAGGGCTCACCAGTATGGAGTGTTATTGGGTGTAATGGTGAAAATAGATGGTAGAACATAATTGGGCACAAAATATCGGCTTGATTGTTTAAGACGGACTTACAGTAATTGATTGCAATAATGCTATGTGACGACGTCCTATTCCCCCACTCATTACCTCGGTACTCTTTTGGCATTCTAGTCATGTATTTATTCCTTTGAAATAAAATTATTCTGTCGAGATTTTCAAGTGCTTAGAAAAGAATAAATAATTTCATTAAAGTTCACGTGTAATATCTTCTCTCTAGAATCAAATGTATTAAGAACTTGAAGAGCAGATTTTTCCTATAATTTTGGTTGTATATACCGTTGGTTAGTTCCTATGTTGCATTCTAAAATCGCTGATTAACTAATCACTAATTCTGAAGATAACTGATTATTAATCAGTTGTCTTCTGAAATCATTCTTTTATTATAATTTCTATCCCATGTTCTCGTAATTTTCATTTTATAATTAATAATAAATTTAAATCAAGTTTTTTAGATAATGGATCTCATTCTATTATTAAAATTATGAAAGGGTCCACTTAGTTATACCATTTATCGCATTTATTTTATGATAATAAAATAAGAAGCAAATGAAAAGACATTCTTAGAACCTCAAGCAGTGGAGTCGTGGTAATGGGTTGGCTTAATTTAATGCTCAGGAGAAGTGGCGTTACTTTCTTTAAAAAGAACTATGGTTTTGCAAGGCAATTCACTCAACGGTATTAAATATTTTAAGATTTGATTCACATGGCCTACTACACAACTACAGAGTTGCAACTCGTTCTTTGACCATTCGGAAAAATATTTCGGCCTTTTTTTCCCCCAGGTTTCACTCAGCATTATTTCAACTTGGCTTGAGATAATTTTAAAACTTGCTTCTGAGTTGAGACTCAGAGTTGACCGCTCAGTTGAAATGTTTCTGTATTTTTTGGTGAAAAGTTACCTTGAGTGAAAGTCAGGGCAGAAATATGTTGCGTTGTTAATTAAAGAGTGAGTATGTACTAAAAAAAAAGAGAGATCTGGAGTATTCTACCGTCCGTGGCGGGAGCGGCTGTAAGTTCCTGGTCGTCTCGCGCCAGTTGGGAAGACTTCCCGTGATGAATGCCAAACGAGACCAGAACAGGGAGTATGCTATTCCTTGAAAGAAAAATATGCAATCATTTTTCTTCCCGAGTCTTCTTGGGTGAGAAGTTTTTTGCCGCTTAAGTTCACAGAGTTACTATGCGCTTGCCACATTAGATTTTTTTATTATCAGAGATTGGTACCGAGAACTCTAACGTGCAGGGAGAGTCAGCGGGAATATTAACCTTAATGACGACTATCAATTTTTCTCGCGTAAAAGAGCTGAACGTAGGTTCTGAGGTGAGTTGAGAGGTTGAGACTAGGGTTACCATACGTCCTCATTTATGCGGACATGTCCCTATTTACGACTTTTAATGTAGCGTTCGCGTATATTTTTATGATTTCTGCTAGTGTCCGCTTTTTATATTTGGGAAGTAGGATCTTTTGATTTTTGATTTCATCTTGTATCACCAACTAGTTATATATATTTTTATATCGATTTTTGAATAACGCCGTTAGGTAGCGATATGCTAGGATGCTTTCGATTTAGGGCTATAAACGGCGATCGCCACGCCGCGGAACTTTCGATTTAGCTAAATCCAGGGGCAAACATCATTTATGGCGATTTGTGGTATGTTGTTTTCTCTGTACAAAACATTAAACGAAGTGTTGATAGATGGCTCTACTGGTCTTCCATGGTTTGGAAATAGTTCATAGTTTGGCTACCATATCGCTCTGTGACACGAGGCAGGGGTTGGGGCGATGGCGGCTGGGGGGAGGGGTGCATCATTGAGGTCAGTGGTGGTTGGTGTGGTGGAGTGACATATGAATTGCAAAAAATATTTTTAAATATTTGTGTCAACAAAAGGAACTGTTAATAAAGATTCAGTCCAATGAGAAATACCCATGGGACTAAATAAATATGGGGAACTAAAGAAGTATAGGTATTTGCGATGTGTGTGTAATACTTTTTATTTAGGTAGTTTGTTTCAGTTATTTAATATGGCAATTTGACAGTATAAAATTGAACAAATAATGTTTCATAAATGGAAGTCATAAGAGCGTATTGTCAATCCCTTTGAGGGTGTCCTCATTTTAGGGTTTCAAAATATGATAACCCTAGTTGAGACACACTACTTTTCTCTGGTTTGGCCGCACTTTGAATACGCTGCGAGCATTTGGGACCCTGCCCAGAAAGATTTAATTCGCGTGGTGGATAATATACTAAGGAATGTCACATGCTGTGTTAGAAAAAACTGCTACGAATGTATAGAAAATGTTACACTACTGATGGAAGAACCAGGTTGAGAACCGTTAGAAACTCGGAAGCTACACGCAAGGCTTAGGCTACTTGAAAAATTAAAATCAGGCTAGTTCCAGTACAGCACCCCACGCTATATATATATAGAACTGATAGAAGCGACGAAATTGGATAGATACGCTGCCAAAATGATTGCTTCAAATATTCCATTTTTCCACGCGCCATTATTGATTATAACATAAACAGCGTGAAACTAGGGAAAAACACATCGATAATTTAGAAATGAATTCACTTTGTAATATTCCACAAAAATTTTTATTTCTTCCCTAGAAGGAAGGAAGAAATAAAGCCTTTTTGTGGAATACTACAAAGTGAAATAATTTACAAATGATGTGGTTCCAACAGATTAAGCCTGAAAATCTTATATATATTCGTAAAACACGTCGTTTACAAACACTTCACCTCTGTCTTCTTCATCCGCCTTTTTCCCATTCCTTCCCCTTTTCATGGCTGGTGTCCTAACACCCTCTGGCACACGCCTCTGCGGCGAATCGTGGGGTGGTTGTTGAGTTAAACATAACTGCATTGCAAGTTTCTTGAGCGAACCATGAATGAAGACTAGAAAAATATAGGGATGTTAAAATTTTGTGTGTCATTTTGGAGAAGTACTAGAAATATTGAAACAGTTGATGTCGTTGTATAACTGCTAATGCTACTTATTGTTTCATAGAAGATGTTTACTGAATAATGCTGATTACGACGATCACTGCCCTCCATTTATGAGGTTTTTTGCATTGTGATGGCAGATTACAATTTACAGTCATATCCAAATGCAAAAGCAATAATATTAACAGTTACATTTGCCTTAAGTTTAAATGCACTGCATACGAATTAATCACTCTTTATAAAATGCTCGTTGAATTATTTCTGATGAATTTAAATTATAATAATAATTAACGCGACTACCCGTTTCCGAATACTTTACAACACATCGTTTGCTTTACTTTCATTTTATAAACACAGAATATGTCGCTGAGTGGCAAGTTTTTCTCTCCCAAATATATTTTGGAGAAAATGAAATAAGCCTTAAACTATCCCTACGCAAGTGCAAAGTTATTAGTTATCATAATCATTTTAGTAATCCATTTTCCGTCAGTTCAATTTTTAACAAAGAAGTCGTTTATTTAATGATGACGCGCCATATGCTTATATCCTTATCATTCTAGGATTCCTATATTTAATACATTCAAAGGTGCATTTTAAGTTTATAACCTTTAAATTCCTTCTTTGACGCTTTCCTTTTTTAAGTTTTGTTAACCTAATAAAATTTCTCTTCGATCACAGTTATATAACAAATCCTTTGATTGAAGAAGAATCCTAAAAGAGTTTATTGAGATCGTCCGCCCGACTCCTGCAAATGAAGTTAACAGTTTCCCTCGATTTCCTTGCAATCTCATTTCATATAGGCACCAAAAAAATTAATTGGAAAATTTTTAAGTGATCACTGAAATCAAAAAGGGATCGCTTTAGATATGTGACTAGAGAACCGACTTCTCAAGGCTTCGGATTCAATATCGGTTTTGGCGGAGTTTTTTCAGTGAAATCCCAATGCCTACTTGTGCTCTGCGAAATATTTGTGGGGATGCTTGATTGCTATGTGGAGAGCACCTTAAGTGAAACACTTCAACCGAGGAATGAGATACTAAAATGTGGTCCCCTTAGCGCCTTAGAGCAAGCAGTCTAATATCGACGCCAGATGCCTCTTCACCTTTTTTATACCTATTCCCTAAGAAATATTTCCTTTGCCAAGCCACCCACCTATCCTTAATAGTGCAATTATCGCAGTTGTTGGTAGCCTCCTCAAATAACAAAGCAATCAATTAAACGCAATATATTCCCATAGTGAAATATAATAATCAAGAAAATGTACTTGCAGTTACTTTTGCCTTGAACATTCAAAAACATTTTTCCTAGTCAGATTGGTGGTAGGTTATATCTTTAATTTTTTCTAGCATTTCACTAAGAGTTTCGAGGCAGCTTCTGAGATTTCTCAAAAGGTGAACTAATATTTATAAAGAAAACCAAAAGAACCAAACAAACATTTTGCTCGGAGCATGAAAGAGCCTTTAGGTTAGAAAAAGTGTAGTTTTACTGAGTTTATGGTGAAAATACTAAGTAGTGTTAAAAATTAACTGTGGCTGTGTGAACTTCATGTGCGAGAGTGACTTCTATTCCGCGAAATTTGCATTACGTGAGACAGGAGTCTCTAGTCATGTAGTCAGGAGGAGGAGCCTAATGTGATTAAAAATGGCTCTCTTATTTCCTAGTTTTTACTTACCAAAGCCATGCTGCGTCGAAATTCTCACTCCACTAACAATTGAGTTGATTGTGGATCGTCTTGGTGAAAAATGTTTAAACATTTTTCGTGAATCGAAGATAATAAGAGAATTATTTCGAAATATTACTGGTTCAAATGAAAATAATGTGAACTCAATTCAATTATATGAAATTCATTAATGTAATCAGCAATAATCAATATTTTGTTTCTACACAATGTGAAAGGTGTAATTTCATTAAATGGATGCTATTGAAAATTAAAAGAAATAATACTTACAAAAGTTCAATTTTTGTCCCAAGCCAAATTTATTACCCAAGCAGTGCACAAAAACATGTGAATAAAAAAACAAATAATTTTAAAATTCATCTTCATAAAATTCACTGTACTTCGTGAAATTCGAATCTAATAATCCCTTCTTGCAAACATGACAGAATGATAGATATTTTTTCTCTTTTTAACAGTTTTTCCCTCTGTTAATTTCTTCATTATGCACAATAAGGTTGAACCGGAATCCAAAAAATCACAATTGCACCCATAGGTCTTTCTAAGTTGTTACACTCAGCCAGCACTACTGCAGTTACTGCTTCCAATTTGAACCGCATCTACTAACTTATCGCTCCCTTATAGTCTACTGCCTTGGCTACATCACCTATAAATTACAATAATTCTGGAAATGGATCTAAAGTCTAGGATTTTGAAAGGTAATGCTTCGCACGAAATGGCACCTAAACGAGCCTCGGGAGGCAATGATGAAGGCATGTAATCTAACCTTTACGTGGTTATTTTCGGACTTTAAGGCGCTTGGGAGGTGGAATTGGGCACCTTATATCCCCGCATTCAAAGCAGTTGCATCGTTGCGCAAAATCTAGTCTGTCAGCATTATAATTTTGGCAATAGTATTTGCCCAGTGGATTTACTTGGCAACAGCCGCAAACAGAAGACGCCTTTGGAGGGATCGTCTCTTGTTGTCCCTGATGAGGAGAATAGTTGATGGGCCCTATTGTTTCGTGTCCCTGTTTTTGGATAGTGCTGATGTTGGGATACGGAGGAGGCAAGTCTCTCCGATAATATTTAACCTGTTCCCCAAAGCTAGGGATCGGGCCCGGAAAGGGAGAATAGTCCCTTGAAATCAGATCACTATGCTTGCCCGTTGCAGAAATTTCAGGAATTGGAACGCTCGTGGCTCTCAGAAATCTATCAGAACAATCAGAACATGGGGTCAGGGTGTGAACATCATAACAAGCACCGGGAGCAGCGTTTGTATAATGTTTGTCTTGCGTTGGAAACTGGAAATTTTGAACTGGGAAGTTAATGGGCGGATCAAGACACTCCATACGTGCGCTGGATGAGCTTCCACTTGTATAGGAGTTGTATTGCCGTGCTTGAAAGTCCTCACTCGGGTACAAGATTTTACCAGAGCATAGGTTGTCGTTGCTCTTCATTTCTTCATTTTCCGTAGGCTGAGGCTCATTTACCTGCTTCTGGAGATCGACTGGTGCTGGGTGTTCAAACTCAGACAAAGTGTGAACCGGTGGTAGTTTGTTTTCTGGATATGGTGCTGAGTCGCGGGAGAAACAAGGTTGTGGCTCACTTCCATATGCGTGGTCTTTGTTTCTGAAAATATCCTCTATTCTACTGGCAACATCCCAAGCAGCTCTCATGGCGTCAGTCACTGCTTGGAAGTCAGTGAGAGCTGATGAATGCGTTCTGGTCGCGGGGTATTCTCTGGCGGGTCCCAAAGGAAAGGTTCCGTTCTCTCTTTCTGAATGAGGAATAAATTAAAATATTTGGTGAAATATGAGTCTGATATAATCGCCAAAACTTTCTAATATTCTAAACTCTAAAATAGTCTCAATAAACAATATTAACTCACCTTGGTCTCTATCCGTATTACATTGCGATTCCATTTTCGCCAGATTTTTCTGTTAGTTGCTGCTATACCTTCGTAAACGAGAAGAACGCTCAGTAAGAGAGCGAATAGAAGAATGACACCGTGTGGATGATTGCCTTTTATCCTATTGGCTGATTATTTTTTTTACCTCCCCTACATTCACAGTACAATTGATGGCATAACACTCACGTGGAAATACTTCCTTTGTATACATATATACACCACGTGAAGGAATATTTTCAAAAATTTGTTGAAGTCATTCCTATTATCACAGGATATTTTACTTCCTTAGGTACCAATATCATTGCCAGAAAAATTCATTGGAAATGGTTATCAAAGAAAACAGCTGACTATATTTACTTTTTTACTGCTGAGATACTGGTAATTACTATTCTTAGGTGAATTCGTTTGTTTGTCAAACTTCTTGTTATAATGCATGTCATATCATCGCGTGGTTGATAGCGTATATTATCTAAATCATTGACTAAAATTTATCTTCTCCCATGTCCTAACTTTGAAACACGTTGATAGCAAGGCCTTAACAAGTCAGTTATTTCCTTGAAAAGCATAAATCATGACACAATTCGAAGGATTGTTTTCGAAAATACAAAGCAGCTATTCTTGTTGCCACAGGAAGTTTCCGATTTTCAAGCGCGTCATTTCCATCGCGATTCAATGGAATTGGTTACCTTAGGATATTATTATTCAGATGTTTATTATCCTCCCCATTTATTTATATTTTTCTCTGGAGATTAAGTGTATCCTAGAACAGAGAAAGTTCCAGAGAATAATATATTGATATTATTACAATTAGGTAGCCTACCGGTTATAATAGGTGTAAATGAGAATGAGCAAAAATCATTTGGATTTTACTAGTGCAGTGGCCTATATACCGATAATATTTCTTAGTTCAACGCAGCATATGTCTTACCTTTCTTCATTTCGTCCATAAAACCGATTTTATTTTTGTGGAAAATTGCACGTGTTATTTCTTCATTATGTATAAACTCCACTAATTTCAGGCAGAATATTTTTTCAGATAAGCTTTCCTCATGTAAGCATATTCATGTTTGCGCTTCTAAACCGTGTAAATGTTTAACCACTCATAATTTTGATGATGCTTTAAGGCCTCGAAGTAATAAAAATGTTATGCGCAGTTGTTGAAAATGACTGCGTTATAGTTTTATGAAATGAATGGCTTGTTAATTAATCATTTTTTGTAAAGTATACCGAATACAGCACTTGCTACGTAACCCGTCATGCTTCAATGCAACGATTGTTTTAAGATATGGCCAGGGTTAGTTTCTTCTTCAAGTAAGCATTCTCCCTCGTTGATTAAGATTAAATTGTAAGTATTATCGAAATCGATCAGCGATAAAAACGCCAGAGCCTTTTAGTCATTGATGTACGAAATTGAACTGATTCCTTAATAAATTGAAAGTTAATTTAAAAAGAAATGCTTTGGACATAAATGCTACAATAGTGCTTATATCACGTCCGCATAATGAGTTTAAATTGCCTGGAGTATCTCTGCTTTTTACCGTTGTCAGCGAGGGGCATGTTAGGAGACTACCTGAAAACCACATGCACTTTATATATTAACCTTAGCTGGCTGTAATAATATCGACGAACCTGATCGTAAAACTTGACTATGAATATCTCGATTAAGTGAATTACTTAGCAACATTTCATAAATAATATTGAACTATTAAATTAGCTTCCCGAACCGAAGAATGCAGCAATGGCTGCTGCGTTCCTCTGGAATGGTAACATTATCACTTGGCTTAACATGACATTACTTTCTTTCTTTCTGAAGTAGCGCAACGTATTCTGAAAAGCATGACAGCCACGGGGCATTCACAGCACATAGATTATGAGGTTATGACAAAAAGCTTTCCTTGATTATGATCTAAAGCTTTCCAGATCAAAAGATCCAGGATATCAAGGCTTTGTGGTGAATTTATTCCGAAATGGAACATCAAAAACATTACGCTGTTGATTCTCCATCCATCGGAAGACATGATCCATTAATTTATCAGGTGTTACTCAAAGGATGGGAGATTTTTTTAAGGTGCTCGTCTGTGAAAACTGTACATTGATCCAATATAAATGCATAGTCTTAATTTAAAAGTGTGAATTAAGCTGGCTATCTTTGCAATAAATTGCCTTCCCGGGAACTGTGAAATACATTTCTGATAATTTCATTAGGCAAAAAAACCGGAAATTCAGTGTTAGACTATCTAGTAGTTATCCACAATGGAAGGTGTGGTTATTGCTGGGTTAATATGTTAATTCACTTTGTTGAAGTATGTCAGTAGCCTAATGAGGGTATGACAAATGAACAATGGGGAACAGTGCTCCTGAATAAAGAGTTTCTTTATTCAGGAAAAGTTTTCGCAACATAGAACCTATTTTCGAGCCTAACCTATGTTGTGTACTGCATACGGTTTTTATGAATTTATGAGTCCAGAGAGTCGCAAATTACCTAATATTCTTGCTATTAATCCAACAGTGTCATTGAAAATTTTTATTAACATTTTATAAAAAGAAAACAGTAAGTAGAAAAGTAGACAACATTGCGCTTATGGACATATTTTATGGAACAATTGAACACGCTCACCTAATTTGGGGGTTTTGGCCACCTTAAGTGGAGGGGCCCTTCTAGTGAACTGCTCACACCTACATTACGACGCTAAAGTAACTTCTCACGTAAGGTGGAATTTAAGGCGCTAGTGTAGTATGGCATATGCATTTGTTCCTCTGTCTTCCTCGTGGATCTTTCCCTTCTATTTTACCCACTTTCATGTACCTTACAAATTTTTTTTGTCTCAAATGTGTTCTCTCTGACTGCTGTGATACATGCTGTAGGATTAGAAAATGGCCCGTAGAGAATTTGAAATAATAATTTGAATGGAAGGAAAAGTCCTTCTTTTGTGCTAAAAATGGCTAAAGGATAAACAGACTGATGATATGATAGGGTGTTGTTGCATTTTCAAGTATATTAATAATTGCGTCTACCACGCCCATTAATGAGGCTTATATAATTAATACCCATAGAGGCACGTATGTATTAAATAGTTGTTTGTATTATTAGACTTCAAGTTCCGAGTTTCCCACTGCTACAAACACTGGTTATTCGTCATCGATCTCGGAAATACATTTTGCGGGATAGATGCTTTTAGATTGGAAGAAGTACGATACTTTTGTTGCTGATTACTAATGAAAATTTAGAAAAGTGTTATTAAAGGCTCACGCCTTATCTTAATCAGCGACTTACGAATAACCTTTTTCTTAATTTACGTTCCTTACAAAAAACCCTACGCAAAGTAGGCTTATTGATTTGAAGAAAGCACACAAGCTTCTCGAGGAGCAAAAACTCTTCAACCGGAGAAAAAGGTGACTCAGTTGTTATCTCAAATTGTCACTAGTGTTTGCCCAAGTTTTTATAGTACTTTCATTATTCGATTTCTAAGGGCGCCATTTGTTTCATCTACATATTTAAAAAATATTATAGTTTGAAAAGAATAATCCCATTATACAGTCTGGATATTGGTTAATCTCATCTCTCTTGTAAAAATGCATGTATTTCATATTTTCACATCTTCAAATGAAGTGGTCATGTTTGCTAATATTGAAGATATCTCGAACGCGAATGCATGCAACCTTAATTATTTTTCTATAGGCTTGTGCTTGTAATTATTGGCTACTTATATGTAATCTAGCTAAAGTAAATTTTCTCATGCCTCAGATAAGTTTAAGGCTCACTTTTAGCTATATTCGTATCTAGTTGACTTATGTGCTCAGACATGTTTTGTCATTAGAAAACTTTCAGCTAGAGAAAAAGGATTAAATTGACTTGTACAAGTATTCAAAAGCTGATTTTATAGGTTATTCTTTAGATTTCTTTTTCTATGTGATGACACGTAGCTAAATTTATAATTTCTAGACTTAAAACTGAGCCGTGAGTACAAATATTGAGGGGTTTTGTTCTTACAGTGGGACCTATTAAGACAGTAACACAGTATACAAATTCTCATACAAAATGCTTGACCTTAAGCTGGCATAAGTGTTCTCATTTGTGTGTATTTTTATCCTTTTTCAAACAGGATTGGGCACGAGCGACTTATCGATGAAGTAAACTGCAGCTGCCGAGAGCCATTTAAGTCATTATCTTTGGCTATTGTCGAAATTTAAGTGACCTTTTGTGGTTCCGTAAGGAATGAATTTCTTGCATCGTTACTAAGTTCAGTCAGTTACGCAGTCGTTGATGGTAGGGGCGAAGGGGACAGTTCAACTCCCTAGCTCGAGGAGATTTCAAGAGCATAAAAACGGCACGCATTCATTGAATTTCATAGCATTGAGGAAATTCCCATTCATTTTATTCGTATAAATGTGTCCATTATTTTATGCAAGAAAATTTTAAAGCAAGAGGACGCAGATGGGTTTAAGATAATGTTTGCCTATCTGGCAAACATCCATCATTGCGTTATTCCTCCTGGATGAAACCGCGAACCGCTCACCTCTTGTTATCCATGTTTTTCCACTGCGGGAAATGAATACGTCAACATTTTTGCGAAATGTGTCAGCCCATATGCATTTCATCCATAAATGAAATCACAGAACTGTATAGATGGTTAATTATTAGAGCTTAGTGTTATTCAGTGTACTTCAATTCCAAAAACCTCCCCTCCCACCGCCACGAACAAAGAAAAACGGTTCACTTTGTTGAATCATCTACAAGCAAGAGAGAGTGCAACACTACTTATGGAAGGATAAAGTTGGGAGCCACTAGAGAGTCGTAGGTTAAAAATCACAGAAAAATCCGTGAGTTTTGCAGCGGATTCTAGAGATTTAAATAATATTTAAATCTCTAGAACTGATTATAGGGAAATAGTAACAAGATAAGCTATGGAATAGATAGTTATTCCACCCTCCCGCGCTATGTGTAATGACTATAACCAAAAGATGGCAAGAAACTAATGCTTCGAGACACGTATCATATTTTCTCCGTTCCATCTTAAAATTCCTTTTTCTTATTCCATCATTTATTCATGGGTGGAGTCCTCACAGCCCCTGCCACACGCTCTTGTGTCGGATTGCAGGATAGCATGTACATGAACGAGCCTCGGCAACATTCCTGATTGCATCCCGTTAACAATTGTATGCTTCAATCGCGTGACCGGGTGGCCGAAGTAACCTATAAATTGGGACTACTCTCTTCGCCAAACCTTCGGTGCATTCCGCCCACTCCCTTTCGCGTTGAAGAAACTGCGCTTTGTTCGCAGCCCCAAAGAAAGCGCTCGAGAGCCGTCATGACTCTTTTGGGTCACCTCGAAACTCGAAATTCTCGTGCTTCCGGGCGTCTGACTTAAAAAATGTTTTTTGCTACTTATCCGCTTTTCTCTCTTGCTCCTTGGTCGAAACTGGATTGCCTGGGTTGTTGTGACATCGCATTTCCTCTCGCCGCACTCCCCGAGTAAAATCTCGATTTTCAACTAATCTCGCCGTATGCTCTTCACGTTTTCACGGAAATTTTTTTTCGCAATTCTTCTTTTTTTTTTGCTCTCCGACGATTCTGGTGGTCCGTATGCCCCTAATATCCCGATAAGCCATTGGCTTGTCATCAGGTTTCCCAGGGGTCGAACCACCAGAACTTGACAAACACCCATTCTCTTTCGATTTTCTTATTAATTGCGAGAAAATTCAGTTCTAATGATGCCTTTATTTCCGACGCGTTAAACTTTCCATAAACTATTAATGGCTTATAATTTTTATCCTGAGGATTAACACACAATTGATGCAGTTGTGAGCGTTGGCTTAGACGAGCTGCAAGGCTGAATTTAGAGTTCATATTTTCATATGTAACTCTTAATCGGGTGTTAATTAGCAGGCGTTATTAACTCTTCGTTACAGTTTGCCTTAATCTCCTCTTTTTGTGGGAAAAATCTTAAAGTTTAACATAAAGGGGTATTAGACATAATGATATCACAAATTCACATCATGTTCATTAAACGAGTCTTCTCAGATGGATCGGAGATGGTTAAGGTTTAATCGACAGGAATATCTTTGCATGCATTAATTTTTAATTTTAATTTTGCAAAACACGTCTTCATAGTTATTCTTTTAGCTCGTTTTTAACTGAAGAACTTTCCTTAATGCATGCGTTCATTATTTGTGCTTCAGAATAGACTTTTTATTCGTCCGCTGGCTTGGTGTTGTCTGTGAAAGAATTTATTACGCTGAAAACATTTTATTGTCACTAAGAGAATAACACTCGCCCTGAGGGTTTTCTGTTAATTCTATTATCTGTTCTCTTGGGTTCATATTTTTAGCTTTGAATTGCTTGCGTGGGGGTGATGTGGTTTGATAACTCCTTCGTTAGCACCCACTAAGCTGTCACCATTTGGAGATCGAAAGTGAAAATATCCCTTGACTCCTCCTCCGCCCTCCTCCCACTGCAGTACTTTCACTTTCCTGCTCGTATTTTGGACATATTTAATCTCCGTCTAAGGTTGATAACATCTCAGAGATTACAATTTATGAATTCATGTTCACCGGACGTAGGGATAAACTAGCTTTGGAATCAATTTACATATTCACGCTACTTCCCCTGCCTTTTAAAATTTAGCTGACAATATATGTAATAAACTCCGTATGTCGCTGAAGAGGAATCGGCTATGAGGTTATTTTGTAAAGACGGCCGACATCAGATATAATTTGTCCCTTTAAAGCAAATGTTGCTTCTCTAGTGAGTTAAAAATTGTCTGAGGAATTGAGGGCATGCAGTGGGAATCGGCGTTAACATTGGCCTACTCTACACGGGGGGCGCCAAGTGGCCCATAGTTCATCGTTCCTTCCAACGAATGAAACACTGAACATGAATACTTTTACATATATCAGGAAAGTCAGGATTCCACTGAATAATATATCCGCTTCTTCCGTGTTCTGATACTGGCCCCTCGGTATGGGAATCCTACACTTAACAGCGCCAGCCCAAGCTCCAAAATTAATTGCTATTTTGAAACAGTAGCGTTGTTGAAACATTTGCGTAGGATTCAGCGTGTGTTTAAAAACGTAATTTCTCGAAGTAAATCGGCATCTAAACTCTGTCTATACCAACCGAGGGGATTATTTGCGATTTAATTTTTCCTATTATGACCAGTTCAGTGAAATAATAAACCATTATAGTATCCCCTACATTAACATGCCATAAAACAATGTACCCTAATTATATTCATTAAATTTTATACACCATTCTTATGCAGAATGAATATCTTTAACTAAAAATTTCATGGATATAAACTAGTGTGAAGCAAAGCATTATTTTAGTAAAATGTGTAGGATTTCAGTATTTGGTGGCTGAACTGAACGACGAATTACTGCCTTATCCTGCCTCATCTTTATAATTTATATCGAACATATTCCAATAGTGGTTGTACCTACCTTACGTGTATACATTAAAAATAAGAACTACTCCAGTTTATTTAGTGAGACATATTTGTTTAAGTTTTTACGTAAGCCCTTTATTTTCGTCAAATACTGAAACATTTTTTATATACGTCCTGAATCTCTTTTTTGACGATTTCATGCTTTTCGCATATCCATTCAGGCTTCAGTTAAGTTTCATAACGGCACGTCATGGAAAGTGAATACTTACCTTTACACATCTTTTCATGTAGTTCATTCATGGTTCATAGTATTGAGGTTTTTGTCAAGCCCTTTAATTATATAACTAGGCGAATAAAAAAAACAGAATTTTGTAGATACTTGACTTAGATTCGCAAGAAGAAGTAATTAGGCCAAATGACTTTAATAAAGCAATTCTAAAGATTTGTGGAAAAAGTTCAGCAGCTGTAACTTGTTTATAAATTCTTTCTCATTGTTCGAGAAGGAGGAACGTGTATTTTAGTCATGTTTGTCTTTCTTATTGTAATTTATCCTGGTGGGGCTTTGGGAGAAAATACGCCATGTATTGTTAATAATGAGTCTAAGGAACCCATTTACTCAGTATCTTTCGTATTCTTTGTCTCGTTTGCACTTTGCATGACTGCAGCGGGGCTGTCAACCATATGACACATTTTCTTCTCTCCGGAGAAAATACGGCTTCAATAGTGGATCCTCTGTGAACATCGAATCTTTAATTAACACTTTCTCCGAAGGGTTACCAGTACTTGCCGTGCCTTTAAAATGTGGTGCAATCAAAATGAACTTACGCCTCTCCTGTCAATGCCACCAGTTTAATGAGGCCAGTTTTCTTTTAAGCAGAATCGTTAAGTTTCATTTTGTGTATGTGTTACTATCCTTTAGTGTGGAAGAATAAGGGTTATAAAATGGTAAAGTTCTCGACGTGATTTCTTTTGCTAATTAATTCCAATAAGTTAAATCTCTTAGCCGGGTTACCCGTTTCCCGCCTCCTAGATGTTATCGCTGCATGCGTATCATTTAAAACTTTCACTCTTAATGAACATCCACTCCAATTATTGCCCAAATGGTGCAAAATTATTTGGTAAAATAACGACTAGATGTGTTTTGTCAATATAAGAGTGAGTTAGTCTATGCTGAATTTTCCCCCTCATAGCTGAAAATTAACAAAGAGATAGTTCAGTTTGGTTCTATTGTTGATGGCTTATCACATTTTTCAACGTTGTAAATATGTTTTTCAGCTTTACAGAGATTGTATATTTTCTAGTCTTTTCTTTGTCATTTAATGAAAAAGAATAGATTCGTTTTACGGTGATTATGGGCGGTTTTTTCCTATTTAGTCACATTTGGTGAAAAGGACGAGAATCATTTAAATAGTTAATTATATAAAATGTGCCTGTTTTTGGGATATAGAAACACTAATTTAATGACGGTTAGGAACATAGCATTAAAAAAATATGATAGACATGCCAAGTAAAAAATATTAAAAGGTTATATCGGAATAAAATCATTATGGAAAAGTTAATTTGGCACATTTTAGTAGGGTTATTTTCTTTTTGACTTACATTTCATAACTTGTTCCGTTGGTTTTTTGTGAAGGTGACCACCAATGACCGAGTTAATCTTCACCATGAATGCTAAGTATAAAGTATTTTGGGGAAAGGAAAGGTGGTGGAAATAATTCTGGCGTCGGCATTGGCCTACCCTTAACGTCAGACGCATGGAGGTCCACCGTTTTACATTTTCCAACGGACTGTTGACTGGTCTTGATGTGCTCTCCTCATAGCACCCAAATAAGAATCGGAATTTCCTCGGAACGTCAGGATGAAAACCCAATATATGACCTCCGGTTTATATATACATATATTTTGAAAGCTATGCCTTTAGCTGGACTACCGGTAGCCATATTCCTTAATTTTATCTTGATGTCTATTCTAGCGCAACATGTATAGGTTCGCTAAACATTTTTGATGCCGTGAGGATAACATTGCTCAAAATAAGCCTTAAATTCAACTTTCGTCGGGGCAATTATTCCTGCCCAAGTTGTAGAAAAACTCTTGCAACTCTTATTTTTATTGTGACTCTCATATAAATCAATGATCTTGGTTAATATTTGTTTGGATAAAAGGAGAAACCCGGTACCTACCGGTACCCAATGAAAGCACTAGAAGTATTTTGTATGTACTGTTAACAGCTAAATGTTCCATCCGATCTAGAAGTGATTCATTGTAGTTTTCGTCTGAACTGTGTATTTTATACTGCCCGATAAATCTTAACGTAATACATCATTATTATATTTCAAGCCTATTCCGCACGAATTGGCACTTATAACGAGGAGGAAAGGTACTTGGATAAGAGTGAAGGTAGGGTAGAAGGGAGGAGGCAAGCCCACCGCGGGAATCAGCCCACGCTCAGAGGAAGACGGCAGGAGGATAATGGCGTAACGTCCCATCCACCGCACCGAATGCTGCACTTTAAGAGCTCTCCCGAAAACACCCGTTGTAGGCACCACACCACAAGGTCTTCCAAGTGGGGATCGGGGAGTCATTGAATATATTACGTCATAGGTGGGATTCGCACCCGAGCCCCCTGAGAGGAAAGTCTACTCTAACCGCTGCGCTAAGCATAAAAACAATGCTATCAACTGCCAGTACACCAATGGCCGCTTTATTCAATTCATACAGAGGACGGTCGACGTAGGAGGTGAACGGGCTGCCCACCGCCCTTTCCTTCCCTTCGAAACGATTCAATTTAGTTGAGGCAAAGGTGATGTAAAGGAATGAAAGGAGTTCGATGCAGCCTTTTCACCCGTTAGATTCTCATGTGAGTGCGTGACTAAGTTCCCGAGCAACTTTCCTTCGCCCTGGTTCTCTCTGTGCTCGTCACTGCCTTAATTTCGTTCACTCAGATGACGTGAAGTTGTTGCTTTCGTGATTTAATAACCAGCTTTTGTCCGGAAAACAACGGTTAGTCATTTGAAACTCAGTTATTTGGGACTCTATCTTGAATCCTGAAGACACTGGGCTGCTCATACATGAATTAATTTTTTATAATCGTTGGATTTTGTCAATTCATTCTGCCTCTCACCGTTGCATCACTGCTTGCAATTCGAGTTTCTTGGGTTACGCAGGCAGAATTTAGATTCACCTTGCTAAAATTGCGCCGTAAATTTTCTCCAGCCTGAGAACTATCTCAGTGAAAAATATTTATATGAATATGCTTGATTAATTTCCTAATAATACGGCTCTCATAACATAGTGGAATGAAATTGTTGATAAATGAATATGAGGATGCGTTTCTGGTATGGATTACCGTCTCATCAACGTATATTTTGTTTCATTATACATGAAATGAAACTTTTGCTGAAGACTTGAAGAACTATGATATATCTTAAGTTTTCCCGGTGAATACTTAGGATGAAGAGTTCTCTGTGTTCTCACCAGACGATGGGGCTGATTAGTGCTGACGATTGATAGCGTAGTATGAAGGAACAGCGTGAACTCTTCATCCTTCTTAAAATTGTTAACAATATTAAACTACTGCCAAATTTGATAAAAATAAAGCGAATTAAAATTTATTATTTATTTTTTTCCGCCTGAATTGAACGGATATATGCATTTAATTCGGGTGAAATATAAGTTATTGCCCTAAAAATACGGCTATGAATGAATGCTCAAGTTAATTACCTGGTTTTCCGCCCATTCGACTTATTACGAGGGTCAAGTTTCCTACAACGCTTTCGCAAATTGCACAAAATAGAGGAGGAATGTATTCAAGATAAAGTCCCAAACAAAAAGTTGAAATGTACATTTATGTATCTAAGGAGCACACATTTAGGGGCCTCTTAACGGGTAAATTACTGGCGATTCTTTGGTATTAGCTCGGAGGAATATTGTTTTGAAACTGAGATTATGTTTCAAAGCCGTAGTTAAACTCTTGAAATGTTTGATATAATACCATAAATACCTTGGTTTTTTTTTCATACAATAAATACTTTCACTTCATCACATTCGAGTAGGTTGAAATGCATACCTTCTGTGTTTTCCGTGATAGTGTCTCTCAATAACGCTCAAGAATTGCAATCAATCTTGGAAGATAGGGTAGTTTTATTTGACAGGGGCCAGGGCAAAATATGCGAGTTGATGGTGCCTATTTGTTAAGGGTAACGCTTTTCAAGGATAATTACACCCTGCTGGCTTCAGTGATGACAGCTCCAATAGCCATGCCGTTCTAATTTAAGGGTGAAAGACAAAATAAGTGCTTTACAATGGGTGGAACAAAAGTAATAAGTGGCTGGCGTAGGCTCAGTATAAACGGTCCTGGGCGTTTTCCCAAGATTCGTGGAGAGTTAACCTTGGATGGGCAATAAATCACTTACCGGTTATCTTTATCGAAGTAAGACCAATTAGCGTTAATTCCACTGAATTTTGCCGGCCAATCATATTTTTAGTTTTGACGTCAATTATCATGAATGGAATTTATTGCTGTCATCACCTAAAATATTTTTTGACCCTTACAATACTGCCTCACATTCGAATAGATTGAAATGCATATCTGCTGTGTTTTTGTGACAGTGTCTCTCAACATTGCTTAAGAAATGCAATCGATAATTCTGTTTTAAGAATAAAACTCCCTGCACAATTGACATTGTAATGCATGAGTTATAAAATTTGCACCATGGATTTGGGTTATTAAACTATTTGAAATTTAGTTGTTAGAAATTTGATATTTCTCCACAACATACTTTCCTTACTTTTCTCCTGTTCGCGAAAAGTGAAAGATTTATGAATCATTGCAAATGAAAAAGAAAACTAGAGCATTTCCTGAATAACTTATAATAACAGTTCTACTGCTCCTAATTGAGAAGATATGTGAACATTCATGAAAAATTCGTATATAGTATTCTTATTTCTTGATTGAAACAAAAATAGCAAAAGGAGAAATAAAATTAATGCTACCTTTATGTTGATGAGGGTGAACAAAATAGTGACAAAACATAAGTGATAAAAGCTCTATGCAAACCAAATCACGCCAATCTGACTTAGGAAGCAGTTGTTTAAACGCTAAAAATGTGTTGATACGACACGGCAATATTATGTGTTGACATACTAGGGTATAAAAATAAGAATAAATCACTTTTCTATTTTAGATTAGAATAGGTTTAGCTAATTATTGAAATTTATTTTGCACTTGAAGAGTTTTTTCCATATTTCTACTAAAATTTGTTACATTGATTATTAAAGGTTTAGCTTGAAATTAATTTTACGTTCTTAATGAGAAAAGTTAATCTTTTAATGGAGCACATTTCATGGAGGCTAATTCAGAAAAAAATGACGAACAAAATATACCGTAAGAATTTCCCCTTTACAGTATGAATTTTAATTTTTACTTTTCAAATATGTGTGTATTAAACAATTACTCTATGCCTTTTTTAAATTGAGTTTCAATAACGTACGGTAAATTTTTAAAATGTTTATTAGTTTTTATCGACAATCATGCATTTAACCATTCAGTTTTGGTAAGGCATCATTTAGATGAAGTAATCGTAGTTTAAAATCAGATCGAATATGCTGAGATTAATTTTTTTTCACCATTTGGCGGAATATCGACAACTCAAGGAATATTTATTCTCTCCGATATTTCAATTACAGTCTCATAGGATATTTTTTTCTTTCTCTGCGTTAAAATTCCCGTTTGCTTTGCCAGGACAGGGAGACCCGATGTTAGTTATGTTACTTCTTCTCCGTCTTTTTGCGTCTTGAATTTTTTAAAAATATTTTTCGTGCTTTTCTTCCTAAATCAAAGGCAAGTAATGGAATTAATTAGGCATATGTAAAGTGTTCTTAAGAGTTTTTTTTGTTTATCTAGCGATTACTTTGCTATTTATTATTTTTAAATTACTTATATCACCATGTTTATGCTGTGCGGGTAATTTTATTCTAAGTTTAGAAACGCACTCTATGGGAACATTGAGCATACACAAACTCAAAGAAAATAGTATAATAAGAATATATATTTTTTATTTTTTAAATAGATTTTTCTTTATATACAAAAATATAGGCGTACAAATGAGTCTTCTATTATGGGTTGATTGTTGTTTAAATAGCTATGATGGAATTAGATTTTCTTCTGGTGAGGCTGGTCTTCAGAATAGGCTCAAAAACAACAGTTGCGTAGTCCATAGTGAGTGCTGAAAAGAATAAAATATAATTTTATTAAATATTATAGCTATACTTTCATTGGTTTCCTCAATCACGTATTGTATGGGACGCATACTTCTTTAGGCACGACTGTTAACACAGCATGGATTTTCTAATTAAATAATAATAAACAGTTTTCTAATGTGGAGCATTACCATTGAAAAATATACCATATTTTGCTATAGCATGTAATAAACTATATCTTTTGTCGATGATCGTTATATTTTTTCATTATTCGGCTCTAAGTCTAATGTTAAAATACCTTAATTATCACAGGAACCATTGGGGTCTAAGGAACTCTGAGGAGAAAGGGTAGTATTGGGAAAGCGTGGCAGAGAGAGGAGAAAAATAGAAATTTTGGTCGTCAAGGAAGGAGATAAAAGCTACTTTGATTTTTAAATGGGCATAACCGTGAGAAATAAATAATTTAACTAAGATTGAAAACTCCCTGAGGTCCATTTTTACAGAAATAGCAGTCTTTAGACCTTCCATTTATTAGATAAAATAGTAATATTAACACACCTTACTCAATTTATCTGGAAATTTTTTTTCACCATCCGTGACCACCGCCAATACCCAGGGAGTGTCCACCGAGAGCGATTCCTGATCCATAACTGTGTCCCAGGCCGAGACCGTAGCCGGAGGAAACTCCAAGGCCGTATCCAGATCCCAAGCTAGATCCAGAGCCAAAACCGTATCCGTGGCCGTACGACTTAGTGTAAATGGGCACCGGCTTGTGAATGGGGACTGGGTGGGGCACAGGGACTGCTACTGGTTTGGGGACGTGGACTGCAAATGGCTTGACCACAGGGACGGGTACGGGGTGGGGAACGGCAACCTTGAATGGAACGTGAACGGGGTAAGGGACAGGCTTCTCGATTGGGACGGGATAGGGCCTGTCAACGGCCACGGGGTAAGGTCTAGGGACGTGGACGGCGTAAGGCCTAGAGACTGCGTAAGGCACCGGGTGAGGAACTGGGACGGGTATGTTCTTGTGGACTGGGACAGGGACCGGATGAGGGACTGGAACAGGGACCTGCTTGGTCACGGTGACGGTCTTGTGCACGGAGGCAGCGCCTAGGCCGAGTCCTAGGCCGGATCCGTATCCATAGCCACCGCCGTAGGAGAGTCCTCCTAGGCTGCCGTAGGAGCTTCCCAAGCCAAGTCCGTGTCCGCCATAGAGTCCACCACTGTAACCGCCCAGACTGCCGTAGCTGCTGCCGAGACTACCATAACTGCTTCCGAGACTACCATAACTGCTGCCGAGACTACCATAACTGCTGCCGAGACTACCATGACTGCTGCCTAGACTACCATAACTGCTGCCGAGACTGCCATAACTGCTGCCGAGACTGCCATAACTGCTGCCGAGACTGCCATAACTGCTGCCGAGACTGCCATAACTGCTGCCGAGACTCAGGCCAGATCCTCCGTAGCCTAGACCCAGAAGTCCTCTTTTTTCTTGCTTCTTCGGCTCCTCCTCAGCCACCGCTAGGGCGAACAGAGCTAGGAATAATACGCCAATCTGTAAGAAATAAAGCGTGGTGCTTATATTAACTTTCGTTGGATATAGCATATTACGACTCTAGTGTTAATAATCGACTAATCGGAGATATATGGTTCCAAAATGAAGCTAATTTATGAATATTTTAGTGGAATGCCTAGTGGCGAAGCATGTCAAATTCAATTAACTCTTTTCGTTTTTCGCCCGTGATCAAAACTGATTTTGTCATTTATATGTATAGTATTCAATATTTATTCTCAAAGATGCTAGGAGTTACGCCAATCATGAAATTCTTGAAGATGTTTAGGGGAAGCTCTTTTTGTCAATCAATGTGATGCTGAAAACCAATTGTAAAATTTCTGAGAGTATCAAATATGTTTATTTTATCGGGATGTGACATATGACCTCTTAAATTGACTTCTTAAATTAAAATAGAATGACCTCTTAAATTAAAATTTGCCTATTCCTTTGATGTGTTAGAAAACAGAGAATGCGAGAAGATTTTCTGTACTTGAATAATGCAAACCTGGTGTATTCCTGGTTAGGCTCCCGTTTGAAGGCCAACTTAAATTGATGTTTTTTTAATCTATTACCATGTATATTTTCCTACATTTTGTGTCTCCATTTCCCTTTAAATTTAAACGTAATATTGCACTTGTGTTAGCCATCCAAAATAAAATAAATAACCTTAAACTATCTAGTATAAGTGCTTAACTTCCAAGGTAAGAATTTTATAAAATTTAAAGGCAATTCGAGACGGTTTGGTTACCTAACTCCGTTTATCACTTTCATGTCTGACGAGAGAGATTTAAACTTTAAAACATTCTTGAAGTCAAAATAACAAAGCCGAACGGTGCAAACGTTATAAACATAGTCCACACATATCCTGGTATGAAAGTACGAGTTTTTTTTAGCGAGTTCAGAGCGTTCACACGCTTGTGAACGCTCGCGTTGAGACGTATCCTCAACCGCACCGAGTCCGAACCCCTGATTTTCACAATTTTGTATTTACCTGGAACTTCATTTCGAACGCTTTCCTGTGTCTTCAGAGACAGGACGTTGGAGTTGGAGTGGGATATAACCAAAACGTTCCGTACCTCTTATATATACACAGACACCGACGTATATGTAACGCCCCTCCTCCATTTAACCCCATCTCCACTTTCGCTGGAACCGCCCAGGGGTTCTCTCTTTTTCTCTTCCGCCACCCCCCCACTCCCCACTTGCCCCCTAAATGCCCTCTCCTTCCTCGTAATCCCTTGCGAGCCAGATCCCACCGTTACTGCTCACAACACCCTTCCCTTTTCTTCCTCCCTCCCCCATACCCTCTTTAGACCCCCCTTGACTTGTGCCCACCTCAATCCTCCTCCCACTGATGCCCTACCTCCCATTGATGCCCCACCACCGCCTGAAGAGTCGACGCCACCTCTCACCCATCCTTCCCTTCTGTACCTCCCAGCACGCGCCTCCACACGAAGAACGCCAAAGGTTGAAACTGCTCGTCAAATGAGTGAGAAAAGATGTAAAAAGAGAAACAGTTCGCGGGCGAACACCTATATGCCTTGCGTCTTTTGTTCTGGAGTAGTCTAATGCCGACGCCGGGTTTCTCTCCACCATTAATCCTGCTACACAGATAATCCTTCCCATCAATCGTGGAGTTCGGATTGGTGCGGTGGCTAGAGAACCAGCCTCCCATCCCGATGGCGCAGGTTCAAATTTTGTCCATTCACACGATCCCTACTTGGGTGTCATGTGGAGAGCACTTCAAGCACAGCACTCCGTTCGTCGAACGGGACGTTAAACCGGGGTCCCCTTGGTTTTAGTTAGGAGCAGAGCTATATCGACGCCGGGTTTCTTTCCATCGTTCATCCAGTCCCCAAAAAAACCCTTTCCTCAGAAACCAACCCACCCTTCCCTAATGGTGAAAATAACCTCAGTTTTTGGTCGCATACACAAATAACGGAACTAAACCTGCCTATCGCGAATGGCGCAAATGGCTACCGTTATCGGTCGCCTTCCCAAATAACCAATCGATATAGAGCTTTGTCTACACAGTCTGATAGTATGCAATATGCGAAAAAAATTCATTTTGGAGAGGCGATTGGGATTACCGGCGTAAATTTTGGATGATTAGTGTGCCTCCTTAGCGCGCGACGTCCGCTATAATTTAACTGCTTTAGATTTTTTATGGTGCCCATTTGCTGAAGTTGAGGTGGCTTTAACCTATGGAGTCATGAGCACGAATGCGAGTACTTCGTAGAATTGTATTCGTGGCTCTCTTGGTTTCTTTTAAAGTCAGCACCGGATCCCATATGCAGCAAGCATATGGGATCCGGTGCAGAAAGAATTAATTCGGGAACTTAATAAAATACAAAGGAAAGCTGCGCGATTCGTCAAAAACTGTTACGGGCGTACAGACAGCGTTACGCAGATGTTAAACGAATTAGGCTGGGAGCCGCTAGAGACTCGGAGGCTGCGCGCTAGGCTTAGATTACTTGAGCAATTGAGAATAGATATCTTTCAGAGCGACACGGAGAACATCATATTAGAACCCCACTATATTTCCAGGTCCGACAGAAACGATAAATTAAGAGAGATATTTTGCCGAACGGATAGGTATGGGAATTCGTTTTTCCCCCGAACAATAAGGGACTTTAATAAATGCAAGGCGTAATTTCATAGAGCGTTTCCTTTTTATATGTAAACGGCTGGTGTCCTAACACCCCCCGCCACACGCCTATTGAGGCGGCTTGCGGGGTAGTATGTAGATGTAGATGTAGATGTAAAGTCTCACCTAAATCTGCAGCGGATGACGTTCGGATAGTAAAATTAGATAAATCGCTCGGCGCGGATTCGAGGGATTTGAATTCTCATATCCTAGCCTAGGTGAATGATTTTTTCTCGGTGAGTTGCGCAAATTTATGTCTCCTTAGTAAGGTCCGCTAAGTTAAACCACTTTGAATTTAGCGTAATATATGTGTATCTAAATAAATATGTAATTTCTACATAAGGGTGCTAATTAGACCAAGGTGCATACGACGGCTAATTCACGTACTAATATTTCCTTATTGTAAACAAATTATCAATAGGTGCGTTTGATTATATTAGCATCCAAACTCAGCCTCGGGTACTAATATTTGCCTAATTGTTTGTTTTCTTTGAGAAAGTTCTCCCATTACTCACACGACTCCCTTCGTCGGAAAAATTCTTCATTGGCTGAACACAGCGTATTTAACTGTATACTTGACCAAATTTGAAAACTACCTGGAAATTACGTGTGAACTGAGCATGTATTTTAAAATAAATGCTGAATTTTCGATGTATTCATATAATTTTACCAGGGTTAAATAAGATAACTGAACGTACCTTTATTAGTTCATCAAAAATTGATCACAATTTCTTATTCGAATTATTGAAGTGGTCAATAACGTAACTGTAATAGTTTATCCTTACCTATTGAGTTGTGTATACGGTGCACAAGGGATCCCTCCCATGCGGTCATTTTTTGTATGGCTGATTACGGAATCATCACTCGACGAAAGTAGGTGGTTGGTGGCGTCTCCTCCCAACCCCCCTGCTCACAAGCAATAGATGCTTTCACGCCGGTCGGTCGTTTGAAAAAGAAGGAAAAAAGTAAACAAGTAAAATTTCTCGAAGCTCTTACTAAATGCGCGTCCGTACAGGTGGTAACTGTTATGTTATCCCTCCGAGGCACGAATATCCCGTTACCGGAATGACACCATTGTAGGCGCCACTCGGAATCGGCGATCGTGCGGAACGTAATATTCTAGAAGTAATGTGGTACCTTTTCCTTCCTCTTTGTCCTAAACTGGTCCTGGACATCCCCTCAAAATATTTAAAACCTCACACTCACGGGATTTATAACGTTCTAGCTGCAAAAAAATCATACTGACTCAATTGCCTACACAACCTAAAATTTTTATTATTCCCACTTTATCTGGTCAGCAGAAATATTCATGGGTAAATTGATTCATTACATAAAGCCTTCAACTGATACTTATATGGGTTAGGGTAGAGTTCCCATAGCACCATGGTCTTTGGCGTGTGACATTAGCCATCCGTGCACACCTTAGCAGATGTTATTTCCCAGTAAAATCGGGTTCGTACTGGATCTCATCATTTTCAATGACAAAAATTATTTTGATCGTATGATTTACCACAGTCGTGTTTTTTCCCGCAGTTATAATTCGAATTATTTTGGTGGCGAATAATATTATGGAATATTACGCTTAGCTTTGCCAAGCAGTAAACGTAGGATTTGAAGTGGTCATTATAAAATATGCAATGAAAATGTTTTTCACCCTACAAATCTAAGAATGACTTTATTTGATGTTTTTTTTATTTTAAAGCAATGGAGATGTCTTGTTCTTGCTAAAGACAAATAAATCTCTAAAGTCATGCTATAATAGTTAGGTAACACTCTGCTTCGATTGCCATAATGGTTTCGAATTTTATTTACTTCCTTCTGCTCTTCTTGGGGTTCATATGTCTCTCGCAATTGCTCTGGCGCAATTTTCGATTATCTTTTTTTAATGTCGAAATACCTCGTACAAATTCCTCATTATTTCAGGAACTGCTCAAAATCTTTTGGAGTTATCTTCGCTTTCATGCTGCCTCCGTAATGACTAGTTTTCTGTTTTTTCATTCCAGAAAATTGTCGGGCCATATTATTTCACTTTCCATTTTCGTGTGGCGTGACAATGTGTGCAGGGACAATTTTCCCTTATCCAGCTTCAAGTTTGCTATTGTCTGATGGGCTCATAATCTCTATTGTATACATAGCATAGAACGTACCACTCTAGTTCTACACAAAAGAGCTTCCTTTAAATCGGTAACTATACATGCTTACATAATATATTACATATTACCCAATAAAATACATATCACCAAACCAAGTTAACTATTAAGTATGCATTTAATTTATATTATTATTATAAAAATGTGTGTCAGTACGAGTAGATTTTCCATTTCAACCGCAAAAACATGGCATCGGATCTACGAAGGGAATTATATGCTTATAGCTAACCTCTTATAGTGAACAGTGAAAATGACTGTCACCATTATTAAATTGGCAAACAAAGAAGCTCAACATTGCCAGTGAAGGAGTAAGATGAAAAAATTCTTTTCAGTCAGACTGATTTCGGGTAAAATAATGAGGACCTGAATTAAATACTAAGGTGTTCGAAATATTGCCGTGTCTTAATTTTGTTAAAAATGCCTTTAAATGATGTATTTATAACAGTGCATTGTGAAATTACAAAAAATATCTGCCAAGACTTAATATGTATAAAGAATACTATGGATGAAATACGACAGCCTTTTAAAATTTTTTTGCCTGCGGTAAACAATCGTATTGGGATGTAGGTATAGACATATCTGTCTGTAAGCTGACTGGATATTTAGGCGTCGAACTTTTTATCTAAATATGTTAATTTGGCGGAAGTAAATTTATACTCACCATTGATATTTTACTCATTTGTAGAACTACTGGGTTAACTATCCGGTCACATGTCCTTATGGCGCAATCTATAGCGTTACGGTATACTTTTTTATGGTCATGATGGGGGAAATTTAAAGTTTATTTGACTATTGAAATAAGTATTTTCTCGTATTAAATTGTGTTTGCTGCTAAAGAAATCTTTAATTCATGGATGGAGATACCGATAACTTGTAGCATCTAGAAAGATTTTTCTGTTGATACATTGAACATTCACGGTCAACATATTACTTGGTTCCATGTATTTTGTTACATGCCTCTTAAGCTATCTTACATAACGTTGCTAATATGTACTGAGGGGAATCTTTAGCAATATTTGCCATTAATAAAAAAAGTCTTATAAGTCAAGTTCATTAATTAGGGGAGTCCATAAATGTCCCAAGGGAGCGTTAGATATTTAAACATATTCCTGAATATTCTTCTTTGACTTTTATACTCAATTCTTCACCCTGACTTCGTTTATGACCTTTCTGAGAGCAAAAATTGAAATGGATGCTATGTGTATCTCAGTTTCGATTTGATTTTTTATCTAATTTTCTGACATAGGTAAATAAAATAAAAATCTTTTTCCTTCCAATCGAAGCTAAATCTCTTTTTAAGAAAATAATATGTCATATTTGTCATTATTCCTGCCATTCATAAATCCGCTTCCAATGACAGATAACAAACACATAAAACGCAAATAACGTCAATTTTCGTTTTAAAGTAATCTACTCTATAAACTGGTGACTTTACTGATAGAGTGACGTCAGTGCACTGGAATTTTTATGTTGTGCTGAGTTGTGGATTTCAGGCTTGCAATCAAGGACAACCTTACTTTCTCTCTCTTTGATGGCACCCGTACAATCGTAATAATTTCTCCTGCCGGTACCCCAGCTCAGACGTGGATAAGAGAAATCGTTAGCCCATTTGATAGGTCTAATGAAAATGTTTGACTGAATTATTACCAGTTTAGAATCATGATGACGTTTTGGTAGTTGTGAAGGGATCCTATTCATTTTTATAGGTTTCCAACGTTGCTAATCAGGTTGCTAATTCTATGATTAACTTAAGCGTAAATAGCCACCATACCACCACTTTCTAAAAAAATCAGGATGATGAAGCTAAAGAGGTGTAATCAGTTTCAGCTCTTTATTTTATAGAGCAAACTGAAAGATACCGGTGGTTGTAAGCCTGAACAATTTATTCATGTATTTGCAGGTGATTTTCATAGCTTCAAGCTTTCCGTGAAATAAACACTAAATTTTGGCCGAAAATTACTATTGTTGAAGGAATCGTCCAGTTGCAAGGTTTAATGTATTTTTATGACTTGTGGATTAAATCTTGTGAAGAGTGAGATATTTAATTTTTTAATTAGTTTGCATAAAACAAATTATCATTAAGTGACGCTAAATACTGTCAATAACATTATTTATCTGCCACTGGCAAGTTTCTGGTTATCATTAAGCATGATTTTCGGTTTAAGAATTTGAAATATTTGTTATTCATAAGAATGGAATGCATAATGATGGTAAGTGATCTAACACCACCATATGGATTGAGGACTATTCCAAATACAGTTGACTATCGCGAGTGCCGAATATTATAACTTTTTCTATCTTTAGGAAATGTATTTTTATCGTTTAGCATCATTAATGGCTAAAATAATTCAATTATTCTATAAGAAAAGACTATAAGGATGATTACAATAAAGTATCGAATACCACGACGTGAGATGTCAGTCCAAAATAATCGTGCCAACCTCGAGTGCCGATCAACCTGCTCTTTCCTTCAAGTTTTGTCGAGTAGATTTTTTATCATTCAGCGTCATTACTGCTCCAAGGAATCGAATTATTCATAATGAATAGTGATTTTTGGTACGATGATGGTGAATGATCGAATACTATGCCGGGAGATAGGCTGTGTTCAAAATAATAATGCCCATCTCGAGCATTGTTGATCTCTGTATTTTTTTCCGGCCATTACACCTCGACGTGATCGATCTTCCTTTCAAATCCCGTTGACCACCCCTTGTCTGTCTGCCCCGAGATGCACGTGACCCACTCCGCCTGACCGCACCCGCCCGTAACCCGGGGTGCGGATGGGAGTAAATCCACGGGCGGGGTCGGGCGATTCGCGAGGAAATGAAATGGCAGTCACTTTCGCCGCAATACGTGCACTGTGCATGCACACGTAACGTCGATTACAATCGAGTTTTTCGTGTTCGAGTGTACGTTCGATCAATCATCGGTTTGTATATTTTTTCTCCCGTGGCCCCCTGGGAAGGGTTGGGCTTGAATAAGGGAAGGTTAGGACGAATCGTGGAGGGGGGGGAATGGGATTGTCCCGAAGGGAGGAGTCTTTTTTGAGCAGACTCTTGGCTCCCGAAACATCGTGAGTGTCTGGGGAGAGTGGAGAGAAATGTTCTTTTCCGGTGCGCCATAGTCCAGAGGAGAGGGCGTAGGAAGTCGCCGGTGTCTGCAAATGGAGAGTTTGCAAGGGGGTCGGAGGGAGAGTTTCCGGAATTCGGGTGGGGTGGAATCTCTGGGTGGCGGTCGGGTTCCGCCTTTATCCCCACCCACCCGTTCGCACACCACACTCCCACGTTTCCTCGAGTCCGGAAGTGCACAGCTGCCTCCCCTCTTCCCCTACCCCCTAGATGGACCTCAACCATGGGTCCCTCCAGGGTATATCTTGTAAGGGCAGAGGGTCTATGTAGGAATAGTTTTCAGGGTGAAATGTAAATGCTGATGTGATCAACGGGAAGCAATGCGTTTGAAATGCCAAAAGAAAAAAAATATTTTTTTCCCTGCAGAATCACCTTCTTGAAATCTCCCAGGGCCTCTAAATGCCTGATGCGAATATTGAAACATTCGGAGACAGAGACGGCTTTACAAACAGAGTACAAAGATATCTTCAACCAGAAATCGAATCGCGGATACATGTATTTTCGGACCAAGGCGCAGGCAACCACTTCCAGGATCCTCAGGTTATAATAGTCTTTAATGGAGATGTAAGATGTTTCGTAGTGACTAAACGAGCATTAATAGTAAGTAAATGACCAAGGAATATTGTCTCTTACAATTTAATTTATCATATCAATGTGAAAAATGGCAAGTATTTTTAGTTAAGAAAGTCAGAGGGGAAATAAATCCTCTATTACACTAAGAATTATGGGGATAACAGGACTAGCTACGGTATTGCCTTTATGGAGGAGAGTGGAGAGAGAGAGACCGAGATTAGAGACCGAGGCGTCCTTACTTGCAAGTGCGAGATTCTTCAGAGGAAAAATCATTCACCTCGACCGGGACTCGAACTCGGATCCCTCGATATCACGCCGAGTGTTTCATCCTGTTAAGCTATTGAGGTGTCCTTCTTCCAAAAATATTCATAGGGTAGAAGGACGGTTCGGTAGATTAACTGGCTCGGAGTGATACCGAGGGATCCGGGTTTGATTCCTTGTCAAGGCGAATGATTTTTTCTATGTGGAATTCCGCACTCTATTATACTCTTTGAATCCACACCTCATTTTACCCTGACTCGATCACTCTATTTGAAATCCTGATTCATGTTTGCCCTCGTACAGAAATTGTACAATACACCCGGCACTGTTTCAGCGGCACCGCCCTCGCTTCATCTCACATATGCGTCGGGGGTCACACCCTCTTTTTCCCATCTCCGTGTTTCATCGCCCGGCACTAGAAAATGTTTGCGCGCCTCATTCGTCTTAATCATCTCGAATTGTGCGATCCCGTTATCTTTGACATTCGACTGCGGGAGGCTTGCATTAATGAGCAGATCTCGAACTAACAAGTGCTCGTAATATTCCTGCGCGGCAAGCAGCTGCCTCCTAATATTTATATGGGAGCAGTGAGATTCGGGGGCTCGTGATTTTTTTATCCGAGTAGCCCGAGTTCGAGAAAACTACTCACTGGATGAAGTGATTGATAATACCATTAAAATACCATTCGCACGTCAATAAAATGTAATAAATTAAATGGTACCTCGCTCATCAAGATGGAGGAGAAAAAACCTATCCAGAAAACTTTCGGAAATACCCGAATTTGTACATTTGCATTAACTGTGGAAGGTTCGAATGAAAAGTGTATCTGAAATACTCTGTATCTATCTCAGGTATCGTAAATGTACATGCAGGTAACGGGGTACAGGAAAAACATTGATTACTCAATTTTCTTGTTTGCAAAATGACCATGTGTCCCCACGGCATTTTCGTACGCTTGGCTACACATTTCATTCAAAACGGAAATGAAACACGTTGGGGAGTTAACAGTGTTCCTGAACTAACGCTTTCCTAAAATTAGAAATTCATCCGTACATCGCCATAATATCGCTGTATTCTGAGGCCGATTAAAGAATTGAGCGTCTTTATGTGATCGTATATGCAAGACAATTATCCTTGCATTACGAAAACGAAAAGATCAGAAGTTTAAAGTTGGTTAATTTTGGAAATTTTCCTATTACTTGCGGTCGAATATAGTGAGAATCATATAGGGTTTGAAGCTTTGAGAGAGTCCTTTAAAAGTGATGTGGCTCCATAATTTCTGTCACGAAATAATTTCCTCTATTTACCTACGTACCTCCGTTTACACCATAAGGAGTTTTTTCTTTTATTTTATACTAATCCGTGTTTGCATTAAGGGGCCGTGGCCTAGATTTTAAAACAATCGTCTACTTACTAAAGGGGCCTAGGATCTAATGCCGTAGGTATTATTTTAGGCTACACGCTTGACTCTAAGCTGAATCCAGGCCTTGGAGTGGATCGCCAAATGAAATAGCATTAAATGGTGAATAGCTGAGTTGATTTGGGCGTTCTTTGGCCCAATATATCTGATCTGAAATATCTGACATCCTTCTGGTTAGAGTAAATTACCTTTAACTTTTCCTTTATTTTCTTAGGCTCGTTACGATTTCTGCTGTCTTTTAAGCTGTCTGTCCTTGGGGTAATGACAGAAGCTGAATATCGTGGAAATAAGGGATATCTCAGAATACCATGAATCTCTGTAAACTATTTGTTTGCGTTGGTATGTTAAAATGTCCATCAAAGGTTACAAATGTAAAGAACCTAATATGCTCAATGTTTATGTAGTTGCCTGACCGCCAACCATCTACGGGTTCACAAGGCTTTATTTATCATTAATAATGCATAGCTCCTGAGGAAATGAATACCTAAGCAAATAATAACAATGTTTCTATTCGTAACAGCCGAAGCCAATTACTACCAAATCATGGTTCATGCAATCAAACATTTAGCGAATTAAATTATTGTGTAAATCATTTTGCTGGGTTACTATTTCAGGTACAGATCGCTAAAGTGAACTGATATAAGTTATTCAATTCAATTGGTAAATATCCGGTGAATCTATTCCAAAATTATACGAGGCTATACTGAATTCTGTCCTCTTACGCATCAAGTTTCAAGAGTTTTCATTGCTACGGAAATTTCAACAGCGCTGGTCATGTTTCCCATTTGATAATATATTATGCCTGCTAAAATATGATCATTTCGTGGGCTAAGGGAAAGTTTCGATCCCAAGCTATATATTCAACGAGGGCGGTCCAAATTTGAAACCTCTTCTAGAAAACTGAAGTCGAAAAAAATGACATCATGACCTTTAAAGCTTCCGGATATTATGACAGGTGAAATTGGAATATCTGAGCGCATAATGTATTTCTACAGACGGTTAATAATGAAATGTTCACGAGCAACTCAGTGCAATCAGTAGGTAATCTCCTGATCGAAATCATTAATAATTTTCCTCAAAATTTAAATGTAAGTCCACTGACCGAAATAAAATTCAGTTAATTTCATAAGAAAAAGACGCGTGTTCTGGTATATGCACCTTTCGCGAGCCTAATTATTTCACTAGAATACTATGAAATAAGGCCATTTTCAAACTTAACATTCACACAGATTACCAGGCACTTTATAAGTTGTATTTATTTCCTCGCGGAGTGTGAGGCATATTCACCTTTTCGAAGAGCTCGACAACAAGTGAGACATCATGCAGTCATCATCTCGTTGAACCTACAAGAACCAACATCCGCAATAATACCATTAGTGGTAAATTGAATACAATTACTTCTCGTATATGCTTCTCATTCTTCCGCGGCACATCAGACGGCCATTACGTTAATAAAACATTTCGGCTGATGTATCAAATTATTCATTTATGAAAAATGTATGATTATGATTTGAACGATAGAGTTCACAATAAACGAACACTTAATTTTACTACTAAATTAAAAAATATACATCGTATCTCTTACGATATCTCACAATCTATTATCATGGATTGTAATAATAACTAGTAACTAAGAGTAACTATAGCCAATTAAGAGTAATAAAAAAAGACACTGGGAAGAAATATTAAAGTATTATATTATAAGTTTGTAAACAAACAACCTATTATTTCTCAAAATCGGCCATTGATCGATTACTTGCGCGAAAATAGCACAATGAAATTGAAAATAAAAGAGACTCACATTAAAGATTAATTTTTCTCTTTTTATAGTTAAGTAGGTCAAAACTCTTTCATGGCCAGTGGTATTAACATAGTATCTAATATTCGTTAGTGTTAGTTAACAGTGGTAATAAATTATGTTAGTGATAGTGAAAGCTCCTGATGAAATCATACGGAACTAAGAGCATCTTCCTTATTGCCAATCATGTAACTTTAACTGCAGAAAGCTTAAGAATACAGCTTTTTATTCACTTGGCTTGCTCCCTTTAAATACAGAGAATATGCACACTTCCAGCGTAATTAATGACTTGATGTTGACGTCATCTCCGCCCGAAACTCTTTAGGTACGAAGCAAAGATAGAACAGTTTGACAAGTTCAAAAGCGACCTTGGTGCAATGAAGGTTTCCTATCGAGGGTCATACCATGCTGTGAGCAGACGAATGTATGGAATTTTACCTAGGAAGACATTTTCCAGCAGAGCAAGAGACCAGCTTCTCTCCATTCTTCAATATTTCCTCAAAGATTAACTTTATTTTTCGGAAGCTCAAGTGTTAGCCTTGTCATAATTGAATTAATTTCCAACAAATTTCGTGCAACCATCAACAATACAAGGAAATGAGTCAAGATTCTTAAAAAATAAAACACATCGCAACAAGTCAGAAAAATAGATAATTTTTGTCTTGATCTGTGTATTATGCTACTTACAATTAGATCTGTTATTCCATTGTTCCATCCGAATTTCAAGTTTTTACCCCGTGATACCTATAGCCTTGTCAAAGGCCAGGATGTTTCCATTAGGGAAATCCCTATTGTTGATGGATCCTGGATATGTGATATACACAGGTGGTGATTTCAAGTCCTATAACTTTCAGGACATTTGCTGTATAGGTGGGATATTTTCTTCTTATTCTGGAACCGCAGTATCAATATTGAAATTAGCCAACTACAAATGTTTTCCTCGCATTACAACACATATCCACCAAATTAGACATTATTATATGTAACTGACAAAACACTTCGAACTAATTTGATGTTAGGGGGTTTCAATCGGTTCAAACCTCTACAGCTAATGAAATCCAGATTCAATTGATGAGTCAGTTCCATTTTGGTTTTGCTAGGAGTCTTTGGAGTTTAATAAGCACGTAATATGTGTGTTGGTGCAAGTTCTAAAAAGCAGCCCTTACTAGATTTGTAACTAGTAGATTTGAGCCCTAAACTGCTCGATTTGCAAGCTAATGATCACTTTGTATCACCGAGTGCAAAATCTTTGTTATTAATAATCGAAGGCCCCTGCAATTTCCTCTAATCTCTATCTAAGTATTGTTAATTTTTCCATAAGGAGAATTTTCCTCTAGATAACCCAGAACAATCTGCTTGGACATAGTCTTGACTTAAAAATTCTAAAATTACAAAAAAACCTTTCCAGCATCCCTCCTATAGGATAATAGGATTCCTTCCAGGAAACCAACTTTAGCAAGAGGATCAACTCAGCAAATCCCACCGTATTGTTCAAAAGAAGTGCCTCGACCGGTTTGCTTGCGTCGCGACAGTGTGTCATCTGGCTAGGTGATGTCCGATACTCTTGAAACCGGTTCCGGAGTTTTTTCGCCATAATTTTAAAATAACGACCTCAACTCATTTCAAAACAACTCAGAGCCGTGGTATAAGACCTATGTATATGATGATAGGAGCGAAAAAGCATATACGTAGACGGCGAACATCCTATCGCAATCGCCCAAACGTCCAACCCTGGAGAGTGAATTACTGCTACATACCTAGTATTGGCGGTTTGGCCACCTTTCCAAGAGATGGAGAACAACACCTTGGACACAGCTAAAGAATTATTATAATTGTCTAACAGTATTTTATTCGTCTTTCTCCATCTTCCTCCTGGATGAAAAATGATACTATTATATTGATTGAAAGAACAGGATTCCTCCTATGGCCCGGAGGAATCAATGAACGAAGGGCCGGCAAATAGATGAGGAAGGTTATTTTTTGGAAAGCTTTCAATTATAATTCTCTTTTACTGAAAAAATCTTTCAATATCAAGGTAGAGAATCGTGATAGGAAGTAAATCCAATGAATGGAATAGTTTCACATACTGGCTGCATGGAGATCCATTAGAGGAAGTAGGAACTTCAAAATAGTCGATGTTACATTGCAATTTATTCTTATCAGTAGAGAAAAAGGTGAAAACATTTCATGATTATGGATGCAATAATATATTAGGAATGAAAAATATCAAAATGAAAGTAAAATAAAAATTAATTTAATTTGAATAGCTCTCAAACTAAATGCAATTGCCTAATACAGTTCTTTTGCACTGAGGGGTTGTGGTGGTTTATGGGTACGAGGAAACGTTTTATGCATAGAAAAATTCATCATTTTTTGGGCGAGATCGAAGCTTTAGAACCTTCTCTTCCAACTAACTCCTTTTCACAGTTCTACAACCATATATATATTAAATGCAGTAAATATACAATATGATTATCAATTTTCATCCATTGTCAAAGATAAAAGAATTCTATGCATCAAGCAGAGGTATGGTAAGCGTATTTGTTAATTTCGCCAAGGGGTTCACACGGGGAAGAAGGTTGCGAATCACTGGTCTAAATCATATTTGAGTGTATCTATTTCCCATGATTTTTGTTCTTTCACTTTGGGAGAGTGGTATCATACGAAAAATAAACGAATTGCAAAATAGAATAAAAAATCTAAAAATTGACTGGCAAATAAAAATTACATTGTGGGGTGGCATGTTGTAAAGAAATATCATTTAGTATTTTACAAGGTGAATACAATGATAATAGACTGTTAATGCTTCAAAACAATCAACTGCAGGTTGTAGGCTGAGGCATTTTATTTCTGACATATTTGTTATCATTAATTGATCAATATATGACATTAATTAGATTAAAAGCAGATTATTTTTAATAAAAAAATACTGATCACTATACTTTCCGAATAAGGTAAATATCGTTGTTTCTAAATCCGAATCGTGTGAGAGGGTTTTAAGCCTCCAAAAGCGAAAGCAAGCTTCAAAATTGATGAAAAGCATCCAATAGGGCAATGAGCTTTCACATTTAACTCCCAATTGTTGCTTATCCCATTTAGTTATTCCTTCTGTCCATCCATATTGCATAAGTGAGATTCTTCGAGTAATCCTTTTTGCTTATTTATCGCGCTATAATATTGTATAATTTATGGCTCCAGTGGCGAAGTTTCTCAAAAAATCCGAAAACACTTTTTTATTATCGATAAATGACCTTTTTCGCGAGAGAAATAAAACGAGGATAAGTGCGGGGACCGCAAAAAGACGCTCCTATTGCACACGAGGTCATGAAGAATTATGGCCGAGTAGTTTGCATTGCCCTGAATACCAGTGTATTAATATGGATATATAAGAACAATAAAGGCCGAGCGATGTTGGATCAACTTGGCCGGAGGTTGAGTCAGGTCGGCCGATGGGCTTCACACCGGAGAGCTGGTGAGGTCTCCGAGAGAAAGTCAGGATCTCGAGGAGGGAGAAGAACACATAATAAGGGAAGGAATTGGGAGGGTTTGGGGTGAGGTCGTCGGGGAGAAAGGAAATGCCTGGACCATTAGGAGGCCTGCCTTCTCTCATACCCAACATCTTCCCCATTACCTTCACTTCACTACTCTGACGGTGGGTGGGGAGTGGTCGAGGAAAGGGCGGTGGATTGACCGGTTGGTCTGGAGCCGGGAATCCGTTCCCATCTGCTCTTTTGACCAAGCTGCCAGGGAGATGGTCAACGCGAATTACGTGGAATTCCTCCGCGAAACCAAAATGAGAAATACATTTGCAATCTCACTACACAACGGCATGTCGCCTTTTCAATTCCCCGCCCACGGCTGTTGCCCAGTGCTTTCCAGTCCAGCGTGGGATTAAGTCTTTGATCTTCGATAATACTTTTTCTGATAAAATTTATTCGATCCGTTTTCGCCGCTTTTTAGTATCTTTTAATGCATAGCAGATACCTATAATGTAAAGAGAGATAAAACCACTGCAACTGATTACTACGATAGGATCTCTTAAGTTGGGAATACATTTGATAAAGCAGTTGCATAATAAAGCCCATGAATACATTAAATGATTCCTTAGCTATAGCACTGGCAGTACATTTATCAACTATTAAAATCATCAATTCCACAATATAATATGATCATGAATGGTACATACGTAACTAAGTACTGATTATTATAAAGTCCTTAAACAGTGCATCGAAAAAAACAGCTACAAATTTCCTGGTGAAGGATATCATTGTTACTGCGAAATTATATTCATGCATTAATCTATTACTACTTCCGGTAATTATTTACGGTGATTACATATTCTTGCTACATTTTATGTAAATTTATTTGAACTGGCATCACTATTCCCCGAAATGAGGTACAGGAAATCTAGTTCGAAAACAAATTTATTAACGCTAAAAGTAAAATTTTTGAATACCCGATACTGATGTACCTTATGGATAGCTGATATGTTGAGAAAAACATAAAATTAATATAAAGGGAGGAAACTAAATATCAGTGGTAACACAAAAAAACCTCAAAGAACTAGTAAAATTAAGATGATCAGGATACAATGAAAATTAGCAATGAGAAATTCGTAAAATGTGAATGAATCAATGATTACAAACATTACTGAAAAACACGAGAGACTTAAGTATTTCATCGGATAATTCAGTGCTCAACGTTTTCGTGTACTTCCCTTGAGTGTTCAATCAATGGAGTTGGCAGCTTGATGATTTCTGTGATTGCAGGTCAAAACAGGTATTTTACCAATTTAACACACTCACCAAGACATGCATGAAATTCATACATATGCAATCACATATTGGAACTTCGGAAGCAGAGCTATGTAGGATGTAAATAAGGATGAACGTAGGATGAAAATATTATGACGAGTATTCATGAAAGATGATAATACTTTTTCCAGATTGTTTAGTAAAAAATGCCCCTCCTTGAAGATACTTCACCTCCTTTTAGCATATTTGTAATATATATTTTATTTTAGTCCTCGCTACGCTGTTTCACCACTCCTCGTATGATACAGTTGAGTCATTTCCTCACATATTTCCTGATGGTGTGATTTATAATTTTTTCTTCCCATTATCTTTCACAATATGCTTAATTAAGGAACGTTTATAATGTTTTTTAAAATGGTAATACGTGTGTCTATCGATAGTCTTGTCCCCATTAAATCCTTGACCCATTACATATCTATATTTTTTTTCCAATTACCAATTTGAATTTTTGACATCACAAATATTAATAAATATTGCTTAAATATTAACTTAAATTATTATACTAACAAACTACGTTATTTCATCGCCGTATTTGCAGAAGGCATGAAAACTTACTTCGTTGGTGATATTTTCGACGTTTCAATTTAAATAAATTTGGAAAATATTTTTTTTTAACTGAACAATCTTACTAGACTTAAAGAACAACTGGCATAAATGATTGACCGGTTATATTTCTGCGGAACTCTTCTCAGAGCCTCTGCCGAATGATTGAAGAAATATAGAAAATTAACAGCTAAGAGAAGCAAAAATATAAGAAAAACTTATAGAGAAATAGGTGCACTATCGGAAAATTTAATGAAAAAATGTTTACGTGTAGATGTAACAGCATTGTTGCATTTTTTTGGATGGCATGATAACAGGAGATATTTTTTTCCTATACGAAGTACGAATGTGAATAATAATTTCGTCATTTGGCTTTGGTTTTTCTACCAAGGTAAAGAATAAATTACAAGTAACTTTTCCGATAGCATTATATAAATGAGTGAAAGAATCTCCACCTTTTTTCGTAGTAATACAAGTTTTACGGTCGAGAATTTTACTCCAGATAATAAAAGAAGAATGTAGATGTAGAACGTTCTGGCCGAGAAGTCAGATGGTGCGAGATATAAATCTGAATTTAATAGATTGTTGTTCTGAGGAAAAGAGCAATGTCTTTATTTCTTTCTCCATGCCTGGATTTTTAAAAGTGAAGACGGAACTTCAATACGTGATGAGATTTAAGTTTAGGGAGCTTTAAATTAATAAAATTATGGTTAGTTTAAGTTTGTGGGACTTTAGTCTTGAATCCACCCTGAATTAACAGGTTCTTTTGACTGGAAGGAGTAGCATCAAAATTGACACGGGTTATCGGAAATAGTGTCGTTTGATACGTCAACGAGTGATGAACGCATGACTATGCGGATCGTATCCTTTATAGTTATCTTATTTCCCTAACTTGATGACGTTTTCATGTCAAAATCTTAAAAGCTAGCTGTATTTTCTCACAGAAAGAGGTATAATATTTTTTTTCTGAGGCTTTTAAGTTCCTGGTTAAGAACTATCTAAAATGTTCGTAGCCTTGCACAATCAGTCGATTAAGTGACTATTGCTGAGGTTTTGTGTCGTTAACAGAGAACCCTGCCATCCATTGTTCAAATAAATGTTTAAAAAGCTGTTTCCTCTCCGATTCAAAAAGCAGTGAAAGATGTCATCATTGTTCGAATGAGCTTAGTCCTTCCGCAAAGCCGTAAATGAACGTGCTAAGTCCATTTTCTGCGCCGGCGAACGCCGTGCTGTCCATCTCCTATTTCCTTTTATTAAGACTATCGCTATCTTTCGGAATAAGGTGGGAATTGTGCGTTTCCTTTTCCGACAATGGATCGAAGACGCAAGCTGCCAAACTGGGTTCTCGGCCACAGAATTCTCAGCCTCACCATCAGATCAACGGAAGTCCCATTTCACCTACGGAAGCTCTTTCTTTCTTCCTTCTTTCCCAATTCGGTGGCGGGGGGATGGATAAATTACAGTTGCGTGCGCCACGGCAGATTGATATCCGGACAGCTGAGAACTGGAAACGGTACCTCCAGATCTCTCTCTCTCTCTCGTAGTCTTCTTCTCCAGACATTTAGCCGTGGGCAGTTCGAGAGAAAAAGAGGAAATGGTCCACGATTAATTTCTATTCGTTATGTTGACGAAGGAATAACCCTCCTTATCCCGTCCGTAATGCCAATTACGGGACCGAATCGCAAATCTTAATTCGCCTGAGGTTGTGTTCAGATGTATCTCTCCTTTTCTTGTAGGACTGAGGAGGTGTTCGTGGGGAGAAGGGAATGACATGAGGGGGGTAGGTGGAAGAGGCTAGACGAGATGTGCGGAGTAAGGGTGCGTTGCATCGTGAGTCATGCTGGAAGGGCAGCATTTGAGTGCCTGGGCGTCGTCCTATCTCTGTCTGCGCCCTCGTCTCGTGCGTACGGCTTTGTGCCACGTATATGAGGCAGCAAACTCGGATGGTATATAAAAAAAGAGGTGAAAGTTTCTCGGTTTATTAGGCATAAGGAGTACGTGAAATTTGCATGAATATTACTTTGTGTCGTAAAATTTGACGGGGAAGAAGAAAAAGATTAACTCATGATATAAATTTCAAAAGGAAAGTAGGTGCACATCACCTTAGAAAAAGGAGCAAATGTCATGAGGAACCTGTGGAAGGGTACAGTTATCCATTCGCATATATGTATATTTATAATTTCTATGATGTGAACACTTGAACTTTTTCCAGTGGATAGGTAGTGCTTTGAAGCCAATCGGGTAGTTACGACTGATGAATTCATTTGAAGATGACTACAATAGTCCTCAATAACTTTGCCTAGTGAGGAGATACATATTGGTATCTCGGTGAAAAATATTTGACGCATTAATTAATTTAATTACCGAATTTAAAATTATTTTCTTCTGAGTTAGATGAAAAGGTAGAATAAGAGTTGAAAACTATAAAGTAAACCTTTTGTAAAGTAATAATTGAGGTATGATAGTGCTCAAGTGGTGAAAGTGTCGTGGATTCTCAGTTAGATAACAATGTGATATTTAATGTCATTTAAGGTAGTAATTACATAATTGATGTCTTTCTAAATGAAATCTCACTGGAATATTCTTTCATTATTGTTACATGTTTTTCAAAAGTAGTGTGCTTCAGTACAACCTGTATAAAATGAGTAAATTGCGAATCAAACTTTCCTGGCATCCGTATTTGTCTTCACTTAGAAATAGATCGTGTTGGATAGCTATTTTCAATGGGAAGATCAAGCGTGATTGTAGCTGGGGTTGTCATTCACTCAATGCCATGAAACATTCACCAAAAGAGAGGTATTAACGGAAAAATAGGTTTCATGCATTCAAACTTCAACATATCATTTACGACGCTTTCACTTGGCCAAGTTATTTGATAATAAAATGCGTTTACTCAGGATTCCACTGTTTTCCTCAACTGAGTACGGCAACTGTCTGAATGACTGAAATTGTTGCGTTACGCTACGCTTATTTAACTAACAGCTGCGATTTGCTAATGAAATTTAAGAGCTTCAAAATTCAAGAAATTGTAGAGCGCAGTACAGTACGAGATGTTCAATGGAAACTGAAGCGTTCCGGACAATTCAAGAAAGGCATTTCTGACTTTTGAACGGCAATTTATATTCAATTATTCTCTCCAAAATTGATTTTGGGTAATATGGTGAAACTTTGTACCCTGTGAATGAAGCTTAAGCCATTGCATTAATTGCATTCCAGGAAGAGAAGATGGAATAATCATTCAAATAATACATTCGGCAATACGAATTTTTCAGGATACCTGGACTAACCGCGGTATTGCCTTTACGGAGTCACCCGCTAGTGCACACAAGTGCGAACTTCCCCAGAGCAAATATTCAAGCCTCGGTAGCTTTGATACTAATTTCGTTTACTGACTTGAAAATGTTTGAAAAAGAATGATGAATTAGATTAATGAATCTCTGTGTTGGACCGTAGGTTAACTGGCTAAATCATTCTATGTAATCCTGGATCCGAGTTCGTGTCCCGGCTAAGGCGAATAATGTTTCATCTTCTCACTTTCGGAATACTTTCCGCGTCAAGAAATGGTTAAATTACTACGTTTCCCCTCCAATGTCGCACGTTTCATCATCACGTGTAATCCTGACGTATACAAATAATGCAGGAAAAGTTTCAAATTAATCTGATTATGATTCCACAAAGCGATTGACCATCAGTGGATGAGTCTGTTCAATTTACTGCGCGGTCATTTGTGCTGTTCTTTGAAATTGTCTAAATATGACTGATTATTGGGATGAGTCATGCGGTACAAAATCGCGGCCAAATCGGATGATATAATGTTTAGATCATCTAGTATTTTTATGGCACTGAAGCCCTGTCACCGTTGCGTTAAGACACGACGAAGCTAACGTCTGATTGGAGATTGGCCGGCAGAAAATAGAACTTGCTCTAAGTGTCAATATTGGGTGAGAAATTGTCGGAGAGATTGTGGTATTGAAATTCAGCTGGATATTGGTGTGTGTCAATCGTGCCACAATCCAATATCCAATGGACTGGCCAATATATTGGGCCATGTCAAACGGGGTTCAGGGAAAATAAATTATGCTTTTTGGAGAGAAGAATGATTTTTTTCAATTCGCTTCAGACAATAGTATTACTATATCAAGTGTAGTGAAAGTCCAGGGTCACGGTTTTTCAGGTAGATTTTCTCTTGCTTTTGAATTACAAATCACTTATACCAGATCTGGATACAATCCTCGTGCCTCACTTCCTTAACGATTCCGACTATTAAAATTTCAAAGGGAGTAAATTGTTAAGAGAGACAATAAATGGAATTGTAAATTATAAATTCACTTGTGAAAAATTATGCGTAAAACTCGCCATGAACTGTGGACGTAACGTAGCAATACGAGCTCTGACGGAAGAGCGAATCAATCGTGTACAAAAACATCCGATACAAATCTAATGTAAATTTAACACGCACTTTTCCTCAGTATCCGAAAGGAATTTGAGTTTAATGATCGACAGGAATTCCAGTAACATGAACTTGTAAAGTTATTCGTTAACTTAAGGTCCAAAGATTATTAAGATTTATTGATTAGGATGAGCGGTTCAGGAAATTGGATGGTATTTAAAAAAAGAGAATAATAGGTGGTATTTATCTTTTAAAAAATGTTTCCGTCCTATTAAAATGAGTTAATAATACTTTCTAGTTATATAAACGGAATGAATATAATGCTAGGCTATTGTGAATGTGGGAGCTGGGAGGGAGGTGAATACCAGAGCAACGTAGAAAAAATTGAGCGCCTCGACACTCGAGCCTTGGATTCTCATGAAGACACAGTTCGACCGTCAAGTTGCAGGTAGCAGCACTGTATTACCCCCGCAAAGGAGTTTCTCCCTTACGTTATTTTATGCGGCCTCGCGATATCTCACCATCGGACCGCACAATAAATATTAGCAGTCGTTGAAATTACTCATTGTATTCTATTTTGTATTTTGAGTATTCTATTTTTCAATACAACTCCTGCTTCATTTTCTATTTTGATACTAAAATTTGAAATGATACCCCATCTGTCATTAAAATATCCTGTTTTGGTATGTATCTTTCATTTGTTGCACTGCAACTAACACTTACGTGGTTTTATGAAATACTATACCAACTCTGGTATTCAAAGAAACCAGAGGTTAAATCTCTGTCTATACCAACATTTCGCCGATATGTAATTATATTTCGAAATTCAAATGCATTTTTTCATGGTATTTAATAGGATACATGCACGCATACATATGTAAATAGACCTCAATACTTTCAGATATTCATTCATCAAGAACTATCTTTGTTTGCTTGTTTCATTATATGAATGCTCCAAAAAGGGATTTAGTTTTTCTAAGATATATGGTTCTTGAGAAAAACATATACACGTGAAGAGGTAATGTATCCAAATAGTTTACGGAAATGCCGATGTATATAGCTTTTAGTTTTAGACTATAGAAGGTTCAGAGCAAGGCGGAAGTGTCCTCATATTGTTATTGTAATTGATACCGTATGAACTGACCTGTAGGCATCAACATCGACTTGTGCTATCTCTCTCCGAGTGTTCATAAAAGATAGCTATGGGTAATTTTGCCATTATCCATAAGAGTGTTCCGAGTGTTCATAAAAGACATAGGGTGTTTTGCCTTTATCCCAAACATGCCATTTTGTACCCATTTTTAACTCAGCTCTTACTGCTCTATGAAGTGCTGGCTAGCGTATACCATTGACGTCCCAAACTTTCATTTACACTCGTAACGATTATGTCGTTGTCTCCATTTCATTTTTTCCTCAGAAAAACTTGGGATGTCCGAGGGGGGAAACCAGTCACAGAATTCATAGGTGCACGGTGGCTTTCTCGTTGCGAGAACATAAAAGATACGGAGGAATGTGAACCCGTTACCTTTCTTGGAGACGTGTAGAGGAAAAGGGGTAGGTTGAGAGAGGATCATGAGCCATTATTTCGAAGGAATGCGCTTAAAACTCGACCACAACACAGTCGGTCACTTGTATGGTGAAAGGAAAGACCAAATTGACACGACCGGATTTCAACATTTCATTTACCGGGTAGGTGGTAGAGAAATCTCCACTTCAAATCTTTTCTGTTCTTGAGGTTCGTAATGAGTGTATCCGTGCGTCTTAGTGGTGAATCCCTGAAACAGTTGCGTAGACTAAAGAAGAGGTTGGGTAATTTACTTCTGCGCGGTTTTAGGGATTTCCTGACGACTGCGTGAACAAAGTTAAAAAATAATCCCAATTTTTTTTGCGTATTTAAAAAACAGCTTTTACTAATGGCATGCCAAAGCTACCGGAAATTGAAATCAAGTTCCTAAATATGCGTCTAATTCGGCAAATTTATTTCACAGTAATACTTTTTCGCTGGATAATCTGACTGGTTTTCCATTTATATCTAAGAAACGCATTTCACATTCAGTGATGGTGGTGATTTGCTAATAATTAAAAAATATAATAAATTGAAGCACTCAGTTTAATAATATTGTGTATCCTTTGGTAATTAGCTTCTTCAATCAGCTTTTGCTTAAATTTATTTCTTATAAGAAGGAAAGACAATTTATTCCTCATTTTTCACCCAATCTTGCCTTTGAGCGGATGAAATGTCTTGTTTAATTTGTGAAAAAGATAGTGTAGTTGGGTAAGATTTTTCTAACACTATTGTGTACTTGACCTGTTTCTTAGTTCTATAAGTTGCGCGAATAAAGTTATTTAAATCATCGGAGAAATCGGTAGAACTTCCTTCATTCGTGAAAAAACGACATGAAAATCCGGTCAGGTACGCTGAGGGAATTTGACGGCGCCCAGGGTGTGCGTGGAGCTTGCCGATGCCGATGTCGAGCGTACAGTGCCGGGTGACACTCTCACATCCACCGGCAAGTAAGCTGCTCGAAGTGCCGTGCTGCTTTTGGATGGGTGATGGTAACCAATGAGAGCTTCGAGGTTTCAATTACCGAGTTAGAACAAACCGACAGCTGAGTAAGTTTTTGAGATTACGGCGTGGTGCATAACTGCGATCAATTCATGTTACGGCTTTAGTTTAATTCATGTCAAACTTTAGTTTATGGAAAAACGGCTTCGCCATTACAACCGTTTCGGTCATGTACTAATTATAGTAGGCAGTGATAATTTTTTTTCAAGCGATTCTCATAAAAATTGCTATTAATAGTTCATATATGTTTTACAATATTTTACTTTCAAAAGCTCATTTTCCATTAAGTTTTACTTTTTCTCCAAATATTTTGAAATTAGCAGAAAAATATTTAACTTGACTAAAACTTTAACTCTGGAACTTGCCAAATAATCCATTTGCAAAATGTGGGAAGTTTTTGGGTTTAGGCTGACGATGAAAAATATTTATTTTGGCAAATTCTACCTTATTATTCAGTAAATGTCAGCCGTTTGGAGCTACTTAGTACTTGTACTTTCTTTGTTATGCTTCTCTCGCAAACACGCAAATGCTTTTGAACTCGTTGGAAAATGATAAAGGCAAAAAAAACTCACTCGCATTCTCTTGCATCACGTCCCTCTTTATTTCCGGAGATCTAGTTTTCCGATCATTTCTAACTCCCCTATTAACATTTTATTTCTCTGGTCTCAGAACTGTCACTTTTCAAGCTCTTTTTTGTAATGGCCTATTGAATACTCTTCCGGGAAACCATAAAAAATAGTTTCGTATTTCATTCAAACAGTAACTTTATGTCTTCCTGATTGATATACCTTTCAGTTCTAACAAGTGGGATTCAAATTACGTTAAACAATAGAATTTTTGTAATATTTTATGGATTATTTTCCTAGGAAAATGCTGTGAAATTCACTTATTTTGTCTTCGCTCAGCCGAATTGGAGTCAACGAAAACTTCAAATGTTTCAGGAATAACCAAATGACATGCACAACATTTTCCTTGTACCAGGAAATGGGTAAGTGTAAGTAACGGGGAATGCAATGGCCATAAATTGTCCCAATAAGAGAATCCAACAGTATTTGGTTAACTCTACCCGTTACTACGAGATTGGTTGTGTGATCCCTCTGTATTTTCCAAATTGATTCTCAAAATTTCACAACTTCCCAAAATTTTGCTGACCTAAAGAAACGCCCAACTATTATAACTTCACCCGAAATTTATTTTTTGTTTTACTTTATTCTCAAAAATACTACCTTTATATAATTGGGTAGTGAGGTAATCCAAGCTACTGAGTAACGACTAAAATCGTTGGTATTCATAAATTTTCATGAAACGCCTCTTTCATCCCATCCTAGCCAACTACGCTCCTGAGCTTCACTACTTTACTTCTCTCAGTGTACCATCACATTCCGAAAACTTTCTTGGTACCCACTCATGAACATTTTGTCTTCGGCAGTTCTCTCAGCATTATTCTCATTTATTCCCTCTACCATCCCCACAACTACACTTTCTTCAATAGTCATTAACATTTATCCTACTCGCTTAAGATGTTTCGGTACTGAGCGAGATATAACTCTCCACCCATTCATATGAGTACGGTCTCAGAGCATCTCAGCAGTCTTCGTAACCGCGCTGACATTTCAACTCAGGCCATCCATGCCAAAGGAGGTCATTTTTAGTCATAAGGTTCGAAAATTGGCTGACTTGCAGTGCCCCAACCAGTGCAATGCCGCCAGTAGTTACTGAATTGATTGCAGAGTATCTGTGGAAATGTTTGTCATTCATTCAGGATGCACTAAACGCCTATTCCATAGTGATCACTTCAGTGAGGTGGCTAGAATGCTGGATTTTCTTCCCGCCGGCCCAGGTCCAAATCCTGGTAGTGGTAGAGATTTTGCAGTGAAATCCAGATTCCAACTTAAGCGCTTTCTGGAGAGCAGTTTAAAAGTGGCTCTCCGTCTGTCGGAGAGGATGTTAAATTGTCGACCCCCTGGCATCTGCTGCTGAGAAAAGACTAATGCCACCGCCGAGACGGTGCAATTTGCCTTGGCCCGCGAGCCTCTCACCACCCTTTCTCTAATCCCTTCCTTAACTACCTAGTCACCTACCCTAAATGGTGAAAATGACGTCATTCGTCTACCCAAATAACCAACCAACCAGCCTCTTCCATGCAGTCCTTAGCCCCCATGCTTCTGATTTTTTGTCAAATCAATCAAGTTATCTCGCAAAATATTCGTTTTCTACGGGACCCGTTCATTATTCTCATGGATTCTCTTACTATTTTATTTTCTCCGTTTCTCATTAAACCTTAGTAATATTTCCTGTTCGCTCGTGGGAGATGAGCGATGAAAGGTGCGAGGTTCAAATACTAGCCATCCAAAAGAGAGCCAGACTTTACTCTAGGCATTTCCAAAAGCATCGCAACAACACTTGACATTTCACCATAGGCCATCCTCGCAAAGAAAACCCATTATTAAACTCTTAGTCCGCAAATTGTTTGAATGCAGCGCTCCATTCTTCCCTATCCATCGCTAAGCCTGTCACGCCCTGATATCATGATATCTCTTCCTTTTTTTCAATCTCCTATCCATTTCTAAGCGTTCATCCCTTGGTCTTCCTCGTGGGAAGACATCACCCCTCGACATTTGCACCACTCCCTTGCATTGGTCTCAGTATTGTCGGGTGAAAGGAAGGCGTCAGAGAAAAATAAAAACGACGCGTAAACACACTCCTCCTACTCCATTCCATCTCTCCTGTGAGTAGTTACCGAGAGTGGGTCGGTGGTGGAGCCGTTGTTTTGCTGAGAGAGGTGTTTTTCCGGGCACTTGTTTCGCTGGGACGCTCCATTGAGTTCTGGGACCGGTAAGACATAAAGTTCAGGCGAACGACGGCAGGCGGCAGCAAATGGTTACGCCTCGTCTGCGATGGCGGCCGTGGAGTTTTTCTTACTCGGACGCCCGCCCGTCTCCATAGTGAATCCGAGGAAAATTGATATTTATCTTTACCTGAGCCTCGTAGCACTACTTTTTTAAATTGGTTTTCTTCGGAAATTGCAATTATTCGATGCGAACTATCGTATGGCGGGTTTAAAGTATTCTTTTTTTGTTGTATGTTCTCCTTTCGGATAAGATAAGAAATAATTATAATTCGTAATTCCTGGGGCGAAATTGTGACTTTGTTGGTCTATTCTGCAATATGACCCACTGTAAGTGAGGAATTATTCAGAGGAGTAGAAGAGGAGAACAACATACGAGCACCATACTGAAAAGAGGAGCCAGATGAATAGGGCACACAAATTCATAACATATATGATACATGGAAACATGTAAGATAAGTCCCCGTAAGGAAGACCAAGTGAAACACTCACGGACAAAATCAAGCGGGACGTAGGAAGATAACATTTTCAGGTCGTGAGTGTTAAATAGTAATAAATGTTGGTAGCAATGAAGTCATATTCGGAGTGAAAAACTGATGAAGATCCGCTCTTTGAAGTATAGATTAGACTGTAATAACACATATTTCATGGCATGGCATGTATAAAGAGGGGGTGGAAAATTTGGCATTAGTCTCTGATTTGATCTAACCGAAGACTTCAATTTGATGATTGGTATTTTTCACTTAGAGATACTGATCGGTGGGGAACCTGTTTTTTCCCTTTTTTCGAGCATGTTTCCTGTGATGATGCTGAATCAAAAAAATAACTCATCAATAGATTTCCTGTGTTCAGAAACAGTAGATTTAATGCATTAACTATCGAAAGCTGATAACGCCATCGAAATCATCGTCAAAAAAGAGAAGTATCAGGCGTGATATGGTGGAAGTTCAGCATAATGAATAACAGAAATGGTAATTTTCCACTAGATAAGGTTTATTACGACCATGGTTTTGATGTACTGCATCATCATCAGGTACATACACAAAAACAGTTCGGGTATATTTACAATATTTTGTAGAGGAGGTGGGGTCCCTCCCCTCTCCTCCCTAACCCACCTCCTCCTCTGCAAAATTTTGTATATATACCCGATCTGTTTATGTGTATGTACCTGATGATGATGCAGTACATCAAAACCATGGTCGTAATAAACCTTATCTAGTGGAAAATTACCAATTCTGTTATTGACTATGAAATCATCGTCAATTAGTGCTACAACATCAAATTAATAAATTTCCAAAATTATCATCAAAATATAAGAACAGTAAAAGTTGGATTATCAAGATGATTATTTGTTTGTGACGTCTATATGTCAAAGTTCTATTAACAAGCTTAGATAGGAGTAATTTTGATTGATTTCCGAATCTTTTGTTACATTGTGCGAAATCCTGTAAGACTCATTTGAGCATGCAATTGAAAAATTAAGAAAAAGTTCGAATAATTAATTGCAACGGCTGGATTTCTAACCCGATTCTGTTTGTTATAGATCAGAAAGAATAAAAAGTTTATATAAGTTTAAAAAAGGCTTAGAAGAAGTGGCATCGTGTGTATTTTTTATGGGGATTGGTATTAAAATGTTATCTTTTAACCCCTAAAAAATGCAAGCTGAAGTCAAGAAAATGCTGAAGAAAATATTAAATAATGACCATTTTTCGTTCAATGAATGTTCAAAATATATTTTACCTTCCGCCAAATGATCGGTTACTTGAAATATTTTGGTTATTCGCTTTCCTACGCATTTTTACTTAATCGTTTAGCATCTCAGATTCACTTTAAAGAGACAATGTTTTAAATGTTTCATGGAATGTAAGAAATGCGTTATAACAGAATTATAACAAAATGGTTAAGCCTACTACATGACCCAATTTGTAATTGCTACCCTAAGTATTTTACTTGTTTATAGAATTTGTCCATGTTTTAAAAAATTGGGACTCAAATAGAACAAAAAGTTCCAATTAATAGTGGTATTTTAAAATATTTTTTCTTGAAAGAATTTTGAATGACGGATTTAGTATATTTTAGTGATATTTCTCATTGATGAACTTCGATCATATAATAGTATAGAATTTCGTCAAAACAGACATTTTAGGAATTATACCTTCTAATATCTGAATAGGTGTGTTCAATTAATGAATTATTTAAGGCTTGATTCAATAATATATAATTATGTCACCTTCCAAACAGTTGAATCACTTTGATAATTTGCGTGCCCTAAATTTTAATGACTTTTTGTAACCCCGTTGCTTTCTTTGAGGAAAAAATTAGGCCTATCACGAATTAAACTCCGAATATATAGCTACATTGCTACATAGCACGATATCACTCCTTTCATCGGACTCGGTGAAGCGCGAAATTAAAGCCAGGGAAATCGTTCTCAACAAATCTCGCCGAGACATTGAAACGTGCGAGTCAAATAGCGGGATATCAGCGGCAAAATATAAAAAAATAATTCTTCCTCTCACTTTTCCCCATCCATTATCTTATAACCTTACCTACGCCGTTTCCGTGCTAATTGCTTGGACTTAGATGAGAAAATGATGGCGAATACTCAGGGTTTTTGTCTCCGCGAGTCGGTAATGGGACCTGTTTGAGCAGGAGGAGAAGGAGGAGGCCAGTTTGTTGGAAACTGGACGGTTGCCCCGGTCTCTCTTGATTGCGTAAGAAGTGACACGGTCGTTTCCAATCGGAGTTGGAGAGCGAGAGCCGGAGAGGAAAAAAAGAAACGCGAAACCCGCACGCATAAAATAGGTACGTGCAAAAAAATAAATAAAATTCTAGCGAAAAACTTAAACGGAATCGATTTTCCGAGGGAAGTGGATGGGAATGGAAGATAAGGTGATCTTTCCTTATTCGGGGAGGTCGCTATGGAGAAGCTGGGAGCTTACGAATGAGCTCGGAAAAGGTACACCAAACCGAGACGGGCCGTGCCTTTTTTCCGCCACCGAATGCGTAAATCTCGCCTCGTCCGGAGACCGGGTCGGGAATGGCTCAGGTCGTGTGATCGGTCAGTCGGTCAGATCAAGAGACGGATTGGGAAATAGTTTTTATTGCATGTGACGCGGTCACCTAACGATAAATTACCAAGAAATCGGGCTTTCAGGCTATATATTGGATCTTAATAACGATAATTCTTGGTGCCTAGAGCTTAGTATTTAAGCATGCATAGACACAAACTTTAATCATTAAAACATTCCGCCGAAGCCTTTTCCAGAAATCTTTTGATTCTCGTAACCCTTGGTCACCCATTTCCCAAAATAGTACCTCTTAGATTTTATGTTCATTATTAATTGTCTGATTGCTTTTAAAAACTTACTTCCGCTATGATTCAACTGTGTTCACGTACTCCAAGAATAATTCAAGCGCCTACCGTCAGGGTACCAGGTTTGAAACCGCTGATTTTTGGTGGTAGATGTAAGCGTATCAGAGAAAATTAAGGTCTTCGATAAAACGGGTAAATATTGCCATGAGAAAAAATAAAAATTGTTTGAAAGACGAGCCAGAGACCTTTGTTCTTGCCGGACTAATGTACAGACCACTACGCAACCCAGGCCAATTGTCTATTTTTGGAGGATATGATGAAACTAGATGTTATTCCCAGACGATTCATCTAGGTAGCACCTCGATAGATCTCGCAAGGCAGAAGAGTGTTTCAAAGAAGCCACTACCCGTAAGGTTTCAACATTTTCATACGGATTCGTTCAATTATCGCACACTACACCACCTTCTGATATTTTCATGCAACTATTAATACATCCGGACTGGATTTGAGTACTCAGCAATGCTGTATCGGACAATCCATGCGATAATTTCGTTATTTTCCATGCGACAATTATCACAGCATTCGAGGTATTACCCCAGGTGAATTTTTTACTCATGGTAACACCTACGTAACGGAGGAAGTCAAAGTCATGGGTTTGGACATTGAACTTCGGGCCAAACGTTGACGAAATACAGTTCGTACATTTCTTGATCCGGTACGATCGAGACTACATTATAGATCTATATCAAGAAAATATTAACAACACCCTTGGACGATAAAGGACAGAGATGTGACTTTCCTCCTGTTAGGCGTCATCTCGAGTATGTCTAATGCATTTGGGACCCAGAGCAGAGAAATTAAGCCGAAAAGCTCAACGAACAGCAAAGAAAAACTTCGTATATTGCTGAAGCTTTCGACATTTTTTCGACACGGCTATTGGGTGGACTATGTGAGAGTCGTCAGAGGCTCGGACATAACACGGGGGAAGAAGATTACTGGAGAAATTCATACCATGCAAGGTTCAGGTTTTTACATGGTTACTGGTCACACGGAGAAAGAATGTATACATGCAGGAGGAATATGATTCCAACCCCGAAAAAAGTGAAGATCAGTGAAAAGCAACGGAATGAGAGAGATTCGCCGTAGAACTACATATACAAAATGCAAGAGTTTCCTCTTCTACCTATCATTTAAAACTAATTATAAACCTAAAATTATTTATCCTATGAAAGAATAAAACTATGTGCAATTTTGCATGAAAAAGAATTTTTTTTTTCTGGGGAAAACTGTGCATCTTTGTATCCATCCATTGTGTTCAAAGTCCGCGCAATAACGTATAAACCTTCTGAATTTGTTCCTTTATCATATTTTCTCCCTTCTTCTTGGCCATTGCTCTAATACCCTCTGCCACACTCTTATGCCGTTGTTTGTGGTGTAGAGTGTGCATGTGGTAGCATCGTCTCGTGAGGGAGGATTGAACGTTCACGGGGATGGAAAGGGGCGAGGCATTGCAGGGGGGTGGGGTTCGTGAGAGGGGAAAGTAAACGAGTGCGGATTGGTTCGGGGATGGGGGGAAATCAACAGCGGCGTGTCCGGTGAAAGGGCCGGCCAGTGGAGAAGAAGTCGGTCTCCCATTGCGTGGTCTCTCGTCTCTGTGGGGAGGGTTAGGTCGAAGCAAAAATAAAAAAAGGCAAGCAGAAAACTCGAGACTGCAAGGGTAGAGGAGTTGAGTGTCCGTTGGTGGTGTGGGTTAAAGAGATTCCTCCGTGTGAGAGGGAGGAGATCTCTCTGAGACCGAAGGGACGACTTTTGACCCAGATTCCCTCCTACCCCCTATGCGCTTTTTGTGTGTGTGTGTGTGTGTGTGAGACGGCATTCCTCCCTCTGAAGATATGAGGCCCCTCCTTTCTCCGCATCGGAACACAAGCGATCCGCGCTCACACGCGAAAACACGCGTTATACCTGTTCTCCCTCTCGCGCCGATGAACGACCAACCAACCCTCCCCCCCCACCCACCCACCTCTTGGATGTTGTTCGCTGATCTTAGTTTGGTTGGTAGTTTCCCTAAAAGGAAAGAAAGGACGTCGTCCTTCTTTGAAAAGGAGTCCCTCACGAAATTCGTTCGACCAATCATGGGGTAGCCCCAGGGGGTAGGGCGCCATTCTCTAAATCCCATCGCCTCGATCAAAATTCTTTCTCAGCCTTCTCTTCAGAAAATTCCCTCCCTATCTAGACCGTTCTCTTCTTAAAAAAAGAGGAAAGCACTCAAAATAAGAAGAGCCCTTTTTGCACAAGGCTTTCCCTTCGTCTTTTCTTTTACCTCTCAGTCCTTTCCCATAACATTGTTTTCCATCCCTTTGGGTTTCATCGGGCATGCGAATGAATAAGAAGTATTTATCTGGTGATCAAGGAATTTGATCATAAGTCCATTAACTTGCAATGAGTTTTAACTATGACTTTCATTATTAGCAGTTTTATGGGAAGTGGCTAATAAGCTGAGGTTGATTTTACGGTGAAGGACAGGATGAAATTAGAGAAAAGAAGGAATTGAGTTCCAATATCATTGAACCTGATGTAGATACTTGACGTCCCACATGAAGGACTGAGCATTGCAGTACTCTCCATGTAAGAGTTGCTTTCATAAATCCCTTCCATGCCACATTTCGAGCCCAGTCCCTCGTAAGTAGCCCTAACCTGTTCCCTTAATTATTAGCCTTTATTTGACTAAACATCTTTTTAGTGTGAAATAAATATCATCAAAACCCTTAATTTCCAATACTTTTTGAATAATCTGAGAATTAGTTTATAACTTACTATTTTTAAAATTAATTTACATTTGGCCTAACCTGTCAACGAGTTGCTTTAAAATATTTGAAAACTTACGCGCGTTTGGGTAAAGATAATGCTCATTAATAACAAGCTTAATCAATATAAAATGGAAAGTTATTAATAGGTACAAGCCATACTGTAAGGCACTGAAAAGGTATGAAAAATCAGGTTTTGAGTCATGTAATTCAGTTTTTGTAACCTCCCGCCAGCCTTTCAGGAATCTGCTCCATTTTAATGACGGTAAACGAGAAACATAAGAAAATGAATGGCGTATTAGTTCGGCCGGATGGGATATCCGGTCCAGATGTTGCCCTATATTTCTTTTCCTTTGGAACTTCCGCTTTCTACGATAAAGTTAGCCATTTTTAGTGAAAATTGTGGAGAGGCAAGAATTAGATGAAATAAGAGGGTGATTAGTGCAACTTAATTCAGAATGGGTGTGAAGGACTAATCACTGTTCGATGTTACATTTGCCAAATAATGAGAGAATTATTTTTATGCTGACGTAACATTGTATTACTAGTAATGGGGAATTTCAGCGGTTATTTTGAAATATGAACGTTAAATTTTCATTTTAAAATATTTATCTAATAATGGAAAACTGTCAGGTTTATTTTTTACTGTAAGAACGAAGGTTTTCGCGGTGGTTTACGATGAGCTTCTTCATATTTCCGGGTTCTACCGCGTAGTTTGCTGTGTTGGTGACAACAGTTTCGCTGGCACTACTGCCAGCGTCTTCAGGTCGAAGATGCCGGTTCACAATTTTGGTCCTTATTATATAGCGTCTCTTTCCCGCCAATTCTTGCTGCTGCTCTCTCATTGGTTCGTTTCATAACTCTCCTCCAAGTGTAATCCAGGTGGTATCCCTCGTCTCGGTTAAAATTGTCAGTCCGGGCTATCTCAATAGATTCTCTAATTATGCTAGAATCTATTGAGATAGCCCGACTGACAATTTTAACCGAGACGAGGGATACCACCTGGATTACACTTGGAGGAGAGTTATGAAACGAACCAATGAGAGAGCAGCAGCAAGAATTGGCGGGAAAGAGACGCTATATAATAAGGACCAAAATTGTAAACCGGCATCTTCGACCTGAAGACGCTGGCAGTTATGCCAGCGAAACTGTTGTCACCAACACAGCAAACTACGCGGTAGAACCCGGAAATATGAAGAAGCTTATTTTTTACTCCTTGTTAAAGCAATGCCTACAAGTAAAATATCGCATTGAATGTGAAATATTTCTATTGTAGAGGAAAACTCGCAAATTCATTTAAATAATTTTTTTGGTAATTTATTTTCTTCGGCAATTATAGCCAAAATAGAAATCAGTGTGCCAATCGCAACTTTCGTTGCATTTTTGGAGCTTCTTTAATAATTTAGTCTGCACTCAATCAGCTCGTGTATTTTCAACCCAGCCTATTCCTAGCACTTTAAGGGTAATATTATGATCGACAGAGATTTCTTTCTTTCTAAAAGTTTTCTTTAAATTAAAGCAAATTGTTTTCACTTCCATTGGTTTGGAGTCTGACATTCCGAACTTTTTAAATGCAAACGATGATGTGGTTGAGCAGTTTTGGATCAACAGTCCATGAAAGTGGGCTGTCAAGTAACTTTTAAATTTTTTATACGGTTTTGTAGGAGTAAAGCTGATGAATGATTGCTACTCGGAGATTTTTTGAAGCGTTGAAAACCATAATATCCATTAATTATTTAAAATACTGCATTTTTATGTAAATGTAAGCCCACAAGCATGATTTCCAGGTGTCTTTTTACAGAGTGATTCCTCGGAGTAACTTTTATTAATGATCTAGGCCGCGTAAGCTATCCGCTAAAATTAAAAATTCAAATTTGATGGTGGTGAAAGTTGTCATGTTTCTGAACTGCAATTTTTTTCTAAAACACCTTACCGCGCTCTCGTTTATACTATCGCCAGAATGAAGACATTTCTTCCTCATATCTATCTGTTATTTGGATACTTCATGGTTGAATACACAGCATCCCGATCGAAAAGCCCTGGGTAAGATGCTCATATCGAGAAGTAGCCGAGAAGGTGGATAGAAAAAATGGTCTAACTGAAACTCAGGTACCTGGAACAAAGTCAGGATGGATTTTGTTTTTAACTAAAGCAATTGAGGGCCTGAGATTCAAAGTAATACAAGTGATAAACATCGTCCAGTGTCGCCTGTATCACTTTGACCCAGTAAAAAATGACAAATGCAAAGTAGCTTTAGTGTTCGGCGGCTAGATCGCACCACCATACTTTTGAACACTTGTATTCCATTTCCTGTAGCTACCTGACGGTACCCGACGGTACCAACTTAGAAAATATGCACTTACATCGTTTTAAGTGTTGCTGTCACTTGTATTACTTTGACTCTCAGGCCCTCAATTGAAATTCAGTATCTACAAATGGGGAAGTTTACTATTTTTTTAAAATAAGCTTGCCGTAATTAGCACGAAATCTTATATAAACGCCAGTTGCTCCCACTTCTCTACGTTGTTTGGTTTCATTACTATAAGTGTCGAAAGATGATGGTTTTGAATGGTGCCAAAATGTACAGTAGCGACACTCCTCCGTGTCGTCGAGTGAGTGAACTAGCCTTGTTACGTCATATGCCGCTTCATGCCGATCCCTATGCCGGGAGAGCGTAGGTTTACTCACTGTTGGAAACATATGAGAAACATAAATTTGGCATTTTTCTCTCTTTAGCCGAACTATATTAATGAATCATAAAGCAAGGCAAGAATATAACGAGCCCTGTTTTGTTTCGATGAATAAAAATACGGCAACACGCAGTCTTTATCCTTACTACTATCCTTTACCCCGCCCCCCGCTGGACCATGCTAAGCATTGGGTTCGGTGCAGTGGTTTCATTTTTTGCTTTTTAAAATTACTTTCACTCAAGGGCTGGGATTTTTTTAGCGGATTGCTGAATGTATAAAGTTTCTAACTATTCCAATCAATTTTCTTTTACGCTTCATATTTGTCTGGAAATCATGGTTTCAGCTGAAACATCTCATATTTTTATCTGAAATCGACAATTGCATGTTTCCTCGACAACCAAAGATTTGATTTTCACGCCTGTAGCATTTAAATATGACGTTTTCCTGTAGACCTATGACAGCACGTAGAAAGATAATCTATATAACATGGGTCTAGAGTCACAACGGCCTCATAATAGATTGTTTCGGGGGTAATCGATAAATTTAATGCACATTTACAACAAGTATACCTACTCATCAATGTCTATTCCCAAAGTAGCTCTCATAGGGGCACTGCATGAAAAGGAGAGAACACTTACATAGTAAATTATACACAAAAAGGAATTAAATAGACTACATATCCATTTAAATGTGCCAGAATATTAACGTGCAGCGAATAGTAATGGTAATAATGCCTCTGTTGCTACAACAAACACGACGTTGTTTATTATCGTTTAATACTCAGTTGTATTACACGTAGTGGAACCGTCTGCCTCTCATTACGATTTAGAATTTTTTTAGACCAATTCCTGCATCCATGGATACTAGAAATACACGTTACGAGTTTTTTATATATGTTTAGAAGTATTAAAGTGCAGTTAACTTACATTCTCTCTATCATCGAGTTGCCTATTCAATACTCTCACTCGCCGCTGTTTCCCCTCCTTGCACTTAAAAATATATGTATCAAAATGCCTAATAGAAAAAAGAGTAACCTTTCGGAAAAATCTTCTAAATCAAGAGGAATGTCTTCTTTGCGAGAAAATGAGCACTTGCAAGAAAAACGACAATGGATAGACTTAGATGCTCAAAGACATGCCCACCAGCGATCTCATGTGCATCTCCCCGTGGTGTTTCTCGGGTTACGTTAAGAACCGCACAAATTTCATCCTAACCCAACCTACGGACGGGTAACCAGTTATAAATCTTGTTCAAATAGAGATCCATCTGTCACTACATGCTTCTTACCCGAAACATGAACGGAAACTCTGCGAAATGAACGACTTCCCTGCATGAAAATCGGCAAGTGTACTAAGAATCACCATAGATTTTTTATTTAGCAACCGAAACCAATGATTACGGCTACCCTTTATGCCGAAGGCGCAGTCCTGGCGAAGGTGGATTCATAGGCCAAATAAACATGGCTGCTGCTGCTAAGGCTCCATTTGACGTTGTCAACTGCTGGATTGTAACCTGCTCTCCATGATTAAGATACTCAACGTCAATATAAAAGTTGAATTGCGCAACTCAATTAAGTCATTGAATGCAAATATATGTATGAACACAAGGGAATCGATCAAGCTATTAATCACTCAGAAGACGGCTCAAGAGAAAAGGAGGGACGAGGTGACTATCTATCAACCTGGATGCTATTTAAGTTTTAATAAACATGCGTGGCACATTTTTTGGGTTTCCCGTGCATGAAAGAGGACAAACAGTCACTCAACTCTCCGTGCACCTGGAAAACGGTCACAGTGTTTACTACAATGAACACAACGCACAAGATAGGCTACGAACTCTTCAAATAACCACACTGATTGTATTCTTCAGGCTTTGTGGTTTTCTTATAAAATGATTTCAATGTTTTTCACACCCTTTGAATTTCAACGGGCACCTTCCGCTAGTTTACAATAATCGCTGAGAATGGCAGACGTAATGAGGGGTTTCAAGCAACAAATCATTAACAGTTCGTGTCAGCTATTTTCCCATTCCCACTACCAATTTAATGTCTTGTGAATTTTATATCCAAAAGTCAGCTGCAATACTTTTTTAAAAATTAAATGCTAATTCCCTTCAGTTCACCGGAGGTGAAGAGGAGAGAGGTTTCCTATCCATTCCATGTATTTACGTTTCCTAATGAACGGTGTGCATTAGTATTTTTCACGTATCTGACGGAATTCTGTCATTATTTAAACTATTTTCCGTATGTTTGGCTAATTAATCTTAATATTTCTCACGAGTACGTCATTGTTAATTCATCCTCCCAATAACTCAAACAGTGTAGGCTAACTTCATTGCAATGTCAAATTTTTACTATACATTGGCGTAACCGAAATAAAGGTTCAATTATCGATATATAGCATGGAAATATTAATATTGTAATCCATTAATTCACATCCATGCCATACGTTTTAGTTTACTCTCATTTATTAATCCTCAGTCTGCCCTTTTAAAGTCATAAATTGAATACGGTCCATATATGTGAATGGGACAGTGAACGTTAGTAAACACGAATTACTTCCTTAGCCTACGCATAGTTATATGTTACGGGATGAAGTATTTGAAATCGGAAAGATGAATGACACCTTGAATTGTGGTTTCCACAAGCGTGTCTCTGTTGTTTATGTTCGTGCTTAGGAATCATTCTGCCAGTAACAACGAAGATGCTATCCTGTTCACTAATTCTTACTGGATGATATTCAACGTCCGGAAGTCCGAAGTTACTATTACCATCCCCAAATGTTTCGCAGGCACATTAGAGGTCGTGCATAAACTACGTTACCAACTTAGGGGGGGTCGCCTAAAAACCTACGGCGGGTAACGAGGGGAAGGGGGATTCACTCCAAGTAACGTAGCTGTTTCAATGCGACTGTTTACGTTTATTACTCGTCAATATAGAGTCGACAATACTACAGAGTTTAACATGACGAAGGGCGCGCTGGGTGTTTCTTACACCCCAAGTTTCTACTTTAACTCAATCTAACTGAACCATTGCATCTACAATGCTGCAAGTCTTCATACCGTCAAAAAGCTTACATTTTAACCTTCTCGCGGACTAAATAGTGACCTCGTGAGAACACTTTTCAAGGCAGGAGTCAGAAATGTGGGGAGGAGAGAGAAAAAAGTAGATGAGCACAGCACCTTGCGCTGTGATTCATGATTCATTTTTAGAATTTAAAAATGTATATTAATTGTTCCAATTGAGATTAGATAGTTCTATTGCTTATATCTAGTTCGGCTTCTTTATTTATCTTATTTTAACCTATCCCTTAAAATATACTCAGTCAATAATTGAGAAAATATTTATGAATTGAAAGTTTAATTTGTAGAGGCAACGTTACATGTCGGTGGGGAGGGGTTGGGAAAATAATACGGTTGTCAACGAAAGGGGGGGGGGGAGTGGACAAAAAAATCACCGAAAACTGTAACGTAGTTTATGCACAACCCCTTAAGGAAAATGACAAGCAAGAATATAGTCATGGACTCCAGAAAAATACATAAGAGTTCCGAGAGTTGCTATCATTTAACTCCTCTATTTTACGCGGAAGCACGTTTCTTGATCGTTTATTAGTATTTAATTAACTTTCCATCATCAGCTAATGGTAAATGTGATGGATATGCTTAGTAAGATCCTTCGTCACACTTTATTTTTTCATTCATTCACTCAAACCGCTCACAGGCGTTAATATATATATATATATATATATATAAAATAAAACTTACAGGAGGTAAACTAAACTTACCAAGCGGTCCGAAACGTTCCGTAAGAACAATGTCTTTATCTCTTTCTCCTACCTCCTGCAAGTTTTATTTTATATATTTGTGGCCAAATGGCGGAAATTTCAAAAGCATATATATTTATATATAATCTCCCTATAATCAATACCGGTCAGTGAAGGCATGGAGAACGTGGGCAAAAGCCACAGGCGGCCAGTGTGCAACATTATGATTAATTGGAAAAGTGTACAGAAAGTATGACAATTTGACATTGTTACTAACTACCTGTATATGTTTTCATCCAAAATGACCTTCTTAAGTACATCTCAAAAATAACTTATGCAATGAGCACAATCCAACCTTCGGACTAATATTTTTTTTCGCTGGCAATAATTTCACTAATCCTGAAGAAGGAACTGTGTCTAAATTTGCACTGCAATTTACGGTTGAAATTGAGCTCATTCACAAGAAGTAGGTATGATGCTAATAATCCCTATGAACACTTATATTCGTAAAACTCGAAGTTCGGAGACAACTTATAGATAGAAAATTGAGTTCCTGACGGTAATGGATCAATGAACAATGTTAATAGTATCAGTGGACGGCAATGAAAAATAGGATCGTTCTTAAGTATTATAGTATTCTTCAAATGAATCTGCGGATTAGGAATCGCAATTGGTAAATAAATACTACATTAGTGGAGGCCACATAAAATTTTGCCCGAACTTGTAAAATAGTTTGGGTCGGCACTGCCTACGATAACACCGTTAAGTCTTCCTTCGTTTATTTCTTAAATAAATACATGACTTAACGACATATCTACTTATCTTAAATTGACCTTCGTGCGTTGCTGACTCCCATAATCACTGCAACTCTCATTGGTCAAGCTAAAGCGATTTTTGCGGCTCCAATAACATATATGCTAACTTAAAGCATATGAATGGTTAATAAACGAGGAAATTGCGGCGTTTTGTCAACCAGCTCAGTTTATAAAATAGAGTTCATCTCTAAAGGGAAGCGGTCAGGTCTGTTCATTTCTATTTTACATGATAGTTATACATAATGTTTTGAGACATTTATGGACTCTTATCATCCTTTTTTTTTAACTTAAAAGAGGATTGTTTTTAACAGATGTCTTTTTAATTTTAGACAATATTTATGCGCTCTCAAATAATGATTTCTTTCTCAAATAATGCGCTTTCCCACCCCACAGAGCATATAGATATGCTAAATATGAATCAATAATATTCTATCAAAATGGAATATTGTTATTTATTTAAAATTTCTTTCTAGAAAACTTAAAAAAGGATCTCATTGCCATATTTCTGTTTTACTAGGGTCTAGGATGCGCTGAGAGTGCACTCAGATGCTCAGTGTACGAAAAAGGCTCATTACCGATTGATGTCAACCGCAGGGAATGAGGTATGATAGATAAATCAGAATTATTGCCTCTACTTTCGTAGCACCCCTAATTTGCTTGAGAAATGCTGATTTCCCACTTTATGTTTTCCTGGACCCTATTCCTTCTCTTTTTCTCCCGTCCTGCTCACCCCGACTCTTTCAGAATAAATTGTCACTGCGACCCAGAGTTTTGAATCTCCGCCCCTCAATGTGGTATTGGTATGCGGCTCCACACTGGGGCCTCATATCACTTTTGGGTGTTGAATTCGTCCAGAATCAGGTATCTAGCTATTTTTTTAAGTTGCCCGCGGAGATTGTTGTTTTAAGGTCTAAGGTGGCTTGACAGGTTGGTGAGAATCTCGACTTCTTGCGGGCTAATCATTAGTCCCTCTTCGATAAAAATATCTTTCTTTTCCAATTCCAAATCTTAATGATCAATTAGCAGTGATATGAAAAATCCCCTCATTAAAGATAAGTAATTTATTTATTTATGATGGAATTAAATTCTGGTAAACCACTCGAAGTTTCAGTTAAAGGAGACGGCCTGTTTAACTGCCAATTATATTTCATCGTCCTCGTGAAGCTGCATCATTCCAAGGCCTCTTTAAATGGCCCAAAAAAGGTTAATGGACCCGTGTGGGTGTACACGTGATAATTGCTCTCATTTTGAAATCTTCACTTCTTCTTCTTGACAAGTCTGCTAGCTGGAACCACTTTCACCATTTACAAGTTAAAGAAATCAGCAACCCTATACTCTAACGTTACCCTGACTATAAATTTTGCCTTTCTGTTTTTTTTTCTCCTCTATATTAAGCACCTTGCTTCCCCTTAAGGCACTTTCAACAAGTGAAAATTGACCCCTTTTTCCAATTGTTCTGTTAGCTAATAGTTTAAATTGATCATGGTTAACTCTTTTTACAATCAACATGTTGAATAAAACATTTGACTAATGAAAACCGTAGTGTGTTAGTTCTAATATTAACCTGCTAAATTTTAATTAAATATAAATGTTAGCAGAAAATGTTCTTCCGATGAGAAATTCTTGCCTCAAAATTATTATTTATTTTATTATTTTTCGTTTTAGCGGGTTTTAGGCTAATGCATATTTGTGTCATGTCATGCTTGCTTTAGGAACGGCTATCCCCATAAATCATATTTTAAACTGCCTCGAAAATAATAACATTAAATTACCTGTCAAATGTTTTGTTGAGAGTCATTTGCTGAAAAACACGCTCACATAATTCATCCGAGATGAACCTGTATTTCAGGGAAGGATTACGAAATGTGTTTCGTTATGCTTCCCGCATATTTGAGTCGTACTGCCATAAGAGGAGTGATTGAATGACAGGTTAAAAAAATGAAATGCGGTTTTGAACGCATTATTCTTTTGAAGGAAATTAAATTCCACCAAAGTCTTAGAACCTTACCTTTAGTTTTAAAAGCACCCATATCCAGTTTCCTCAAAATTCCACTCAAATTCCACTCATTCAGCACAAAAATATTTATTTTTGTTTTATTTGAGATAATTATGGCCAATTTTATCGGAATTCAGCCTCGATTACGGCATTGTGCAATGTACACGTGTTAATTTTGTTTGATTTTTTTGTTTTCTGTGTGAACAAAGAAGTATTTGTGGTGTATTAATTATATAAAATATGAACCATTTTATGCTCTTTTAAGTTTTTGAAATGGTTCCAACTTGCATATAGCAGAATCCATCTCGAGCTAATAAACGTTACTAATAGAGTCGTAACCCTTCTATTATATTGAATTAACACCGTATTTGGATGATGGAGCCTGTGATATAATTTTCTACTATTTATTATATCAAATAAATTTGCCTCACACAAATTCAGGCAACCTACGAAAATTGTGGAAAACTGGTCTGGTTTTAGAATTTTTCGATGACAAAAATCCTGAACCTAGATGTGCAGTCCACCTAAATTATGAGATAATAAACATATCTTTATCCATTGCCTCGGAAGAAGTCACCTGTTCAGTGGCCAAAGAGTTTGTAAAAGTTATATAAATATCCTCAGGATCTTGCCGATCATTCAGCATTTATTCGTCGTCTAATAAAAACTAACAAAACTAACTCGACAAGTTTACATCCGTCTATTTGTATTCTAGGCAGATGATTTTTAACGAATTATTATCTTTTGAATAGGATGCCAGTTTTTTTCCTGATTATGGGTATTAATTAAAGGGAAGTAAATCATCAAACATGGAAGAGAGAAAAGACAGAAGTTGGCAGGATTGTTATTATTTTCTTCCACATTGTTTTGAACCTAGCTTATTTATTTTTTTGGATATCGATAAAATACATGCCACTGTATGATATCAAATAACTAACGTAACTCTGGATAAGAGGGGTAATAAGCAGAAAATGATTTTATGGAAACAGGGTTTAACTAAAGATAAGATTAAGAAAATGATGTTTTAAGTAGTAAAAGTGTTATGATTACGGTTTTTATAGGGTACGTAATTGTTACTTTTTGCCGTTCCAGATCAATTTATCCTGCCGATATGGGAATTAATGGGCAAATCACCTGTCTATTTCATGCCAAAGTCATTGTAAGATGAAAAAAAACCATCTTCCAGCCACGCTTGCTGTCTCAAAGCAAGATGTGCGAAGACTGTAGTGCATCGTGACTCGGCGTGGAAAATTCCGCTCGGTCGCAGTGCACACTTTCGCCACCTGGGCAGCGCAAGTGATAACGTTCTGCCCCTTCGCACATGGGAGTTTCCCCGAAAGATGTCTCCGCCGTCGCTCCTGCGCCGCCAATGCCCTCCGAACGCCTCCGCCGAACGCCTCTCCTCCACGCCCCCACACCGCGCCCAGTCACTCCACCCCATTCACTCTCCCTTCGCGTGGCTCAAGCAAACCACTTTCTCTCTACCCACCCCCCCTCCCCACACACTACCTCAACCTATCGCTTTCTTCGCCTCGCCCTCTCCGCCAAATGCAGATGTCAGGATGCGGTCGCGGTCTACCGACTCTCCTCTCTGATTTTCTTCCCTCGACCTCTTCCTCCCCGGGGCCCTGCCCTCAGCGTCACCCTGCTTCATTGCCCCGGCAGCACCACCCAATGCAGCCAGTTTTTTTCCCCGTCCATTTTTAATACTTTGGATTCCATGACAATTCGAGCGGAACCTAGTTAGCTGGCTCCCTGGTAGAAATAAATTGTAGAAAAATATGTACACGTAGAAGGTAAGCGTGAGAAATATTGCCCGAGGAAAGAGGGTAGGTAGCCATAAATTCAATTCTTAAGTAAAGGGTTATCTTAGTTTATCTTAGGATTTACGTTAAAGTTTAAAATGTCAGCTTTTTACTAGACTTATACGCTTACCCTTGTTATGAGTTGTAGCAGTTAATCAGATAGATCCTCGTGGGCAGGAGAGATGAGTGACGCAGCGCCACGCTATCGCCGCTGGCCATGTTCGGCGCGGCACCACCGCCGATGTCTTCGCCTGCTGAGAGGCTCGCGTCATAGAACATGGTATAGTTAGCAGCGTTCTTATGAACATTCTTCCCTCACATCTTACACGTTGTTATTTATAAATGTGGCCTAACTCAAGCCACTAAAAATTACATTGCGAAGCAGATTGACCGATAACACCCTGCTTTGCCGCCCATGTTCATCCCTAATCGTCTTTTAGCTACTTCTCGCAGTTGAAAACACATCATTATGGTTACGTGGGTGGAGGGGGCATGCGCGAAGTAAAGGTTTTGTTATCGCCGCCGATTAAAATACTCACAAATCGGCACTCACCTCACCGCCATCGCTAAAAATAACGGGTGCCCATCTCTAAGGGACTGTAGTTTCTTTGAACTCGGCATTTCTTGCGGGTACCAATTTTCGTGGATGGTAAAGGTACACGACAGCTAGTTCCTGTATATTCTTCAATAATTTCCATTGGAATCAGTACGTCTGGGTAGCGTAGTGGTCTGCGCAGTGGCCTAGAAAGTTGTGGTTCGCATCAAATCAATGGTCCGCGAGTTCACTTCGTGGAATGAAGACATGATGGTTTCAAAAATAAACTTAGTTGTATTCCACACCAATTTATTAAAAACACTCGACCGGTTTCGACCTTTTCAGGTCATTCTCAAGAGTTAAAACATGTTGTAGTAAAACTCTTGAGAATGACCTGAAAAGGTCGAAACCGGTCGAGTGTATTTAATAAATATGTGTGGAATATAATAAAGTTCATTTTTGAAACCAGCTGTGGTTCGATTTACTGTCCAGGAAACTCATACATTCTGGCAAACGTGTAACGCATTCATTGCCGTTCAGCACGGCTTCAGAAAATCTTGCGCGGGGGTTGAAAAATATGATTAGTAATATTAATAGTAATTTGAATTTATCTGAAAAAATGACTAGGTATGTTACCTATAGCAACCGAAAATGATAAATATTTTAGTTTGTTTTTTATTGCTTCTTCGTATACAACTTTTTTACTTGGTTCTTAATTATAGATAAAGTAGTAACAATCGTATTTTATGGTCACTCGTATGTTGTTTTTATTTATTCCATACATATCCTTACCGTTGAATACCTATAAGTGGAAGTTTAATCGCCATCATGGTAGCCCAGCCTCCTCAACCAGATGCACCCAATTATTTCACCCACCCAAATTATTACTTTGCCTTCCGTGATTGCCCATGCGGAACCAAATCCCACTTCGCTGGACTCCCGTCGGGCTTTGTAACGGGCATTCGCAAGCATTGTTGCAAGATTAATGGTCGAAAGTTCAATCATCCAGTTTTTTAAGCGTAATGTAACTCTCAGAAAAAAATAATTATCACGGTTCAAAAACATAATTTATGGTCGTGTTTAAAAAAATTATCAAAAGGTCAAAGAATCACTCTTCAAGTGTATAACATATCCCTTCTCGCCTTGGGTTTCACCTGTTCGACCTACGATGGCAAGGCATGATACCCAATTCTTATATTCCAATCTGATATTGCTACTACTACTCCAGTCACGCGTAGGCAATTCTTAACTAATTAAGGCAATTAACTTCGTAGGTAATATATTGAGGAAGACAATATCGAAGCTAAGCGGAAAAAGATATTCTCTGTAAAAGTCGTGCACTGCTTTTTTAGGGAGCATGTACTTTCCTGAGATATCGGGAAAGAATTGACGATGTATAATTGTATTCTTTATGTTTAAATAAATCATAATGTTATTTAAATTGTACCAATCCGATAACTCGTTTCAACCAACTCTATAGATACAATTGTTTATTCGGAAATTCAAGTATCTCATCAGGTATTCCAGCGTAATAAATGAAATAAATTGGGATCGCAAATAATGTTTAATATAAGATTATTACTCAATAGAAACGATAATTTAGTGGATTTTATGATGCATTCAATTACTTGATTTACCTCCAAGGTGGAAAATGACGGTGGTAATGAAAAATGATTTCCTTATTTTATTAAAGGCGAAGAGAAATCATTATAACAAGACAGCACAAAAAATTCTGTCAGCCTGTCATTTTAGAATTATTTTTAAAGGTATCTTTACAAATATCCATAAATTGGTTCAGATGAAGTCGAAAAACCTTTATCGACTTCTATCAATGAATGATTTTGAAAGATTTTTTACGTGAAAACTAATGGAAGTCACTATTGGATTTTTTATAATAATACTTTGGTAATATTTTTAAAAATGAGTTGCCCTTTTTCTCTGTACCTATGACTCAAAAGAATAAGATAGGGTAAACCGTTTTACAGTTATTAGCCACATTACAGTCATTGGACACTTGGTATTTTGAAGAGCATAGTATGAGTACAGTTGGACAAAATTTTAAATAATCGATATTGTAAATTTTACTATCATTATTGTATTTTTTCCGACTGTACTCTCACTATGTTCTTTAAAATACCATGTGGCCAATAACTGCACGGTTTACCATATTCTTCCGGTATTTGCAAAATTATTCTCATAATTTCTCACCCTGCCTATATGATACCCAATTCAGTTTTTTCAACATAACCTACGTAGTTAATTATATATATCGTAGTATTGGATTTTGACGTTGTCTTCGCATGCTTCCTTTAACGCTGTAGACATTATTTTATAATTGGTATATAAGTACAAATGAACGAATTTTTATGTTAAATTGCGTGTTATAACTCCCGATGATATTATGAGAGAGAGAGGAATAGTTTAAAAAAAGATACCTTACTGACGATATCGAAAGCTCGAGTGAATAATTTTTGCGAGAAAGTATTTTTTTTTGTCTCAGCGTTCTCCTTTTAGTTTTGGCGACGGCTCCTAGATGGGGGGAAAGTTAACATTTGCCTCGGAATATAAGATTCTCAACTTTCGCGAGGAAGGAACCCCTTACAGGCTCGTTCTTGACGGGGTATGGGACTCATTATCAACGGAACAAATGAATATGTCATATTTGTGTTTAGATTCTTGTCTATTTCTTGTGGACTTTTCTTATTTTCTTTGTCAATGAAAGATTTAACATCGAGAAAATATATTATATATATGAATAATAAATGCTAATACTTCCGTCCCACTTTAGGAAGAAGGTAAAAAAAAGTGACCGGATTATAAAAAAGAAGCATGCGTAGATGGTTCTGAAATTATGTAAAAACACTTTATCCAGACTTGATTCACATATTTATTTTAACACACAGGGGTATTTAGGGATAACAATTGGCTATTTTCTAAAGACCCCCATACACGAAGGAACCACTTGGCCAGGGGCCGTTTGCACGAGTCCATTCGGCCTCTGTCCAAATCGCAAGGGTCACACACGGCCAAACCAGTCCCGTGTCTTCTGGGAGTACCTACCTTGTGTTTTGCCTAGTTTTCAACGTAACTGCATCAGTTGTCACCTCAATATAAACAACGAGGAATTATTGATTTTAGCTTCCGTTGCAGTTTGCATTTATATTAATTAAAAGAGGGAACCAAGAAGGCAAAGGCAGAAAGAATGGTTTTCAGATAGAAACCAAATAACACATCTCCGGTTGATTGAACACCTCACTCTCGAACCTGCTGACTGGCGTAATTACCTCCGAATAGATGAAGTAACGTACACAGTGTTGCAAAAAATGGTGACGCCTATCATTCAGAGACAGTACACGAATATGAGACAAGCCATCACGCTTCACGAAATATTGACTGCAACTCTTCGGTATTTAGCAAGTGGCTGTACCTATGAGGAATTGAAATTTCCTATAGCTATTTCACCCCAGGCTTTGGGGCGGATAATACCTGATACCTGTCGAGCAATTGTGTATTGTCTCCGATATTTTTCAATGACTTCCAGGACGAACTCACGGCCACTTGCCATTTTGCAACATCCGTACACTTCCGAATCTGATTGAAAACTGATTGACTTTGGACGCGGGATTCCCCGCACACGGCAGGGCCGGAAAATGGCGCCAGTCCGTTTGGCCTGGGGATCCCCCACACACGGGAAGTCCGATCGAGGGCTCTTTGGCTCGGCTCCGCGGATTTTGACTCGTCTAAAAATCCAGATGGGCCGCCGAGCCTCAGCAACCCGTTGTTCGTTGCCCCACACATGGTGGAATTTGGATCGGCTCGGGGCCGTTCGGCCCGTTTGCTCCGTCGTGTATGGCCGCCTTAGCATTTTTTGAGCTGATACACTACTTTCCAAATGTGCTACTAATTTATTTTACCTATGAGGACCTGTTTACCACATGGTTACATATTTTACCTATGAGGACCTGTTCCCTACCATACCCAGATGGGTACGCGTACCACAGGTTGAGGTACGTGAACAAATGGTAATAATGGCGAAAATAGGTTTGAAGTAGCTATGAAAAATAGTGTTAGAAAACATTTTTTTTGATAAAATAGGTGAAAATTATGGAAATTGATAATTAAGTGGTACGCCAAGAAGAGATGTTAACTAATTTATTTTGTGCCTAGAGTCTATGACTCATCAACGGTGCAAAAGTAAAAACAAAGATATGCCGAAAACGCAAATTTCGCACCTGTATGTATTCTATATTTTTAGAAAAAAACATATCATGTGTATTACTTATTCAATATATGTATTATATTTATTTAACTCGGTACATACGTTGATCAGTTGTCAGATAAGGATTTTGTATGATTGGTTATTATTGCCATTACCAAAAGGAACGATATGAGTCACATTGCATTACGTGTACATTTTCAATAATATCATTCCTCAGAAAGCCATTTCACCTGCTGAAAGCAGTTTTTCATGAGAAAATAGTTCAAGTATTTTACCTTTTTATTTTTTTCTATTGATTAGTGCTTCGAAAATAATGGTGACACCTTGGCAATTAATTAAATGACGAAGAGAAAAACTGAAATTTTACCTCGGCAACTAATGCCATTTCACAATTTGAACACTGCCTGGAGGCGTGAAAGGTAAGAAAAAGCATTTTTTTCCTCCAAGATGAGTGAGTATTTTTGAAGGGGAATGCTCGTAAGGAAATATACGAGAGTAACAGCTTTCACGCTGCTCCGGAAAAAGTCGAATTGATGTATTGGTGGTCGCATGCATTCCAGGCGAAATTCACTCTTATGAGTGTAGCATATATTATCTTGGTGAGCGCACGAAGTATATGTGCTTAAAATAACGGCTCTTAAAATATGTTTTAAGTATTTTTTTATGTATGTGATAATGCCGGATTTCGGAAAAGTTAACTATTGCTCCAGCTTTGGACTACATAAATGAATTCTGCGAACTATCGATTGAAATTGTTGAAAACCTCTGATTTAAGCTACATTTTCCACAACTCCGCATCAAATATCTCTAGATTTTATGGGGCATAAAATAATTACTTGTAATTATTTTTAAATGTTCGTAAGCTAAGTCAATATTCATGCTAGTGCTTTATTGTATTGAAAATCAAAATTGCAGTTTAAAAAAACGCTTCTTCTTAGATGATTTGTTTCTAGGCAATGTAGAGATCACCCTTGTAGAACATTCTTAACTCTTTTTGAATTCCAAATTTAGGCAATTCATCAAGTCTCCTTAACTGTAATAGTGGCATACTTACGTAACTTTAACATCTAGGAAGGAATACAATATGTGTGGCCCGTACATTGGATGGCATTAAAAATACATTTAATTGAAATAGGGGTTTATTTTTAGTTCGCGATAATTTCTGTGGCAAGTTTTAGCTTAGATGATGTTTGTTTAAGCATAATGTATATGTTTTGAGTACTTTTATCAGAAAGGAAACTGATTTTACGTACGAAATAAATGCAAATGAATATTGTCGAACAAGCAGCTAAAATTTATTGAAAACGGGGTCTTAGGTTTCCAGATAGGCAAGCTGGGTTTTGGTAATAATAGAATATTAAATTAGTAAATATCTGTGTATTCAACTTTTTGGCAGAATACACGAATACATGGCTTTAAAGGTGAAAGAACAATGTTTTTTCCCAGAAAACAGTAGATTAAAAGTTGATCTCATTATTTGTGGCAATAGTATATTGAAGGGAAAAAAGAAAATGAAATATCAAAGTTAGTATAAATGTAATTTTATGAAGGAGACCCTCCAACGTTTGGGTTAAGCAAAAATCCGATTTTTAGATACCCATGGAAGGGATAACTAATAATGGAAGTTAAAAAAAAAACCCTCGCGTCAAAATCATTGCATTTATCCGAGTTTTAAACGAGTTACCATGTAAACGTTAACGATTACTGTAGACTGTGAAAGTGATGGACCGCTCGTTCCCACCAAGTCCCTAGTTTAAATCGGCCTATTCTTGTGCTGGAGGTGATTGACTATTGCTTGAACAGGTCCTTACCTCATGGCGTCCGAAGCTATTATGAATTGATTTTTACGCACATTCTCTTTTACATTAACTCATTCTTGAATTAATTTGATATTTGAGGGAAGGTCTTAATAAGGAGTGTCGAGAAGGGAGAATACCTTACGGTCAGAGTTTAGGCCACGTGTGTACTCATCCAATATCTGGTGACCATAAAATCGCATAGTGAGGTTTCTTTGTTTGACACTACAAAAAATACTTCGCTTGCCAATGATTACTGGTCTTTTGATACGTAGCTGAACATTTTACCCTCAGGGCCATTACACTCCCTCATGCTTAGTTATACGGATTAAATCAAAATTTAAGAATTTAAAAAATTATTCCTGAAGCATATCTATTAGCTAGCTATTGAAATAGCTATTAGAAGATAGCTATAGAAGAATAGCTAAAAGAATAGCTATATAGAAGATAGCTAAAATAGAAAATAGGTATTGTCAACGGTCTAATTATCACACTAGTGCGAAACAGTGGCTTAATGTATGTTTTGCTTCGTGATGAATGACACTACCTTTTGAACGTCGATTCTCTCGCTAAAATTGTTTGCTTGCTGAGAAATATCAACGCCAAATCGGTCAATTTGGTGAATTGATATCAGCAAAGCGTTTTTCAAATACCTGGGATTATCTATTATTTTGGACCTATCGTGAGTAACACATGCAGAACAACTACGTTAAAGAGACTTAAATTTAATCAGCAAATAGTATGGAGGTCCACGGGTGAAAAAGTAAACGAAAATAGTGCAAAGATTTAATACATCAGATAAATTCAAAATGAAGTCGAGAACTTTGTTATAAGCACTGCGAGCGAGTAGATTGTGGAGCATATCTATTACAAGAAATAGGTTGGGAGCCAATGGAAACTCGTGCGTGACGTTGAAGGTTAATATTACTAGAAATTTTCAAATCATACAGTATGCCTCACATTGATACTTACGGTATTACCTAACCCCCACAGTACATATGTAGAACGAAGGAAAGCGTCAAAATGAGAGAGTCAGTGAAATAATTACTAATGGAATTCCTTTAAGTCACTATGGCACAACCCGAGATAGTAAGTGAAAGTAACGTGTTGATTGGATACCGGAATTTGCGAAATACATCATGTAAAATTCATTCACTTGTACTTGTAATGAACTCAGATCCACCATATTTGTGTAGAGTGCTTTAAGTGATTCGTTTCCCCCGTGAATTTCATAGAGGCGATAAAGGAACGAGTTATTCTAAAAAAGATGTAGCACGAGGAATTCGCAGTCGTGCGTTAATGAGATCGGATTGATGTGGTGGATAGAGTACTGGATTTCTAACCCGAGGGTCTAGGTTCGAGTCCCAACAATGGTGGATATTTTTCAGAGGATATCTCGACCCCTATTAGAATACTATTTGGATAACTCTTTAAGTGCTCCGACCTCCGATCGTCGGATGGTACGTTAAAAAGTGCTCTCTTTCTCGTTGACGGCAGGTTAATACCGACGCCGATTTTTCCTCACTCTTCCCTTTTCCTCATATCCTCGTGTGAACCTTCCTTACCCACGGGTATAGACATCGCATAGTGGCAGCTTATTTTTAAAAACTTGTATAAACCTACGTGACGCAACAACGTGCTAATTGCCAAATCATATCCTCCTACACGTCAATTAGTTACATGATCTCAGCGCCGGTGAATCCTCAGAGGAAATTCGAAATTCCCTCAGCTGTTGAAGTACGTAAGCTTCAGTGCTACTATTGTCATAAATTATTTTTCCTTTCATCTTGCTTTTTTATGACTGGTGCCTTCGCCTCTCAGCTACATACCGATACTGTGGCTAGTAGATAAAAAAAAGTTTAATTTTCTTCATTTTTAGGGCGAGATTTATTCTTAAAATAAGCAATATAACGCACTTATAACAATACTTCAGTTCTTGTTGAAAAAATACGATTTCGGCTTGCATCCTTTCAAGAACCCGCTGCAGGAAAACCGCACTTAAAGAAGGTTAAACCTGCAAAACCAATTTTGCAGAGAAACTAATGATTACCCTTGAGTATTGCCGTTCCATAGATACCTCATGACCTTTATTTACCCCTGCGTCCTTAATTCTGTTCCTGTCCATTTCCTACTACATGTATGAAGACGATACTTTGGCTCCATACCCCAGCTCTCCTCAATCACGCCGCCCACTCCATCGCTCCGGTTTACGGAACTCTCACTTTCCTTGTCCTCTCCGACCCACCCGGCTCTCTCACAGTGCGAAAGAAAAATTGCCCGCGCCTCGTAATTCAACTGTTCCCTTCCAAGAAAATCGTCTCGTCGGTCGAAAAAGGGGGCTAGGCAAAATATCATCACCGGCTATCCTTTGATCCCCTCGCGAAACTCATGTACACGTTCCCGCCCTGCCACCTGGGTCGTCTCCGAGGACTCGCCTTCGAAAGAGAGATAGAGAGAAATGGAGAGATTTTTATTCCTCCCATCCCATTCTCGATGACGGAATCGGCCCATGCTGAGGGAAAAAAGGAAGGCTCATAAATAAATCCGCCCGGCCATTATTCCTTGCCGTATCTGTAAGTTTGCACAGGGTTCATTGTTTCCGGAGAAAGCACGCGGGGCGGGCGGTTGAACGCAAAGAGTGAAAGTCTTTCTTCTTGGGTTTTTTTGTTGCTCTTCTCTTCGATTATATTGGAGCTGTCCGAGCGGCTTGCAGATCAGGTGTGGCAATGGCAAGAGAGAGCACGTACCATGATTATTTTTAGGGGCGCTCTGAAAAACATGACGGCCAAGAATATATTCGACTGGGCGTGGTTAATGTCCTTACCTTATTTTGCATAGTGCGTGACTCTATTCCTTAAATGTGATGGGTACGTTGGATTTCCTTTTATAATATACGCTTTAAATGTAAGAATGACAAGCAGTATGTAAGTGTATCTTCTAGGAGAGAATTACTCATTTCAGACTTCCACTTAACGATCAGTTCATTTTGTTTATTATGAGCATTGCCGAAAGCTAGTTTAAATAATAGCCCAGTGGGCTCAAATTGAACATGATATTCCTGTCTTCAACCATTGTTATTACATTTTTTGCATATAGTTCAATTTTCTTCACCATTTGGTCCGTACGCAGGAAATAGCTGTAATGAAGTGATAACACTTGATTTTTGTTGCAGGAGCAACTTTTGTATATCTTTTTAAGTCCTATAAGACTTGACCAGGTCCCAAATGTTTTCCATCTCGCAGAATGAGTATAATACTTTTGTAGAAGTGACACCATTTTCGGCAAATAGGAAAGTAGCAGAATAATTAGATGGAGGAGGTGATTAGAGGCTATGAATTACCTTGTGCTGGAATCGCCTTCTAGTTCGGTAGATAAGAGGGAATATAAATAACTCTTATTTAGCTTGAAAAGAGAGAGTTATTGAGCTAGATAAAAAAATGCGTTAGAGAATGTGTGTTTTTAATTAAATTTTAATTTAGATAATTTCTTTCATCCAAATCTCTCATAATCCGTAGAAGACCATTTAGATTAATTTCTAGCCATCCGCGCTGGCTGCATTGCCTTTGCAGTTTATCCATATTTTCGGCACCGAATATTCACAAGAGTTGGTGGAATGTCGTCAGTACACTATTAGTCCTCAGTACAGATCTAGGTGACGGTTAATTTCATTTTTTCTCGATCAAAATCTTACGTTTGCATCCACGTTTGCATTTTTTTGGAATATTTGACAAAATTCTGTTGTTTTCCACTATCTACTTTAGACGTATCATGCCTTGAACTTTCCTCTGATAGGTCTAAATATGAAAATATACGCTTGGAGTAAGGAAAGCTATCATATTAAAATTGTATGCGATAGAAGGACAGCTTCTAGGCGACAGTGTCAAGTTGCCTTCTTTGCTCCGGCATTAGTACTAGCTACTGACATTGTTTGACTGCGGTCATCGGAGAACAGTTACGGTTCCGCATTACTTATGGTTACAAACCCTTTTAACAAGGTTTGCATAATTTCTGAGCTCTAAATGCCACAGCCAAGTTTACAAACGGTAATTATCTGCACATATTTCGATCTCAGGCATGATGTAGTATAAAATTAATGCATCTTCTTGTATATAAAAAAGAATGTTCATTTTGTTCGTGTTTTATGCACCCCAATACCATTCATCCGATTGCGATGAAACTTTGGTGAGTTGTTGCGCGCGTGCCCATGAAGGTTTCTGAATCATAGAAATGGCAATTCTTGAGGTTGTTTTTACTCCAATATTGTTAATATTTACTCCCATAAGAAAAGCATTGAATTTGGTGCAGGTTTTTCTTTAATTGCTTTTTTAAATTACTTACACTCAATATATTGGATGGAAGTTTGTATCATAGAACGCATAAAAGAAAGCAGTCTTTAATTCTTTCATTCAATTTTCTTATACGCTTCGTTTTTGTCCAAGTATTGCGTTTTTATCTCGAAATTCATCAATTTTTCTTCCTTTTCAACAATATTTATTTCCTTAATAACCAGGCGTGAATATCCATTCAATAGCGATTAAATGAATGGTTATTCACTTCTTCAGCATTTAAAGCCCAGGTTCTGATACTAATTTGATAGTTGTAGTCAAACGACTAGAGTTCCTCGGTCGCATTGCCTTCTCAATGACCATCAACAAGGTAAAAGATCTATCGCTTCTAGTGTGTGGATAATATCTGGAAAATCCACGCTTTTCACAATATGCTTACGAGGGGGACAACCGAAAAATTTATTTGTTTTTGTAGAGGGCGGTAAGACCAAAAATTATGTATATCCCAAAGCACTTGAATACATTTTTCAACTATAATTTAATACACAAAAATCATCGTCTTTAATTTATTTTGACATGTAAATTTGTCTGCTTTGCATATTCGAGTATGTGCCTACTTAGATAGAAAATGAGGCATTGGAACGCATGCCGGGGAAACTTAGGTGAGTTGTCGTGCGCGCGCCTTCGAAGGTTTCTGAATTATTAAATAAGTGTACAGTAGGTGGAGCGCGAGTAGTTTCAACAAATGAGTGTTGGCATGTGAGCTCCTCAAACAAGCGAGGAACAGCAAGCAAGCCATGAAGCAGATAGTTTACGAGTTGCTCAATCACGTGCATCAGAATCGTATCCTTTAGACATAATTTGTGTTAAAAGTAACGTAATTAATTTGCACGTAGAATAAGAGTTGGTGCAGTGGTCTCTTTCTTTGATTTTGGATTTAAAATGCTTATCATAAGATGACTTAAAAAACAAGGTTTTGAATTCTTGCATTTGATTTTTCTTATATGCTTTGCTTTTCCCTAAAATTGGATTTTTAAAGTCGAAAATCTAGAATGTTTGAACTACTTCAACGTTAGAATATTTTATTTAGTTATAAACCGCATCATAGGAAATTCAACCGCATTGAATAGAAACTCATTCCATCACTTGTGCGTTATGAATTCCTATGTAGGTACGAGGAATTCATTGAACTAGGTTTTAAATTTGTTTAGGGACCAATTTTGAACCCTGAAAAGATTTGTCGGCCAAGCCATGAAAAGCATGGAAATGAATGGGGACTTCAATATAGAGTATTTAATTTTGCGAATAGTCAAAAAAATCATTATCCATCATTTATTTTGTACAGGTATGCTTTGTATATAAGCTCCTACTTAGATATAAAAAGTGGCATTGCAACGCATGCCGGGCACACCTAGCACAACGAGCTCATTGTCACCGTGAGATGATATAACTGTGCATAGCTACCGAAACCTAGGCCTGTTTATACGGTAAAAATTGCGGAAAGTACCAAAGCCTTCACCATTTGTGCGGCTTCCTTGATCCGTTCAAAAGCGTACCTACTCATGCGCCCGTGATATTCTAAGATGCTTTATGTGGTTAAAACTCCAGCTGATGGAATGAAATACGTACAGTGGCCTGCATGTGACCTTGCGCGTTTTCACCATTGCTCTCCGTAACTATTCATTGCGAACTTGTTAATTAGTAGTCTTTGATTTGCTACGAGCACTTCTATAAGTGTGAAATAAAACAAGAAAATCAGCTTCTAACACAATTTCATAAACTTTTTGTAAATTCGCTCAATATTTTGCTGTCTAATTCGTCTCCAAAACTAACCTAAAGTTGTGAAAATGACTATGGGTTTCATTGAACCTCTATATTGATGGTATCAAACAATATTTTTGAATACCGGAAACTATTTCCATATTCCTTTGTTCCCCTTCAATACCCCTTACGGAACTAAATGGAAATAAAAATGTCAATGCGCATTTGATGGTAAGAAGAAAAGAAAATGATTCAGTACTAATCAAGGATTGTATTTAGGGTGACTAGTATCGTATCTTCAGATGGTATATGAAATAATAAAATGTGTCTAAAAGTATCTCTAATTGTTCATTGCATAAAAATACCAATTTGTTTTAGCTTGTCATATTTTCAAGGAATTTTGAAAATTTGGTACATAGAAAAAAACCGGTTAAGCCTGTGCCTGTCGTTGCAAACGTAGGAAAAATATTCCTTATCTGAAAGACGAATCGTTATTTTTCTACGAAAACGGAGCTTTATCAAAATAACGCTATTAAAAAATTGATCTTAGTAGATATTACATTGCATTTCCTTTCTTGCTAATCCCTTAGTCTCGATATTAATCTTGTTCTTTTTTCTATCTTGCTCATCCTTTTATGAATCCTTCTATGAAAAATAATTATTTTTTTCCAAATTAAATTTAGTTTTGAGCGAATATTCCAGGGTGTTCAGCTTTATCGATATTAAACATCGCATCGTAACTGCGACTATTAAGTCAAAAACTTTTATCCATTCATCAATTAGTTGATTTTCATTCATATTTCTTAGATTAGTTTCTAAGATTTTAAAAATTACTTCTCGTTGCCGGAAGAGGTTTTAATTATTGGTCCACGATATATTTTAGATTAAAATCTTTGACCGCATATTTTTACCTATCGCTTTTCTTTTCGATTTTTCAAAGGAAGGTGGACTGAATCTATTCAAGAGGCTCTGAAAATGAGAATTTAGAAAAGCGAGTAGCACAAGACGAGCCCCTGTCATGTAAACACAGTGTATTAGAGTATGAACTAGACAAATGCCTTTCAAATATACAATACAGACGATAATATTGGACAAAAGTGCAAGAATGTTTACATTCACGCTCTCATATAGCTCGTTTTACTCCTCGGAAGTTTTGGTGCTTCAGGAATATTATAATCTGCTAACGTTCCATCTCTCTTAGCGTAAAAATGGAAATATAGTCTTTTTCAACGAACAATGAAGAAGTGTAATACATTCTATATGTTTGCATATTGGAAATAATGTTTGTGCTGAGAGAAGTATTCTGTCTACTCTAGTGGATAAAGGAGAGTAATAAGTTCCCTGTTGTTTCCAGTAAAAAAACAGTTTAAATTGTGTCTAGTTAGGCGCAAATATATGAGAAATAAAACTAGTAATTTCCGTTTATTTATTTCCTATTGTGTTATAGTAAAATTATATGCGATAAAATATGTCAAAAAAGGAACCATCCCCGAATAAAAACGAGTTGGCCGTTTGAAATGGATAAGACTATTTATACCGCCGTAATATAGTTTAAGAAAACCCCAATTGTACACAATAAAAAATACTATAACGCATATAATGTTTTCTTAAGGAACTGCTATTTAGGAATAAAAATATGAAAGTGGAGATCAAGCCGCAAGCACTCGTGCATGAAAAAATTAATTGTAAAGTTTTATTTTATTAAAATTAACGATTAAAAAAAAAATAACGATTCGTCTTTCAGATAAAGAATATTTTTCCTACTTTTGCAACGACAGGCACAGGCTTAACCGGTTTCTTTCTACGTACCAAATTTTCAAAATTCCTTAAAAATATGACAAGCTAAAACAAATTGGTATTTTTATGCAATGAACAATTAGTGATACTTTTTAAACACATTGTATTATTACTAATACCATCTGAAGATACGAAACAAGTCACCCTAAATACAATCCTTGATTAGTAATGAATCATTTTCTTTTCTTCTTACCATCAAATGCGCATTGACATTTTTATTTCCATTTAGTTCCGTAATTTTTATTAAATGTAAAATTAATTGTAAAGTCATACTATGATGATTTGCTTACATAAGATTGGCCAGTGTGTTCCCTTTACATGGTGGCTGTGAGGAGAAATGAGTGTCAGGAAAGGTTACTAAGCCTAAGACGTCAGTCTAGGTCTCGTACTGTGGAACGTGAGTTCTTCACAGCATGCCCGATTTTTTTATTAAATGCTACCGAGTCTTACGCATGTAAATGTGTATTTGACGGCGTAAGTATTTAAGCACAAATTGCAATTTCTGCTTGCATCATACTTAAGATTTCGCACTCGATGCGAAATATTTGATTGGCGTGATAAAATAACAAGTGGTCAGAACTAATGTAGGGAGAGGTCTGGATGGAATTTCAATTTTAAAAAGGTGCATTTGAGAAAGTTTTAATATAAAATATTTAATTTGTGGCAGGAAAAAATCAACAAATATATACATCATAATACTTCAAAACATAACATATCATAACAGTATGACCAGTATATTTCCAAGAGATGAGTGTCCCGAGGTTCGAAGGCAACCATTCCAACCATAGTGACGCTGCGGTAATCATTCACCTGAAAAGAAAGTTTGAACCATTAATTTTAATGAAGATAGTCTCTCTACAAATTGAAATATTTCAGGCACTGTTTTACTTCCATAGTACTAAAAATTGATTGAAAAAATATATCTAAAACTTAAAATGCAATTTTTAGCCACTTCTTAAAACTTGTTATCATAGTGATCTCCTCACTTTAGGCATAATTTTGAATATAGCATTGATATAAATTTTTATAATATATTATTTTTTATATTTTTATATTATTATATGTTGTAACAAATATCCCAGCTTGTTGGAATTTTACATTTAAGAAGTAATCCTCTTCCTGCAATACCTCTCTCTTGTCTCCCAACTATTCAAAAACCCTTGTAGGAACTCTTAAAAAGCCATAGTGGAACAATGTTTTTGTGACTCCAGTTATTTTGTAGACTTTTTAGATGTTCTTATGGTATTTATTACCTTAAAAATGCTAGAACTAAGGGTCATTCAATGCAATGGCATCAACTTAAAAAAATACTTTGAGCTAAAGATTATATCGTGAAATGGTTTATTATAGTTTGCAAGGCAAGCTTTTTTCTTGAGGTTAAGAACCAAGTTATTAGGGATTAAAAAATTGTTTGTCAAATAGAAGAAAAATTTCTATTAAACCAGGCTTGAGGATTAATTTAAAATGCAAGGGAATATTTACATCAACATGTAATGTTTTTTATACAAAACTGAATCAATACATTCTTCGGATAAAAAAAGTTTAAAGGCTGATTTTGGTGTCAAAGTTCTGGTTAAAAATTAGTACCTTTGACATTTACTTACTTAGAATGTGAAAATATGCTGATATTTCTCAAACCATTTAAGTATGACACTTGGAAATTTGAATAGCCTCGAAATGAAAAATACCATTGTATTCATGATTATCGTCTAAAAGTCAATTTCATATTTATTTATTTAAAATTCTATTAAAATCATTGCGCGTGAAACGGTGATGGGGAACGGATTATTGTGCAGGCCAAATTTTTGAATTAGCAAGAGTTACGTAGTTAGGCTAAGTACATTTAAATGTGATGAAATTCATTGATTATAAACTGCTGCATGAAAGTTTTGATTACGAGTGCACCGTGTTCCATACTCACCTCTCTCAATGGTGGTAGCTATGGTGAGGAGGTCCGTAGTGATGGTACTTGTGATGCGGCTTGTGGTGGTAAACCGGCGCATGCTTGTGGTACACGTGGACTGGTACATGGACTGGGTAGGGCTTTGGCACAGGATATGGAACATGCTTCTCCACGGTCACGGGGTAGGGCTTCTCCACGGGGTAGGGCACGGGCTTCTCAACCGGGTACGGCACGGGCTTCTCGACCGGCACGGCCACCGTCTTGATGACCGGCACGGCCACGGGGTGCGGCACGTGCACGGCGAAGGGTTGCGGGACCAGGATCCGGATGGGCACGGGGTGCGGCACGGCCACCGGAATGTGGACGGGAACCGGGTGCGGCACCGGAACCTGGATGTGTTTGATGATAGGCACGGCCACGGGTTTGGTTACCTCGACCGTTTGTGTGATGTGTCCGTGTGCCGAGCCGTCGTAGCCAGAGGAGCCGTAGGCGCTGCCGCCGCCGCCATAGGCGCCGCCGCCTCCGCCATAGGCGCCGTAGCCGACGTCGCTGTACGATGCTCCCCGCTTGTCGTGGTGCCTCTCCTCGAGGGCCTCCTCCGTTTCCTCGGCCCTCGCGAGGGCGAACAGGACGAGCACCAGAACGGACTAAACAGAGCGAGGAGATAAGCGGAGCGGGGTTTAGAAGGGCGTGGCGCCGGAGTCTCGACTCACTTCCCCGCCACCCATTCCGGGGGAGGAAATACGGAGGGGTGGCGAGAGAGCCAGTCGGCATCGTACTCCCAAAGGTCAAGCGTCCGTACGAATTTCGTTGGCATTTCTGACAACTGGTTCAAAATCTGAATCCGGAAGAAGGCAAGAATTATTTTAAGGGAAGATTTGTGCGGGAGAAATTTTGAGCAAATATCTCTACAGCTTTTGCTGAAGAAATTTTGTGGGCACTTTTTGCTGGAAAGTTTACTAACTCAAGCTAAGAGTGGAATAATTTTTAAAAACTATTGGAAATATATGGTATGGCATTATACCATTATAATGGAAAGTATTAATTCATTTTCATTCATAAATTGAAAAATAATAATCATTTCAAGAAAGATCTTAAAGTGGATCGAGCCTAGTAGTACCTTTGTTAAATTTTAAACTTTAGTTAGGAGAGCTAAACTTACTAAAGTTTCTTCTGTTTTCAAGCTCAAGTTTATAAATTTATCTGTTTAACTATGGCGGCGGCATCAGCTTATTTTTCTTTATCAAAGTACTGGAGTTAAAAACAAAACTGATTAATAAATGATTTGGAAGTAATATTTAATATGAATTCAACATTTGGACTTGTAATACGATATGGGCAAACTCGTTTAGTTATTTATAATTGTTTCTGCAATGTATGAAAAAAATTTCTGCATTAAGATTTGGCCATTATACTATTACAAACTGAAATTAGGTATTTATTTTAAGAGACTGTTAGTGATTTACTAACATATGGTCAAATTTTGTGTTTCGGCTTAATATAGCCATATTTACTTTTTATGAGGCCCAGTTGTGCTTCTAATTTCCACGTAAAAATATTTAAAGTCACAATAAAACTCCTTGAGACAATTCAGCTTGAAAAAAAAAAAATTCAATCGTGGAGCAAGTTCAAGGACCCGACCTTCTTGCTTGCATTCGTCCGAGAGAAGTCATTGCATCACATGTGCCCATTGTGAATTTCGGTTGTTTTTGTGTGTTTTGGTTTTTAAATCCTCTCGTACGCTAAGTTAAAAAAATATCCTCGCTAGTAGTTAGAAAATAATTAGTTAACGCTTTACAAGATATGGAAAAATTTCACTCGACGGTTATATTATGCTACTTGAGCAATGATTTTTACTTCTTTCGCAGTACCAATGCTTTAAATTTGGATACTGACAAAATTATTAATATTTAAAATAATCAAAAATGCATCTTTAACGAATAAAGGGTTTGAAAACATAAGTGTTGTTTAACCAGTGATGAACTACGAATTTACACTGAGAAGAACTTAAACCCGTTTGAATTATTCCGGAAAAAAGACAAGGCACATTGAAAATCACAAGAAAAAATTAGTAAGAGAGTCTTATTATTGCATAAAAATTTTTATGAAAGGGTCCTTTAATTATTTTTAATAACCTTTCCATGTTAATTCAAGGTGTTAGTGCCGCATTTAACCTGCTGTCCAGAGTAGACAACAACCCTTTGATTCGATTTAGGCGCCGCACTATTGAACGCCCTTCAAACCCCGAGCTTCAATTATTCAAGCGGGGAACTGTAAAGAGTTAAGTCCTTAACCGAATGCGATGAAGGTACTCCTTTTTCTTACCATGAACTTCATTCTGACAGCTGTGCTGACGACTTGTAGAGTCGGGAAGTCCCACTGGCTGGAAATCGTATGGAGAGCAAGCAAAAGGGTTGGGACGCTCACGGAAAGGAGGTGCAGAAGACACTGGATGCTGAACCTTAGTCGGGGTCCCATTATATTGAGGGCCAACCACTTTCACCCCCCCTGCTCCCTCGGCCCTCATCCACAAAGGCACATGAGGGGGGAAGACCTCTCCCCACATTCCCCTACTACTGATTCCTCCGATGGGGGCGGATGGTATGTGCTTGTGTGTGGAGCCCAAGGGAAGGGGTGGTGGAAGAAAGGTGGACTCGATGTGGGAACGATGGAGGGGGGTGCTCTTTGTGTGGATGGAGTGCAATTCTCACGGCCGCAGCTGGAAGGGCAAGGGCGGTCGGCGGCTTAGACAGGAGAGGGTGGAGGAGGGGTGGATGAAGACTCTGGGGAAGGGGAAAGGGGAAGTAGCGACGAGGAGTGTGGTGGGGTGCTGCTGTTAGGGTAGGAATCTAGGGGGGAGTGGTGAGGTGGGGTAGAGGAGAGAGATCTCTTGCCTTTTCTGTAGCTTTTGCTGGTGTATGCGTGAGCCTACTGGTGTGAGCTGTTCGGTGTGGACTTCCCCTTCATCTTGTGTGGGGTAGATTTTGCCGTGAGTGGGTCCGTGAACCTCAAGACTGGTCCACCTTCCCTTTCAGAGCCAATAACTTCACTTTCCCCCCTTCTACGATCTATCTCAAGCTCTTTTAATCCCCGTAAGATCTTCTTCCTTCCTTCCTCGTTGCCTATATCTGGAGTCTTCCCGTTTCTGGAAGCATCTCCGACTTGGCGAGCCCTTGACCATATCTATACAGGAGCACGAGCCAGTTCCTTAGGGGGAAATACTCCCCCGTGGGGGGAACACACATTGGGGAAAGGTAGATACACGGAGGCGGTGGTCATGAAACGTCCCCTTCCAGCTACGTCTAGTCGATGATCGTGCTGTTGACGTCTGTCTCTCTGGCCGTTTCCCGTTCCCGACTCTAGCTCTTGCCAGCGGCGACACTTCAAAAAAGTGCTCTAGAAGACAGGCGGCAGAGGGTTAGTAGGGTTATTGCGGAAGGATAAAAAGGGACAAGAAGAGTCGGAAGTCTTTCACAGGCTGGCTTCGGCGGAAGTGTTCGTCAGCCAGCTGGAGCTTTCAACGCGCGATGTGAATATTAAATGTCGCGTATTGAATGAAGAGATTCCGATGTCTGGATTCAAGTGCGTAGGAGGAAATACATTTTAGACCCGAAGCGTTCTGTGCCTTTTATGTAACTTAATAGTAGGAAAAATATCCCCTCCTCGGTTTCCTTGATTAAAGCTGAATTATTAATATACTTTCAAGAGTTTTTATGTGAATTCAAATCTTAGAAAAAACAATGACAATAAATAAGTGGTAAAATTTTACGAGTAGTAGTTTGAAGTATTATGGATTAAAATATCGCCTTCTGTATAATAAGGTGAGGTCTGATTTATAAGGGACACTTGGAGCCAAACTTTATTCTTATTTACCTCCTTTTTCTCCGTCCTCTTTCTATCCGTACCATTCTTTATTCGAGTTGTATTAAAGCTCCCAAACAGGGGTAGTTAATCGAGAAATACGTACAACTGTGAATCCTTACGCAGCTTCCGCTAGAGGCTCCCTAAATCCTTCGAGAAAATTAATTGCATTTTTTCTTTCCCTCCCTGCGTATTCTACGCGCCCAAAATACTCCAAATATTGTCCACATAAATGGAAAACTTCAAATAATCGAATTTAGAAATTTCTCGGTGACTAGATATTCTCCTTGACACTAAAAATTTTCAAAAATTAATATTTGAAAAATTAATTTCTGTCAATTCAGTTAGTTTTAGCTCCTCTTCGGTCGTATTTAAGTCGCACGAATGTACCAAGGTCAGGCTGTCTCTGTTTGCTTACCACCTAAGTTGAAACACATACAGCCCCCCCGTAGTCAAAAGGAAATGGTTAGCACTAGGAAATGGTTAGCGTTAGGTTCTCATTGAGATAGCTTTAAGGGGATATCTATTTTCTAGATCACCATTGAATAATTTAACAGAAAACATTATCTGTAATATTTCCAATGGAATTATTTGTTGGAAATATGTGATATCTTCAGAATCATATTCGATTCTTCTTGACTGGGTGCTGGGCTCACTAAGAAGATAATCTTTTTGGTATCTATATTTTTTAAATCGTTGCACTTAGCTCTTGTGGCTAGTTGTATCGGAATAAAATTGAAAGGGCTTAAAATCGTTTGATAGGAAAATGTTTTAGAAAACATCTAAAATGAGTTTACCTTAGTTTCGTGTCCTCAGCATAAGAAAACCTCTGGTGCGAAGCAAACATTCTTTGCTGAGATTTCTTCAAGGGATGGTATGTATTATTCCGGAGACGTCAATGGGGGGTGATGGGCTTCAATTTCCTGGATCAAGATTTATTCTGTCATTCAGAGAAAGTCTTAAACAAGTAGAGACAATAAATCGCTATGACGTTAAACTTTGGGTTGAAGGTGAGACTACGTGCGGTTTCCCTGGGTAAAATACTGTAGTCTAGGATATGAACATCTTAGACTATCTCTGGTCCTCCCAGTATCTTTCCAATTTGTCTAGCGAGATTGGTTTTCTAGGAATGGGTATTCGCAACATTTTATTATTTATATGGCTGATGGAGCTTGACATAATTTTTTTTAAATCTGCTCGTCGATGTATTGCTTATTTTACAAGACAAGATTGATAAACATCGAAGCCAAAGAACCTTTCAATGGTAAGGGTGGAGAAATAGTGTATACGTCGCAAATTTCCTGACCAAATCGCCACATTGATACTGATGAGGCATTATGAGATGAGAGAGCATTATTTGAGATTACCCTTGCCGTAGTAACTATCTTGTCATTAAAGGGTGGTGGAAAATTTCCCGGTTAGTCTTTATTAGTGTCCGTTTTACAAGTCAATAAAAAGGTCATAGAGGAAAACACCCATGTCTCAAAATGGTCTTGCGATAGTTTCTTTTACGGTATCCTTTAGATCATGTAAGGTTTTATTTTCTGGATTCTTGAATAGAATAAAGAATCCGCTTTTGGAGTGAATTCCAAGGGTCAGTTTGAATTTCCCACGCATCAAAAAGGAATCTTGGTACTAAATCTCCTGCTGGAAATCCAAATTATAGTGATATTCCTGCTAGGTACTCGAAGTTATTTTACTTAACTAAACTCCGTACCAATAAATTATTAGTAGTGTAAATTACAAAATCAATGAAAGGAAACAATCCTTGCCAAATTCTTTTATTTAACTCAAGACATACCTACCTATTCGATTATATTGTAATGAAAACGATGACTTAGGACTAATGCACACTTGTAGTTTATTTCCGACTATGGTTTCAGAAACATATCGGTTGAATACTCGGTATAAGTTTGTTTAACTACAAAACTATCGTTTTAATTAAAATGTCTTGGTTTCACAAAGTCTGAAAGATCTGAATCAGGTTCTACATATTAGATTACGTAAACATGTATAAACCTAGAAATTCGCCTTGTTTGCTTCTTATGAAATTCATATCGTATGTCTTCTGATAATCAGGCAGGTACAGTTTTAAAATCTATCTATTTCCTCGATCAGTAAATATAATGGGCTGAAAGTTTATAAAAATGCGATATATTTAACCAAAAATTCTTCTTGGTGTATTCAGCATGGACAAAGTCAAGGGAAACCAAAAGTCATCAAGGCATTAAAATTACTTAGGCAAGGCTCAGTTACTCTATTATTATCTTGTCAATATTGTGGTTCCTTATACTGAAAACGAGTAAGTAATTATTCTTGGAGATGGCGAAGCGAAGGAATTAATGGAGGAATGAGGAGAATATTTTCTTGAGTTGCTATAACGCCATTCGGAAAACTCTTTTGAACGAGTTTGTTAGAAAATAAATGAGAATTGTTTACTCGTATCCCTATGGTTGCTTTCTAAAATTTGAGTTAGACGAAGATGTTTTGATGCTGGAATGTTGCGTGTTACCTTGCTTTGAAGGCGGTGCTCGTTTGACCCACGAAACGTTTACGTCGCCATACTATCGACTGGTTTTCTTTGCCAGGATTAATTTAGTATTATTGTATTTTCCGGCACCATTTTTTATTATAGCTGATGTTATATTGGAATGATAGCTAATGTTCTTTTAGGCTTTGCAGTAAGAATCGAGCGTTAGGGATATTTTTCTCCAGTAAAAATTAAGGGTTTCAGTTTCCCTTGCATATTTTAATTGTAAAATGTAATTAAAATGTTGCTTTACCCTTGATAGAACTTTATGATGGATTGGTTCATTGAGTTAATTTTGGTCTTTGAAAGGGACTAATTTTATTCCGACGATACTGTTTGCAAAAACGGGCATTGTTTTCCCTTTCAGACCGAGTAACACATTGAAATTCCGATTACATTCTAGAAGTTATCGCGGAAATTACTCGTCCTGAAGAATTTGAGGACTGTAGAATTGTCGGGCAGACTCCTGAAGTAGTCCACCGTGAGTGAAAGCTGAAGAAGGGGAAGCCAGTCTCAATTATACATGACCGTAACGAAAGTGCAATCGACGCCCCTGAGCGATTAGATAGTGAATTTTATCATCGAGAAATGTGTTTTTTTTTCCTCCCAAGCAACACCATAGTCTGGGATTCTCTTCAATTTTCTTTCCAAGAAGTAGACCGTCTGGACCTTTCTCTTCTCTCTTTCTTGAAAAGGGCACCGTCACCCACTTTAATATATTTCCGTGTAGCATTGCCTCTGTATGGGAAAGAAGCTTCACGCCGACAATTATTGCCACTAGACGAAATTAAACTTTTCTCGAGCTTGACCACGTCTTAACTCTCCTTCGCCTCGTCTCATTTATCGTCTCTAGAAGATTGGCATCGTCTTCGTCTCGATCCTGCACGTAATTTGAAACCGCACGAACTTCTTTTTCCACAAGTAAACGCCACCACATAGTAATATGTGGAAGTGAAACCGCTATTTTGTCCTAAAAGATAGAAGCAAACACATTTTAATTACTGTTATTGCTCTAAAGTTGGTACTTCTCGCGTGTAAATTAAAATTGATCATTGAAACTATACACTATTTAATCTATCTAATCTTATGATTAAAACTCTTCTTAACAACTTATTAAGGTCTATTAACACTGATTATTTTACACTGCTACAAGTTTCCTGTAGTTCTTGGAGATGAATTTGACCTTGCAAATCATCTCAGGTCATGTTAATGTGCTAGATTAATTTCAAGGTTTTCATAGAATTGGCCGAAATTTACTGATTATCAACCTTTCCCGATTGGATTTCAATTCAAAATTCCCCAAGGTATATAAATTCACATCTGTCCTAAAATTACATCATCTTACAAATACATATAATCAATGACAATTGAGATGAGAAAAATTATGAGATGTTAAGCCTACGTACCAATTCAGAACATGAATCGTTTTATTCGGGTTTTATGAAATACCTATTAATTCATTTTTTTTAATGTCTAAGAAACGGGAAACCTTGGGGAAGCTGGCATCTATTATGGAAATGTAGGTACTACTCCATCAACATTTTTGCGATATCTTTTATGCTTCGCTGTAGGAAAATTAAAGGAGCGGATGTAATATTTAGGAGACAGTACGGATTTTTTCTACCACGCTTGACGGAGAAAAATGAACTCAAGCTCAACTTTTTACTCATACGTATTTGTTTGCGGAAATTTCCGCTTCTAGTGTACACGCTTGTTTAGCTGTCCCTTTCATATGGGTATGTGATCATTAGTCTACTACTAGTTAATTATTAAATTTCTGATTTCTTTAATTCGGCGGAAATTTCCTTGTAATCCCAAAACAGATTTTAAATAGTTGAACGTTATTCCTCCTAAAATATAAATCCTCTAAAAGTAATATTATAGCTACGCCAGGTGATAGGTTATTTAATTTCTAGAAATACACGAGCATTTTTATTTCAACGTAATTCAAGCAAATAGAGTAAAAATAATATTTAGTCATTAGTTGAGTGTTTCTTTTATCAAATTTTGAACGAGTGTTGTTATAGAGTCTAAGAATTATTTTTATCTCATTATTTGTCCTCTTATTTATTTTGCGAAAAAATGCCGTACTTGCTGTTTTGGTTTTTTTTCTTGTACGTAGTACCTCGACATCCCAAGAGAAAGATCAATTTAAGTCGGAATTTTCGCTATGCCAAATATTTTCGCCACGCAAACAATCACGCGAGAATTTATTTCCTAGTCCAAAAAGACTTGTAAGGAAAGCTGTTTCGGAAGTACCGCTGGCTAATTCGTGAAACCGGCTCCGTAGTTTAAGGTCACTCTTTCAAACGGACCCAGTGGCCTTTCCAGTGATGATAAGGTCACCTTATTTTTTATAATGGGACCACAAAAAAAATTCTACGACGTCAGTAGACAATCATAACTTTGAAAATCCGGAAAGTGTGGAAATAAACCTGTGCCACCGCAATAGTTAAGGTGGCTGGAGCGGTAATCGTGAATCGTTGAAGGTACATTCTAATAATTTTTCAAGTAAGTCAAAAAAAAATATTCTTGGACCACATTTCACTCAAGTACAAGTTTATACGTTGGAAATAACCATAAATGCAGTAGTGAATATGATGCAAGTGTTACATTTAAAAAATTTGCTTCAATTAAAGTATTGTTTTGACTTGGATTTTCGGCGCGAAATTCGAAATTTACGAGAAAATCATATCTAAATACGCTATTTTTACTCGGAATGATACCTTGATATTTCTTAGTAGCAATTATAATAATATGAAACTTCTTATTTCGCATTTAAGAGATAATCTGTATATACGTAATCGATTTTTTTCACAATATATGCCGTGTGCCATAAGAGCACTTGTTAAAATATCATTGAATTGCCAGGAAACCAAATCGGTAGCATACAGTTTTTTTCACTTTTATCGATAGATATTACAAATAAGGACACGTATGCAAAGTTTCACTCAAATCTGTATTTTAACAAAAATTGCTCCAGCCACCTTAAGAGTTAGGTATATATTTTCAGGAAGTATTTACTTGCATTTTCTCAGCTTTGATTTATCTCTTTGCCATATCGTCTTTTCGTAGTCATAATTATCATTTCCCTGAAAAAAAGTACTAAAACCTTAAAATATGTATTTTTTGTATATTCTCTTACCAATGCAGTTTAATGGATACCATGTTATTTTAATGAGGGTGTGGCAAAATAGTACATTAAATGATATGAAATGTGATATAGCCTGCAAAATAGTTGTGAAATAAAAAAACGTTATAGTCGCCTGAGGCGTTATAGTACCTATTCGTCACTGTATTAAAACAAGTGAATTGGTTTTGCTACCTTTATTTATAAATAATCTTTCACTAATAGTGTTTCTGAATTTTTTTCAAGTGATATCAGGCCATAACGCATGAAACACGTCGTTATATACGTTCCTAAAACGAGCGGTAATATGGCAATAGATACACTCTTTATTGCTCGTGGATGCTAGTACATCATGCGTTCCCATCTGATTTTAAAAAATTATGTTTGTGTATTTCCTCAGTTTTTATCTGGCTTAACTTACATGGCATCCACGCGGCAAATCAAGTAGTGAATCGGATCAATGATTGTGAATATCACCTTTCAAATTATAAGAATACGGGTTTTTTCTTTAAAATTAACCTTTCAAATACCTAAACTTTTCAAAATAGTCTTTGATAGGGTTTATATTCTTTTAAACTAAGATCCGTCTAATCGGAGTCTATGAACGTCCGACATTCTCTTCAAAGATGGTTTATCACATATATCTTTCACATGGTCCCCCTTCTATAGAAATGTTTTTAGAGACACTGAATCTCGTTTCTGATTGATGCTGGCGTTTGCCCACACTGTATATGAGAAAGAATACTCCGCGTTAGTATTGAAGTTGCCTCATTAATTTCAATCCGAAAGATTCATGAGCCCTCGGAGATAGGAATAAATGGTTCAGCCTTCGAAAGGAAAGAATGTATTGATGATGCGTGTGGAGAAACTCCTCGCCAATTTTACGTCGTCCAATCTATTTATTTTTACCGCGTTCGTTTTTTTGGGAAAGGCTACCCTGAGTAGCTCAAACTCTTCTTCTCATCTTCTGAGCCTGTTCCGAGTGCAGCTGCATTGTATCCCATCCCCTCTTTTCCCCGAGAATCTTCCACCTTTGTCCGGTCAGAACCGCAGCCATGCGGACATTTCCCGTCCCGAACGACCGGGGCATTCCATCCGTCTGAAATTCTCCTCGGTCCAAAAATTAAATGAAAAAAATAAATAACCAGACCACTCTCTGCACTTCCCGACCAAAAACTCCTCACTCTCATTTCGACTTCAATTACGCCTCTGATCTGACGCTCACTCATGCCCAACGGCTCTGAGCCCTCCGCTTTCCAAAAACTTTAATCCATCAATCGAGTTCTACGTAGGCGGCTAGCGGTTTTGTCAACGACGCGGGTAGGATGAGCATCATATGGAAATGGCGACTTTGAGATGATGGTTCGACAAAGGGCGTGATTAATCAGCGTGAAACGTACAACAACTCGTTCATTTTCATCCTCACTAAAAGATTTTTTTATATGGACATCCTGGAAAGACCTATCCCATGCATACATTCCGTTGTCATTCAAATACCTACCTCCCCACTTGGTAAGCTTTACAGCTTCCTGATCGAATACTGCAGATAAGTGTTCACGTCGGCCGACGTCGATATCCACCAACGCCTCCTGACATACTTTCCCCTTCAACTTAAAAAAGATTAGAGCGGTCATTATTAGCCATCTAGATCGTGACACAATGTGGATAGGTCTTGCCTTCCCTGGAAAGAGACGAGTGTTCTCCTCGTGGAGGTCGTGGACTTCTTCATCTTGTAACTCGTGCGCGTAATTTTCTGCATTCCTTGTGACTGAAATAATTTAATAGTTACAATTGAAACGGAACAGCATTCTACTACACTCAATGGATAAATTATGGTGCACGATCTACGTCATCATTGTCCATTAATCGTGTCTTGCACGATGCATAATCGTGACGAATGTTGGAACGTTTCCAGAACGCTTCAAGTTTTTTCGAACTTGTCTTTCGTATGATGATAATTTCATTCCATTCACAAAATGGTTACAGGAAGTGGCTTCTTGGTAAATAATAGAATGTGTCGCTGTCAATGAAAACTTCAGCGGACGTAATTTAAATAGCAAGTGATGAATTCTTAATGTAAGCCGAAGAAATTTAAAAATCTCATTCTTGCGTAACATGCTTACCTTGAAATTTCTCCTATAAAAAGGCCTTTCATATTACTCTTTTCATTAGAACTTCGAATTTGCCTAGAAACTTTATAAATCAAGATTTCTTTCTCTCAATTTGACTCCATACGGGGATATTTTTAATGCAAGTTTTCTCTTTATTGATTGCTGTTTTTATGACCTCTGAAACATTTCCCCCTTATCGCTGTCACTTTAGTACGTCATTTTTTACTTAATTAATTAGATAATATTTGAGACGCTGAATCAAAATTTTAATATTAAAATATGTTAATTTAATATATAATCGAGAGTATCATGCAAAATACTTGCTCCATGATCAACACAAAGAGTATTTATTAGCTTTTGAGAGGCATTTGTAGCATTTGTGGCTCAATTTAAGCCAGTTAGAGATGACATCACAGCTACGTGATCAAAATGACGGAGTAGAAAATATACCTTAAAAATGATATCGTTCCATATCACCAATTTAGAAACGATGCAAACGATTAACTTAAAAAGTTTCTCTAGGCTCTCCAGAATATGATATTCTGGACAAACTTTCTATGCCACACGAGTTGAAAAAAAAATCCTCCCTTTAGTGAAATCACTACGAATGCCACGGTATTTTCTATTTCCAAGGGTCTCCCTATAGTTGGAACTAACGGTTGAGATACTTATCATGGGAGTTCTCGCACTTAATTTATGTCTCGGTCTGCAGCTCTAGCGCAAGTTGGCATTCCAAGGATGGATGTGACAAGTAGAGCGTCACCTTTATTGTTCTTCCTTTCTAGATTGAGGGAAAAGTGACGGGAGCCCTCATTGAAGATGCAATTAGCTACCAGAGCATAAGTTCACCGCGGTCACAAGCAATGAAATACCTTCTCTTTTTTTCTACGAGTTTTTACGCTTCTCTCGATCAGTAAAATGTAAACACCACTTCGAGTTCTTGATTTCTCTCTGCTATTCAAAGGATACTCATTAAGTAGCGAACAACGATTGTTATCTAAGCTCTCTCAAGTTCAGTAGCATACACGTGGAACAGTCCTTGTCCACTATGTATGCGTATGGGAAGGAACTCGATACTTAAATAAACGGTATATTTTTTCACATGTACAAATCATTTTCTGAGATAATGGTGGACCGTAATGCATCTATGGATCTCTGAGCATCCCTTATAGTATCATTGAAGCTCTTTCTTTTCACTAAGTGGCTAAATGTTCACATCCTGAATAAGGAAGAATGTCCTGCGTCATTGAAACAAAAAAATCCACGTAGGAAGCTGCTGTCATTTTTCGGCGGTTTTAAAGCAATGCTTTATCATCGTCTTATGAGGTAAAAATGATGAAAAGCATTGATCATATCCAGTGAATATCAAAGTTTCAGAAGGAAAAGATTTCTTTCATGGTGCTTGCCACTTCAATTTATAATGAATAAAAACACTTGATTATGATTATGATATGCCACAGTGTGGTGAAACGCGTCGTGCCAAAGAAATAAATCATTGGAAGATTACCAAGTGTTTTTATTCATTTTTAATATCGAGAACTTCCACCATATCCAGCCTGAAACAGTTATATTTATTTCAATTTATCTGATTTGTGATATTTTGGGAATTATATCTGTCTACTCATCATGCTTATTAATGCTGTTCTAAATGAACTGACTTGTTGAACTTAAATTTACATTTCTGAATAGTTTCATGGCTCTTTTGCTACTTCAGCAAAATTTGTAATTTACTAAATTATTATATCAATTGGCGTTGCACTATAATTTTATCTGAATTGAAACTAGCAATAAAAATGACACTTGGTAGTCAAATATGGCATCCGAATACATCCCAGCATGGATTGACTGGCTGTTCTGGTTTCATTAATTACTATGATTCGAAGTTTTACAAAGCGGTGGCAGTTCTGGTAGTTGTGAGCGTTAGCGAGAAGTGGGTTTTGTTAAAAAGAGGCAGAAAGAACACCATATCAGTTGAAATGGAGTTTCTAAGAACAGTTAAGCTTGCGCGTTACAAGAAAGAATGAGAAACTAAATCATAAGAGATAAATAAATTATATTTAAACGAAAAAGTTACAGAATTCAAAGGCAATTCGTGCAAATATTTATAACTAATGCAGCAGAGCCGTCTCCTCAGAATCGACTGAGTATAAGTTAAGCGGTCATCGCAGTGCTGGTCGACTAAGGCTAAGATTGGATTGTTTCAGGTACGGGCTACGCAGTCTAACCCTTGAAGAGAAGTAGAAGAATGAATTCATATATTTTGATTTAGTGTATCTGCCTTACGTAATGCTTAGGAAAATTGTCCTATGAGCTTGTATTTCTGCAATTTTCCTCGCAACGATCTACTACTAGGCACATGAATTTAATTCCATCCCATCCTATTTTAAGTCCATTTCAAAACTCTCATTATCCGAATATCTTTATCTGCTACACGTTCACTGCAGGAATACTGCCTGGTTTCTTTATTGCAGTGATACTTTAAGTTGTCAGCGGAATTAATGAAATCAAATTACATAATCCAAATAGTGAGAACTAAAATATAAAGACCATCTAGCTATACATTCACTATTATAACAAAGTGGCTTCCGTTACATGGTACGATATACCTGCGTTCTTTAAGGTTGGAGAACATAGTGGCTCGAGTTAAGTGATTTAACTCATAAATGGAGAGACGCATATTAAATGTTATCAATAAGAATGCTAAATGTTATATTTAATACTCGGAAATTACTATAGTTGTTGCAGAAACTACTCTTGCTCAATTGTAAATAATAATTTTCTAATATCTATAATGAAGAATGAAAGATATGCATCTATTATGTCAGTCGTTAGTATGCGATAGGTTGAACTCAATCATCCATAATGAGGGCTAATTCCTAGAAAAAGTGCCTCATTATATGATATATTGCGCCTTGTGTGATTTCCTAAAACTCATCCAAAGACTTGTTGCTTATACTATCACTTTCCTTGATTCTCGGAAATCCCACCGATGCGTGCCATTGTCACGGCTACGCAGACATTTGAGTTGCACACCATCACCGAGCTCAGTTGTTTGCCGTGCATTTCCCACGCCAGATCTTGTTTTCCGGATTACTTTCCTTTCCACCCCAGACCCCTATTCTTTGTTTTACTTATTGCAGTCCTTCAAGGTTATTGTGAATTTAATTGGAACTTTAAATCAGCCAGCTTTTCGGAAGATTTTTTGTCTTATAGTTTGCAAGGCAAAAAGAAATCGTCTTAAACATATGATTCATTGCAAGGTAATTAGACCTAAACCTGAGAACAAGCCGGAAGATTCACTCATTTCCATCAATGAAAATTTCTGGAAAATTGTTATGTATTTGAAAAATGTGGAAAATACATGTTTTCTTTCATTAAGGATTTGATCAATATTATTGTATAGTCAATTAGGAAAAGATTCGACCTGCGTGGCAACGTGAATCATATATATTTCTTTTATTGTAAATTTAGATTATTTAATTGGTATAAAGTAAGAATTTGACTTTTTGGGAAATAAATGGATTAATGAGTCTGATAATTGATTAATGAGAATGAGAAATGAATTAATTAATGAACCTGGACTCGTAATCTTATTATAATTGTCTTATTTGAGTTTTACCATTCCATTAACGCCTCAGTCCTCAATCGGAGGGTAGGGTCAGTTTGCTACTTAAGAGAATAATTTACGATATGAGCTAAACTCTGACGGTTGTGCTTACTTTTTTTGTTATACCTGGTATATGAGAAAGTTACTTGTCACTATATTTAAACTAAGACTCACTGCGGTCTCTATGCCCTAACTGGCGGTAGTCCCGACAACTTTAGCTTGAGAAATATTTTAGTAATATCATTCTGTTTAGACGTATAAATTATACGATATTTATTTGGAGTTTTCATTGATAAAAGTGCTTGAGAACTTCCATGTTTCCTTATAAAGTTTACGCGGCGAAGCAGAATATCAACTATTATTCCCATTCGAATCATATCTTATTGGTTTAAAGAATGGCTATTCCAAGTTGCTACTAATACTGCCATTAACAGAGTCATTAAAATAAGCCGTTCGTTGATTTTCCACGATGCGGGTTATAACGCTGTCAATTTTTAAGTATTCCCGAATGCTGGTAAAGCCATTTTCCTTTTTTTCTTTGTACAAAATAAATCCGAGAATTTAGCGAAATAGCACTGTGAAGTACAGCAAAAAGTAAACGCCAACTTTTTGGAATTTCTGAAGAATTTCTTCGTGGAAAATATTTTAATCATTTCCTAAAGTGACCGTCAATTTAATGCCTTATCCGTGAACGATGGGGAACGGGGATTTTACTGAGCAGATATTTTGTACTGCATTTGCGCCATTTTATGATTTCTTGCAATTGGAATCTGTAATGCGTAACTTCTTCGGCCATGCATTGATCTCGATCGCTCGCCGCTTGTTTCTTGAGATCAGTGACTTCTCTAGCAATCGGCCTGTTACTCGGCAGCAGTATAAAACGCCAATTAGACCCCGCCAAATAAGTTCCCGTCTTCATCTGGCGTTAAAGTGTTCGTATGAAATAACCATACTTTTACACTGACTTCATTTGTGAATTATATATTCTCTGAGAAACCCCTACTTACCATCCTACCTCATCACAAATTTCTTGACGTCTTTATTCCCTAGGTCAGACGTGTTGTAGCAGAAGTATTGGAGTGAACTCTGAATCCCATTTTCTGAATAACATTGGTAAAATGTACTATCATAGGGAAATATTATGCATGGCAATCTAAAATATAACGCATATGCTCTCATATTAGCTGCAAAGAAAAATCTAGTAGGTATGCTTTAACACTCTAAATGTTATCGTATTCTCTTCTTCTCCTCTTCAGCTAGCTCTTAAATGAATAAAAATATCAGCTTTAACTATTTTACAAGTCTATAAGGCCCTTAGTGGGATCTACCCAAGAATATTAAACCAACCCAAAAACTATTAGGAGTAATGTGAAGGACAAATGCGCAGAAATGCCTTTTAATTTCATCGAACTTATCATATCAACATACAAATTAATATGAAATATTCGAAATTTAAAGGATGAATGTATGGGGAAGTAATATATTTGGTTAAATTTAAATTTCGGAAGTTAACTGACAGTAGAAAACGTAAAATATGTCGAAACGGTGCGAAGCGATTTACTTGTAATTAATCCAGTTTTTATCAGTTATAAACGCGTAGTCCCACGCTGACGGACTGAAAATGTGTCTTCAACACTGCTCAACCTCTATTGAGTCCCCAATTCACTGAAGTTTCGAAATATTAGAGGCACAAGTGCTTATATTGCGGCTGTAGCAAGCCATTACCAAAATTTGTCGATGGATATAGTTTATATGTTTATCCCTATTTGACTATGCTATGTTATCAAACAGTCAAACTGGAATCCGAAAAATCATTGAAGAATCTTATTTTTGCCAGTTATAATGTTCAAACATAAATCTACTACGTTTTATGAGGTGGCCAAGGCTCACATCATCTCACAGTTTTTAACATAAAATCTTTGTACTTCTGAAATTATGATTTCAGTTGTCCTGTTTTTAATCTACTTCATATGGTTGCCCGAATATAATTATAGCCAATAAATGTTGTATACTCCCCACATTTTCTCATCCATTGGAAAATTTTCGCGTGTTGAGTGATTTTTAAAAATTATTTTGTTCTTACCGCAGTCTTTCGCGTAGCTGCGGGCAGTGAGCTAAACAAAATTTAGAGAAGCAAAAAATCTTATTTATCCAATGAGAATAATTCTAAATCCCATCCTGTAATTGATGATGCCTTCTCTATGAAATTAGTGATAGGAGAGATTATTATGTAATATATCATAAATTTCCTATTTATAGTTATGATCGCAAACTTAATCACTGATCATAAAATTAATAGTTAACCACTGTGAGTTTTTATCCACGCATAAAATACTCCTGGGACAATGATAAAGAAGATACTCGTAGCATTAATAATCACAGCATACTCTCAGATTTACTTTTTAACACAATTTAATTAAAATTGTCGAACTTACCTTTACAATGTTTGCGAAACATGAACGTCCAAATTAAGAGTTTTCCTCTCGCCAGCATTAAGTATGAGAAAGTATACAAGAATGTAAATATCATAAAACTGAACATTTTCCAAAATAAAAACAAAGAAAAATTAAAACCTAACGGCCTAGTAAAGTTGAAAGAAAATGCTCGTGTCTGCTGATAATGGATATGTGGCTTCTACGACATGGCTTTGGCATTTTAATGTCAGTACATTATGTGTAATAATTGAAATCACTTGAAACACCAACCATGGATACCAAATGATTTCGGGTGATTATTACAACCGTGTAATGCGCTATCTATAAACTGCTAGCGTAATGTTATCCCTCATGTGAGTCGAATGGCCTCCATTACCATGCACTCTTAATGAAACTAAGGAAGTTGTTTCTAACTGTTAAAACTGATCTTGCAATCCGGGATTATGGTATAATGGATTTCCAGCTTTTCCCGAATCATTCATGAATTTTGAAATATTTTCCCAAATTTTCACAAGTCAGTGATCCTCTGACACGAATTGCTAAGTTAAAAATTATCCTATCCTGCCCCATTTTCATTGAGAGGGTGACATACATTTTTTGCCGAAATTCAATGCTGAGCTCTGCATGATCGCTGCTGTATAAACTTTCTTTCTGAAAAAATTGCTAAATTCTTTGTGATATTAATTTTCTTTTGTTTATAATAAGCCATTTCCTCCTTGGGACGTCGCTCTCTGAGGAGCCTAGATGGACGGATGGCATGGGGGAGAGTGTGAGGGGCAGAGGGTGCAAGGATGAATGGGCACCGTGGAAGCGATATCTGCTCGTGACCCAATTACTCGCTCTCATTCACTTTCCTCCGCCGAGCTGGCGATGCGTGATGGGGGATTCGAGGCCACTTGTCCTCCGTCCAAGAGATTGACCTTCACGCGTGCGAAAGTGTGGGAGAGGACACACACAGTGGGGACATGACTTTTTCAAAGATCGCGATGGGGGACAGGGAGCCGGAAAATGTTTGGATCTGTAGCTTCTTTCGATTTTATCGAGCGTCGTTCGAATTCCATTCCGTCATGTTCAAATGCAAATGAGACGTGAGAATTTCCTGATGCCTCTTTCGCCTTAGGGAACAGATATTCTGGGAGCAGGATTCCGGAAGTTCATAATGTTTGCGAGTAAGTTATCTAACTTGGCCCCAATCCAGGTTTTACGATTCTTTAAGTTTAAATATATATTTTGAGTGAATTATTTCGTGGGATGGTGTGCTAATGTTTTGAGGAAATCGACCACTTGGTACACATGAGCCATTAAGAATACGTGAGAGGGGGAACGGGGTGGTAAGGGGCTAGAGTACTGGCTTTCCATCCTCAGAGCCCGGGTTAAAAGCTCGGTGGTGGCGGAGATTTTTCAGTCGAATCCCGATCCTTACTTGGGTGTTATATGGGGAACACTTCCAGTTCAGTACTATGTCCGTCAGATTGGATGTTAAATCATGAAACTTTTCGTCACGAGCGGGCTAATTCTGACACCGGATTTCTCTCCACCCTTCCTCCCTTCACCAATAACCCTTCCCAACAAACAATTCCTCCTGTTCTTAATGGCACCAATGACTTCAGTTGCGGGTCACCTCTCCAATTAAACACCAACCAGGATTTGTGGGTGAGGTGAGGATTGTTTGGGGAATGGAAGAAGAACAGAGAAGAACCTGGCGTCGGCAATTGAATACTCTTAACGAAAGGCACTTATGACTCCATTTTAACGTCCTGTCCGCTGGATTAAATACTGTACTTGAAGTATATGGCACCCAAGTAAAAATCAGGTTTTCACCGAAAAATATCCATTGCTGTATAGTCTAGAACCCAGACCCTCTGGATAGCTAAAACGTTCTCTAGCCTGCAAACCAACTCAATTCCCAGCAGGAGTTATCTTACGTGGGATGAGTCAGGATAGGAGCGACATGTACCTTAGAGGTGATGGCACGAGAGCATAATCGTCATTTTTAGTTATTTTTCTGGTTGCTATTTTAACCAGATATCCCCAGAAATAATCCTTTATTATTCCTTCAACTCATATATTCCCTGTTTACCATTCGCCTTTCAATAAATTGATAGTTATACGAGCTCAATTTTCAATTCGCCATAATTAGTCATCCCCGTTGACGCTGATTCAAATCGCATTTATATTAATTTTTTCTCTTATTATTTGCATTTTTATAAAACTCTAGACACATATATGCACCATGTATTTACGATTGAAGTAAATATACCTATCCCTCAGTTTCTTTTTATTTAGGTTGCGCAGATTCTCTTTCAGGTATTTTCCTGTAGTGTGATTTAAGTTAAGGATTAGAGCCAACTGTAATATAGTTATTTTCACTAGGGTACACATCTAATATTTATAGCTGTTTTGTCACATTTGCTATTGGTTTTTTAAGGTAGATAATTGTGCAATCGTTAAGTATATTAACATTTTTTATTTTCGCTTTTCCAGATTGTATATTTCTTCACAAAGGATTAGCTACTTTATTCGATGTTTTTATTTTGAGAAGTAGCTAACATGCATTGAAGATTCTTATATTTTAAACATTTACAAATTGTATACTTTTTATTAATTTTTGAAGTCATGTAAAGTAAACAAACTTATTCATCTTCTCTTCACTCTTTCTTACTTTCTTATGCTATCTATCTTCTTTCGCTTCGATTTTCGGATTACCAGCCTTCTCTCCCGACTTTTTTCATTATCAATCTTCTCTTTTCTCCGTGTTCCAAATCATTCTTCGAATTCTTCTTAGGTTAAAGGCCACCAAAACATGAATACTGGGTAAAACCGAGTGGTTTTTAAGGTTAAAATTCCAGTAATTAATTGTGAATCGAACAATTCATTAAATCGCTTTTTTAGCGCTCAGGAAGTAGATCTCGCAGTCCTTCCCCTCTTACTTTCCAAATCATTTTATGTAATTTTGAGTTCTTGAATCCGGAGAATCTAGTACTGTAGCACTGTTAGTTATAACAAGAGAGTCATTTTAGAAAAATGAGTGCTAAAACATTGCCAAAAAATATTTCCCCTCTTTACTGTCTTTCTGTAACTGTAGCCAACTGTACCTTCTGAACTTGTCCGGCCGGGGCTGGGTGATGAGGATGGCGCAAGTTTTGCATCGCGGGCGGTTGCACGGCAACCGCCGTGAAACCGCCGTGCAACCCCGTGCAACCACCCACGATGCAAAACTTGCGCCATCCTCACCACCCAGCCCCTGCCGGACAAGTTACTCACTTTTCCCCTCCCTTCTGTCCCCTCACCCCCTTGTAACACACAAAACATTGTTTACATCCTCCCTCCTCTGTCAATACTGCCCCTCTTTTTATATTGGCTTATCCACCACTCCTCTTAACATTCGTATGAATGGGCACCGCTCTTCTTGTAACAATCCCCCTTCCCTCTCTATTTCTCTACCTGTCGCCATTCACGTCTCATCCCACAACTCCACCTTTAATAATACTTTAAAGTTGGTTTATTTGCCTCCCTTCCCCATTTTTTCTCTCCCCTTCAGCTCAAGGATCTTGAATCTTCTTGTATTTTGATTCACCAGGCCTTCTCCCCCCTGGACTCAATAAATCACACTAGTTTCTCCCTCCCCTTCATCTCCTCTCTCCCTGCTTCCCTCACTCTCTACTTCCTTTTTCCCCCCTTTATTCCTCTCTCCCCTCCGCTCACCCTCTCCCCACTCTTTCTTTTTCCCCTCCTTCCCCTCTTACGTCTTCCTCTCCCACTCTTTTCCCTCCTTCCCCTCTTACACCTTCGTCTCCCCTCTTTGCCCTCCCATAGCTTAATCTCTATCCCTTTCCTCATTCCTACTCTTCACCTTGAGAAAGGTGGATGCCAATACCACCGAAATATTGTAAGTTTTAATTTGTTAGTGTCTTTTGCTTGTTTCTATAATTTTATCGACCTCCCTCTTGGCATATTATAAAATATGGAGCTGGTAGTAAAAGTAAACGAGTGGATTGCTTCTATACACCACTGTTTGGATTTTCCTATCTATGAAACGTTTGATTTTTCAAAATTAACTTTGAAAAAAATGTAAGTGAGAGTATAGAATGGATGAAGAGAGTCACAAAAATGCTGTAAAACTACATTTTAATGGCCATTTAAAATGAAAATGAAATTTGCGTAATCGAGCAGCTCTTCCTAATTTCACCTATAAACCTCTTCCGTTTTACTGGGATTTGGTACGTAACAGTTTGGTGATGAATGTTAACGACCTGCCGGCTGGATATTAGGTGGCATAAACTGAAGGTGATCATCCTCTGTAGACCATATGTTAGTTTTCGATTATCAGCTTTCTAAAACAATTTGCTCTTCTGCATACTTTTTTGAATACGAATGGCACGTTTCTTATATTAATATTGTCACATTGATTTTATAATTGCCTTTTTGTTGAAACCATTTTATTCGCTAAATAATTTACTTTTTATTTATTTAATAATAAGTTATTGTAATTACTCTAAATATTTGGAAATACGTCAAAATTGGAAAAATAAATCTTTTTTCCGTTCTAGATCTCAGATGTCTATGATTTTTAACGCAGTGGTGCATGAATAAGTTTAGATATGTCACGAAGCGAATAGGAAGTGGTAAAATGAGAAAAAAACCCAGATAATAGGTACAAATTTGTATCAACAAGAGTTAAAAACAATTCTATTTTATCAAGAATAATATCTCAGCTATAATTCTATTGGTGAGAGACTTGATTAGACTTGTTGCGCGAAAATCCCAGAGAAAGAATGAGACTCTTTCAATATGTCGCAATGTGAGAAGGGTTAAATATCTACTAATGCAAAAAATATGTGACAAACTAATAAAAGATAATAAAAAAGATGCATAAAACAATGATGAGAAAGATGTACAAGTTATTCATTATTTTTGTATTAAATATAATACAGACATTTATCCTCTTATTTAGCCAAAATTTGAGCCGGCATTGATATTGGATTACTAGTAATGTCTAAACTTTATGATTTTTACTGATATAAGTCATGCCTATGTTTTTAAAACTATTTAGGTAAATCGGTTACTGAAATGTATAAATAAAGATCTCGTATCGGAAGTTGGCCTTTCTAAATCATTAAAGTACGTTGAAAGGAGCTTTACCCCATGTGAAGCATTGCCAGAAATCTAAAAAGGCCCGCTTCAATAAACTAATCATTTGATACATGGGGTAAATGTTGCCATACAACTTTTTAACCTACGTTTTACTTGAGAGGTCGATTTAATCATGAAAATAATCTGCCAAAAGAGATTGCTTTCAGGGTAGTTTAATCGGTAATTCAATCTTCGAGTCAATGCTTATTTCTCACGATTATAAATTTAAATATCTTAAGTGAACTATATTTAAGTAATGGTTTTGCCGGATATGGTTAACATTCTACTCTTGGATTTTAATAATTATTTTTTGGAAAGGCCTAGCGTTGATGCCTCAGAACCACATGTACCTAAAGGAGATATCTCCTGGTAAAACCACACATTGCGGAAAGGTTATAGGTCAGCTGCTGGGTGAAAGGTCGTGAACAGTGTTCATATCACGGTGAGATGGTTTCAGGTGTCAACACTATCCCCTTGGCTTCGAAGGGAAAGTAGTCTTGTCTTTTCTGTATCGATTTTGTGATATTGGGCAAGTTATAGCGAACTAAGTTGCTGGAAGTATTGCATAATAAATGAGTAGGCTTTTAGGTTGCTCATATTATGCGCAGCCTTTACTTTTAGCTAATTCCTTAAATGTATAGAAGAAGGGGAAATAAGATGGGTAGTACTGGGTGGAGATGTATGACTAATAGGGTCTCAACTATCGGTCGTACGATGAAACTGAGTCCATGTCCACGGGAAAGTACATTGCTCATTTAGGATTTAAAAAAAACCTTTATCACAATAAGTAATAACAAAGCCTTTGATAGTGAGTAATAATTAGTGTAACTAAAAGTTAGACCCTAAGAAAATAGAAAGTCAAAAACTTTTTTTACGGATAAGCTGAAAGCAAAACTGATCAAGGCTTTAAAAGAGAGCAAATTGTTTGTAAGGATCTGCCACAAAAACCGAAAAAGAGGTTCCGATTGATCATTTTATGCAGCAATGACTAGTTCCAAAACGTGGTCTTTCAGTATATGGAGAGTTTTGAAATAAAGGCGTTCCTCAGAGTAAAAAACATATTACTAGGCATAGTTAGCGTTAATGCTCGGTCATTTGGGGAATAGAATTTGAAGATAAATTAAATGGCGCTTAAAAAGTTGAGAAATTTAAGAATAAATTAATGAAAATTAAAAATGTTGATGCTTTGAGATGTTTGTACAGCCGATATAGTTTCCAGGAAATGTAAAAACAAAAAACTCATCGGTTGAATGACGAAGATTATCCGTAGTTTTGTGCTCATTAAATATCTCCAACTCGAGCGTGAAAGTGTTTGAAACTCTCTCATAGGCGAATATAAAATTGGAAAACTTTTGATTTTTATAGTCCGTATTTTTTTAGCCTTTTTGCTACGAATAACCTAGTTCATTGGTTTTTGATTTTTTAAATTGGTTCTTTTGGTGTACATTTTCGATGAGCCAAGCACCAATCAGGCTGTTTTTAAACTTATTTTATGACTGATCCTTATAGATAAGCCTCAGGTTTCATTTGCATAATTTCAGGCCCAAAGGGTCGCTTGGAGTCACCAAGAAAGATGAGGAATATTGACAAGTCCGTATAATAAACTCGTTCGTACCGAATTTTATGATCCAACAACCTGAATTATTAGGTTATTTATTTGCTCATTCATGAAATAGGCCCTTATTTCCTTCGTCGGACAAGATCATGCGGACTTCCGGCCCTGAATCGGATAACTTTCTCTCTTTGACGGTCTTACACTCGCATAGCAGTTCGGGATTGATTATCCTGGGCCGCCCTACCGTTCGATCTCCTTTTGATTTTCCAGCCACAACTTTCTTAACTCTTTTATTACAAAAAAAATATAGTCGTCGGGCTCAATGATGCACATGCTTTAGGCGGAAATGAAAGGTGTCGTTCTTTGATGTGCAGTTATTTTTTAAAGTTCTCGTTTCTTTGAGGAGAAATACTTGAGAGACCATTCACTGGAGCAGTAAACAGGTTTTCTTTGGATTCTATGATCAATAAACATAAACTGTGTAATACTTTGCTAGAAAAAATTAATATATGCTGTTATAGTCTTCCATTTTTGGTTTACAATTTAATGCAAAGGCTGGCATAGGTGCGATGGCCTAGAATGAGCTAACTGCGAAAGTGAACTTCCTCTCCCTCATTCACCGAACCCCACCTGGAATGCATGCAAACTTCTCTTTATATTTTCCTAAGCCTCAAAACCGCTTCCTCGTCCCACAAGTTCCCCTTCCTCTGATTCATATTTGCTATTCTTATTCGGTCACGCTTTCACCCGACTTCAACCCTTCAATTTTTTAACGCGAGCGACTCGCCCTTCTCGGTTGCTTTCGTCCTCTGGCGGCCCTCAATTTGCCGACTAGCCCTTCCTAGCAGTTCCCAGCAAGGACAAGGTCGGAGGTGTTCAAGTTCTCGGGGACTGTGCAGGTTAACTCCTTTCTCCCACCGTCTCAGGCGTGTTTTTTTGGCTCTCATTTTCGTTTTCTTCCTTTCCTCTTCCGTGGGTATAAGTGTAGCAAAACTTGGTGGCATTCACTTGCGGAGAGCATGACGCTACGAATAGCAAAATATAAAATAGAGGTAGGAGAAAGGGGCCCAGTGTTCTTCCAGATGTCCTTCTGGGCTTCTTTCAGTACCCTTTTCCGATCAGCAACACTTTATTCACCCTAATTGATTAATAATTCTCCGCTTATGAGTGCCAGCAAGTTCTACTATACCTTTTTTTTAAATGGGGGATGGGGCTGAAATATCTTCTTCGTGCTTAGTGTAGAGAGCTGGCTACTTCAAGAGCTGATGCTATATTGCCCCTAGGGTTTAGGTATTAACTAAGAACTTCTTGCAAACGCAGAATCAATGCCGGGGGTCGGGATTAGAGCCCTAGACCTTCGGGTGGCCATACCAGAACGTTGCCAACCTGGCTACCTCGGTAATCGTGGTGCTGGAATTCAATACCTATGTCCCGAGCTCTAGTCATCAGAGTTAAAACTGTTCTCTGCCATGGTGAAAAGACATCAAGTACTGTACAATATTCCTGATGGAACGAAAAACCGTGATTCACTTGGTGCCTTCCGTTAATACTGACGGACTGTCTGAAACTGGAAATCGATGATATTTTTTCTTTGAATTGAACCAAGTTTTTTCTTAATAAAAAACATCTTTCTTACAGCCCTAGTCTCTTCAAGTTTCTTCCTGTTTTACATCTTCCTTCGTACCCAATCAGCCCTGTCGGCTTTATTTGTAGTAATGATTTGAAAGCAAGGAATACGTAATATTTTTGTACGATAGTTTTCACGAGTTGCTGAGACGTCTTTGTTTGACTAAATGGAAATACATAGTCAAACGTTTCATAGTCAGATTCATAGTCGGCGGAAGGTAGTATTGACACCGAGTTACATTCCACCCGTTATTCTCTCTTCATATAGCATTTTCTTTGATAACCTGCCAATTTATCCATTATAGAGCAGAGTCTCACCCTTGAATCGTCTTTACCAATAGCTATTGAGATCAGCTATGTTTTCTGTTCCCCGCAATTCCTCTTCAGACGTGCATGCATTCCGAGTGCTCCTCTTCAGACTACTTCGGACAGGTTCGGCGATCATGTGGCAGGGTCGTGCCTTTTTTATTTCCACTACCTTCATCATTCTCTTGCAAATAAAAAAGGCGAGAGGATGAAGCTTCTTTTTCTTTGGCTCAACCCTTTCCCAACACTACGTGTCCGAGTGGCTGGGTAGTCCACTTTCTCGTCACAATTAAAAGCGAAAGGTTTCCATGTTTTCACTCGCCGGCCGTGTGTCACGTTTTCCTCCTGACCGCTCCCCCTCCCTCATCCCATTTCCCTCGGAGCGGGGCGTGTGGGAGAGGGAAGGGGGAGGAGGGGGGTTGGGGCGGTGTGGCCCATCTCACTCTCGCCTTCGCCCCCCCCCCCACCACGCCCTCCTCCTCCGCCCCAAGCCTCGCCTTTCGAGTAACGGATTCAGGAAATGCCCCATCTCTATGATCAATCCTTTTTTGTTCAACCTGCCGAACGATCTCCCGCTCCCGATCCTCCTCATCGGAGTATGTATCTTCCTTTCGATCGCCCTAATCTGGTGGTGCACGTGGGGCAATTGGCGTCGTTGACCCTCGCCGCTATCCATCTTCCCCTCGATGCTCATTTCCCTTCTGGCCCGGCTGTTTGGAATTTTGATGCCGGGGTCCCGAAAAGCTGGTTATAGTTTCTGAACAGATGGGAAATGTTTATACCTCATTCAAAACTATTGCGTTTATTCTCTCTTTTTGTACCAGAGGGTCCGTCGGTTCTGATCGTTTCTGGATGTTTTCCAAAACGTCAATAAGGATTATATTGTGTTTCGGTGTTTACGTTATTTGTAGGCTAAATTCATGTCGCAGTTAAACTGTATGCCACTTGTAGACAGGGCCGCCAGGCCTGCGGCAATTCGGACGTTCACACATCTAACTACTAGCATTTTCCAATGCTTAGCCACCGTTATCGAGCGAGAGCCGGTCTGCTAATCATGACAGGCCGATGTTCGAACTGGTGTCACTCTCTGATCTTAAATCTCTTTGGAGCATTCAGAAAATGCCCTGGTCCCAAAAACATTATTTTTAAGCAAGAAATGTCTTTTGTGCGACCTTTTATTTACTTGCAAAAAATTAGAAACGCCTAGTCTTCGTTCTCGCTAATTTGTTAAGTAATTATTGCCTCATTGAGGAGACATTAGGCGATAGCTGGTTGCGGCAAAGCCCATCCAAGGTGAACAATCGAAAAGATTGGACCTTATTACGTATTACATAGCGGTATACTTCTTTCAGCGGAAAGCTATATCGATCGATCGATGTTAAGATGCTTAAATAGCGGATATATTTTTTTCAATAGATTGAAGAACGAAAATTCGAGAATGTAATCTACTCCGACGCAAACCACCACAAAAGAAGGTGGCAAGGAATGTTAAGATGCCTACCGTTTTTGTATTATCGTTAATAGAGAGTCTGTTTTGCTTATATGTCACAATATTTGTTGAAATTTATAGTTTATATTCCTCTTCTGTGTTCACGAATTGTGGGAAGTAAGAACACCCTGAAGCAATTTGCCCTAGTGGGTCAGCTCCCTAAATTATCCGGGTGGTGTTCTCTATTGATAAATTGAGGGAGCCTAATAATTTCATCAGTGTGACAAGAAAACTCGGGACTTTTTAACCTTTATGAAGGTCTATATCTCGCTTATAGGTGTAGCGAAACTTGGTGGCACTCACCAGGGGATGATTAGTGGACACTGACCGTAAACCAAGCGTAGATTAGCGGGCAAAGTTATCGAAGGACTCCCACAGGGTCCTCTGGAAAAAGACTCAGCCGCTTCATCCCACATATCATGTATGCTTTCCTCTCCTTTGGGTCATGTTCTTCACAAGTGAGTGCCACCAAGTTTCGCTACACCTATACTTACTCCGTTTTTCTTTTATCTAATAAATAATAATCTATTACAATATGCTTTTTCTCACTTTTATCTGATTGATCCCCCAAGTTTTCAAGGCTAACCCGCACGTTTTTTTATCTGCAGAGGTTTGAGGTGAGATTAGGCCCAAAGTTAACGCTTTTTACACTTGTGTTAAAGATGATTTAGTCCATATGCTAAGATTAGCTTTCCGTTACCTTTATACGATTAGTTCATGACTGTGCATTGAATGTGATTCAATTCCGAGCCCCGAACATTACCTCTTCGAAAATCTGCACTACCTGTGTGTATTATACCACCCTCTATAGAGTTCAATTTCCTATATAATACTTACGGTATATTATTTTTCTGGAATTTCAAACCGCATTTGATATGGTGATGATTATTAGTGATCATGCACATTGCTGCTGAGGAATCTAGGCCAGATGGCCTCTGACCTCCATGGTGAAAGCAATTGCCAGAAGTCCTCGCATCGCGCTTTGCTCTTTTAAAGTGTCAGTAGAATTTCGCTCGCGGACCTCCATATCCATGCCATTCGCTCACCCTTGAACTTTCCCGATGAGGGATTGTCGTATCTGCCTGGGGTGGTCGCCCCACCCAACAGCCCTCTCCTCGTTCACCTAATCGAAAGCATGTATCTTCGAACTGGAGCGAAGGGGTCTTCACTCCACACGCACAAACAATGGGAGCGATTCATCTTTAAAGAGAAGGCTGAATTTTCATTAAGCCCGAGAAAGGCTCCGGACTCTCTTTAAAAAAAAGTGTGAGAGCGGTAACACTTAAGTGTTCGAGTAAACACACTTGCATCTCCGAACGGTGAAAGCAAATTACGCGCGAGAGTAAAAGGGAACGTTTTATGATATGGAAACGTTTAAAAATACTTTGCGATTATCTCTCCGCACGTGGTAAATACGCGGAGAATGAACTCTTGACGCGTGCTTCAAAGTGGATAAATGCGTTGAGAGAGCGCATTAGAGTTAGGAAATGAGGGCAATGAATGAATGGGTTGGTCGGTAATGAGTGGAAATTATAAAAAAAGGGCGAAGGGCTTGAGACAGGCAAAAAGTGAAAATATAAATCAGAATACCATACTTGGCAGGTCTTTTTTTTCGGGTGCTGCATATAGGTATTACCTCCATCGCAATCTGGCTGCTCATTAACTGGATTTAAAATATGTAGATGCTCTTCACCGGAGAAAATAACTTTTCTAATGTTTTCAAACAGAATTTTGCCCACAGTGTTTCTTGAAGATTTTCTGGGTTCAGCAGTTTACATTTTTTTCACTTAAACTATATTCATTAGGTTTAGGTTTTTTCTGTCAGTGTGTATAAAATAGGACATTTTACGACGTCAAGAATCAACATTTATATCGCCTTGGTTCAATTTAATTTTAATTACTGCGGAGCGTCCGCCCATTAGACTTGTCAGACTTCGTTATGCCTTTGCGAATCTATGAATAGATTTTCTGTTACAAGTGCAACCACTGCTTTCAGAGGAAAATTTTATAGCACCTAGTCTTTATTTTCCTTTTTTGTTGGCATATTTAAAATATTTGTAACATTTATTGTAAACAGCCATTTGGTGATTTGCATAAACGACTTGTCGAGAAAGAAATGACATAGGTAGTATGGAAAATGTGCGAAAAAGTTCTGTTCACACGATGCATGTCCCCATGCAAGTACATGCATGAATTAAAAATTCCCTTCAAATATTCAACATGTTAGTATGACAGGTAACGCGAATGCGTGAATGTATGTCCACAAAATACCTCCTCTAAGTCTGAGCAAATGTGTTCTTGATTGTACAGGCCGTAATACTTTCATCACAAGCCGTAATTCGGTAGGAAATTTCCTATTGATCGCTGAGTGTAGATTGAGAATTTAAGTAAAATACATTATTTATAATCTGATGAATGTTCCCAAATTTTATCTTCGATTAAATGTGCCTATGCAATAGTATAAATACTTTTAAAATAGGGAAGTTGTAAATGATGCTAGGGGAATACAATCCGGTTACTTGAGACAGAACTGGATCTACAATACTCTTCCATCCACCTGTTGGAGTCTTCCACTCTCGACTTCAACAGCGAAAGTGAAACTTGCCGGACTTGCCCGCCTTGGGCGTCATCTTTTCCCTTCGCTCTTTTTTGGAGAGAATGTACAGTAGCGCTGCAACTGGTTTTAATGCCAAAAGCGGAATAATTTAATATGGAATGGAAGAGAGGGAAAGCATTTACAAACTAGGCATTCCATTCCTAAAAGGGAGTTTCAAGGACTTTGCCTATTGCAAAGAAAACTTTGTATTTTGCTTTTATTTCTCTTAAATAATCTTTAATTCTCTTAAAATACATTAAAATTATTATATAATGGTGCTGAACGTTTTGATGCTAGAGTAGTTGAAAAGAGTGCTTAGGATGATCTATTCAAACTTAATAATTGTTCCCTTTTTAAATTTTGAATAATTGAGATCACTATCCGCATCAATTATTTATTAATCCCTTGAGCACTAGTGTAGGACAAGTATGTTTAACAATAGGGAATTGGTTTAATTAGTAATGGTTTAAAAGGCGCTCAAATAATTGTGATAAATATTTTATCATATTTCATCTTAATTATTTGGTGTGCAGCTTGGGGAAATGCACAAAAAGTGATGCATTCGAGCTGGATGTTAACCTCACCCTTGATTATGCTCGTTTTGGTTGGTTGATGAGTACAAAGAAGGTAATATGTGTTTAATTTATCGTGAAAGTGGAAAGTAATTATAAAATAAGGTAACTTTAGCCAACTAAATATGAATAATTTTCCATTAATGCAGCCGGAACTGATATTAATCTGTTTCATTTGAATAACAACGCTTTCAATTTTTCACTTTTGCCTCATATTTCCCAAATATTATGTTTCCTGCCCACTAGAAGTGTTTTGTAATGACGTAATTAGTTCACGGTTTAATATGTTAAGTGGCTAATTATAATTTCAGAGAAACCAAACGTAACATTTACGTCTCTGCCAATATAATTAATATCAGTATTCCGTCGAAACTGAGCTATTATAAATGTAATTTTATAAAAGGATAATATCTAGAAATAATTACGATAATGGCATGTAATATCCACGCGCTGGGGAACCGAGCTGAGCTCGGAATAATAAATTGATGTATATAGTAAATAATAATTCATTAGAGCTAGTTTTTCGGAAGTTTATTAGGAATATTTTATAAGAAATAATAAATAAGTCATCAAAACATTATTCATCACCATAACTTATTACTAATTTTTCATTTAACGCCTCCACCCATGCTATATTACAAAATGTGGCGATGAGTTTCAGGATATAAATGCACTTTTAATCTGCTCTGACACTTGATGCTAATATATAATAAAGCGTATAGAATTCCATATATAAACACCGGTGTGCGTCGGTCAATGCCAAAACTTTCAAAAGTTTGGTTCAAAAGCACCTACGTAAAAAGAAAATAAGTCGTAGGGAAAGTTTCGACGAAAAAAGGTACGTCGTGACCGCTGATTTGATTATTAGTTGTTTTCATATCAACCCGTTTATACAAGAGCCTCGTTTTCATGATTAAATACACTGTCTAATCCCGTGTAAACTTATGGAGAAGTTTAGGCTCATGGTTTTGCATTAAAAGCGACATATGTCAGCAATAAGACCTGGTTCAATTTATTTTTTGACCCCAAAACCCCTTAAAAACCCACGATCAGTAAAATCGCTAGAGTTGTTTTGAAGATCAATGATAGCCATACGTAAATGCTTGCTTGCACGTTTAATAGTATAGGGAGCATGATTGTAGCTACTTCCGTCTTGGCAGCTCCTTAAGAAAAAACAAACCTCATGTCATTTCCTTTTATTGATGTCTTTTCTAAAATAACCTATTTTCATGCAGTAGATAGGTACTAACATGTACCTGATTCTTAGTATAAGTTTTGGACTTGCACCAATTTTTACGCAAAATCCATCGTAATTAAGGAAATACTCCCTGATTTGCGATGTATTCCAAACATTTTTGTCTCAGGCTACTTTTACTTTAATTGAACTTTTCCCTTCATTTAAATTCGAAGTTATTTATTTTTTAATAGTTAACTTCCGCATTGAAACGCCCGCAATAAAAACATGTTCATGTTCAGGAAGTTTGAAACCATATGAAAATATTATATTGTTATGTTTTATTCTTCGTTACAGTTTATATACTTTTGAAATATTTTCGATTTCACATTTGTTTTTTTTGTTCTTGTGGCAACCATTCTGTTGGAGTTTGGCCCTGGAGATATTTTCAATCGATTAAACCTGTGATTTTATTTTTTTGACTTCATCAAGTTTACTTATTTATCAATTGAGTTAATTTACGGTGGTGAAATTATGATTTGGAACTCTTAATAGCACACTCCCCGTTGTACTCTTTTTTTCTACACTTGAAATCTTTGCATGTGCCTCCCCATACTTTCTAAAGTGGCAGTATTTTCACTTTTTTTCCTATTTGAGATCTGCCTCAGATACACTTAACCACATTTGTCCTTGGTGATGTAATTTACTCGCGATTTATTTGTTTTGCGTTATCTTTGAATTATTTTCCATACACCTCCACTTCGTTTTTTTCACATTGATGGGTTTTGGGTTTTTTTTAAGATTAACGACCATGCTTATCGGCTTCCTTAAAGAGTCGGTAGAATCTTTTGAATCCGAAGAGGACACATGGTGTCTTTGCTAGGTGGTGGAAGATGAAATTTGGCCTTTCAGAACAACTTTACAGGGCTACCGATAGGTTCTCTTCTCTTTTTTCTCTAATTTTACGCGCCAAACTGCAGGTATGTTTTTTTTTAACGGCGGGCAATACCACATTATCCTCTTTATACTGTCAATTATACATTCACGTCCACATATTATTTAGTGTATTTACCGGTGGACTGCATTTTACTAGCCGTGAAATACCAACATACGTTTGTTACAATTTTTAAAACTGATCAATGGACAATATTTATTTGTTGGAGGGCATTGAAAGAATTAAAAAAGGTTTTATACCCTGTTAAATATATAGACCCAGATATAAACCCTTTTATTATTCTAATCTGGAAAATATTTCATGAAATAGCGTATTCTTTAAGTAGTAAGTCAAATATATATATATCGGGATCCGATATTTTTAAAATATACCGATTTTCCGATATATATATTGATAAAAATATACCGGTATACCGGTATATATAGGTACTATTTATGTAATACCTACATAATTATGCTACTTTTTTGCTGGTATTTGCTATCTACTTGAGCTTACTTTCCTACTATCTTTCGCTAATCTTATTTAGTTCTCGGAATACTAGAAAGCTAAATATAATTTTGTAAACTATTAACGATATTGAGGAAACGATCTATAAATAGGTAATATACGTTTTTTTTAAATGTATATTTATTAGAAAATATTTCCGAGAAAATAATTTTCAATATTTTTGTACGATTCATTGTGGTTTCCAGTCCAAGAATGTGCGGAATGAATGTACAACTGATATATGCTAAACATGCTTTTTTCTCATAAGTACATTTTTTTAATGTTTTTATACAGAAAGTACATAGGTATTTTGATAATTACGAAATGCTATTTGCATCATTTTCAGTTAGGGTACAGTTTTACATGCGTGATGACTTCTATAAAAACACAAAAATAGGCTTAGGAGTAACCCTAAAACAACTTCATAATCGTATTATAACAGATTATGAATATGTTAGATGTCATCATGGTAAAGTGCACACGTCTTAATAAAGTATTCAGAATTAAAATATGCCATGCATTGATGCATAGTACGGCCAGTGGTGACGTATTGTTCAGAGACCTGGTCAATCACAATTGCGGATGAGGGAAGACTCAGAACCTTCGAAAGACATATCCTCCGTAGAATATATGACCCAGTGTATGACCAGGGGGACTGGAGGATAAGATATAATGAGGAAATAGAGCAGCTGATCGAAGGAAAGAACATAGTAAAATTTATCAAGTCACAGAGGATACGATGGCTGGGACATGTCGAGAGAATGTCAGGAGAGGAGATACCAAAACGGATGGCTAAAGGGAGGCTATTCAACAGAAGAAGGCAGGGAAGACCAAAGAGCAGATACATGGTCCAAGTGCTGTGTGACCTGGACAAGATGGGAGTGAGAGGCTGGCGGGAGAAAACTGCCAATAGGACAACATGGAGAGCAATAGTGCAGCAGGCCAAGGCCCACACCGGGCTGTAGTGCCACTAAGAAGAAGAAGATGCATTGATGCAATATTTACAGGGGTGTGGTTTTGGGTTAGCACATTCTTAGTTTGGCTGATGATGTAGTGACAAGGAAAATGCGATTGATCTCAAATGGCAATCATAGAAACCAATATTTTTTCCAATTGATCCCAAAAACACCAGCTGGTTAATATGATCACCAGTAAATCTGCTCCGATCATCAGATGCAACATTGTTGACCAATGAAACGATGCGCTCAGATGGTACTGAGGATCCCAGAACAATCATGTATTTAAGGGCCACTCCAGTTAAAGCAGAGAAAGCCGTTCTACTGTTCTGCCAAAACTTTAGAGGGTTCATTGCTTTGAGTAATAACGCCTGGCTGAGAGGTGTTGCAGCGCATTTGGTATTGAATGTGACGTGCTACATTCGCTCTCTTGTCCTATTACCCGAGCTATTTCATAATGATTCGCCGAATTGGATGTAGAGGCTTCGTCATCAGTTATAACTGGGTTTTCATGAAGAACCTGTGGGGGTGATGAGACATGACCTAGGCGATGAAGGTCAGCGTATACTTCTATACTTAAGTCAGCCCTGGTGTTAGATTCAACTGAAGGAGTAGAAAATTGAATATAATATATTATTATTCTGTGAACACATTTATCTTGAATGAATTTTGAGTAAATACGATTCCGGTAAGTGATATATGATTAATAATCAAGGATAAATATGAGTGAGATAGAGAGTTGTATACCGGACCGCTCGTGAAAGGTTTCAATAAGACTTCCCCACAAAAGCAAGAATAATTAATATCGCGCCTTATTGCGGTACAGAATCGCGATATAAAAGTTCAATTATGTTAATTTCTTGCGTTTACACGTGGACAATTATCACCCCAAGCATTTTTGTAGCAATTTGGTCGCGGCAAATCAACATTTTGAGATTTAAGCGAAAGGCAATCTTTTTTTTTTAGAGATAAGTGATTATTTTATCTGAGCAAGAGTAAAGACTAGAAAAAACAACGATATCAAATCAATCTACACAATACAGGGTGTTCCAAAATGAATATCTGGGTTTTAAGGCTTTGTAGTATTTATATCATTTGACTTACAATTATAAATGATACATAAAATGAAAGAGCAACTCAAACAGTTTTTGTTTTACCTACAATGGTTCAATGCGAGCACCATTTGTCACACGGCACACATCCGATCGATAGGCGAGTTCTTCCCATACCTTGATCAGTGTGTCTGGAGTAATTGGTGCAACAACTGATTCAATCCTGTTTCTTAAGTCGGGCAAGTCAGCTGGTAGCGGAGGCACATGCAAATTATCCTAAATGAACCCCAAAAATTAAAATCGCTTGGCGTCATATCGGGTGAACGTGGAGGCCATGCGAAACAAACCCTGTCAACTGGCCCCTGGCGGCCAATCCAACGGTTGGGTACAACGTCGTTTAACCAATTTTTACTGCTACCGCTTTCTAATGGGATATAGAGGAAACACTGCATGCGCATGCAAGTTTACAACGAAACTGTTTGAGTTTCTCTCTCATTTTATATATAATTTATAATTATAAGTCAAATGGTATATCTACTACATTGCCTTGAAACCCCGATATTCATTTAGAAACACCCTCTATATTAAAATTGAATAGGAAGAATATTTCATCCTCGCACGTAATTACATTACTCACATTTAAAGCGATTGATGCATTACGATAATACAAACAACCGTATCACTTTCGATAAGACTAATAGTGCCGATGGTGGGAGCTTGAAAGGATAGCCATAGCAACTTACATGGTTTTAGTCTCTTCAAATATTTCTTGGGATAGGCTATGAAGTTTTATAAGTGTGTTCTATAAATTCATTTAGGATGAAATCCAAGTTAGAGTGAATATTTCTTTTCATTGCGTGTATAGCGTGCGGAATGCCACGGATCGTCTTAATGGATGGTATAAAACGGAGGTCATCATCCAGGATAATATTATTACACGCAGGGAAAAACAGTACGTAACCCTTTTTCCATGACTGTGATAGTTCTTTAAAATTATTATATTTGGGAACATTAATTTTGGTTCCACCAAATTTGGATTAAATCCTGTAAAGAAAATTAACATTATTTTTTAAGCAAGGCCGTATTATGCCCTATTTTTAGGGCACAGTGTTTTACAGAATACGCAGTAGCAGCGCCGAATAGGAGGAGCACTTTAAGAGAATTCAAAACCAAGGTAAAAAGTCAAAAATCATCACAAAACATCATAATTAATAAAAAAATTCGTAGTAAAACGGTAAAAACCATGAAATTTTACTTCCTATTTTCCTTTCCTATACGGAATTTTCAATAACCTTACTCTCTAAAATCATTTCCCTAACTTAATTACTGAACTTCGGTATGAAAATTTTCATTAGGAGCAATAAATCGGGTACCGGTGTTTATAAAATAACACCGAATATACCGGTATATCGACTTGAAAAAATATGCCGGTATATATCGATATATCGGAAAAAGTATACCGGATATACCGGTATATTGGTATATACCGCCCAACCCGAGTAGCTACCTCTCGGCGCAGAGTGCTGGAAAATCAAATTAGGTTACATTTTAAGCAATCAATGTAATTTTATCCCCGATAGATCAGGAAAATCATTTCCTAAATATCGTCACTGAAATGAAAGGTGCTACCAAAACGTCCTTTGAAGTAAAAATGGAACTACACCGAAACTAATCCGATGAGTTTTAATTAGGAAAATTTCGCTGTTGTTTCATCAATCATGGCTAACTATACGATGAAACGTATAGGTAAAATGTCTCTTCGTGGATTCAATTGACCGGTATATCTTAAACTAGTTAGAAGAAAGTGGATATGCATTTTTTTAAAGATTATTATTAATGGGTTAAGGAATATTCTGCATATTTTTAAGCCAAGCATTCTGTGGAAATTTAGTTACTATAATTTTTTACTTACCCGTTAGGTTTGTGACCCCAAGAAATTGGAGTTAGCTCGATATCTCACTTGGCTCACCCTGAAGTTTTCCAGCACAATGCACAAATGTACGTATATACGTTAGATATTTTGTTTTGAAACCAATCTTTTAGGGAGCTCATTTCTTGAATAAAATTACGGTGGATATATCTGCAGATCAGCAAAACTTCTGAAGACTTGAGTTTGGTTCAGCGTCTAGCGAAAGTAGACGAGTTGAGGCCATAGAGCTGACAGGGAATAATTAGGGGAATAGGGCAGGGTAAGGCAAATCAAAAAAATTGTGAAAGGTGGTCGGAGAGCGAAGTAATATTATTTTTTTTTACAATGAGTCATCCCGAAACGTGATTTTCAATGCCCAATCAAAACTTAATTTGAACTCTGCTTTTCAAATGTGAAAATTATGCCGTCAGTCACCAGAAAAATTATTCAGCATAATTTATTAAAATAATGTGTTTATTTTTTTCATTTTCTCTTCATTGGAGTTGATGTTTTAATAATGAGTTCAGAATTATGGTTCATCATATTCTGGTTATAATTAGACAACTGCCAGATGTAGAATGTCTATTTGTAATCCTTTTGGACTTCTTTTTATATCTAAATGCACATGTCTTATTTAAAGTGCCAGTGCAGTAAGGAGGGGCTCTGGATATTTTATTCATATTCGTGCACAGCTATCGAGATTTGAAATTTTGGCGTCATAAGTTCCCCGAAGCCATTCTTTACGTCTGTATTCAACGCGATGGCATCAAGGAATACATTTATTTTGACAGACGCAACTGACCCCATTTTGAAGGGTCATTAATCCACGTAAAACTCCAGTAGTATGCAATATATTTGCCTTCAAATGGGAGACATAAATGTTTCATGGGACCGTATTCTCTGCTTCCTATATTCTCCATTTTATTCTTCTGTTGAACAAACATCTATGAAGGTTAAAAAATCCCTGTCTGTTCCTTTTTTTAGTAAGTCTGGTTGCTTTTAACGCCAATTTTGTATTATATTTTATGAAAATGTTCACTGATAAAAGAAACTCAATTTTTAAACTAAGAATCAAGAGGCTAAAGGATTCTATAATTTAGAGAATTTTAGGAGGATTTAACTGGAATCAAGGGACTGGTGCAGTTGCGTTTTTTATCATTCCAACAATGTCCTTACGATTGCAACTCTCTATAACTCATCATGGAGACCCATTTATGTCTGAGATCGGTTAACTGCAACCCCTCTTCTATATCTTTATCTTTTTTTAAATATCTTTGTGCACTGATATCTCCTCTGTTTCTTCCCCCATTTTATGTAGCTAACGTATTTACCCATCATCCCTCGTGAGACCTTACTCTCTATTTTCCCTTCTTTCATCATCTTAGTGAGTTCATTTTGTCTCTAAGTGTGGCCAAAACATCAGGATCTTCACTCCATTTGGGTGCACCATATGGTTTTTTTGTTTTTTTCTTCTAAGTACTACCTTGTTCTGATTTTATCCATCCGTATGACCTTAACCACCCGCCTCCATCACCAGGTTTCGAAAGCGTCAGATCTATTTTGACCCGTTTCTCCTATTGTCAATGCCTATGATCCGTAAAGTGACAAACTGCAAATGAATCTTTTGGCGTTTGGGTTTTTAATTCATACTCTCTATTTATGCATATGCTAAGTTTTACTTTCCATGGACTAACAAAGAATAATCACCACTGAAATAGACTTTAAGGACCGTTTGGTATGAAAATGACTGAATGCATTCATCAGGGATGTTTGAACGAGGGTTATACACTCATGGACCGTGGAGGGAGCATCGTGGGAAGGTAGATTTTATAAATTATGTCCTAGCGGGAGAAATAAATTATTTCAACCTTCGTCATACCCGACCCAAGTAATGGAACACCTAGGAAGCCATTAGAGGAGTCAAAGGGCATACTAAACCCCAGACGTACGCTAATGGAGCCGACCATTTCCACTCAGCTCTTTCCTCGTTCCTCTCATCAAAGATTGTAACGGCAGACTGGGATAGTCATGGTGTCCTAGATTGCTAGTTGCTAGGCTGGTTTAACATTAAGTATTTGCGGCAGTTCTATCACTCTAATTTCTGGTAACATATAGTTAACCGTAATTTTTATTGTAATATCTACTGAACTTGTACTGTACTTCAATTTTTAATAGGAAATGGAATATAACACGGTTATTTTCTATCGTGTTACAAATAATTAACTATAACCGCTTAGGGTTGCATGAACTTTGAAAGTAAGGGTCCACATTGAACCATGGGCCGATCCATGATTCACTTGCATTCATGACAAAAAGCTTTAGGAAGATCTTTGTATCTTTTACTTGATTAACACGCTTGTTATCCATATGGCATAGGGCAAAGATATAACGTATCTGCGGTTAGTGATAACAAGTGCTCAAGCAAATAAAGACCGCTGAAAAGGTTCAAAGGAGGGCGGCAAGATTCGTGAGGGGAAATTTTAACAGAGAAGCCAGTGTAAGTGAAGTGGTCGCTAAATTAGGATGGGAATCCGTAAGAGAGAGAAGGAATATATGGCGGGTTAAGGCTATATATAAAACGTATGTTGGAGAAACTGCCCGGGTGGATATCTCCGGGAGGATAAGGTATCCGGCTTACATCTCTAGAAAGGACCACGAATACAAAATCGAGCCTCTCGAACAGAGGACAAACTGGGGAAAGTTGTCCTTTTGTAACAGAGGGGTGGAAGCACGGAATGGCCTGGCTGAAAATGTCTTAAGTCCATTCTCTAATAATGTAAAGTGCTTTAAGAAACGACTGAAATTAGAGTACACTCTTTTACTGTTTGTAAAAGTATTTTCGTATTTTTAACATGGATATGTTTTATTGTAAAACCTTTTTATCAAGTTATCACCTGGCCACATGGTCAACTTGCAACTGATATTTCAAAATAATAATTTATTATTATTATTATGACACAAAAAAATAATCAGACATGACTTTTACGATAAAATCTATCCTTCGATGCGAAGGTAAGGAGTTATGTGGTCATTTTGTTTTGCTCAGTAATTGTAAAGAGTGTTTTCACCCTCTTTACATTCCACACTATGAGTCTTGCAAATACTGCATTAAATTTATATTGCATTCGATAAACTTGTGTTTAGCTAATCCGTAACGTCACATAATATATCAACGGAAGTATTAACATTGTCTGAATTAATATTAAATATAATTCACCTCTTGACAATAATAATACTTCTATTTTCCAGTCTTTGAAAGAATCATGATTTAATTCGGTTTCGGATAAAAATATGAACCCTTCTTACTGCTACATATTCAAAAACTTACGTGGCATTGTTGTGTTAATTATCACAAAACTATGGTAGCTAGTGTTTATTCACCCTTGTTGAGAAAATTATTTTCTGTTCGGAGATTACCGTGCACAATGTTCATTTAACGGAAGATGACATGCGAGCGACTGAAGCGTTTGACTGAGGTAAACTGAGAAGTGCTTTTATTCCTTCTTTGTAGTTATTTGCGTCTCAAGTTGGAAGCGCGTGAATAAAATAGTCGTAACAGCGACTAATTACAAATCGGTTTACGTTAAATTTATTGGTAAATTATTGATGTTTCTCTGTTATTAGTGCCTATTTTCTGCTCCGATAAATTTTGCTTAACTGGAGGTAATGACAGTGTTACCTGAAATTAAAAAAATAAGATTCTCTCACACATTTAACGAAAAAATCAAAAATTTATCTTTCTGAAGAAGTCTATGATCTCACAACCTGTCGTATCACAAGTCAAAAACGTTATCATCTCCCTAAGGATGTATATTATTTAGGAACGTTGCCATGCGTAAATTTATAGTCATCAGGTCAAATTGTTACGAAGTATTTCCTTCGATTTCCTGTCTTATTGTCGCGTAGATGACACGCTAAAACTGCCATCTATGAGTGAGGGTACGTTTTCTCCATTTTTATTTACGCTATACATTCCGCTAACATGCAGACGGGTAGGGACCTTAGATTAATGAAAAGAGTAGATTATGTCTGGACGAACGAAAGTGATGCCTAATTTTTTGCGAAAAATAATCCACCTCATTTGACTATTGCGCGCAAGTTGTCCAGAAATTTTATGAATTATGCAGAGCTTTTTGAAAATTATTTCCAATTTACATTTTAAAATATAAATCTTCTGTGACTATTCTGTAAATGATACCAATGGTTTCGGTGTAGGTAAACAACACAATTGATCCATTAAAGATGGAAAATTGCGCATTTTAATGGCTTAAATATTCCCCTGTGCAATCGCACTGTATGGCTCCATTCAGTATTCTCTTTATTACTCTTTTGTCGGGGCGCTTGATAGATGGGATATACCCTCCCGTAATTTTGCACACTTCACGAATTATGCGAGAGGTTAAATAGCCCTTTACGGCTCTAACAGCAAGAATACCGGCTCTATTCAAAGGTGAGTGTTTTGGTGGAGCCGTAGAGAGAAAATGGTAATTTCTGGTAAATGGTAATGGTGGGTATTCTCTAGGAACGGCTCTCATAGGAGCGGTCATCGCTGGGGTGAAAGGCAAAAGGATCGATTCTTTCCGAGGAATCGTCTTCCTTTTCGTTTTATCAAGGGGAATTTAATGATCAAGGGCCTATGAATGTCGCCGGGGAATGTTCATTTCAGTATAGAGTTGAACATCCTCTGAAACCCCTTTCACGGGAATACTTTTTTTCGTTTGCGATTGATGAGTAAATATCATGGGTAGAAGTGGAACATAGAAAGCAGCACTTGCAAACGTATGCGCAATTCTCGGACCATCAATTAATTCGAGATGATATTTAAATCTAACCCTAGCAATCGTATGAGTTGAAACCCCAAGGAGTTTAATTCATAATTTAATGATCCAAATTCACAGAGTTTGTTGCGAGGTGAAAAAATAGCCTATATCTATAAAATCTAAAATATATATCTGAACTCATGGCCTAACTTTCAATGTCCTTTATTTAATAAAATATTTCTCCTTTAGTTTATGTTATTTATGACCAGAGATTTCATCTGGTGGAATCACCCATGGTGTTTGACAGAACCTTTATTATTCACATTTGGGGCTATTGGTACTTGATATGAGAACATTGACTTGAATATAAGGAAGGAATACTTTTGGAAAGAGTAGGTAGTTATTTGCTTATTATAGGGTTCGGATTGAATGGATCATATTCAATGCGTTCTGAATAAGGAAATGCTGTAACCTTCCTGTAATTTCTGCAATGGCTTTGAAAGTTAGAGTAATTTCTTTGTGCTTGAAGTAAAAATCGAATTGGAGCATTGGAAGATTGTGTAACTTCTGCAAGGAACCCGAGTTTGTTTTATAATATTGTTATTCTTACACTGGTTTTTAATCTTCCGTTATGAGGCGGTCAATAAAATTGAGGTGATTTAAACAACCTACCCATAATGCATTTCATCGATTCAGCTGGTGAAAGATGGCTTAGTGTTGTAACAGGTTGGCATTCCTCACCAGCTCTTTGGAAATCTGGGTTCTAATCCCGACCGAGTCGAATGGTTTTTTCATGGCGGATTTCAGTCCTTTGGTGTTTATCTTTGCACCCGTGATCGTGATTGGGCACCAAGTCATTTATAGTACATTTCGGAGTGATATTGGAATTACGTTGTGTAAACGAGGGAGAGGTACTGGGTACGAGAAGAATAGCAATTCGTTGAATAATGTTTGTGAAAAGAGCAGACATGGTATTTAATAATTGGATGTCGATATGTCATACGTGAGGAGCGTTATGGGAAACTGCCCGTGGTCGGGAGAATCATAGGCATTACTGTCTATGAACTGACCATTCATTTGGAAGAATATCAGCAATCATGAATATATGAAGACATTGATGTCGATTGAAGAAAAATTGTGTTATAATGCAGAAACTTTGTTTTTATGAATTAACTTTATTTCCTATATCACTGAGAATACATGGGTAACAAAATAAATGCTGGCCTCGCATGAGAATCACTCAGTCATGCCTCCCCCTCTACTGCCACGGTCCATAACTCGGCTTGGAGTGTGCAGCGGCGGCCCTGGCTGCTGCCAGGGGCAGTGAGGAGTGAGCGGACTGCTGAGAGATTGTGGCGGCGGCCGCAGCGGCTGCTTTGGCCGCGTGGTTCCTCTGCTCTGCGGCCTCCCTGACGGCCTCTTTGGCTGCGCTCACGGCGGCGATCTCCCTGGCCGACGCGGCTGCGGAGGCGGCGGCCGCGTACTTTTGCTGCGCCACGGCCAGCTCGATGCGCTTGCGGAGGGCCGCCAGCTCGAGGGCCGCAGTGGCGTGGGCGGGGGAGATGGGCGCGAGGGTTCTGGGGGCCCAGGGGCCGGCGGCGGCGGCTGCGGCTGCAGCAGCCAAGGGGAAGCTGGCGAAGGCGGCGGACTGCGACCAGGGGCCGGCGGAGACGTCGAAGGAGTTCGGCACGGGCAGGGCGGAGAACGGGGGTGGGTGGATGAGCCAGTCGGCCCCGCTGCCCACACCCAGCACGCCTCTCTTGGTCTTTGGCGCCTCGTCGCTCGAAGCGGCCGACGGCGAAACTAGGAGCAGGGCGGCGGCAACGGTACACTGCGGGAAAAATGAAATGAGGATTTAAAATTCAAACTAAAAACTCGGTATAATTTGGAGATTTTACCTGGTATGTTCACCTCTTTAATAGCGAACTGTTTATGCAGGAAAAAATACTACCAAGTAATGTCGCAGTGATAACTAAATCCTTGGTTGTATTCCTGTAAACAGTTATTTTAAAAGTAATAGCTGAAAAACATCGTTGATATCGTATTCTGTTTTGATATCTTCTTCCTTTACGATACTTGCAGCACTAACAATTTGCGTTCATTAAAATTGCAAATATTCTTGAGCATTACATCGTTTACGGTACCAGCTAACGAGGGTTAGATTTCGGGTATTGCAGTTTAATTACGTTTGGGTATGAGCCCATATCTAAATAATTATGTAGTATGCCAAAGTCGTTACTTCATACATGACTCCTCTCTTGACAGTCGTTTGCATTACCATTTAGGAATTATAATGAGCAACTCTCTGTTTTTTCGTGGTTTCTAAAGTTTTAAATTGCGTTTTCTTCCTTGACTTTGGACAAGAATGTTAATTCTAAGTTATTCTAAGTAGTGAAAGAAGAGGAATATATTTTCGTATTAGTTAAAAGCCACTCATGTAGTGTGATAGATTTAAAAAATTAACATGTGAAATAGAATGATTCCAAAGGAAAGCATGCAATTGTTAAGCTAAAAATAAAAGCAACTACTTCTATTTCATAGATAATCTATTAAAGCTACTAAAAAATAATTTTTCAATTCCAAAAGTATACAGAAAATGTAGTAAAATATGGCCTTTGCTAAGGAATTATGTTATACTCCAAACTAATCGTGTTTTTTCTAAATCCTATGAAAACATTTTGTACTTCATAATCCAGCAAGTATGTCGGTTTTCAAGTCTTACGAGGTTCAACTGCTGCTCAATGTCTTACGAGATCCACCGGCTGTACAACGCTATTTTAATTTATCTTTATGTCGAGTTCATTATTCAGGAATATTGTATCTTCTTAAGAACCGGAAAGAGTATTAAAGTACTTTTTTCTTCCACCGATAACGCTACGATTGGTTTAAGTGCTCAAAATTTACATTTATGCTATGAAGGTTCAATATTAAAAATGAATTTTTTTACTCTTAATAAGCACAGGAGAGTTTTATAGGGAACTGGAATCCTTAAATTTCCATTGATGCACAGAATAAATTCTTGCTTAATGCTGATTACATTTGCTATTATTCATTGCAAAGAACTACGAACTGAAAAATAAGGACTTTATCTTATGCTATTCAGCATAATCAGCATCGCTTAAAAATATAAATTAATAACTGCTTATAACGCACCATGAAAGTGCGCCACGACAGCGCCTTTTTGCATCAGCTGAATAGAAGTATGAGTTGAGAGCAGTTGTACGTTTTACAAGTATAGTTTGTAGAAATCTTCATAGAATAAAGAGTTCGATTCTTTCGAGCAAAACGCGTTATTTTCCAGTGGTTTGAGAACGAAGTTTCCAAAGCAATGGAGAAGTAAGTGTTCTTACCAGGAAAGCCTTCATGGTGATGATGCTTGGGAGTCACTCCTTGGTCTGCGAGATCCTGAACCTCTTGTAGATCAGCTGAGCTGAATGTGATGCTGGATGGTCCGTCCCGCGGGATATATATACAAAATTCGGATACGGGGGCATCTTCCGCAAGATCGGCTATGGCGACCCAAAACCCTCTTCCTGAATTTCCGCACCGCGTCTAATTAGTTCGACCTCTCCGCGTGACCCCTTGTCTCTTGCTGCCCCGAGAGCGCTAGATGACCGAACGTCGGCAATTTCGGAGAAGGCGTGTCAATTGCATCCACGATGTCCCAGCGGAGTCGTGAAGATTCTTTCTCTCCCATCGCCGCGGGAATTAATCGACACGTCCCGACAGGGATTTCATCTTGGACGGAGATGGCCGCCCGTTATCCACCGTCACGTACCCTCCTGCTCCTGGGTGGCAGTCATTTGTGCGTTTCACTTCCTCCTTCATCTCCTTAGCTTACTTATTGCTGTTTCGTCATTTTGTTGAAAAAAAAATTGAGTTTCGCTGAACTGAAGAAATCCTATTTATTTGGACTAGCGAGGTTTATCTGTAATTGAAAATGGTAAAGATGTGCGCAGTTGATCATAAAAGTTACTCAAAAACTTGTGGGCTGTTGAGAGAGAAAAAATGAATCTTGAAGGCCACCAAAAAACAATTTCTTCATATTTAATTAAAAGAAAAAGGCAAGAAAATATTTTCAATTATTCTAAAATATTGACTGCTTTGAGAAAGCGTATTTTTTCAAATTTTATCATTTTATAATCAGTAGGTAAATTTGCCTGATTGGTAAGAAGGGAGCTGCATTTTACTCTCCGATGGCGTAACAATTATTATTTATTTTTATTCGTTCTTGGAGATTAATACAATGAAATTCAATGATTTAATAATTTAATTTCTGAGGAAATTTTGTTAGTGTGGTGTTTCTATTGCTCTATAACCCTAATATTGTCATATTTAAATTCTTTACCTTAAAACTTGAATAGAGAAATAAAAAAGTTTATTTATTTATAATATGACATTTTGTCATTTGAAATAAATTTCACCGATTTCAAAGCATTAATATTTACATTGCATTAAATATACTCATCTAATTGAAATGTTTCAATTTGTAACTTATTTTTAACTTAATTTTATATGATACCATCGAAACTGGTAATGACATAAAAATTAAATGGTATCTTCCTTACGAAATCTAATAGTATGCGTAGTCACTTAATGACACTAGCAATGTAATTCGTAAACTACGCACGAAAATATTCTTTCTAATAAAATTTTCGCCAGGAAATTGGTTTTAGACTTGCGTAATGTTCATCTAGAATTGGTAGGATTCCATTACGCTGAGTGGCACCTTTCTGTCGCTTAATTATGCTGCATCATTTTTGTCAATTCTCAGGATACGAGGAAATTCTCGTTTTTCAATGATAAGTTCAACTCACAGAGCGATTCTGAGATGAAATTTTATTTTAATGGCTGTGGGGTGACATAATTATCTTTCAAATGTCATTCGTTCGAGTGCCTGTAATAAAACCTTGAGTCAATTCAACTACACAAGGTTATGAAATATATTACTTTATGAAGAATATGATTCCAAAACTTGGTTGTGTAATAAGTAGGCCACCACATCGTTATCCCACTATTCCAGGTTCGTTAAAGGCTTTTCTTGGCACACTCGGTCAGCTTTAGGTCGCGTCGGCTGACTTCTTCGGTTTCTGATTTCCGAAAGAAAATCCATATTTTGCGGTGGAAAATCGAATACACCTCCAATTTTATTGTTAGTCTGCATCGACGTATTACACTGAAAGGCGCCAGAAAATTTTATGTACCTATCTAGACAGCCTTGTTAGAGATTACTCCATCATTAGGTATATTACATCAGATGTCAATGATAGCATTCATAATTCTTATGTCTTGATATTCGTAAAATTTCAGTTTGTCTCTATCTAAATGTTTAGGTTAAACTTGTCTACGATTTTTCTGTACCATTATTTTGCATCTTGTGCGTGATTACGGGTGAACGGGTGATGTAGAATCCATGCTGTCGTTATTGCTATCCAAAACACAAACGTTCTGCAAGGGTATCTAATACTCATAAGTACTGTCCTCAATATGTACTCCATCAACTAACCCAATCATTGATTTAAAGCACCTAACAAAATCTAAAGAATGACGATCATGTTTTCGCTCTCATTATCGCAAATAGCGATGACACGAGCGATAATGGCATATAGAACCGAAATTGTGCCCCTGAATAGATAATATTTTCTTTTAGGAGGTATGTTAGCATTAGGATAATTCTGATTTAAGTAGAGCGTTAAAGGCATTAATTCACAAAGTAGTGATGAAATTTTATAATTCAAATTACTCATTCATATTCTCCAGCATAAATGTGGTTGCAAGGTGTAAATGTGTCACGAGTGTCTGATTGACACCTAGGACAATTATGTTTTTAAGGATAAAGATAATTACATCAATTTTAAACTATTGCGTGAATTTTGGGGATACCGGGATTAGCCCCGGTATAACCTTTACGGAGTCACCCGCAAGTGCACATACGTGTAAAATTCCACAAAGATAAAATCATTTGCTTTGACCGGGATTCGCGTTAAACTGCAGAGGCGTCCTCCTCCCGTATGAATTATTGGCGCGATATAATGGGATCCGGGTTCTAGTCCAGCACCTCGATTATGTAAATGTGATATCGATGACGGGGGGTGATATTTACCGCGGCTTACGATGGCGGTCGGCGTCATCGAGCGATCATGTAAGTCACCGTCGTCGCACGTATGATATTCATGGGCTGACGTCACGTGCTTAGATCCGAATCGCGTTTCACAACTTTCTTTCTGTGGGTTGGTAGCAATAGAGAATCTGAAGAACCAATGAAAATCGGCGACACACTCTTAAGTAGATAAAATTATAAATATAATACTTTTAATCTTTATTTTTTTGTATTATATTATTATATATAATCTTTTATGAATAACAAGCTTTAACGTGTAGCTGACATGCTCGAAGCAATATTTTCCACTTATTCTATGACTTACTTACGATATGACTTACGATAATATTATGGCAGAGCGGTGAATGCTAACGTGAGTCTTCTACTGTAGTAAAATTTTAGCATTACATTTTTATAGTTATCCAAGTTAATAATGACTGAGATTCCAAGTATTAAATAATGTATGGAGTTTTCTCTTTCCCCGTACCAATGTACTGTGATAGTACTGAACCTTATTCGTTATCGGAGAGTCGTATATCTCATGTCGACATGTGCACATTTGTGACCGACTGTTTGACATGCAAGTACCACAGAGAACTATCATTAAATTTTAATTAACGTTATTCTACTCAGTGATTTTATATTCAACTGGCAGTAATGAGCTAGGAGCTCTCATTCACTGTTGTAAAGATCGTAGTGGCATGACCGCGTAAGATAAATGTAAGCGAGAGATGGGCGTAGAAAAATGCTGATATCGGTCTCAGTTGAAATGATACAGAAACAATTTTACTGCATTTATAATTGTTGAAGATAAGTTATTAAATTAACACCTGAAATTCTGTGGGTAAAGACAAATTTATGAATTATTTTCCTCGAAGAAGAACCCATTTACGTGGTTTTATATTTTTCTCGGGGCGACATTGAACTTGTTCAAGTTGATTTTTACTTAAGTTCACCATTACGATACACGAAAGTGTTGTGCTCTTTTTAATTCAACCCTAGTATACTTGTGCGTACATATGCTTGAAAAATTCTAAGGAAGTGTTCGTCTTCCCTAAAGAAGGAATAAGTGATGGTAAACATTCCTTTGTGCTGGCAAATTGCATTACAGAGTATGAAATTATTCTATTATATATTAATGTTTTCTTGTGACCAGTAGCAATCATATATTATATTCAATCCATTATGGGAAGCAATCCGCAACTGAATGGCAGATAGACGATAGTTCTCACATCTAAATAAAAAAACAATTTTCACACTGAGAATGAACCCATTTCTTTTGAAATAGTATCTAATGTGTCAAGCCGGAGAAGTGCGTGTTTCCCTCTTTTTTCCCCGGTCGTAATGTCATTCAAATTAGCACTCTAAGACATTTTATTATTCTGTATAATTACTTGAGGTCTTTATGAAGGTCTGTCATAAACGGAAAGTTAGTTAATTGGGCATGGACTTTTGTAATTAAAATTTTATTCCATTTATTCGCCCATATCCGATACATTATCACGCTTTTCTCCATCAGTTTCGAGCTTCATACGCTATGAGGGGCAACGAAGTCGCTCTCACCCTTCTCACAGTTACATGATCGCGCCGCAGGTCAAAGGGAATAATTTTTCCTCTGTTGAATTTGCAGTTTATTACGTGAATACGTAATGTAACGTTGATCAATTCCGTCTGAGCAATTTCCAATAGAAGACAAGAAAAGAAAGTTACTTCCGGATTTTTTCCTGGTTATTACCTAACCAAAATTCCTGTGCCACTAGAGATTAATTCTTGTTACAAATACAACATGAAGACTCTTATTTTTGGGTTATTTTCTGTTAAATAAACCATTATATCGTTTTTTAGATTTTTTTTGTTTTATTGTTAGTAGGTGAAGTAAAAACATCTAAGGAGATATGTTTTGTGAATATTTTCCCACAATAAATAAGGATAATGCTTCCCTTGTGCCATAGAATTACTGAACCATGCTTGATATTAATTATATCATCTGTCAAATTCATGTACAAAACTTGAATTCAACCTTATATCATAAACGTTATTATATTGGTAATCAGGTCGCATCGATTAAGGTATTGCTACTCTGCGCTGGTGCACAATACCTTTAGCTTTTTTTGTATGTAAAATAATGATTATTTTTCTGAGCTATTCCTGGTCACATAATTTGTAATGAAATATACAATAATCTGCCATGAAACAGTAGTGTTTGCACCTAATAAGCCCTGTGGGTCGTGGAGGCGCGTGCGCGTTTCATTATTCGTGCTACATACAAATGTAAAATTAAAATATTTCACAAAAATCTTACGATTTATCTAGAATACAGCTATCAAACAAAATAAAAATCGTTTCATATGTTGTTGTGTTCTCGTCTGTGAAAACACCGCTGAACATCTTATTACTCCTTGAGATAAGAACAAGGTAAGTGGGTATGTGGTCTTTCCGTACTTCGAGCCCGAGATTGCGACCCCGATGGCCCGCTTACCTTAACCTTCTCCACCCCCAAAATTCCAGCCTATGTGCAGGAGACGGTAATGATGGGACGAGAGCCAAGATTCGCTTTCCCACCCCAACCCGCACTTGCCTCACGCTTACCCATCCCTCATCTACCATCCTACGGAGACTGGAATACTCTGGCGTGTCGTTTCCAGGAATGCGGAGTGCGAGATCAAGATTGACCAAAAGCAGTGCTTCCACCTTGCCGAAATCTCATCTTCTCCCCCATTTGGTCACTGGCTTCCCCACGGAGTGGGTGACGTTGAGCAATTGTTCCGGGACCGTGTGCTATTTTTAATGGTCCTCGCTCCCGCTTTCATGTATTTCCCCCTTACGCATCGTGAGAGTGGCATTTTTTAAGTTTTAATTTGACGTAGTTTCGTCAATGCTGCCTGGCTCCTCTGCGAAGTCGGGGTCGTGTGATGTTTTGGAGAAATCTATTGTTCCCAGTGCCTTAGATCCAGTTGATTACGACGGAGATCTTTGAGCGGAGCGGACGGTTTGCGGAGCGGAGCGGGAAAGCGGCGCATTAATTATTAATTTCGTCACAGTAAAATTTTATATGGCTTGAATAAGTATTTTTACATACACTGTTAACTTTAAACACAATCTACTATTAACTTTTTTACTTTTATTTATTTTTTGCATTTATAAACATTCCCTTTCTTCCTTGACAGTTGCTCTTTCTACTTTATGCGAGGAACATTTCACCCTTTCTTCCTGGTGTTACCGGAAATGGAATTTGGTGAGTACGATCTTTCATTTTCTTTTCTGTGCACTGATTGAAAAATATTTTCATACTTAGCGTGCATCAATCTAGTAAGGCGTCTTATATAATATAAATCACAAAGAGTATTAGAAAATAGACTTGAAAATGTTTAATGTAGTTAATGTCGATAAAAAAGGAAATGAGTGTTTGCCTGGAAAATTCCCTGGGAAAAGGAAAAAACTAATGGTCGTTAAAATACTCATAGAAAAATATGTGTAAAACTCGGAAATGCAGATGATTTACGTAATGCCAAAAAATGCTGAAGTTGGATTTTGCTGAGTGCTCGTCAAATTCTTTGAATCGAGATGATAATCTTTGCTGCGAGGAGTCATTACGCCACTTTGACACATGTCGCTTCCGTGAAGCTTAAACTACAAATTTTTACCTATTTGTGTTTATTTATTTCTCTTATCTAAATGACATAACATTTTAATGCTAGCTCTTTCCTCAAGTGTCGAACAAGTTCTACCAGGTAAACAATTTGGATTATTAAATGTCTCCAACTTATTTTAATTTCTACCGTATTCGAAGCTTTATTTTCTTCAGGTAATATCTTAATTTACTTATTTTCTCTAAATTTTATTGTAATTTTTAAGGGTTTTGACTAAAATTTGTAAAAATCATAGAGATAAGATAAAATTTATTGTAACTATGATTTGTGATCGAAGAATAAACGATTACGCTTGGTGATTAATTTATAAATTTGAATGCCTAGTTTTTTTTGGAATGACGAGGTAGAAGTATGTATTCACCATAATTTGTTTCTAGAACACCGGCGGTGGCTTAACTATTTCAGGAAATTCTAATTAGTGCGATATGTTTTTTGATTTCTCCGTGAATTATATACCGGTTACTCAAACTCGTGCCTGAGGTGTATTTAAAGCTCGTGACCACCGCGTTATATACTTGAGAATATCTCCGTCTGGATAATGTCTAAGACTGCTGTGAATAATTATGTAAATGCCTTCCATTCATATTTCATCTAAATACAAAGGCATTTACGACACGGTACTCCGTACCACCTTTATGCTCTTCAAGTTGTTCATTAACCCGGCTTAAATCATTTTAGGAGACTTGCTCCCAACAAAACTGAACGAGTTGCTGTGTTTTATGAGCCTTCAAACAGGGAAGTGCATTCAGTTTTGGCACGTTTGTGATTTATGACGAGAAAGATGAGATTCTTTCAGAAAATAGCATGTTCCATCTTCAAAGCAGTTACAATTATAGTCATCCGACATGGGTATTGTATTCATTGAAGATGTCAATACATCGTGTGAGTCGGAGTCTCAAAGGAGTTCTTTGGGTAACATTAACTAAATGATAGTATAGATACTGATCATGCCGTGAACGTGAAAAAGCATAATTAGTCTATTCATCTTTTCATCCGTCTCATCTATTGAGAAAATGGTTTTAAGCTAGGGCTAATTGGAGTTCATCTCATAATTTTTTCCCGTCAGACAACGTTAACTTTTCACCCGAAAGTACTTTGCAAGGGAGAGAATAAAAGCGGGAACAGTCAATCAGCAAAAATCCTTTCTTGGGAAAAGAAAAATATATATCAGAATTTCAATCATTCTCAAAATATAGTCTGCCTTATCGGGTTAATTGTTAGATTATTTTGAGTTATTTATTTTTAGTTTCAATTTCCAAAACAACAAAAATATTTATTTCACAAAATTTCATTTTTCCAGTATAAAGTTCTTAAAATTGTTTTTTAGTTGATGGGTGGTGGTTGGATTATCAATATTTTTTTCAGTTTATTTTTTACATTTCTTTGCATTACTTTCCCTTTATTTCAGGATCTTCTGTTTTGAATCAGTAGAACAAAAACCCAGCCCTTTTCCAAGTTCCAGGAACGAACCCCTTAGGCAGAATGCAGTACATTTGAAACGCACATTGCGATTCAGTAAGGTTTTAATAATCCAATATTTTCGTGACAGGATGGTTTCAATCTCTAAGGTAATGTTTATGATGGGACAAATCTTGTTCCACATTTTTGGATAGTTTTCGAGAAGGGTGAATTAAATTATCATACTTATGGTAGCTTTTTATTTTGTTTTCCTTGAATATGTATATCTGATTTTTTAAACTGAAGTTGCCCAAGAAAAATGAAGTTCATTGCCATGTGACTGCTAATCATGATGTGTGCAGACCCTAAATAAGTACAACAGAATCATCAAGTAAATGAGCATAGCTTCTTAAACGGCATCCTACTTTATTTTAATAAAGCTGCTCGCATATTTTTTCCTTCCTCCATATTCATTGGCTTGGAGATTTTCAAAGTTAATGCGAGAAGAATTTAAAATGAAATAAAGTAATGTGCATACCCTAATATCAAAATGTTAACCAACTTGCATTATTCCCATGTTCATACAGTATTATTATTTTCCTTCTCTATAATAATTTTTTCGCCCTGGACTTTCAATATGGAGTGGATAGCGTTTTAGCGTTATAATGGCGTACTAGTTTTCATACATCTTTCTGCAATGTTAACTTTTATTGTATCTGTTTTGTGTTTGTCCACTCGGTACATAAATTTAGCCTCCTCAGAAATGTATCTTTATTAAATTAGAAATAAATAGAAAAAAAAACAATATTTCCTTGGCAATCGGAGAGATTACCATCTCTTTGAATCTGGCATTGGACATTGAATTCCATATTTGTGATTTCTAATTCTTGAAATCAGTTTTTATGCTTGACGCTATGTTTTGCTCACTTCAGTTTATAATTTTTCCCGAAGAAGATTATTTTAAAGTATTTATATTCGTTTTATTTCCCTTTCCGGCTGATTACGGCGAGAAAATATGTTCAGAAAAAATTCAGTTCATTGACCAGTCATCTAATGGAGTTGCGTTTTGAATACCTACCAGACCTGTTTCCTGCCCAAGGAGGAAATGGTTTCTGCTGCTTTGCTCTATTTTCTTAATTGAAGTGGCTGATGTAGATTGATTGTCTCTTCATTTTCAAAAAGCGGTGAATGTTCTTCAAATGAATTTTAGAACTGAAAATACGATACGTAATTATTGACGATGACAAAAATAAGGGGACCCCACGTGATCACGTTCATTGGATCGGATTAGAGTTTAAATGTTCGCAAACCTATCGAAATGTGAACGTCGTTGGTTTCTTAGCTGGAGGATAGCACAGTTTTCCTTGGAGAAACTCAAATACTGTATGGGGTTGGTAGATTAGAATGTAGTACATAAAGATTTATTAAAAAAGTAAAATGTGGATGTGGTGACAATTAATTTTAACCATTTTCTATGTGGTTATTACATCTGATAATAATAATAGTTCTCTTGCCGAAGATGTTTCCTAATTGCTCTTTTGCTTTCATTATTGGTTAAAGCTAAATACATTTTATTAGGTTGCCTTTTAATGTTAAATATATTTTACTTTCCTATCTTTACTGATTTCAAAACGAAATTTCATAACCGAGATATTGCAAAAACACAGTTTTGCTTCTTTCTTAAGCCTTAACTTCCGCCTTTGATACTAATAAAGTTAATTAATGAAAAATAGCCAAATTTTACCTTTAAACGTACTCTAGGCTTTAGTAGTTTCTGGTGCGTGTGTGGTTACCTTAGGATAACTATATATTTTTCCCTTTCGCCTTTTTAGTAGACTATATGATAGTGTTATATCTCCTTTTTACTTCTTTTATCTATCATATTATCACGTTTTAATTAGTAATTATGGTTGCTAAAACACGAAAAAATAATCGCTTTACTAAAAGAACATCATATTAGAATCAAAATGGGAAGAAATCAAGCCAGATGCCAATTTTGCCTATAGCAAAACATGCATTATGACATAACAAGTAGAAAAACTGAGCAAATATCTTGTTTCATCAAATACCATTGTATATCATTATCGAGGACTTTTAAGATCCAAATGAATATTAAGAATATTAAAAAAATATCTTTCCTTTCTTAAGGCACTCAACTTATTTCAAGGTGGAAGCAAATTAAAATTTTAACGAGACAGGGAATGTTACGTTGACTTCAACTTAAAGAATACTAAAATGTTAGAGTTGAGAAATTTATTAGTTTTACATTGTGTGCTGTCTTACCTTGAATATATCTTACCTGTGCCTTGATCTATGCTACTGGAATGAACAAACCTTTCCTTGGAGTTTCCTTACAAAATTCCCGGAGTCGTTCGCTAAATGATTCCTTGTCTTATAATTCTGCACGAGTTATATGTGCCCCTGGCGTTTATACCTTCAAAGACCACTAAGAGTGTAGATTGAAAACTACTCAACGAGAAAGAGCTATGAAACCCTAGCGTAGCTGTACAAATTATGAATTTTGAATGCAAAGTGTCCTTAAATCTATTGTGAGAATAGAGTTCAGTGTATTATTTATCGCAGTAAAATAGACTGTTGCCTCAACCCTATCGGTTTATACACCATCCAAAGAAATCTACGGCCGTGAATTTGAGAGAAACCCATATGCTAATTTCAGTTTGCAACCATAAGAGACATTATCTCTGTACGACTTTTATTTTTATAAATTGGAACTCAATAACTGAAGTTCTTAACTCTTATCCAAAGTGAAGTCGTAATGCGGGTGGAGAAAATAACAACAGAAGGAAGAGAAAATATTTCAATTTAATAAAGGAAAGTTATCATAGATTTCAATGCCATCAATGGCTTTACTGAAACATAACATGTATCCATGAAATGACTATACTGGCAAAAAGTCTTTAGAAAGTTACTCTGTTGATGACCGGGTAAGCTAGTAATGCTTGGTATACCATTTCACGCAAGACCAATCCTTTCCTTTGATTACAGTCTATTCACCTCTCAGTGCATTTTTTATTAGAACTGGATAAATGAAAGAATTTATGCCTTTTTAATCACATTTGAACGTCTACTGAGGCATATTTTGTTATAAAATTGGCAATAGCTATAAATTCATGGTTTACCTGGGTATTTATTCGTTTCAAGTAATGAAGCCGATTAATGTTAACTAGTGAAGCTGCATGATGGGTGATGATTCAAATTATTTCACTGGGAAAAATTGTGATTGGTGCAGTTTTTCCTGATTCACCTACATAAAATTTCAAAATATAATACGTATTTATTTAAATAGAAAATGGATATATAGTAGTGATAGTGGCGAGACAATGAAACCCTGATTGTGAAGCTGATGAGAAAATGCTAGATTAATGGATTATCAACGCGAAATTCCCAAAATATTGCTGTGTTCTCCTGAGGAACCAAACCTGAAGATATGCTACGAGTCGTAAAACAAAATCCTCTAATGCGACAACCAACGGTAGCTCATAGCAAATGAATTTAACACCCGAAAGAAAACCGTTGTTTTATCCATATTTGTTTTCTCTGCAAAGGATGGGATAGTTTTTTATATTAATACACAGATATCATATTTTGATACAAAATATATAAAATATATTAATATTAGCAACAATATGTATCTCGAACACACACTCATATGATAATGGAGTTGTTGAAGTGAAACGTGAGAATGAAGCAATGACACCAGAGCAAGCTGATGGGGGAGATGCTCCCTTCGTTTTCAATTGAGTCGAGTGGAAAGTCAGGGGATCATTCACCAGAAAGCTGCTCTCCTTCCCTTATCCCTCCCTCCCCACTCCCTCCTCCGTGGGGAAGCTTTCGTTCTCGTTCTCCGGCCTGGGAGAAAAATGAAAGTTCCCTTGGGACAGCGGGAATCTCTCTCTCTCTCTGCCGTCTTATGAGGACGTGTAACTTCCTTTCCTGTAAACCGCCGCCCCCGCTTGCCCGCTGCTAGCTGGCCCCGCCCTCTTCGCCTCCACCGCAGCCACCTTCCCGGAAGAGAACGGGCTGGCAACACCGTAGATGACCTGACCTCCCTCCGGCAAGGCCTGGAGGGCAATCCTCTGAGGAGCCTCTGGGTACACGAATGGCTGAGGGAAGATAGGTCTCGAAGGCTTAAATGGCTCAGAGGAGGACAACTGCTGCTTGGGAACAGCGACGTAACGTTGTACGGACGGTTGCCTCTGGGATAACTTCTGAGGTGGTTGAAATTGCACCGCTTTCTGTGGCTCCTGGAGAGCCTGAGCCTGAGCAGCGTGCTGAGGATATTGCTGCTGGAAGAGCAGTTGGAGTTGCTCTGGAGAGATTTGTGGTACGTATTGAGGCTGCTGGGCTAACTGTTGGGACAGCTGTTGCTGGATATATTGTTGGGGAATTGCCTGCTGTGCGGTGGGCTGAGCATATTGTGGCGCCTGTGCAGCCTGTGGGGCAATCTGTTGGAGGTACCTGGGAATTTGGAAGAATTGCTGTTGAGGGGAATACTGAGGGGCTGGCTGGGAAACTGGTCCTGTGTACGCCCTGGGGTGCTGTTGAGGCTGGAGCTGGGCCTGAGCGACGGCCTGCGCATTCTGTTGATGCTGCGGCTGGATGGAGTACTGCTGAGCGTGAGCTAACAGTTGCTGTTGGAGTTGCTGTTGCAACTGCTGCTGGAGATGCGCTTGTGGAACGTTGGCTTTTTGCAGGAAGGGCTGGGCCGGGATCTGCTGGAATTGTATCTGCTGAGCTGGCTGGGCTGGAATCTTGATTGTAGCCCCAGCCTGCTGCGCAGGGAAAGCTTGTCCAGCTGGCAGTGCATAGGCCGAATGTTGCGCGATTTGGGAAGGTATTCCTTGGGTTCCCTGACCACCTACTCCGATGGTGTACTGAACTGGGATGGCTTGACTTTGAGATGCTCCATAGTGACCGTGGCCGAATGATGCACCGCCGTATTGAGCCTGCTGACCCAGTTGTTGTTGTTGACCTAGGGCCTCCAGGAGAGCAAGCTGCTCACGCTGTCCCAGATAGAATTGGGGCTGTGGAGCTGCTCCTTGAACTTGAGGGTGATAGTTTGGAATGCTCTGAGGTTGAAGGAAGTACTGTTGGGGAAGGAAGCCTCCCTGCTGTTGGAATTCGGGCTGCTTAGCCGCTGCTTGAATCGCTGCATTCTTTGCCTCCTGAGCCTTCCTGTTGTTTTCTTCCTCAATGTCCTCTAGACGTATTTTAGGAACAACCTTGGCGGCGCTGGCATAATGCAGCAGTAGACATGCCAGAAGGGTCCAGGCGTAGGTCCTCGACTGTTTAAGGAATAAAATAATTATCACAATTAGGTAATCAATATTTTCAATTATATCAATTACTTTGAAAAGGGTGAATATGGTGCTTAATTTACGAAACGCCAAAGAAATTTATAAACAATGATTTTATGGCTGCATTCGTGCTCTTTTCGATAATTTTTTGCATTTATTTTTATGAGTTAATTTTGTAAAATTCCCCTCCGAGTCCCCGGCATACATCAGGTTTCATTGCCGCCATAATGGCCGGAAACTCGACTGGCACTTATTATCATTATCTGATATATCGCCTAGGTAACAGAGGTAATTATAATAATACACCTGAGAATAGTGTTATATTCATAAACCTTTTAGTAATAGCGATAGATGTAGTTAATAGGTTAAATAGGTTTCATGCGCCAAAAGCAGAACATTTCTGGAATATACTCTTCAAACTTCACTTCTATATATTGATATCTGGGTCAATCTTATGTGAGATCGCAAGGTTCCTTGTAAAGAAAAATTTGAGAAAATGGACTAAATCCCTTAAAAGATTTTTTTAAATTCGTCTTTGCTAATAATTTAGCAAAAAAGAAGTTTTGGGGGCTCTAAGCATTGGGATCTTTGGAATTTGGGAGCTTTAGATTAGAATGTTCAAGGACGGATGATAACTGCCTTTTAAAAAACTGTTTTGATTGTATCAATGAATGATATTGTCTTTCTATGGGTCCCGAATTTCCGCTCGATATGTACGTAAGGATTTATTTTAGGAAGCTATTTATAATGGGCTGGCATAATAAAGAGTTATGAATTAAAAAAAAAGGTTCCTGAAAACGGAATGAGAACTGAAGTATACCAAATTTCGTATAGTATTACTGCCAATTAGTGACAAATCACACGTCATTTTCTTTCTAGTGATGCTTCTATAATAATACATTTAATTAATTATGCATAAAAAACGATTTTTCTCATTTTTATCTTGATCATATGTTAAATGATGCTTTAACCACTCCCCTAGATGACCTTTATATTTTAATACATATTATTCTATGCTAAGAAATTTGCCTGAGCTAAATATTTTTTAACTACTGATTTCCCCATTCTGGAAAACCACATAAAACATTTCTCTCTATTTTCCCGCTGCTGCATCTTCAAAGAAAACTAATTTTTCTTGGAAAAATACCCATATTTGAGTAAGAAATCAAGATTTACTGAAGTATTGTGCGCATTTCCTGGAACTTTAGATTATATTTACTCAAATGAGCAATGAGTCGTAGGAGACCGCATCTGCTTTCTGCTATCACCCTGATGTTATTTTCTCCAAATTACTCACATCTTCATGTGAAACTATTAAGAAATTAGGGCAAAATTTGACCAAATCAATTATACCTGAAATGCGCCCTATCAATCAATAGGAAATACACTAAATGATGACTAATTTTAAAAGGTGCACTCACCTATGCAAGAAATAGCATTGAAATGCGGTCGTTGAGGGCGAAAAATGCAAGAGATGCAATCAAATATTTACGCAATGCTAGCTGACGCCGCGCAACATTTGCGCGTTGACTATTTGATAAATACTATGGCTCGGGTATTAGAATTAACAATAAAATCCACAGTTTCAGGCTCTACTTTGTAGAATCTTTTTATATCCATTTCAATAATGTTTTGTACTTTTCTACACTTTTTATTTTTTAAATCCACAACGCGTTTCACCTGACGATGCCAAAAATTGGTGAAACGTGTTGTCGATTTAAACAATAAAATGTGTAGAATAGTACAAAACTTTATTGAATTGGATATTTGAATTAACATTATCAGCATAATTTGAATTTAAAGCATATAATTGACCATCGTTAAATACGGGATGTTGCAAATACAGTCCAACCTACAAATATTTGATTGTGTAATTTGGCCGAATGTTGTTATGTATCAAGCTTCATGCTACTGTATTTACGCCACTTATATCACACAATAAGCATTAAAAATAAATCAGAAACAAGCATTGTCCACGCATCATATAATAATTGTTCTCCTTACGTACAAATGTATTGGTAAAAGGAATACTCCTACATTCATTAACTCGTTTAAAAATCTTCCAAGATGCGTTTAGCTTATAAATATCCTTAAACATAATTGATGCTGTTAGCAAAATTCTGGTCGGAACATCAGATAATACAAAAGTAAGTAATTAATAACGTTATTCATTCCTCCTTTTAAGTAGATTTCGATGAAAGACTACCTATTGTGTTCGTTACCATGGTGCGACTTCAGGAAAATTTCTATATTGTTTTTTCTTTTATGGTCAGGAGAACCCAAAACCATCACCAACTCAAAAGTTTGTTTATACATTAATTCTTGAGTGATTCATAAAATATGGAGGTGGAAAATCTCTGTCAAGATAGTTAATGGGCTAGATTGGACTAAGGAAGTGGAAATAGGGTAGGTATTTTGAAAAACTGAAAAATCCCTATAACTCCCTTAACATAATATATATTGTATTCCTTTAAATTTAGTGTACTTCCTAGGACTACTACAAATTACGTTTGTTTGAATGATTGTTTTGATAACACCAACCGTTAGCTCAAGGGGGGGGGGGGGAATAGGAGTTTTCAGACAAGAATAAGTCATGACTTCATTAGTAGGTGACATATCAAATTCGATCAAAGTAATTGTATGTCTTCTAAATATAATCTAAAACTTTTGTACGATACAATTTTTGATACGACTAACCCTTACTCCAAGGAGTGAGGAAAATGAGCTGAGTCTTTATTTAAAAAAATCTAAATTTACCTGTGCCTCTAGGCCGGGCTTAAAGGGATTTAAATAAGTTCAATCTACTATGAATGAATTGGTGGAAACAACGACGCAAAACTGCAAAATATCCGATATTTTGAAAAAACTGCAAAATATCCGATATTTTGAACACACTGCAAAATATCCGATATTTTGAAGAAACTGAAAAATATCCTATATTTTTCTGATATTTAGGAATATAAATTTAATATGTGACTGGACAATGCAAAGACATCGTAAGAATAAGTTGGATAAGGGATTAAGCTATTTGATCAATAATATAAGTACATAACTGGTCCCAAATTATGTATTTTAATCATTACTAGACGAAAGCATTGCATTCTGCAAAATGGATAACCTTACATAATTATGGAAAACCGTGTAACATTGTGGGAAAATACGATAGCTTCCAGGGATTGAATCCAAATTGTTATAAAAAAGTAAATAGTTTTACTTGGACCTTCTACGCTGCATAAAAACTTCGCAGTTGAATTTCGCAGCTTCTACTTCGTATATCTTAAATAAAGAGAGGAACGGGCGGACAGTTCGAAAATTATATATGTTTATATATATTATTAATAATTAATTAACCATACATTAACAGATTAATAGATAGATTTCCTGTAGCATATTCCTATTCCGTCTTATTGATAGTTCCCTCTTAGTTTGTTACCAATTCAACATGAGTCACGTTGGAGAAGGGGATGGTGGACGGAGGACCAGTCCCAGTCACTTCCCGCTCACCGCCCTTCCGAATTACGGAGTGAAGTCCCTTTCACTGACGCGTGAAGAGATAATTGGGAAGTAGGGGAAAGTTATACAACGAGGAAGCCATATTTAAGACGCTAATAACAGTGAAAATTGTTTGCTTCGTGAAAGGGAACCGTTTTTCTGAATTTTTTTACCCCTCCTCATGAACTCCATAAAAAGTAACGGTGGTTCTGAATCAAAATATTATTTTTTTGCTACTGATTTTACCACTTGCATTACGTAATGAAATTAGCATGAATCTTTGACGAATTTCTATTTTTCTTTTCTCCTTATTGCATAAGCTAAATTAAGTGTTAACTTTAATAGCCATTCCATAGTTTCTTCATATCACGAGGTAACAGGTTATTATTACCCCTGGCTATCTTCTGAGAAATTCGCGAATATCACGAATCCCTTTCATTTCAGTATTGTGGAATATGTATTAATACGTGAAACATAAAAATAAAGAAACTCATGAACCAATATTATTACTTCAAAGTGAAATCGGCTGCTTGGCAAGAATGCAAAAATGTGTAATTCATGATAATACTGGTGAATGTTTTTCGACGCGTCTGCTCTTGATTCTGTCTTCGTGTAAAACAAATCCAAGAGGAAGTCAATCCTTGCATTCAAAGAAGTACACGATGGTATCCACAAACATGGTCACTGCACTAAACCACTTCGTCCCTGAGTGACGCGACGTGAGCTGAAAAAAAAACTGCCCAACCATCCCTTTCCTGCAAGACCGCCCGCGCCTAGTTGGGAATCAATCAATCACAGGGAGTCCGATAATGTATCGCAGGGGCAGATAGATCACACTCACCGTGTTGGCCATGTTTAACCAGTGTTTGCGCTCTCTGGGTCTTTCCTTCGTCTCGGAGCGTTAAACCATTCGGCGGAGAACACACCTCTTTTTCTTTCGTGCGGAGAGCTTGGATTTCAAGTGGGAATTGGAGCGAGGGGCGTAATAGCTCTCTCCCTTTATATATACCCACCCACCCCTCATGGGAGGAGAGGGGAACTTCGTAGGGAGGGCACGATAGGGCAGGAAAGGGAAAGAGCGAGAGGGAACGAGTACACTCCGTAAGCCTTTTGCCTTAGTCTCCATCCGTCCCCACCTCGCCTCCCTTGACACCCCCTCCATCTCACTCCACACTCCTTCCTATTCCGCTCTCAGGTCGCTCGCTCTCTTTAACCCCTCCCATCCACCCACCTAGCCTTCATCCCAACCTATCCGCTGCATCGCCGTCGCGCAAGGGGAGCAAGCTAACGTAGCTCTCTGAGAGCACGTATCCTGCTGGGTAGACGGAAAAACCCACCCACCCTCGTTGCTAAGAACTTGGGCACTTTAGGGCTCTAAATCGCTCTCCGCTTTCCATTCAAGTTAGGGAGGATTATTTCACTCGTTCCAAAGCGTAATGGCTCCGCCACGGTTATTTTGCTTCTAATTTCGGGGCTTTTACTTTCGTTTTCCACCTACAATAAAAAGCTGTGGCTTTTTCCGGGTTAGGAAGAGATTTTGGTGGCTAAAAGCCAATTAGGCAGTGGTAATTGAAATTCTTGTTTCCAACTGAAATATGGAAGTAACCAAATCGATTTACGCTGTTGGTGATTAAGAAGGCCTCTTCCGTCTTTCTACTATCATCATTAGTCCTGAGAGACGACAAAGTTATCAGTAGTAACTAGTATCATTTTATGATTGATTAAAATTTGCAATTTTAAAGAAATAAATAAAGCTTTAATTACTTCCTATGTGTCGATGTTATTATGACCATATACAGGTGATCGTCCTCCGACTGTATATTATGGAGTAGATAAAAGCTTAGGTTGTTATTAAAGATTTATTTATTTGTGGAAAACTGCAAATCTGTTTTCAATCATAATATTGAAATTCCATTCAATGTCGCCGGAATCTTACGAATTTTTAGCAGCATGTTTTCGATAAATTATGATTTTTTACATTGCCTCTCGTTCAACTAATTATAGCGACCATTTTAGAGGTTTGTACTCGAACACATAAGGCGAAGGTTATACGTGACTTATTCCCCTTTTTTCAAAAAAGGCACAATATGTTCCTTTTAAGGAACGTTTTTGTGTCAGTATTGGAGTAATTATACTCTACATATATAGTATACTATATATATAGCATACTATATACACTAATAATGTCAAAGATTTAATGGTTATACAACTACAAATATAGGGTAAAGGTAATTTTTCTTATCTTTAAATTTTCCCTAAGAAATGAAAATGATTTGAAATTTGTTCTTTATGAGGAGGGTTTGATATTTAAGCATTTGAGTTATACAATGGTCAATTTCTAAACATGCTCCGTCCAAATTGAAGTGAAGGTATTTTTTTCTCACTCCAAAAAATGTCAGAGAAGTGAAACAATATTTTACAATCACAATGTATAATATGTTATAATGCGATGAAATATTCGAATATCGAATCACTCGCTCAACTTTTATTTAAAACGGCTATGTGGGGAAAAGAAATTCCGTTGAGTAATGTTTTTCAATCCGCAAAACGCATTGGTCATCAAAATCAAAATTTTGCAATTTAATGAGACCGTGAGTACTAATTATGCGACGTAATCGGATATTTCCGAAAACATTTCGGGAGAAAATTTCTAGAAATTCCCTTTCGTGGCCATGACTGAGTAACTACGTTCCGAAACAGGACAATCCAAAATAAAAAAGAAAAACGGACCGTAACGCCCACCTGATTCTCACGGAACCCAACGTCCAACTCCACCCCCCAACCAACCGCTCTCCTGACACACCGTTCTCTCTTTAGCTCACAGAAAACGTTTTTCGCGCAAATTTTCGTGCTCTATCGCTCGTAAAATCCCTGCAACACGGCCACAATTATCCTTTACCTTTCTTCCTCTAAATCAACGTATATCGCGTAGTCCACCACACTCTGAACACGAATCCCCAGGCCAAAATGTTTCGCAATTTTTGTCCTTCCTACCTTATGTCTGGCTTGCAAAAATAATAATGCGAAATTGATATTACCGCACCAAGAGTTATTTTAAAATCACTGTGACTGGACATTCTCATTCATCCCCTTTGCTACGTATCAAGAATTAGTGTATGTTCCTACTGGCTCTGTAGCAATGACCTCTACTGGCTCTGTAGCCTCTGTTCATAGAAAAGTAACTATGAACTCATATAGTTACGGAAACTAGTTATAGGATCTCGTGAATAACAGTGAAATTTACTTGAGACCATAATGTATTTTTTTATTGTCCCTTTAGTCAATTATTTGTTGTCCTTGCTTATCATAGACGGAGGAAAGCACAATATAGTGTTTCTAATCACTTAGTGATTTACAAATCGACATGGACGATGTACTCCTACAATTTACCTTTCATTCTTCGAACGCCAGAAGGTGGTGACCAATGTTTGTGTTAGATGAAAGAAGAGACTTTTAAAGTCTCAATCTCGTCACAATAAAGACGTTTATCTATCTATCTGCGCTAATTGTGTCTATGAACGCTTTCATATCGTTGTATTTATTTATTTTCCATAAAATTCTAAAGTTTACTCAGCGTTTATTTTTTCTTCTGAACGGCCTTGAAACCAGAGATGTGAGCCGAAATGGAAATAAATATTTGATTTCAATTAAGCGTGGAACGAACCCGTTTTATTAGCTGAAGTTCGTTTTGAGCCTATCAATTCGTTGGCAAAGAAATTTGTTTCACTCCTGAACAGGAAGGCTAGCAGTGAAGTGAAATTAAATTAAAAAGAAGCGGTACAAGAAGTGTTTATATTCTGTTTCAAAGTAGTAGGTTTGAGGTTTTAGGAATACGGAGAGGCCCGGGAGACATTGAACCAATTTTCGGATCTTAATTCCGTCAAACTTCCTGGATATCTTCTTACCGGCACTTGTATTGACAGCCGGTCCTGAACCCTGTAGTCGAGGCCTTTAAATTTTAAGCGACAACTTAACTGTGAAACTTTATTTTATGAAACAGAAAATTCGTTATAAACTACACAATATTTATTAGTTACCAACCGGTTTTCATGTTCACATATTATCATCAGGGTCAACAATATTTGTTTTCTAAATTATTGTTTAACCCTGGTGATGGTGTGCAAACATCAAAACCGCTCGGTTACCAATGCAAAATGTGTGGGTTATTATTATTATTCGAGTTCTCCTTCATAAATTCAAAATTCGGTAAATTCACCACGCTTACCAACCAGTTCCCACTTTCTGATTCGAATTTAAACCCAAAATATTTCCCTTTGTTTTAATTTACCTCCAATTTGGATGTTTTTACTTAGAATCCATTTCGGTTCGGATACAGCGTAATTCTCCACGTCGTAAAACTCATCGAGAGATACAAATATCTTAGTTACCTTTCATTTAGGGTCACATTCCAGCTTAAAATACGTCTTGAAGTTTCCATCATATTCTGGTTTCTCTTGTCATGTTAACGGTAGAAACATTTACCGTGTATGTATTTCTGCTACTGCGTGATTTAAAATTGGAATGATCATATCAAATAAATTGTATCTGCAAGGAAAAAACAGTATTATCTGTTCCATAAACCTAGCTGATATTTCCCCATAAGTTACGGAAGTGATATTATTGCTTGTGGTTAAATTAGCAGCGTTCTTCACAAAGGGATTTGCTGCTTCTTATCACCAGGGTCCGCGATTGAATTCCGGCAGTGGCAGAGAGATTTCATTGAAACCCCGATCCCTGCTTGTGTGCCATGTGGACAGCACTTACAAAGTAAATATACTTCCGTCCGTCGGATGGTATGTTTAAGTGTTGACCCGATAGGGCATTTCGTCAAGGGAACGCTAATGCCGATGCGGGATATCCCCGCTCCTTCTCCACAGACCAATTCATCCTTACTATTGTCCTGCCCAGATATCCATAATGACACCAGTTACCTCAGTGGTCGGTTTCATACCCAAATAGCCATCCAAAAAATGTAACGAATAGTCGAACCCATGTAGTAATAGTTAATTGAGTTTAATTTAAGAAGAGAGGAATTGACTAGTAAATTTAAGTTGAAGATAAATCCAAGTTGTCAATATAAGGAAAGGAATTTTGACTCCTATGCAAGTGTTTTGGTCATCCAGGTGACCATGAATTGGGAAGGATTATATTTCCTGAACACGCTTATTTTTACGAAATTTTGACTCTCCCTGTCGATGGGTACCTGGATGATTGAGATACCTACATAGAGTCAAAACTCCTTTGCTTCTATTGAACATTTAGATTGATCTTTGTTTTAAATTAATTTTAATTACTACCAAATAATATATGGAAAGAAAAAAGAGAAATATAATTGAATAGGGACCTTTATGTAACCTCGAAGGAAAGACCTGTAGTGACGTTACCATCAAATGAACATACCCATGGATTGAGACACAACAAGCGAAGTATACCAACAATTGATTAGATATTTTTAGCAAAGTATTTTTTATATCCGTACAATCAAACAGCTATTTTTTCATATTTATAAGAAAGTCAGTTTTAACCCTCTTTGCAGACAGCTGGTGGAACACTGAACAATTTTAAGTAAACATACAAGAAGCTTCTCCTAAGCACTGTCATGATAGGCTTGGACTAAGGTATTATTTCCCGTCGTAGGCTGCCGAAGTTCAAAGAACTGCGGATATGGCCTTAACTTTTAACGGAGTCATTCTATACTGAAACAATTGACAGTGGAAGAGGACGTATGAGAATCTTAATTAGTTAAAGAGTACTCTGCGCGATATCAAGTTGTTTGAAATCGAATTCCAATCCAAGCGAATTATTTTTTATTGTTAATTTCACACATATGCCTATGTAAGGCTTGCTATTTGTGGATTTAACTACCACTCCTCAGATAAAGTCATCTCAGTATTACTATATAAACGTAGAAGTGCCTCAATGGGAGCAGCATTAACTTTGTGAATAAAGGAAAGTGGGGTTCGTAACGATTCTTTAAAAAAATTAAAATAAAAAATATAATCCTATTTGCAGGAGGTTTTATCGAGTTGAAATATGCTCCTGCTTAAACAGCTATACCATAACGTAACTTGTAATGAGCGAAGGCATTGTAAATTAGCCTCAGGCTTTGTAATGGACACGTGTTGCGAATAAGATTTTGCGATTTTTAAAACGGTGAACCGGGTAGTTTGGTAAGAAAACATTTTCTTTCTTTCGTTCTGTAGTTTGGCTAGGAAATGAACGTATTTATGTTTCTCACTCAACTCCAACCTTTGCAAACAGAACCAGTCCGAAATATTTTCAGACTTTTATATCCTCGTCCTCTTTCGGACCCATTTGACCTCCACAACGACGTTTGACCCCTCGCTCGCCACCTGCCCTGGAATCCACCGGAACCTGAACTTCCCTCCTCCTTCCGTTTTTCTTCTCTTTACCCCCACCAATCCCCCTTTACCCCGTACCCCATCATCCACCCCGCCGCTTTCACCCATGCAGGGCGCCTTCGCAGACACCGATTTCCTTTTTTTGTCTCCGCGCCTCTGCCGTGGAGGATTCCCGACTATTTTTTTGAGTTTCATCATATTTTTTTCTCACGTAGGTGAAGTGAATTTCCACGATTCCTGACAATATTTTTCTTCCCTAAACCCCCCACACCCTCCCTCCTCCTCGCTTCACAACTCCTCTGGAACGCTCTTCCCTTTTCCACACTCTCCTCCCCCCATAGACCCTCCTCCTTCACCCCTTCCCTCGCCTTCATAATCACAAAGGATAATTTCTCGGGAGACGTTTCGTCAAACCTCACGACTCTCGATTGTTTCTCAACGCGTTCCAAACTCAACCTCCTCCTTCCACTGCTCTCCCAACATCTCTCATACCAACCGCTGTATCTTCGACGCTCTATCTGCTTCTCAGTAACGCTGTGAGTTATTCAGATTTCGCGTATAATTTTTACATTTGCATATAAAAGAGGCGCTATTATCACTTTGCGTCAAATACATCTCATATTGCATCGAATATACATATATACATTTTGTATTGCATCTCATATATTGCCATGGATTTTAGTACTTCAAATCAAATGCTATCGCACATCAGGATACATCTGATTGTATCGCAGTGGTCACATTACATCTCATTGCTTCGCATGTCTCATATTGTATCGCATTCACTATAGCAAAATATCACATTAGAACGCATGGTATTACATTTTGCATAGTATTGAATATCGCATTACATTTAAATTTGGTATTCTTGCCATGAGGTCTACAGGTTATTTGCAGTCATGGATATAGTAGTTTGACCAAAGAAATATTTTTTAATTTAATAAGTACTTATTATTGACACAATATTTTATAGCGATAGGTATTTTATTATAAAATTAAAATGTTTTATGCTCTCCATATTAAACAGCAATTTTAATTGGATACCAATTAGCTTCTATAAACTGTTTTTGCGTCTCACCGTAAAAATTCGAATTCTCGTGATCATCTCCCATCAGTTTCCTTTGTCAGGGTCGATTACATTTTCTATTAACAATGGAACAATTCAATCGCGCATTCCTATTATCAGCATGAAAATGCATGCGTTATTATCAAGAGAAAATAATTTCTTATCGACCACACACGACATAAAATACCGTCAATTAGATATGCTGCACATACTTCGACAATCAATATCGATTCCTATATGATTTATCCGGATGCATGCTATAGTTCTCGTTCTATGCATCGAAACATTGCACTGTCCCAACCGGGTCTCAATCCCTCTCCTTCCTTCCTTTCTCCTCCCCTCACTTCGATCGACCGACCTCACGCTTGTCATTGTTTTTAACCTTTCAGCCGATACGTGTCTTTTTTTGTTACCTCCTGCCATGACTCCTTCCTGCCGCCGACGCGGTTCACCGCATTTCGTTTACTTTTGCGATCACTCCGAATCGCCCCCTCGAGCAATTCCACGCCCTCTCTCGCGGCGAAAGGGTTCCCGCTCACCCGTTTTGAAATCCCGACCCACGGAGACGCCGTTCTTTTCAGGCTTCACGTGCACCCCGTTTTATATGCATCGACAGATGGCCGCTCCCTCGTGGTGCGAAGGCTGATCATTTCTCGAGCTAACTTAATTGCAACGATCTCACGAAGATTGTCCCTGCGTGATTGTTTTTAGTGAAACGAGAAAATTTACCGTGAACAAGCGGCAATTTTAAAAAACGAGGGATTGTTTTATTATTGAAACTCGAATTAGTTTTTGCAGTTCACGAGTAGACTCCATGGGCATTTTATGAAGGGCATTCATCGGCGCTCTCGCCCGTTTGCTTCGGCATTATTTGACCAGGGTAAATATAATCGAATTTTACTACCATTTCTTCCCCTCAAGACTTAATGGTTTATGTTATACATAGAGTTGTTAGTGTCGTTATTTTGTTTAAATTCTGTTTCGTGTTTTTTTCCTTGTACGCCGGGTTTGTTTTTTCAGGAGTGCCGTCAGGACTCGCTAAATAACGCAACAATGCAATTCCGAGGAATTGTTAGATTAGTCAACTATAGTACCGTAACGTGCGACATTTACTCATCTTCTTGTGAAATAAATGGGGATGTCACGCAGATGTTTTCAAAATTTCTCCTCTGACCTCGGTTGCTTTGTTACATTCATCATTGAGGCATTTATTTCGATGAAGAAATAATATAATGCATGACATTAATAAATATTGTTTCGTCATCGGGTATTATGTCTTTTTATGGCATAGCAGTTGGAATAGCTTGTTAAATTAACCGTAAAATTGCATCACGTCATCCGTAAACGAATCAAAATCCTGACCCACGACCTTCAGGCTGGCGAGTGAACGGAGAGTGTGCTAGAGTCATCGATTCACTTTGTTGCTATTTCTTAGCTTTAGCGTTTAGCTCCCAGGTAATCCATTCTAGAAGACTGCAAACATTTCAATGCAAGGAGGTAATGGAAATACCTATTGTGTGACTGTGGATTGATGAAGATTAAATGAACGAATGAAGAAGTCCTACAAGAAAAGATAGAAGAAAAAAGAAATTTAATGGTGATAGGTACTGCAAAAGCGAATGCATGCATTTATTGGATATCATATAACAACAGTCTCTTTTAAAAGCAATAAAGCAGGGAATTGGAATGATCACGAAGCAAGATCAAGGGTGGAATACATGAGGAACTTTAAAAAAGGCGTTAATAAAAAGGTGGTGAAGGAATATGACGTTTCGCTGAAAATAGAATGGAGTGGACGGCTGATAAAAACAAGAATTAGGTGGATTGGACAAAATAAAATAAAAAGAAATGACTTCCACACCTACTTTATACTCAATTTACTACGCTCATGCAGCTTGTTTCGAGCCTAGAGTATTATTTTCATGAGAACTACTGAACGTATTCACATTCAAGCGTCTGTCAGGTGCAATCGTGCATGATGATTTGCATTCAAATTTGGATAAGTTAAACATAAGTGAAATACAGGCAATCCTTTTAACTCTTTCATTTTATTCAGTCATTTTTCAGTCAACCCGAAGATTGTTTTTCCGCAGTGCTCCACTCCGTTCTCTTTTTATTCCACTAAATTCTTTGTCGTGACGTATTTGCACATCTCATCCGAAAAAAGTACATTTTATAATCTTTGAATTGGATTTGGGTTGAATGATGACGATGATAAACTTCTTAGCCACGAATTCATTGACACGATGTATCTCGCGCCTGAAATAAAGCTAATTTTATAATCTTGGGAGTTGAATTTGGGTTGATGGGTGATGATGGAAAACTTAATACGTTCGTTTTCATTCCACCGCTGTAGAAATGCATGCGCACGAACATTCCACCTCGTTTTCAGATAGTGGGTACTTGAGCCATGACTCTCAGCCCGGGAAGGAGCTTTCGACATACCTACGTGCCCACTGCTAGGTGCTAGCTCGTCATCGAATATCGGCGGCGGTTTTCTATTTCCCACCGCGGAAATCTCTCGGTCGTGATGCACTTTTCATAATAACGGGCGCGACGTCCGACGAGAATGTCCCCTTCACCCGGTCACCTTGTCCTCCCCTCTCTCGCCTTGCACTTTCATTTCCTCCCCACACTCCTGAAAAACCCCGCCCCGCCAGCGCTCTTAGCGCCTCTCTATCGTCGTCCTCGGACGGAGTTTAATCACTTCCATCCGTTCGCTTTCCCTTTCCAGTTTTGCGAATTAACCAGAGTAAATGGCAGCAAGGTCTTGAAAACCACTCGCACTGCCCTCCGCCCCCTTTCGTGCTACCCTTTTGATCCTCCCCTCCTCTCGTCCTTAACACGGGCGACTCTCCTCGCCCTTCCTTGCTCTCACTTCAACCCCCTTCCGCGCTCAGGATGCCTGCCTGTCCGTTTCCCTGAACGTCTCCCCCTTGCTAGACGAGTCGACTCGCAGCGTTTGCCGCCCACTTCCTTTCGCCCTCTCAAAGGAGTCACTCACTCCTCCCATGGCACCATCCTCCCCGCTTTCTTCTTCCACCCATTTGCATCGACAGCCAGGTTGTTTCCCGTCTCAAGCATTTGGGGCCTCCCCACCCTTTGGGGTTATTGGGCGGGTTCGAGTGGAAGAATGAGTGTCAATTACGTCGGAGAATATATATATATATATATTATTAATTCATTGAAATTATCCTTTTATAAAAAATAGTTGTTTAGGCACACGCTCAAGACTCAAATCGATATCATTCTCGTTTTTATTAATTGATAAATGATTTGGTTTAAGGTTTTTAAATGTAAATTTGGTTTTGGTTGATGAATTATTAAGGCCTTTTGTTTTATTGTAACCGGTTATATAAGTAAAATTATCCTTCTGAATGAAGAGTGAAATTTAGGCACACGCTAAACATTTTTATCGATATCACGATCGTTTCAATTGATGATTTTGAATTTGGTTGGTTGATGAATTAAGAAATAAGATTCACTTTTACCAGCTAACCAGTAACTTTGCAGACATTTATTAAACAAGGAGACTCCAAACAGCTAACCTTCCAGTATCAAATGCTCAACAAAATGTTTAGAACTTTATAAAAATACGTTTCGTTTTTTGTTAACTATTGGCAGGGTCAAACATGTTGGCTTACTTTTAATGCAATTCTGCTTTAAATATCTCTGACGTGGGTGCTAACTGCATGATTAATTCACTGGATAAGTTATTTAACTAATAATGTGGAATACTCAATTTTTATATTGCCACTCTTCTGTGCTATCCTACGTAAAGACATAAGCTTTTTAAATATACATTTGGGATCAATCTGCCTACGGACCATCATGTTTGATGAGAAATTTATTGAATTCCGTACAACCATTCGGCTATAAATAACGGTTTTTGTGGCGGAACTTTCTCCTTTCCTGAATACACTTTAGTCTAATTTCCTTCTTGCAATCCCAGTTCGTCCACGCTTGATATTAGCTACTATTATCTATTACGATACTAGCCAGTATTTACTATTAATTTCTACATTTCCTCCTGAATGAAATGTAAGTCAAGCAGTAATGTATATGTTTTCTTTAAAGAATTCTCAGTCTCTTAAATGTTACATTGCTCGGTCAATGACCAATCGGGACTGAGAGTATTGCAGACTTAAGAGATGACTAACCGTGGTAACTTCAAAAGTTTTCTGTTTCCGGTGACTCTACATTTCCTCCTGATTAAAATGTAAGTCAAGCAGCAATGTATATGTTTTCATTAAAAAATCTCATTCCATTAAATGTTACAGTGTTGAGCCAATGATCAATCGGGACTGAGAGTATTGCAGACTTACGAGATGATTAAGTGTGGTAACTTCAAAAGTTTTCTGTTTCCGGTGACTCTGATGCTTCGCAGCGCGAGCCACCCTTTGAAAAATGAGGCAAGGGTGTGTTCGATTGGTTTCGAGAACTTCACCCACCTGTGGCCTGGAAATTGGATCACTAGGCCAACTCATGGGGGTGTGGAGACTTTGAATTTCAACCGTGAAGGCTTTTTCCCATGTTGCAGTCTCAATGAGTATACTTCGAGTAGTTATGTTGCGGTGAATAGCCACTACGGTATTATCGCACGCAAGGGTTGAGTTCATTGCTCACCTAAATCTACACGTTTTCCTTTCAAGGAATTCACTGTGTGCAATTTCTAAGAACCACTGGAAAGTGGGGAATGATTAAAACAGGGTAGAACTGGATTAATGGATCTGGCTTGGATCTACGCCGTCTAGAGCATATTTCGGAAAAAAGGAATCTCTTGGTCTTTATACTAAATCAACAAGGTCTACAAATAATTGACTGATTTAGGAAATTTAAATAATGTAGGCGAAAGCTTTGGGTCCTAAACTATATTATATTTCTCCAATCCTAATAAATCTTTTATTTCCATGGTTTCGTAAATCATTTTTATAAGCATCGCAAAATCCCTGTTCATATTTTCAAGGCAATGACATGAGTATGCAGTGCTACTCTGAGATTTATGGTTTTACCAAAGGAAAGATACTTTTATGCTCAAAGCTCCGGAAGCGATTCATTTGGAGTCTGTTATGCTATGCTATTGCATTCCTTTTCCCATTAATTACCGTTTCTTAACTATTGGTACTTGATATTGCCACTATAATCTTGGTACAATGCGTATTCACAACCTGTTTCAACACCGTTCTGGATCCAGCAATATTCCACTTTCTCAGCCTTTTGGTAGTAAAAAATGTAAGACATGACATTGCGGTGCAATTAGATTACAAAGATATGCATAAAAGTTATTTTATTTTTTCCCAGTTTTTCAGTTTCTTATTATCTTTGTCTTTACTTTTGTATCGAAAAATGTAGGAGATTACGACAAATGAAAACTCTAGTTCTTAAAAAAAGGTGGTGTATTCTCTCCTTGATGCCAATATTAAAACCAATACTGGTGAGCGGAACTGCAGTTCTATTTGAAGCAAGCTTCACTAAAGTTAGCGGAATACTGGCGTCCGAGCAACACTGACTAAACCAAGTCAACTCCACAGTCGAACCGACATGCATTATCGACAGCCTTGACAGTCAATGGAGTCGATACTGATGGGTGCCAAATACAAATCAAAAGTGAAATTTATAAACAACTTTTCATCCCGGCACCATTTTATCCTGCGATATCGTTACTCTCTGTCTATGGGAGTAGTAAGGTTTTTATAGGTCAAAGAATTCGTATTCTGTTTCAAATGCTCCTCAGTGACTCGATTTAACCGCCATCATTTTAGAAAAACACTATGAGCGTATTTTTGGAGGCTGAAGTGATGTGAAATCACCTTTTTATGGGAATTCTCTGTGTTTAAACGCCCTCCGTAGTATGTATTTCAGATGATATAATAATCTTCTCATAGTGTAATTAACTCCATAAACGTCTCCGAAATAAGCCGTAATTTTAGGGGTGGTTTTCGAGTGTATATCGCTGCACTCGTAGTCTTCATATTTTGGTCATGGCATACTGACAGCCTATAATCCTCACTAATTTCTGACGCTGAAGAGTATTATATGCATTTATATCTAGTCTCTATACTCAGAGCTTCTTCTCCAGCATACCTTACATTGGGTGTGATGTGCTTCATATAGTAATCTTTATTAGTCTTCATGCTTTATAAATTACCCGGAAAGAGAAGATTGGATTTTTTCTCACTCCTGGGCAAGGTAAATGAACATTTTCAGTGGAAAATTCCTTGGAATGCAATACTCAGAGTTTCTTCCTCAGCATGCCTTACATGGGGTGTGATGTGTTTCATATCATCTTTATTATTCTTCGTGCTTTAATAAATGACCCGGAAAAAGAAGATTGGATTTTTTCTAACTCCTTGGCAAGGTAAATGAACTTTTCAGTTGAGTATTCTTTGGAATGCAATAGCGTTTGATGTAATTAAGTGGTGAATGACAATCCACGGTAACGCGAAAGTCCATAACTTACTGTTACGAAAGCATCGCATTGGACGCTATGAATTCACAAGATGTAACTCTGTATATCGCAGCATTTATGATCTTCATATTTGAGTCAGGTCGTAATGGTGGCCAATTAAGGCCCCACTATTTCGTAGAGTGACTTTCGGGGATTCAAAAGGGCGGCGTCGACGGGTCTCAGACAATAGAGACACACAGATGCGGGAGTCTTTGTTGTGAAGGGAGGACTGTTTCAAACTCATTCCCCATTGTTATGCCTCCCTCGCTCCCTCTCTCTCTCTCTTTCAAAGGTGTCTGTTTCTAACGTTGCTGCTTATAATTCATAAAGTGCTGGCATTTGTCAAATATCCTCGCCAATGTTCCATTTTCCGCTCTTAATGTTGCAACATTTTCTGACCACGTTACTAAATATTTCGCTCGCATTGCTAATTTTCTCATGGAAAATTAACTTGAGGATATTTCTCTAGGGACTAAGGTTGGCCGCAGACCGCAGCTGTTGGCATTTTTTTTTAGCAACTTTTGCTTCAAGGTAACCTGGGGGTTCTAAGCGTTGACTGCGTGTGATAATAATAAGTGTATATGAGCACCTACTGGACCCATCATCAGTATTTTAATCCTTGAATTGGTGAAATTCGGCCTTACATTCTTCTCTATTAACAGGAAGTTCTATTGTCTTATGTCTCTCTTTCTTTCTTACGACCCTATTTAATCGGTTTGCGTACTTCGATATCTCCACCTTTTCCGCTTGCTATCCCCTGTTCTATTTTTCTTAAAATTATATTTGTATCTAAACCGTTGGAAGATTGGACATATCCAATCCACGTAGTTCTCCTCTGCCGTAATAAATTCTTTATGTCCCTTTCTTCTTCTCCTCTACTGATCAATTCTTCTTTTTCTCTTTATATATCCATTTATACATCATCATCTGTCCACAACAACAGGTATCGAAGTCTTCTGTTCTTTTGTGGTCGGCATGTACGATGTTCACATCAAGAGAGTGACACTATCAGAGCGGATGTTTTTGTGTAGTTTTTTTGTCTCAATGCCTCTTCTTAGAGCACGGCAGTGGTTTCGTCCAAGTGAGTGGTTTCCAGGCTTGAACAATTCTGCGTTTGAAATCAGCTGTGCTTCTATCGGTCATTCCATGTGATACTGCTTCTAATGTACATGGATAATACCACCCACTCCAAACTTCTACTCGTAGCGTTCTATCTGCTTCAAATTTCCCCCTCCACATTTCAGAATCTTTCTCATCTTCGTGCCTACTACCATGCTAAGAATATCAAGTATTTTTACCGCTGCAATAAAGACTGCTTCTTGGGCACCCCCTTTGCGGAACACTGGGACATCAGGGATTTTCCCATCGGGGAAACTCTGGCCTTTAGTATTCCTAAAGGGCTCCAAAGGTTAATTCTTATTAAGACGGCTGGCACAATGGAGCAATGGGTCGATGTGGCTTAGATGGAACACCATTAAAAGCCAAATGCTAAACAGCACGATAATTATTGTAGGGTTTCTCGATTTCCATGTAAGATTGCGATGTCTTCTGCGAAACGGAGCCCATTTTTTTATTTCATATTTTTTCTCATATTATAATTTCTTCCCAATTCACCTCTACTGTTTTTATTACATTTTTATTTTCTCGTTACATTTCCTCCTCTAAATACATTTTGGAAAATGACAACGAGAAGTAATGGGAGTACCTTGGAATAGGAAATCGCTCACGCCAACTACTTGAGGTAAGGAGAATTGTTCGTTAAGCAGAATATATTGCCTCTGACTTAACTTAATGAAAATGGTAGCCTAAACTGTATGCGGATGACCTTTGTGGAAAACTGACGCACTTAAATTAATCGTATTAGTAATTTTCACATTTTAACTGATATATTATTTCATTTATACATTGGAATTTATTTGAGAATTTGCTAAAAATCTGTGTGGAAACTACAAATTTGAAGCAAATATGTTTGCGGAATTTTGTTTCCTTCAACTAAATTTAAAATTATGTCATGCTTACCGTTATTTAATGTTTCCATGAAAACAGTGTAACGCGCTGTACTATCATAACATCGCTTATCTTTTAGTTTTTAATTCTGCATTTACTATTGATGGACTCACGTAAAGCACTCTTTCTTTGATGGCAGTAGATATTTATTAAAGAAGTAGGAACACTACTTGATGAAAGAAACATTTTCAGGCTCAAATAACTGTTTAAGCCATATTAACGTTAGTCTTGAAAAGAGCCTAGCAAGATGACTCGGCTATTCAAATAGCCAGCGTTTTGAACACTTATAACCTAAGGTCAGTGAGTTATAAGTGCCCTAAGGGAACTGCATGACATGGTGAAATATGATGTGACATGCTGAAATGTTCATCGTGCGGAACGGTACAGTGAGGTGTGAACGGAAAGTGGTCAGGTCAACAAACATATATCTCTAACACCGCTTAAAAAGTTGAATAAAGCAGAACATACGGACATTTCGTGTGTTAGGAATGCCATAGCAGGATCGGGAATGAAACCACAAATGGTTAGATGAAGTCTAATTCGCTGAAAGTCACGAAGCTCCTTTTTCTTAATTTTGAGGCAATGCTTACAGATACAAAACGAAAAAATCTTTTTTACGCCACCATGGCTCAATGCGGTTAGCACTTCTGCTCTAATAAAGCATATTCAAAGCACCATCCACGGCTGGCGAAGTGATCCTATCCTATTATGTATCTTCGAAATAATATATAATCTATCAAATCTAGTATATCGAATCCTATGATCTTTTTTTGACAGTGTTGAGTGACTTATATTTACGTACTGGCATTTTCCAAGCTCTATGTTGAAATTCCAAGGAGAAAAAATCAGCTTTGGCCGGGAACCAAACATCGGACCTTTGGTTTGCCGGGATAATATTCAAACTAATGTGCTATCTAGGTTTCCTAATGCCTGTAGCAATTTTGGAGGATACAAGGGAATAAGATGCTAAGGCCAGGATTGATCTCAGATTGCAAAGCAAGGGAAAAGAGGACTTCCAAGAAGCCGCAACCCATGCGGTTGGATCCTATACCAGCACTTGAACCGTGTTTAGCAACGTATGAAGATATTCTTATCTGATAAAAATACGGCAATAAAATACGAAGAAATGGCCACGAGGAAAAATTGGCCTGCCAATCCATATAAGAATGTATTATATTCAATAAGAATGTACCTTATAGTGGTCATAATTGTCTTTTCTGTTTTCTTAGTCACATGTTCCTCCTGTGCTCCTTTGGTGTCACCAAGTGTCTCTTTTGAGTCTCAAATAACTCAAATTGTTAATCTCAACGTTGGTAACTTGTTTTTGTCCAATATGGGGCAACCACATGGATTAGCACCCTACCTAACCATTTGTCAACCATCCACTTCTCACAATCAGCTATGTGCCAACTTATATCTATATCAGAGGCACAACTTATATTTCATTTGCCCTTTTATATAGAAAACAACTGCCCTACCAAATTCCATGTATAATCACTTAATTCATTTACCTACCTAACTCGCCTATCCGTCACCCTGCGTATCCCTCGACATTTTACATGAATGTCATGATGTGCGGAGTAGGTTGAGTATATGTCATGCAATTGTTCAGTTCCAGTTTTACCTCGAGAATTAATATTTGGTTGATATTTGGCAAAATTGAATTTCAAGTTAATGACTGATTCTTGAATTAAATAACCCTTATCCTGGGTGAAAAAATGTTGCATTCTTGCTACAACTACTAAGAACGTGAATATTTATCTCATCCTTTTTATATAACGATAATGACAGCTATTGTTTTATTTTAGGATAATAGGCTTAACAAATAAGATTACTTCCCAATCATATGACGTTATTAATTCGGGACAATATTGGACATTAACGAAATCTAAGAAAGGGTAAATAGTTATGTATATAGATAGATTCCTTTAAGATATATTTCATCCTTAAAAGCAACCAAAGGTATGTGGAAATGAGATTATTTTTCAACCATCCCTTGGGGTTTGGTGGAGGAGTGAAGTGGAAATATAAGTATTCCTGAGACATTCCAATTTCTTAGCACTTCATGTTGAACTACGTTCCAAATCAGCAATGAGAAATATTATTTATGGAATGTCCTGCGTAAAAATGAGTTTTGGTTTATTCTATGAATTTTTTTATACGCAATTGGCTGCGGAGTTGTCTGAAAAACTCAAAGCTAAAAATCAAAAGAAATATGTTGGTCCTTAGCGGGCCCAATGCAATTTAATTTCGTAATAACCTTGTTGGAAACCCGAAATATTTAGTTGCTCTTACGTAGGGATTTGCTTGTTTTACCACCAACCATTCCCCAACCATGCCGCATAAAACCAGCGTAGGGCCAACGGCCTGTGTAACTTGTGGGTCCACAGACTGATCGAATACGCTACGAATTCTTTTTCACTGTATCTCACAGCATTCTTGAACGATTTCCATGTGGATCCCAGTCGTAAAAACGTATTATAGTATTGTTGAGATCAAATTGAGATTGAAGTTTATATCGTTTAATATGCTCTAATATATTCAAACTTGCTTCACCTAATAATGTTGTACTCTGTGTGCAATGACTGGAAGCAATAAAATTATTATATTATTAAATTATTATTATATGCGCGTGTCATGTAATGGTTGCATCGTTGGCGAATTCTCTTATTTTTTAGCCGATTGGAATAAAAAGCATATGAGGATTAACACAGATCACGTTTCCGTGTGCGACATCACGCCGGAAGTTACTTTCACTAAGTCGGGACTACTTCCGTCGATTATCACTTTTACTTCTGAGTCCTGAGTTGTTCCTTCTGAGCACAGAAGGCACTTAATATCGCAGGAAGTTTATTGAGTTATTGACCACATTTGACTGACTCTAAGTACAGGACTTTCAGGATCTTTGGGGCTGTCTGACGTTAGGCAGTTGAGTTCCTCTCCAGGTTTCCGTTCTGAGACATTCTTTATACCACATTCCGTCATGGACGCACAACTGCTATATTTCATTCCATCGTTGATTCATGAGGTATGTAGTTTGACTGCAGCTTATTAAGCATCGTCTTTTGTCGCAATTTTTGATTGAATTCATGGGATGCGCTTTTGGGGAATGAATGAATTCATCCTGGTGACACATGGTCTACTCATTGAGAGAAAAGGGATACGCTATTTCAAGTCAAATATTTCCAGTATTCTCAATCTTTCGGAAGTACATAGTTGCATTCTAAAGTGGTTCGCTTGTGAGAACTTTTATTAGATCAAGAATATCTGCGGTCTTATTCTATTCCCTTTCAACTCATGAAAATGACGGAGGCTATTTATCGAACTCAGTACCAATTTCACCTAAGATTGATTAAATAATGTTATTCACAGTCAATTGTTTTTTTCCATGGTATGGGAAAAAAATTTCAATATTAATATTGAAAGCTCAAAATTAAATCCAACTGCTAAAAAGTGCTTAATCGTTTCGCCTCCATAATGTCTAGGCAATTTAGTAATTACATTTCTTGTCGTCAGAAAAAAAATCCCTTCTGGCTATCATCAAATGATAAACGATTCTATTTTAATGCAAAGGCCGTAGACGGAGCCATAACATCTTTTATGGTTAAAAGCTTAGGGTGGAATATCTTTTCCTGCCTTATATTCTCGTGAGAGCTCATACGATGTGGATAATTAACTTCCAAGGTACATTTCATTAGAGCTATGATAAAACGACGGGATTTAATAATTTCATTTATTGAGTGTTTTTTCCGGACAAAACATTATCTGCGGAAAATTGCATCTTCTAAGTTCTTATTATGTTTTTTCTGGAGCTTTGTTCTATTACTTCTTTTCAATTAAAAAACCACCAAGTTGCTAACGTTTCGCCTTTTGGTATAAACTTCATCAGGGTTTTAGGTGACATTTAAAGAGGAGAGTAAAAGGCTTATCCCAGTATGTTTAAAATATTTAACTTTTATCTAGGAAACTGACAAACATACTGGGATAAACCTTTTACTCTCGTCTTTAAATGTCACCTAAAACCCTGTTGAAGCTTATATAAAAAGGCGAAACGTTGGCAAATTGGTTGTTTTTTAATTGAAAAAAATAATAGACCAAAGCTCCAGAAAAAAACATACAATCATCATTGTGGTCAAGATTATCTATATACAAGTTAAATTCATTTAATAAGTTTGGATAATTGACACCCTAAAGGTTAGCCATGACTCATGGATGTATTATAATTTACATCATTCTGGCTTTAATGCCGCATACCGTAATTGAAGCAATATATTTCAAGGCGGGGAAAACTTTTAGTGGATGTGATAACTGTAATATGATCTTTAGGGAAAGACTCACCACTTCCAGCATCCTAGCCATTATAATTTACGCCCAGTCATGTTATGGATTCTCTGGGTTGCATGTGGCCGGAAACTGTTCAAGTTTTGAAATTTCGCTATTGCGTATTACATGTGCGGAATAATCAAGGCTCCTTGAGAATATTTTGCGCTTGCGGGAGAAGTTTCTTACTTTTACTCGAAGTCCATTTTTTTAATGTCATTTTATGGTTACCACAAGCCTTTTATAGTCTTCCATAATTGTACTTGAGAAGTAACGCATTCAGTTCTTTAATGTGTTCTTTTATTACCATGATTATCATCTTTAATTCCTCCTATCGTTTCACGCCTTATTTCACCTTCATGACTCTTTCAATTGATAAAAACAAATTATAATGTCGAAGTGAAAGAACGTTTGCGTGAACAGTCAACAATTTGTCATTTTTTCCTGCTTCTAAGATTCTGGAAGGACTAAATAAAGTTCTCTCACGTCTATGTGAGTCAAAATAAATGTGAAATCACACATTTTTGTTTTTTTTTACTTTAAACTATACTGTTTTACGTATGCAGTAAACTATACTGATAGTATGCCTTAGTCACAATAAGGTAAGAAAACTTATTACGAATCCCGCTTATTTGATGAATATATTTTCTAATGCAAGCCATTTCCAGCGCAAGGATCTGACTTCAGCGATAGCTCAATTGAACTAACACATTCCCACCTCATTTACTTCAGCAATATATGCAATTAATTAGGAAGGTAGGCTGGTTTTCTCATTTTATCTCCCTTTAATTGACAGAAAATATTCGCTTTATATGCCAATTTTTCGTGAAAATGGCATTTATGTGAAGCAAAAATATAGTCTTGTGCATGGAGGGTCGATTTGTCGGTTTCCGGGTCATCCGCCCCGTCGTTCCATCTTGTGGTCTACATTTCGCCGGCTATCCTTCAGGCTCCTTCTGGTACAGCTGACGAGGTAAACCCCACGGAAACCTACATCATCTCTTTATTCTTGTGCATTTTATGTTTCGCACATATATTCTTGTGTTTCCTTATCTTTTCCCCATTTTTGCCTTTTTCACACTCGTAACATCACAAGTTCCATTTTTGAAAAAAAAATAATTTGAAGGACAGTATTTCGGTGACGTTTTAGAGCCCACGTTTCTTCTAAATACAGCGCGGAAATTATGAAGTTGGTAAACTTCCTTTTACGTTTGTCAAGTCACATCGTGATGTAATTAAGTACTACCCGGAGAAGAAATTTGTTGAGTCATCGTCGACCCGCTTCGCACTCCGTAGTGATCCTAAAGCAGTGAATTCCACTTCATAACGAGACGAATAATGCCCAGCATTCGAATGTTTTCCTCGGACGGGGCATCAAGGAAAGATCCCGTTAGATTCTACGTACTTCGCTTCACGTGAGGCTGTTCCGCGTGGCGAGATTTTATGGTCACTCTCACAGTGCTTTTATGGAGAAGTAGGAATACGGATAAGATGGGGGTCGTAGATGTGGAGACACTTGTGGCTGCTAGGCAGGTGGGTTACATGATTTTTCCTTCTTAGTGCAGGAGGAGGCTGTGTGGAGCAAAAATTGCGTTGAATTGCGAGGAGGAAATGTTGTCTAAGCCATTGACAACCGTGTGCTATTTTTAGAAAACTAGGACTTAAATTACTTTTTTCAGTTTCCGCGCTGTTTCACCACAAGGAAAAATAAGGTCCTGGATTTATAAAAAGGAATTCCGGCATTATTTTTCCATGAAGATTTCGAAGCATGTATTGAAGAGAATTTCAAGATATGAAAAATATACAAATATGTAGTGCCAAAAAATTGAATCACTGTCATAACTAATTAAGCCCTGCTTTTGTACATCTTAAAGCTGTGCAATCCGTGAGCGATTAGTCCATTGCGACTGACAAAATTGCGATGAAAGGAGCAAATTCATTTATTTCAAATTCAATGTATTAGCTGTGAAAGTATTAGTAGCTGTTAATAGCATTACTGCAAGGCTGTGTGATTTTACTCACATGTGATTGTGGTTACATGCTGAACTTTTACCGTCTAATTTTTAATGCCGCGGAACACATTTCGACAATTTATTGCATTTATAGTCATTCTGCTACTTAACCATCATTTGTCTACATTATATTTCACTGATTTCCACGAAATATCACATTATGGGCTTAAGCTTACTTAAGCCTCAGCGTTGGATCGGTGGTAAGGAAAACAAAATCGCATTGATTTGAAATAAAAATAAATTTCTGTTAGCATTCATTTGCTGCACAAAATACTTACATTCAATTCAACATATTAAAACCGTATCTTCACCAGCTATCAAGTACAGGTTAAATTATCAAATGAGGAAGTATATTCCTACGTAACAGAAACACCAATTTCTCAGTCGAAATAGTCAATTTTTGTGTATATTCTTGAGGTGGGTAGCAGGCAAGCCTGTTACCTCGAAGACATGTTACCTCCCACTGTGGGGACCGATTGGAATGCTCTAAATATCTATTTATACAACAGATAACCGCTCTGGTGGTTACGTTGAACCAAATAAAAATCTAATGAGCATCATGGAATTCCACGGGTATATGGATCATCAAAAGCGTCTGAAGATCATTACCTTTCCATGAGTTGATCTTAACAGCAATTTAGAGTGACTAGCAATGAAATGTAATGCATACAGGAGAACAAGAAGAGGTCACTTAAACTAATTTGTTATTTGACTTAAAATGTATACATATATTCCGTATCTAACTGCAATTTTGCCGTGGTCGTATACTCCTACTAATTTTTTTTTATAGTGCTATTGTATTGTACTAGATTTTGTATTCATAAGTTTTAAATTTGAAATACGTATATAACAACTGAATCTTCACGTAGATGGCTATTGTTAGCCTTTTATATTAAATTAAAATAAATTAAAATGTATATTGGAGTTGGCTACAAGCCAAGAATCAGTTGTCTACTGCACATGAAATGAAAGGGAAATAAATAGATTGCAAAACCCTTATTTAACTTTTAAAAATAAGAGTTCGGTACGATGAAAATGTCGGAAATTTTATCAATATCTGAAATAGATATGGAGGCATAAATTGATTAATTGATTGATGAATTATTGTACATGAATTAAATCAATTTCTTTATACAGAATGGACCGAATCGATTTCTGCGATGGAGATAAAAGCAATTCGAACATCGGCTAGACCCTGGACTCGCTGGGGTTGGAAGCTTGGATGTATTGGATAGAATTTAACTGTGAAATCTTTGTTGTGTGTTTTGAAAATTTCATGGCCTGAGAAAAAATGCAGAAACCTCCACGGCGCGGCAGCCGGATATTAATAACGTAATATACCAAGGAAAACAGCTATCAAGACTTAATATTTAATGGACTGGGAAAAGACCTTCAAATTTTGTGATAAGTGTTTCAGTAATTGAAACGAGTATCCAGTGTCATCCTAACTACTTGTCATACCTCGTCGATTATGACTTCAACGAGTGCTACCGGTAGTTGAAAATCGTTTTCCTAGCTTCAAGTATTCCTGGTATTCTGAACCTTTCATAGATGTTTTTCATGGAATCTTTGTTGAATATTACTTGAAGGAAATTGCGATTCGTGAGTTTCCAAACAATTATTATGAATGCCATCTAAACATGAAAGATTCAGTCGTAATTTTGTGGAATCTTGTCACTTTGTACTACTTCTTGCACTTTATTATTCTATCAAGCAATTTAGACGGCTTACTTAGTTATTTTCGAGGTACTTAACGTATCTATTTTATTTATCAACAAAGAAAAACTTAACGCCATCTATTGACAGCCTTACCACTGTTTCCCTACCGTTGTACTACGATGCATTGATATGTTGTGAGCAAGTATCCGCCTATTAAAAAAGTAGTTCTTTTTTGTATGTGTCTTAGATTTTTGAAGGTACCTTTATATTTTGTTTAGTCGAATGAAGGTAGCAGAAAATTAAGGGACAACTTCAAAATTTATATGGAGGACCGTAATGGCTGCTTCTTTCCCTACATTTTGGTGGCGACTATGTCCTCAACTACTTAACCGTTGAGTTAATCACCATGTAACGTAATAATATTCTCATGCCTATTTAGCTAATTAAATATGGGAAATTCTGCTTTATGACCGTGACATGGATTAAGCAGGCGTTGCATATTTCTCAATTTTTATCCGAGGTTCTGAAGCGGAGAAAGAATTTTGGAAGTAAAATTTCGTGAGAATAATTTAGGACCGGACTCGTGGGAGAATGATACGCTCTGATTCCTCCTCTGAAAAGCGGTAGTAAGCTTGGAAGTTTACGCAACTTGGCTAAAATTCTATACCGCGTCTCGGACATATTTTTAAAAAGTTTAAAAATATTGTTGTTCAAAATTCATGAGAAAATAATATGCGGAAATGAGGGATGACTTCATCCTCATTCTATAAACTATAATTAGGTGCTGATCCTGCGGTTAGCATTGTGTTAATCACGTTAATGTTAACTGAATAATTGATAATTATGCGAAGAAAATTGAAATTTATTTTACTCGGCTTGAGATACGCCGAATAAATTATATTTATCCTGTACTTATTTTGTCAGGCTACTAACCATGATATTGTCTCAAATAATAATATGTTACGCCTCTCAGTCTATTGAACTATAATGCTGTGCATCCAAAGGGGAATAGGGAGAAGAGCTATCCTTTGCATCCTAAACCTGTCAATTTCGCTCAACGGTCTATGGCTGTATGATTGTAGGCTTTCCCGGCGAATGATGCTGATGAGTTTCGGGTTTCCCACCGGGTTAGGCTTTTCACAAGCCTTAAAAAGTCAGGAAAGTCTCCTGCCGAAACGTCTCCGTCCGAAACGTCGAAAAATTGCAATCATGGAAAGCCTAACCCGGTGGGAAACCCGAGAACAACTCATCAGATCTATGACTGGCTGCTCTAGTGGTGGAATAAAGTGTTGATGGAGCGAAACGGCTGCAGCCGCAACTGCTGCGGCCAGACAACTGTTTCAAATAACTGTTGCAGACAACAGATTAGCTTCGTGATCGTGCCGCAGCTGCGCGGTTGCGCTGCTCTGCACGTGTGGGTGCGTTGCGGTTATAAATGCTACAGTTTGTGGGATTTGAATCTGTTGCAGGCGGTTCCGAGTTTATTCAGCGAACACATGTCCGCCTATTCTTGCAGAACTGTGAAGTACCTATCTTTCATGAATCCAAATGTAGTTGTTACTTTATTTAAGTGAAAGATTTCTTATTACTTAGAAAACAGGACTACCAGCCATGTTCTTTCAGCGTCGATCGATCGCCTGTTGCTTGGCGTGCCTCTAACTGTTATCCGCTACAGGGTGTTTCGCGGAACTGTTTCGTTTTGAAACAGCTTCTGTTGCAAAACAATTGCAATGAAACAGTTATGTTCTTTTAGTGCCACCACTAATACAAATTATGTGGTACGCAATCACGCGCACGGATTCAAAGGTATAAAACAATGAGGGCGAAATTCGCGGTGAATAAATCATTTGACTTGTCCGGGATTCGAACCCGGATCTCCCAATTAATTAACATTAAGAAAATTAACGTCAATTGGGTTTGGTCAGAGTTAAGGACTACCGTAGGAAGCGAAACAACTTGCCAAGAAATCGCACGCATTCAAACGACCTTCACGCGCAAATTCCGCACCGTGGAAAAAACGATTTGGTGGACGCCAATCCTCCCTCCCCTGGTCGCACGGCACGAGGGGCGAACGTTTCGAAATCAATACGCAAGCGCGTCATGGTACGGCGGGTATCGCGAGTCAGCGGAATGCGTAATTCGTTTCATAAGTTCGCTCGTCAGCGGCGAAGAATTTGGGGGGGATCATTATCCTGATCTCGGTGCTGAGAATATTTCGGGCTTTCACTCTCGGGATTCGGAGACCGTACTGTGCTAGTGGAAATCACTGCGTTCACCCGCATAAGTTGATGCGGGGTTAGAAAATTAGATCAAGGTTTCCTACCAGCGATCATTTCTTGCTCTCTTTCGGGATAATGGGCTGGCCCCGTCATGCAGAACCATGGGGAAAATCGTGTTTTTTTGAATTATGCATGCTTTTTTGTGCTAGTTCTTTCCCCACTGAAAGTGGCAATGACTTAATTCATTTGTACCCATGATAAAAATTTGGCTGTTTCACTCAAATTAACCTCTGACATTGTCACAGCTTTGTATTTCCTATATCAGTGACGTAGCAAGTACTTCGTTGATAGGGGGTCAATTCTCTGTATTAGCGGTGGGAGGCGGGGTGAAAATGTTTGTATAATGTGTGTGGCCAGGAAATTAAGAGAGCAATGCGGCTGCGGTGCAACAACCGATACTTAAAGATTTAAGTTGAGCAAAACTTTAAAGGAATAAATGTTTTTTGTTCGAAAAATACAAAAATATTTATTTAAGTTGTTCAAGCTGAATAATAAATGAATTCAGAATTATTTGCAAAAAGTAACAAATATAACTTTCTCATTTTGTCCACCTTTTTGAAACAAATTCAAATTTTGAAGGGGAGTCTCCATCCCATGTATCCCCACCCTGGCTACGTCACTGCCTATATGTATACCTAGAGGTAGCGAAACTTGGTGGCAGTAACCTGCGCAATACGTGACGTCAAGAAGGGGAGGGAGCTCGTGGAGTGCGTTGCCAATTGAGCGGAGGGGAGGGGACAACACATGGTAGACAGAGCTGCAAACGTGATTGAACCTAACTTGTAAAGGTGGAAGAGTGTCAGCAGCACAGCAGCACGTTACATGACAATGTTTACGGTCAAAACAAAGCTCTATATTTATTCGCTGAATGTTTTATCAAAGTCATCGGAGACATCTACGTGAACAATTCAATTATGAACCATAGAGAGAATTTTCGTTGCTTTTAGCAATGGATTGAGTAGTTATGTAGTGGTAGGAGAGGTAACTTTGTGGAACGTAGTACTTATAGCTAAATAATAAATCACTTTGTAATGTAATGTTTTAATGTTGCTGACCGGTTTCGATGTCACAACATCATCATCAGAATTCGACTCTGAGTTGTGACATCAAAACCGGTCAATTATATTAAAACTGTGGAAAGCTATTATTTGATTTATTCTTTAACTATAGAAATGGTAGCTTGAATATGGCATTGAGGTATTGCGACCTCGGAAACTCGAGTAGTCAAACGCGGAGACTTTCATACTGCTCTGTGTGGAAATAGTCCGCAGACAATGGACCCTCACACTTAAAGGTTCTCATGCAATACTGCCACCATATTTTGCTACCACTGTACTCTGCAAGTTAACGCAGGTATCTGCCGAGGGGATTGGTGTGGGATTGGGTTGGTGCCATAGCTGGCCCAGGTTCAAATTACCGCAGATTTTGGAGATTTTTTCAGAGCAATCTCGATCCCTAGTACGGTGCTATGTCGAGAGCACATAAAATACTCTGTCCGTCCGACGGGACGTTAAAATGCGGCCTCCTTGCGAGTAGGCTATCGTTGCCACCAAGTTTCCTCTTGACGAAAACGACCGATGGATCGCCACCTTAAATAACCAACCAACAACCTTGGTGAATTGTATCGTGTCTTCTAATTTATCTGAAACTACTTCAAATAATCATTCTTTATGAATTAACGAGTCTAATTATCTATATTTCTGTAATAAATGCGTATATAGAAACTATTATAAAGGCTACGCTTGTGCTAGAATCTTGGGTTCATAATTTTCGACGATGTAAAGAGCAATAATAGCTATTGTCCATTACGAATTTTTGCTGCTTCAGTCTTATATGCTGTCTAATATATGTATAATATTCTATACATGTTCCTCTGTCTTAGAATTAATCCAATTAGATGAAACTGAAATAGTCCCGGAAGATCTAATACAGACTTTTGGGTGTTGATTCTTCTTCAACTTTTTACTTGCAAAATGCCATCCTAATTTTGGAAATAGTTATGTAAAGATCTAATACAAAATGTGCATTACAAAAATCTGACTAAATTCACTGATTTTATTCGTATTTATTTAGAGAATTATTGTTAATATTGTAACAAATATACAAACAATAATTCTCTAAATAAATACGTATAAAATACGTAATAAATACGTTTCGTTTGTTTAGTGTATCACTGTTTTATTTATGCATGTGCATCGTCGCCGAGAGCGATTTTCTACCAAAACATTATATATATATATATATATATATATATATATATATATATACACCAGTGTCACTAGCTGTGACGCACTAAATAAAGTAAAACACTAAGAAAGAACACTCACACGAGAAAAGTTATATATATATATATATATATATATATATATATATATATATATATATATATATATATATATATATATAAATTAATGTATGAATCCAGTTAGAGCCTAAATATCCGCTCATAGGAAGGTAATTTCGGTAGGTGTTTTCATAATTAATCACAAATGTAGCCACCGAGTGAAATGGCATCTAGCGGTTCTCCAGAGGCCATGAACCAATCTGCACATCATTGTTGTACGACAACTTGGAATTACAAATAATAGTAATTGCTCTGATATTAATATATTTGCTCTAGAAAGAAGATACGGTTTTTGTTTCGTGAAAGTATTGAACACATCTTTAATGCGAAGCAAATAAGCAATGACGCGTAATATTGCATCCGCGAATGAGGATATCATTATTTATTTTATATACACATTAGTTAATTATACCGCTACAATAATCGGAACAACTGATTGAACGTCCACGAATTTTTGCCGTGAAAGCAGGAACTTCCGATGTAACATGGATGTCTATCAAAGGAAAAAATGCCTTTTAGGCACTCCTGATTTCAGAACTAATTAAAACGCAGTTTGTTCGGTATCTCATGACTTTTGCTCATCATTTATCATGGTAGTATTACTGGTAGACATTTCCTCTGTAAATAACCTGGTTTTAAACCTAAGGGAGGAAACACTTTTCGCCTGAGATGAAGGAAGTAACCAGCTGAACTCTTCGAATGTTCACTTTCGATTTCCGTGATTGGGATCGCTATATCAATAAATTTTATAATGCAAGGATCCTAGTAAGCCAGGTAAAAGATTATTATGTGTCAAAACTAGCTACTTCAATACGCTCACTACACTTGACGGTTTAAAAATAAACTATTCAATAATATGCAATACAAAATACATAGCATCTCAATGGGCATATTACTGCATCTCCCAGGAGTCATTGCTGAAAACGGCATCCACTGGCCATTTTGTAATTTGGAGGCATCTGTTAAAACTTTTTGCCTTCGGGAAATATGTGATTGTTAAAAGGCGTCAATCGTTATAAAAATATTCCTTCACATATGCATTGCATCAGTCTTTCATTGGGTATATGATTTAGTGGGTGAAGTTGCACCAGAAATTCAATTTCATACCTTCCAATACCTTTCTTGTGATGAAAATGTGGAAGTACTTTTACCACAAAGTTTCAATCTGATTTATTTGCAACAAATTGTGTCCTTGCCGAGGAAAATTATGTTAAAATTGTCCTGAGTGTCTTAACTGGAAAATAATCCTTGGTCTCCAATTTTAACTCGTCGATATCGATTTGAAAATGAATGAAGTAGTTCAATTTTTAGTAAACTTATGTGAAAAATGACTGCTCATTTGGAATGGGAGCGTGCGTTTCTTAATTCAATTTAAAATCAAAACTATTATTTTACACATAAAATTCTTTACACCTAAATTCTTTAATTCTCAAAGAACATAGGTGAACGAAATAACATTTATTATACTTTCATTGGTATTATGGAAAAGATAGGAAAAAAACAGAGGGTTGAGTAGTAAGGAAATTGCTGAGCAGGTGAAGATGGAAACGTTGAGTGTGAGAGATGAAGGTGAAACAATATGTTGGCAAATTTATGCTAATATGCACGCGTATTTACGTGCGAAGAGAACCACACGGATGGTGAACTCTCAAGGAAAGCATCTACTCCACATGGAGGAACGCCCGACCCAACGCTTTTTCTTGGTAGAATGCAAATAAAGTGGGTTTGTCTTTTTAAACGCATTTTCTAATTCTAAAGTGCACCGAACACCGATCTATAGTTTGCCGATAAGCGCGTAGGTTTTTCCTTTTTGTTAAGAGGGCGAATCATTTGCTTTCCCCTTATATTGCCTCTTTAAAATGACTATCTGAGCTGGAGATTGTGAGTTTCTATTTTCTTTAGGCTGCCGTGAAAGTTTATTGCGCATTAGAAAAGATACTTCTGCGTACAAGTTTTTAAAATTTAAAATAATTTCCTTTTAGGTTTGTAGGTATACCTGCGTGAAAAATGAAAGCGATACAGCTAAACATGCGTATGTTGGGATTCAAGAAACTATTCTAAAACAGCGAGTCCATTTGCTTCGATGTTTCCTATGTTGTACATGGTGAGTTGGAACTTTGCTAGGTCTGCATTTAACTTCTCTTTACTTTGCTGTGTTTCTATTTGTTAATGCTTGTGACAAATAATTTTGGAATTGTAAAGTGATCATTTACTTTCTAAAATGCTGAATAAATTCTTATTAGGTGTTCATCCGAGTGACTGGTTACATTTCTTCCAGCATTTCGGGGTCCAACACGGCCCCCGTCCTCAGCATCCCTAATTACGAGGGCCGTGTCGGACTTTTTCATACGATCTTAAGATACAAATAGGAATGCGATTTTATTGTAGGCTCATTGCATAGAATCTCACTATCCCGCCTTTTACTTACCCAATTTGTTCATCTTAGTTTCAAAAATTTAAACAATTTTATCACTACGATTGCAACATTGCCAAATCTCTAAAAGTAACCGTCTTGATAATAAACCGGTTGGTTCTAAAATTTTCATAAAGATATGCCTCAAATAAAAAAATCCTTCAATTCTGAACAGCTATGATCATGCAATAATCCATCAATCAGTATCAATGGAATTAAGATCAGGCGATTGAGAAGTAATTAAATTGATCAGAAGTGATTTTGCAGTAAGTAATGCGTTTATGAAGTCTATAGCAGAGTACCAGTGTTGAATGCACATTTCTGTGGTTGGTTAATGTTTGACCTCATTTTTCTCAAAAATATTACCATCGTATGCAGGAAAAGAACAACTGCCATGATAATTGTATAGGTAATCGTAGGAAAAATCCATCTTTGTCAAAAAGTAGTCATTGTTAATTATGTTAATTTAAAGTTTAAGTTTTTATTTACAAAACAATAACAAAACAACAACATTGAGTGAGCATTTACACAATTATGTACATGGGCAACATTTCCATTCACGTCCGACGCTCAGCATTGCCTCGGTTTGGCCACGCAGAGGGGTCTTCAGTGGAAGCAATAAAAGGAATAGTACGGCTTTGGCGGTGGGCGGGGTTCGATGCTCTGCCAACCACGTGGCTCTTTCCTTTTTGCTTCTATGAACAAGCACAAATTCTTCGTCCAGCGATGGAATTCTGGAAAGGAGAAACAGAAAAAAAAGTGTTGTCAGTTCGTTAAAATCCTCGCCAATTTTTTTATCTCTGGTATTTTCAAAAGGGCCATTAAGAATGGGCCATAAAACATGCCGGAACGTCGTTCCAGAATATAAAAGCCCGGAAGGCCCATTCCTTATGAAGATGCAAGAGAGTGAATTTTGTGAGAGTGAAATTTCTGCTAAGCATTTTTTTTGTTGGGAGTGGATGATGTGTCGTTGCACCTTATTATGTTTGTGAGGGCGTTCGTCCGGAGAAAGTTACCGAGGAAATGAGGTCAGCGTCATTTCCCAGGCGTGGAATTAGTCCAGTAAAAGTAGATATTAGCTCGCGAGGCATCCGATCCCTCATTTAATACCTACTTTGATAAAAGTTTAGCTCTCTAATGATCGTATCTCAGTTTACACTGGGTAATGTGTGGCTATATTTTAGTGGCTATTAATGAAGGTATTAATTAGTTAAGGTGATGGTTTCTCTTGAAATTTAGTTATTTAAGAGGCCGGCAAAATATTTTCAGTGAACCAGATTTTTTATTGCAAAATATTTTTTCCTAGTTAATCGGTGGTGATACCTTTTTTGCATTTCGGAATTATTTTTATATAATAAATATACAAATATATATATATATCATATTCAGTGAAATTAATTATGCAGGCTCTTGCTATGGAAAACATATATATATATATATATATATATATATATATATATATATATATATATATATATATATCATATTCAGTGAAATTAATTATGCGGGCTCTTGCTATGGAAAACATTTTTGGCAATTTTTAATGTTTAGTTCACTGGTTGCTCTAGGCAAGCGCAATATTTCCCTGTGTACGTCACCAAGTTAATATTTTTGGATATTTATTTCACGTTTTGTAATTGAAAACAATGATATAAAATATAAGCATATTTGAAATAAAGTAATTGAGATTCCTGGAAATTATAAATAGTTAATTTTTACAATTTTTTCCATTTTACTGATTTTATGGCAATATTCATTTTTATAAATGTGGTATTATTATTTTTAAGAAATACCACATTTGAATTGCCATTAGTAAAGATTTTGCTAAGCATAACTATTTTGGCCCTATTTTACAATGTTTTACGTGAACAATTACCTCTCCTTAATGAAATAAATATTAAAGGAAGATATTGCAGTGGCTATAAACTTTCTCTTGTCAAGGCCAATTATCATAAATCTCTGTAATTTAACATGCCATCCAGCCCTGAAGCCCACCCTGAAGACAAAAGCCGAATTGACGGAAAGGTGAGGAAAGCATCTAATTCGTGCCGTGTCAAGGCTGGCTGGGTTTTCCCGTTCTTACCGTGGCAGCATTAAAAAGCCGGTCGGTCGTTCACCCCTGTTGGCGCTCTGGACCCGCCTTGGACCCGAACTTCCCGTTCAGGGTTAAGATTGGACTCTCGCGCAGCTGTGTCTGGATCGGGCCGGCCCTGACGGCCGCGTTGCCATCGACCAGCGAATCGGGCAGGGTCGAGTACTGCTGTAAGTGCTGGACGCTCTCGAAAGGCGGCAGAACATAGGAGTCCTTGCCCCTGGCCTCTACTCCCGCTCCCTTGTTCTGGTTGACGATCTGCTGAGGGTGCGGCTGTTGTTGCGGGAAGTAGAACTGCTGGTGGCCCGCGAAGGGGTTATGCTGGCCCCCGAAATAAAATTCCGGGTTTGCCTGGACGGCCGCAGCTTGGTGACCCTGGGGTAGATAAAATTGCGGCGCTGCCTGGTGTTGAGGGACGTAGTAATAAGGAGCGGCTACCGCACCCGGGTGATGGTACTGGGCTCCCAGAGCGCCAGCGAATTGCGAAGGATGCAAGTAGTACTGGCCACCCAGATAGGCTTGTGGCAAATGACCCTGCAGCTGTGCGGCGTGGCCCACGGCGGGTGGTGCTCCCTTCTGCTGGGGTTGGACGAATTGTTGCTGTGGTACGGAAACATACTGGAACTGTTGATGCTGTGGGATAACGTACTGCTGAGGCAAGACGGGTGCGGGATATGCCTGCTTCTGGAGTTGCGGCAGCACAGCCTGCTGGTAGATGTACTGAAGTTGCTCCGGAGAGTATTGGCTGCTCGGTGAGCCTTTAGTGGACCCCTGAGGGTAAACCAGTTGATAGGTCTGCTGCGATAGAGGTTGGGGCTTCTGCTGCTGCTGTATGATTTGCAATGTGGCCGGTCCCTTGTCAGATCCCCTTTTTTCTTTCTCATTGGAGACTTTGGTTTCAGCGGTTGTCAGGACGCATAGCGCCGAGACGATAATCTATTTTGGGAAGAAATGAAAGTTTAATGCTGCCTTAGATTTAAATAAATTAGGTGGTATTCAATGAATCTTACGTTATGTGAAAAATTTTCTAGCCCTATAGTAGGAAAAAATATTTTACAATATTTACAATCGACGATATGCATTGAATTCAATATTTCCTGCGTTCTTTTATTTTATCCGTGGTCAAAAAGAAAATAAAATATTTTCAAGGGACTGCAGTGCGATTATGTACCTACTTATAAATGGGAGAGTTGGAGTGATATTAAATATTTAGTCAAGTGGATTTAACCTACCCTTACTCAAGAAATTAAATTATTTGCTGAAATTTTAATATTTGTCTCAAAATGATTTATAGAAAAACTGTCAACTTCCTCTATGAGATAAAGTCATTCTATTCGTTCGATATTAATTGAGAATAATATCTGAGGTTCGATGGCTTTCTGCTATTCAACGTGACTAAAACAGTTTTATCCTTCAAAGACAAATAACAAGTTTTCGGCAACGTCAGTATTGCGGTTAAAAATACCTAAAAGTAAGCACGTGATCAGCCGTAACTACACGCAAGCGGTTAATGCAACGATGGCCACGCCCCCTGAACGCGAGGCGGACCACGCGAGAAAACTCACCGCAACTTTCAATGCCGCAGACATGTTTCAAGGTCCTGTTTTCAAATTGGCCGATGCCGACCTCCTCCTTCAACGCGAGAAGTGTGGCAAAAGGGCGAAGAGATTTTGGATGTGAACTGAGCTATCTTCCACGTCCTTGCGCCGGCGAAGGACTGAGCACGACTGGTGAGTTCGCGATGATGACTCGTGCCGTTATATACTTCTCCCCCACGCGCCCTGCCTCCGAGAAACCCGAGCCTACCGGTGGCGTCCTCGCTTTCATCCGGTGCTACGACGGATAGCATCCATCCCCCCGGCCTTAAACTTTCATCTCTCTCTCCCCCCCACCACTCTGCATCCGTCCAACCCAAAAGAGCATTATCCCACACCACCATCATCCCTCACCGGCCATAGGGGTGGCGGAGACCCAGATAGCTCGGATTCCCCACACCTCGTTCTCACCACCACCGCCTCATTTTCGATCGGGGGCCACTCCCGAGGCTCCCTCCCGCCCTCCTAAGCCCCTCCTTCCCGTCACCACGAGGCATGGAGGATCGGAAGGAGTCCGCCGGGCGGTGACTCTCCCCTTGCACCGGATGGGATTTCCCCCGGAGGGATATGTAGGCGAGCCCCCGCGGCGGCTGTGTTACCCACCAAACTGGGGAATTTGCCATTCGCGGCCGATGGAAGGGAAAAGTCGATGATGGGTGTGTTTGTGCGTGCGTGTGTGAATCGTGTGCGATTGTTTCATCCTATTGTGTTTGCTGGAATCGATGTTTGAATTTGTTTCGGGGCGGGTGTTGGGGAAGCTTACGAAACATCCTATGCGTCGTCTATGGTGCCGACATATTGGGGAGGGATGTAATTTTCGCCGCTCCCAAGAATTACGCCCACGTGGGGCTCTATGTTTTTTAAGTTAACGTCGAACTTGCCTCATAAATATAATTTGATGTCTGCGCGCATATTATGCATAATAGTCCATCGCAATTCCGTCAATCGTCCGTGTTAGAATCTGTTGTAAAACTAAAAGGAGAGGCTAATCATCGTAGATCATGTGTCAATGCTGTACTTACATTTACTTTAAAATCATCCATTAGTAAATGTACAAAGGCAGCGAGTGAAATATTTTTAAATTGATTCGGTCACAAATTATATTTAATATGCGTTCATCCCTATGTGGTGATTCCATTTACATTTTATTTTCAGTGGTTTTCTGAATGAAGAAAAAAATCCATGTCCGAACCTGAATCAAAACCCGTGCCTTTTGGATTAATAGGCTGGTGTGTTACCAATCTGGCCACAATGGATGGCTTTATTTTCGCTTTAAATTTTCACAAGCCGAAGGACCTTAATTTTCCTGATGAATTGAAGAGGTTTGGGGTTAAATAGTGCCAATGGTCACGTTTTCTTTTTTTTTTAATAAAATCTTTGGATAGATTGAAATATTGGATCACAATTTCCTTTCAGTTTACAATAAACCAATACTTAAGCTAAGATTTTAGACATTTTGGATTAAATAGTTCATTATAAATATGGTATATTCATGCCGTATGCGGTCTACAGTTTGTTTCCAGGGGGTTTATTTTATAATTACACCTTTTTAATGACTCTTTGCGGGAAGGCGGGAGATACGTATCGCTCTCTTAATGATCGGCTCACGATCGGACAAGGTCCGATGGTGGCTCTATTTCTCGTTTCTTACGACAGGTTCGATGGAACTAATGAAAGGTGGAGGCAAATGAAACGGATCAAGAGTCGAAAGATACGGATCGAAAGTCGAAATAGCGGGTGAATCAAGAAAATACCTACTGATCACCACTTACGAGCCTTACGCCGCCTGGGTATTGGAGTGGAACAACGAAAAATGACGTAAAATTTCCGTATTTTATGACGTATTCCCCGCTTAGTGAGATTACAAAATAACCCCCCAGTCTACGATAGTATAATTCAGATATCTAATCATTTGATGAAAGAAAAATAATATTTCACGGAGTAAATATATTTTATTGAGTATTTTAAATAGATATTATCCAACGAAATCTAAATATTTTGTAACCTCTATGTTAAAAATGTTAATTTAATAGCAATTTGATAGTGTAAACTATTTTAATGTATCGAAAAAAGGTTTCAAAAACATCTTAATTTTTCTTATAGATCTGGACCACTTTATGAATAATGATAAAATTCCTGGAGTTGTGGTCAATTAAAATAATTATAGCATATCCGCCTACGTTTCGTTAACTTTTATTGACATCATTAGGGCATCAGCACCAAGTTAGAAGTATTCGAACAATTTATAATTCCAGTTTTTCTCATTTTGAATCAATCAACAAATAATTACAATCAATTTATAGTGAATTTTGCCACAGTACATAAGCACGATATCAAAATTCATGTAGGTGACAAAAGAAGTGATATATGTAATCTAAGTGCCATTTATATTGGATTAATTTTATAATTTTTATTTTATTTTCTAATCATGTAAACAAAATTTTTGTTGCTATCTGAATTTGAAGTTATTGAAATATTATTTGCTCTACTGCTTGTCCTGTCAATCACCACGCACTCATGCTGTTAACAGATTCATTTAATTTTTTTTTTAAGTGTTGAAGGTCAGTGTAAAGTTTTATACTTGTATTGTGGCAAAATTCACAATAAATTGATTGTAATTATTTGTTGATTTATTCAACATGAGAAAAACTTGTATTATAGATTGTTCTAATACTTCTAACTTGGTGTTGTTCATGTTTTTAGCCCTGATGATGTCAATAAAAGTTGACGAAACGTAGGCAGATACGCTGTAATTATTTTAACTGACCAAAAACTCCAGACATTTTATCATTATCATTATTTTTGTTGTTAAACCTCAATTATCTCTCTCCCGAGAAAGTTTCCGTGCATTTTCTGAACTATTTTTTTAATATTAACGGTAATCATAAGCATACGATCTTGCTCTTCGAGGTTGAACCTGTTTCGAGATCAATCAAATTTTTCCTTCCAATATTTTTATATGCTTTTGCGTCTCCGAATATGTCCAATAAATCTCAAATTCTCTTCCCTTTAATTATTCTTACATTAGTCCAAATAAATGATCATCTCAGGTTTCTCACCGAATGAACGTCAGATCCATGGACAGTCTTTCCCGACAGTGGGGAGTTCTCTCTTACTTCATGGAACAATCGATTTCTTACAGTCGTAACTGTCGAAATGAGCGTTACAAGCATACATATGTGACTGATTTTTTATTTGTCGTCGCAAGTCGAGGTGCTCGAATGACTTCTTCCCTCGCCACTGACCATGAGCGTCTACCCTGAAAGGATTTCTGGAGTCTGCCACGCTTGATCTCTGCTGGTGGTCACATCTATTTTGGTTATCGACTTCCCCGTCCTGCAGGCATCATGCGTGGAAACAAGCTCACTTTCTCTCTCTATCTCGCGCACACGCAAGTCGCGCGGCGGCGGCAACAACGCCCAGATGGCCTAAGAAGAAGAAGAAGAACCACGCGGGGAACCACTCTACTCTCACCAAGGCCGAACCCCTCTTCTTCCCTCCCCCATCCCTTCGCATCCAGGAGTGGCTCGCCATACTGGGTCAGCCTCTCTCGGTGGGCGCCGTTTACAAACGAGGCGATCTCCTTCTCTTCGCTTGAGAAGAGTGGCCGTTGAACCGAGAGCTTTCTTTTCACTTTTCATCGGGGAGGGAGACGGGGTGGGGCATCCTCGCCCAGCCCATCATCCCCCCCATCGGAAGGTCATTCTGCTATTCCATTTTTTACCGCCCTCTCGGGATCGAATTCCGCGGTGAAATTTCAAGGGGAGACCACTAATGATTATGGTCCCACCTTCGGTGAGAAAGGTGCGAACGACAAACGTTCCACTTGTCTCACATAGACGAATCCAGGCCCCACGCGGAGAGATGACGATGCAGATATTAGTAGTTGTACTTTGCAGGATGGTTTATTTGTCATTTCAATGGCTATCTACGGTTTCAATTACTCAAAATCGTTTATATTTAGATGATGAATGTTCTAGACTACTTATGATCAATCTTTTCCCAGTGTTATTGATGTTGGCCATAAAAAACTATTAAATCAAAGCCCAAGACACCTCTGTATTTGCAGACATTTTTAGGGCTACCCGTTTTCGAAATCCGTGAGAATAAACATGTTTTTTCGACCAATAGAAAACCTACGTACATTGATCAAGTGATTCCTTCCACTCATGCCATATGCCATGCCGTCTTTTTCATAAATTAGCAGGTTCCAACTGTATGATCCTTAAATTAATTAATATCCTCATGTCCTAAACCAACTTCGACTGTGAACTCAAAACCATTAGGTGAATTTCCGGGAGGAATGGTTATAGTGAAAATCTCATCCACACCCTACTACGTGAAAAACATGAGGAAACGTGCCGTCAAGCTCAACACGTCCCTCCTTCCAGGACCCAATACTCCTGAACGCAAGTTATGAAAAATCTCATTTGTCAATTCTTTGTCCCATAGAAAAGCCAGTATCTTCCCAAAAGACAATTTCCGTGTCTTTTTTATACTTCCTTAACTGTATCTAAACATATCTGCTTGAAAAAATACATCATAGAAAAGCTAAACAGTGCGGTGTATATGAACTAACGTGTGAGTGCAAAGGCAATAGATAAATAAGCTAATAAAGTTAGATAAGTAGGATAAATATTTAGCAGACGGGTAGTAATTTTTCCACTCTCAAAAAAGAACATAAAAAGTGTTACATCTCAGGAAAAACCAAATCTATTTTTGCGAAACACATGATGGAGATAATACACTCCTTCGACTTACGCAATGGAGAAGCAAGAAATCATCCAACGGAGAAAATAGAAGATCGGCATCCTCAACGATGTAAAGTTTTACACCTCCCTCTCCCCCTCTTTTCCGTCACCTTCTCTTAAGCCAATTTTACACGGGGCATGTAATTGCACAATCTGATGTACGTACGAAAGTGCATTTCAAATTGCAACGTGTAAAGCCGTGAATTGCAAGAACGCATGCGCGAATGCATTAACGCAAGGTGGCAAAATAGCCCCTGCTTTAATTCGAAAATGATTGCACGTCCGATTGTGAAAAAAA